>JAGQAX010000010.1:30938833-31560711 GCA_019142605.1 Cephalopholis sonnerati
TGCTGACCAGAGATGGAGTTCAGGTTCACTGCAGTGTGTTTGGGTTGTGTGATAAGGTTGTTTAACACTGGTGCTTTTGTGTGAAGAATTGTGTAAAGCTGTTAATTCATCCAGTCATTAGAGCCTCCAACAAATGATCTGATGCATTCAGATCCTGTGGGATTCAGAGTTTCCACAAAGAACTAACTTTATTTATTTGTTGAAAGACATCTAACATTAAAAAAACACCTTCTCTTGTTTGAACAGTCTGGATCTGAATAATTGACTTTGATCATTAATAACACATAGAACTCTGTACTGCAGTCATTACATACATGACAAACCACAGAGGATGTAAACACAGTAAATCCTGAAGGCTTATTTCTACCTGGTCCATTGATACTTGAGCCACAACACAGCTGTGCGGTGAGCTCCTCCATGGAGGCTTTGTGGGTCATTGTTTCCTCGTGTCTCTGTGATGCATGTTCTTTGGGGAGGATGGATGCATTGGTGGCAGCAATGTCCAAGAATTGCAGGAATAGTTCTGGATACCATTCCATTGTTTTGTGCTGTGATGTGCAATATTGAATCAGTCCATCAGACAGCTCAACACCCCCCATGTACTGATTATACTCTGTGACAGGTGAGGGGCATGGAAAGGAGCCGCTCATCCAGGCACCATGTTTTAGCTTCACCCTACACTGGACTGTGTCCCCAATGAAGGCAGCATGGATAGTGGAGCAGACAGAGACCTCTTGTGTGTCCATCCACTTGACAAAAACCAGAGGACCATCCCTAATCCACCTGATAGATCCTCTACCTGACGTCTGATCCAACGTGTTACACACAGTGTGTGGGCAGCCCTTCCTGTTGTTCCAGTATGTCCCACAAGCTGCAAAGTTTTGCACACGCAAGTCTCTGCAGAGCTTTGGGCTTGTATGTAAACTGTCCATGTACACGTGATAAACAGAACCTAGGTATGAACGATTCATGAGAGACATGACAGAGTCATATGAAAGTCCTTTGCCAGTGTGAAAGTCATGAAATACTTAAATCAAACTGTGTTTTTGGAGAACAGAAGAGCGAAATCTGAAAACTTGGGAGTCATCTCCAAACCATCTGATTTTCAGGAGAGTTTACCTCCTAAAAGTTGAAGTGACCAATATTTTTAATACGAGAAGAGCTCTGTAGCAAACTAGTGTTAAACACACAGTATAAACTGCTCCTCTTCCTGGAATGAAGCAAAGCTTGATAACCCCTCCCTCCTCTTCCTGCTCTCAAACTCAGCCAGCTCCACTCTGTCTGTGTATTTCCTTGTTCCCTCCCCTTCAGATCTACAGTTTGAACCAACATGGTGGTGAAGTGAGAGAGCTGACAGGCCCCATTCACTGCACAAACACATGTTGTTTAGATCAGAGCTCAAACTACTTTCACTTCTGAGAAAGTGAAACTCAGACAGTCGTTGTTACTGAGAGGTGAAATGGCGCAGAAAGGAGTTCAGCTGGACAGAGAAACCTTCTCTTGTTCCATCTGTCTGGATCTACTGAAGGATCCGGTGGCTACTCCCTGTGGACACAGCTACTGCATGAACTGTATTAAAAGCTTCTGGGATGAAGAGGACGAGAAGAAAATCCACAGCTGCCCTCAGTGCAGGCAGACCTTCACACCGAGGCCTGTCCTGCTGAAAAACACCATGTTAGCAGTTTTAGTGGAGGAACTGAAGAAGACTGGACTCCAAGCTGCTCCTGCTGATCACTGCTATGCTGGACCTGAAGATGTGGCCTGTGATGTGTGCACTGGGAGAAAACTGAAAGCTCTCAAGTCCTGTCTGCAATGTCTGATCTCTTTCTGTGAACAACACCTTCAGCCTCATTATGAATCTCCTGCCTATGTAAAACACAAGCTGATGGACCCCTCCAACAAGCTCCAGGAGAACATCTGCTCTCGTCATGATGAGGTGATGAAGATGTTCTGCCGTACTGATCAGCAGTGTATCTGTTATCTCTGCTCTGTGGATGAACATAAAGGCCACGACACAGTCTCAGCTGCAGCAGAGAGGACTGAGAGGCAGAGAGAGCTGGAGGTGAGTCAACAAAACATCCAGCAGAGAATCCAGGACAGAGAGAAAGATGTGAAGCTGCTTCAGCAGGAGGTGGAGGCTATCAATGGCTCTGCTGATAAAGCAGTGGGGGACAGTGAGAAGATCTTCACTGAGCTGATCCGTCTGATGGAGAAGAGACGCTCTGATGTGAAGCAGCAGGTCAGATCCCAGCAGAAAACTGAAGTGAGTCGAGTCAAAGAGCTTCAGGAGAAGCTGGAGCAGGAGATCACTGAGCTGAAGAGGAAAGATGCTGAGCTGATGAAGCTCTCACACACAGAGGATCACACCCAGTTTCTACACAACTACTCCTCACTGTCAGCACTCAGTGAATCTACAGACTCATCCAGCATCAATATCCGTCCTCTGAGGTACTTTGAGGATGTGACAGCAGCTGTGTCAGAGGTCAGAGATAAACTACAGGACGTTCTGAGAGAGAAATGGACAAACATCTCACAGACAGTGACTGATGTGGATGTTTTACTGTCAAATCCACAACCAGAGCCCAAGACCAGAGCTGGATTCTTAAAATATTCATGTGAACTCACACTGGATCCAAACACAGCACACACACGGCTGTTATTTGAGGGGAACAGAAGAGTCACATTAATGGGTGACAAACAATCTTATGTTAGTCATTCAGACAGATTCACAAAATATTGGCAGGTCCTGAGCAGAGAGAGTCTGACTGGACGTTGTTACTGGGAGGTGGAGTGGAGAGGAGGAGGAGTTGACGTAGCAGTCGCATACAAGAACATCAGCAGATCAGGGGATGAAAGCAGATTTGGTTGCAATGACAAATCTTGGGTGCTGGAATGTGATGAAACCTGTTACAAGTTCTGGCACAACAACAAAGAAACTCCTGTCTCAGGTCCTCAGTCCTGCAGAGTAGGAGTGTACCTGGATCACAGTGCAGGTATTCTGTCCTTCTACAGCGTCTCTGACACCATGACTCTCCTCCACAGAGTCCAGACCACATTCACTCAGCCTCTCTATGCTGGACTTTGGCTTCCCTATTTTACTGAAGACACTGCTGAGTTCTGTAAACTCAAATAGACAGAAGTCATTTAAGTGACAGTGGGTTAAATTCTGTGTTATTATTCTTAAACTTATTTGGTGTCCATCATTGTTGCTGAGAGCTGATTTTTCTTTTCATGTCTTCACTGTACAGAGATCAGCTGTCAATCAAACATTATGGGTGGTACTTTGACATCTTCTCATTAGCTGTTCTGTAAATGTTTGAGTTTCTTTAGGTGGCGCTCCTTCCTGTGTCTGTTTAACCATGGAGGCTGTCACTGCTCATGATGATGTTTGTTTACCTGAACTGATATTTCTCTGTGTGAAATTGTAAACGTCTTTATGATCTAAATGTGTATTGAATATATGTTTGATGCATGTTGTTGTTTCTCTTCCACTGCATGGGTCTTCAGATAAAAATGACCAGAGCTTCCATTGTCATAGATATTTTGTTCTGTTTTTGGCAAACCAAGTGTTGTTGTTGTTGTCCAAATCAATGTACAGATAAAGTGCTATGATGTATTATAAACACTGGTCATGTGGATGAAGTGAATCTGTACATTAAAGCATTGAACAACAGTTGTATAACAGACTGTACTGATATGATGTGAGAACAAACTGAAGGTTTACATGATTAATAAACACATGTAAGCATTTTTCTTCTTCTTGTCTTCATTTGTATCAAACAAAGCTGATGGAGAAAATGTGAAACTGATATGAGAGTATAACTGGGACAGTTTTCCTCCTGAAACAGCACAAAGTACAGTGTTCATGTTCAGAGCAGAAGAACATTTGTCAGTCAGTCTCTGTCCTCTCAGCTTTCCCAGCTTTGTCACAGAGAAATAGCAGAGTTTTCTATCACTTGTTGCTTTTTACTCATAGCATTTTATTTGTGCACTTAATCAGTGAAGAGAATTATTACATAGACATGTAATAATAACACACATACTGGGAGCTGATGTAGCTAATATCTGTAGTGGAAACACTTCTCTACCATCTTTCCCATGTGACCTGAATGCAGCATCAGTGTTACAGAGTGTGACTCCTGTGAACAAACTGACACAGTGTGATGTTATTGATATTTAAATGTCTCTTTGCTGATGTTGTTTGAAGCTGCCAAAGGCTCAGTGAAGTTTTTCCCGTGTCTTCCTGAAGTGAACATCACAGCAGGCTAAAAACTGAAACATGAAAACTACTTCACAACACAAGAGGGCGCCTTCATCCTGCTGACCAGAGATGGAGTTCAGGTTCACTGCAGTGTGTTTGGGTTGTGTGATAAGGTTGTTTTAGCACTGGTGCTTTTGTGTGAAGAATTGTGTAAAGCTGTTAATTCATCCAGTCATTAGAGCCTCTAACAAATGATCTGATGCATTCAGGTCCTGTGGGATTCAGAGTTTCCACAAAGAACTAACTTTATTTATTTGTTGAAAGACATCTAACATTAAAAACACCTTCTCTTGTTTGAACAGTCTGGATCTGATTAATTGACTTTGATCATTAATAACACATAGAACTCTGTACTGCAGTCATTACATACATGACAAACCACAGAGGATGTAAACACAGTAAATCCTGAAGGCTTATTTCTTCCTGTTCCATTGATACTTGAACCACAACACAGCTGTGCGGTGAGCTCCTCCATGGAGGCTTTGTGGGTTATTGTTTCCTCGTGTCTCTGTGATGCATGTTCTTTGGGGAGGATGGATGCATTGGTGGCAGCAATGTCCAAGAAACGCAGGAACAGTTTTCAATACCATTCCATTGATTTTTGCTGTGATGTGTAATATTGAATCAGTCCATCAGACAGCTCAACACCCCCCATGTACTGATTGTACTCTGCCACAGGTGAGGGGCATGGAAAGGAGCCCCTTGTCCAGGCACCATGTTTTAGCTTCACCCTACACTGGACTGTGTCCCCAGTGAAGGCTGCATGGATAGTGGAGCAGACAGAGACCTCTTGTGTGTCCATCCACTTGACAAAAACCAGAGGACCATCCCTAATCCACCTGATAGATCCTCTACCTGACGTCTGATCCAACGTGTTACACACAGTGTGTGGACAGCCCTTCCTGTTGTTCCAGTATGTCCCACAAGCTGCAAAGTTTTGCACATGCAAGTCTCTGCAGAGCTTTGGGCTTGTATGTAAACTGTCCATGTACACGTGATAAACAGAACCTAGGTATGAATGATTCATGAGAGACATGACAGAGTCATATGAAAGTCCTTGGCCAGTGTGAAAGTCATGAAATACTTTAATCAAACTGTATTTTTGGAGAACAGAAGAGCGAAATCTGAAAACTTGGGAGTCATCTCCAAACCATCTGATTTTCAGGAGAGTTTACCTCCTAAAAGTTGAAGTGACCAGTATTTTTAATAAGAGAAGAGCTCTGTAGCAAACTAGTGTTAAACACACAGTATAAATATGGAATAAGACAGCTTCCAAAAAGATGTATCCATGATTCTAACCATTCGTATTCGTAATGTTAAACATTTGTATGTCAATAAAAAAGTTGTACACAAAATTCTGCTGTCATATGCATGAGTCTGAGAAATTGTTTGGGTTAGGATTGTTTTTATGTGAGTATGAATCTAAAAGATGTGAGTGCAAAGTCTTGTGAATACAACTCTAATTTCTACGACCACGAAGTCTTCACTGTGAATACGAATTCAAGTTTGTGGGTACGAGTTGAAAAGTGTTCAAATGACGTCACATAGGTCACAGGGGAAACTAATCGAACCCCGATTGCTCCGAAAGCGCATGCGCAGAAGCCAAAGATGGCTCCAAGCGCTGCACCCAGGGATGCAGGTGAAGCATCACAGGTAAAGTCAATAACACATCCAATATTTATTTATTTATCTCATAAAATTGTACTGTTTTAAATAATATACAGTTTATGGACGTACAGACGTACAGACGTACTGCTTCGCTTGCAAGCTAACGACGTGCCGGTGACCCACAGTTAGACCCACGAGCAACACGCCCCATAACCCCTAATCTCTTATTTATGACAGAGAAGACTACAAATATATACACGTCATAATGTGTGTATGATAATCCATCGATCCACTGATTGACTCCCCGCTGGCTTCGTTGTAAACAAATGCACGAGACCGAGAACAGAGTTAGCAAAGAAGAACTGAAACCGGACTTAACTTACAGTAAGGCAAACGATGGGCAGAAATATACGACAATTGACACAATTTATAAACCGATGAAAGCCGTATTTTGGTCAACATTATATCTCAAATTAGTTAAGTTTAGTTTTTTCATATTTTGCAGGTAAGCCGACTTCTAACATTAATGCTAGTGGTCTAACTGTGGGTCACCGGCACGTCGTTAGCTTGCAAGCGAAGCAGTACGTCTGTACGTCCATAAACTGTATATTAGGGTTGGGCGATAATACGGTAATAAGGTATCACGCGGTATCTAAAAATAGCAACTGTATCAGTTTCATTTCCGTCATTTAAAAAAAATCTGCCCATATAGGCCTGTAGGGGCCTAATATAATATTAAATATAATTTATTTAATGCCTGATGTTGCAAGCCAAGCCTGCTCCTTTAAGAAGGTGGCTTTGTGGGTAATGTGTGTGTGTGACGTAGCGTGTCTAGCCGCATCCACGGTGAATAGCTGTATGCCGATAGAGGGAAAGTATAAGTTACCACTGTCAGTGAAGCAAGAGTCAAATGCATCACAGAGAGGCTATGTATTAAGTCTGCTGCATCGCTGGAATAGAGTGCCCCGTTCTCCACCGCAGAGTTGGTCCGGACTCTTTGTAAGCTTGTTACCAGCCACGAGCCAGGCTAAGCTAAGTGAGCTAGCGATTTACCAGTGGCCGCCCAACTACGGTTCAGGCCTGAGACTGGAGAGGTAACACTAAATAATGAGTGTTTGTCCAGCACCTATGTGGGTGTGGTTGAGTTTTCAATTTAATAATGTTACAATTTAAAACTAATAGTAGGTTATAACGATTCTCTTGATTGTTGTTTGGGGAGATGACGGCTAATAAAGTTTTTGGATGTGACGTCACGTAACAGCTCAGAAGTGAGGAAGAGAAGAGAAGATGGCAAGCCGCGCATCGAGCGAGTTGGTCCCCAAAAAACACAACTTCTGCAGTTTGGCAGCATTTCGGGTTCAGACCAAATGACACGGGAGAGCAGGCGAGTGTCGACGAGGCTGTGTGCAAGATTTGCATGAAGACGGTGACAGCGAGAGGAAATATAATGGAGCCAGGTGTTTTCCTCTGATGTCGAGGGGTGCCCGAAAGTTCCTGTGCGTGTGCCACAAGCTCTCCATTTTCGGTTATGCCTTGTTATTATTCATTGTTCTGTTTTTCTTATTTGATAAGCCCTAGTACTGGATGCTGCAGAGCTGTGCTTTTAATTTATTTGATTTATGTTGATAGGTTCTAAAAATAAACCAACGGACAGTACCTGTTGCGGTCTCATTATACGCTGTATAGCACACATTTTCGTTACTGCCTTTGTTATTTATTGTTACTTTTTTATTATTTGACAAGCCTGTAAGTATCGGATGCTATAGGGCTGTATTTTAATTTAACTGATTTGTGTCGATGACTGTGCTGGAAGTGAGCTGTAGCCCACAGACAATTTGTTATTTTCATTCTGGTTGACTGCTGTATCTGCACTTTTAAAACATTTGTTAATAAAAGTTGTTAATGTTGTACATGTTTTGTTGTCATTTTTTCTGTATTTTAAGGCCTATGCAATGTTTGCTATTCTGGTTCTGAACGGTATAGGCGCAAGCCCACGTTATGGCGACTCCCTCTGACCTCTATAAAGTTATTGTTAATTAGTCACGGTAATACCAAATACCCCGGGAAAATGTGGGGAGGGTTTAACGGTATCAAAATCTGAATACTGCCCAACTCTACTGTGTATTATTTAAAACAGTACAATTTTATGAAATAAATAAATAAATATTGGATGTGTTATTGACTTTACCTGTGATGCTTCACCTGCATCCCTGGGTGCAGCGCTTGGAGCCATCTTTGGCTTCTGCGCATGCGCTTTCGGAGCAATCGGGTTCGATTAGTTTCCCCTGTGACCTATGTGACGTCATTTGAACACTTTTCAACTCGTACCCACAAACTTGAATTCGTATTCACAGTGAAGACTTCGTAGTTGTAGAAATTAGAGTTGTATTCACAAGACTTTGCACTCACGTCTTTTAGATTCATACTCACATAAAAACAATCCTAAGCCAAACAATTTCTCAGACTCATGCATATGACAGCAGAATTTTGTGTACAACTTTTTTATTGACATACAAATGTTTAACATTACGAATACGAATGGTTAGAATCATGGATACATCTTTTTGGAAGCTGTCTTATTCCATATTATAAAGTGCTCCTCTTCCTGGAATGAAGCAAAGCTTGATAACCCCTCCCTCCTCTCCCTGCTCTCAAACTCAGCCAGCTCCACTCTGTCTGTGTATTTCCTTGTTCCCTCCCCTTCAGATCTACAGTTTGAACCAACATGGTGGTGAAGTGAGAGAGCTGACAGGCCCCATTCACTGCACAAACACATGTTGTTTAGATCAGAGCTCAAACTACTTTCACTTCTGAGAAAGTGAAACTCAGACAGTCGTTGTTACTGAGAGGTGAAATGGCGCAGAAAGGAGTTCAGCTGGACAGAGAAACCTTCTCTTGTTCCATCTGTCTGGATCTACTGAAGGATCCGGTGACTACTCCCTGTGGACACAGCTACTGCATGAACTGTATTAAAAGCTTCTGGGATGAAGAGGACGAGAAGAAAATCCACAGCTGCCCTCAGTGCAGGCAGACCTTCACACCGAGGCCTGTCCTGCTGAAAAACACCATGTTAGCACTTATAGTGGAGGAACTGAAGAAGACTGGACTCCAAGCTGCTCCTGCTGATCACTGCTATGCTGGACCTGAAGATGTGGCCTGTGATGTCTGCACTGGGAGAAAACCGAAAGCTCTCAAGTCCTGTCTGGTGTGTGTCGTCTCTTACTGTGAGCAACACCTTCAGCTTCATAATGCAACTCAGTTAAAGAAACACAAGCTGGTGGACCCCTCCAACAAGCTCCAGGAGAACATCTGCTCTCGTCATGATGAGGTGATGAAGATGTTCTGCCGTACTGATCAGCAGTGTATCTGTTATCTCTGCTCTGTGGATGAACATAAAGGCCACGACACAGTCTCAGCTGCAGCAGAGAGGACTGAGAGGCAGAGAGAGCTGGAGGTGAGTCGACAAAACATCCAGCAGAGAATCCAGGACAGAGAGAAAGATGTGAAGCTGCTTCAGCAGGAGGTGGAGGCTATCAATGGCTCTGCTGATAAAGCAGTGGGGGACAGTGAGAAGATCTTCACTGAGCTGATCCGTCTCATGGAGAAGAGACGCTCTGATGTGAAGCAGCAGGTCAGATCCCAGCAGAAAACTGAAGTGAGTCGAGTCAAAGAGCTTCAGGAGAAGCTGGAGCAGGAGATCACTGAGCTGAAGAGGAAAGACGCTGGGCTGATGAAGCTCTCACACACAGAGGATCACACCCAGTTTCTACACAACTACTCCTCACTGTCAGCACTCAGTGAATCTACAGACTCATCCAGCATCAATATCCGTCCTCTGAGGTACTTTGAGGATGTGACAGCAGCTGTGTCAGAGGTCAGAGATAAACTACAGGACGTTCTGAGAGAGAAATGGACAAACATCTCACAGACAGTGACTGATGTGGATGTTTTACTGTCAAATTCACAACCAGAGCCCAAGACCAGAGCTGAATTCTTAAAATATTCACATAAAATCACACTGGATCCAAACACAGCAAACACATACCTGTTATTATCTGAGGGGAACAGAAAAGCAACATTAATGGGTAAAATACAATCTTACGTTAGTCATTCAGACAGATTCACAAAATGGTGGCAGGTCCTGAGCAGAGAGAGTCTGACTGGACGTTGTTACTGGGAGGTGGAGTGGAGAGGAGGAGGAGCTGATGTAGCAGTCGCATACAAGAACATCAGCAGAGCAGATAATAAAAGCAGATTTGGAAAAAATGACAAATCTTGGATGCTGGATTGTGATGGAACCTGTTACAAGTTCCGGTACAACAACAAACAAACTCCTCTCTCAGGTCCTCAGTCCTGCAGAGTAGGAGTGTACCTGGATCACAGTGCAGGTATTCTGTCCTTCTACAGCGTCTCTGACACCATGACTCTCCTCCACAGAGTCCAGACCACATTCACTCAGCCTCTCTATGCTGGACTTCAGCTTCCTTGTTTTTCTGGAGACACTGCTGAGTTCTGTAAACTCAAATAAATAGACATCATTTAAGGGACAGTTTTAATTCTCAGACTTATGCTGTGCCCATCATTGTTGCCGAGAGCTGATTTTGCTTTTCATTTCCTCTCTGCACAGAGATCAGCTGTCAATCAAACATTATGGGTGGTACTTTGACATCTTCTCATTAGCTGTTCTGTAAATGTTTGAGTTTCTTTAGGTGACGCTCCTTCCTGTGTCTGTTTAACCATGGAGGCTGTCACTGCTCATGATGATGTTTGTTTACCTGAACTGATATTTCTCTGTGTGAAATTGTACACGTCTTTATGATCTAAATGTGTATTGAATATATGTTTGATGCATGTTGTTGTTTCTCTTCCACTGCATGGGTCTTCAGATAAAAATGACCAGAGCTTCCATTGTCATAGATATTTTGTTCTGTTTTTGGCAAACCAAGTGTTGTTGTTGTTGTTTTCCAAATCAATGTACAGATAAAGTGCTATGATGTATTATAAACACTGGTCATGTGGATGAAGTGAATCTGTACATTAAAGCATTGAACAACAGTTGTATAACAGACTGTACTGATATGATGTGAGAACAAACTGAAGGTTTACATGATTAATAAACAAACATAAATATTTTTTTTCTTCTTGTCTTCATTTGTATCAAACAAAGCTGATGGAGAAAATGTGAAACTGATATGAGAGTATAACTGAGACAGTTTTCCTCCTGAAACAGCACAAAGTACAGTGTTCATGTTCAGAGCAGAAGAACATTTGTCAGTCAGTCTCTGTCCTTTCAGCTTTCCTCACTAAAACAGCTTTGTCACAGAGAAATGAACACAGTTTTCTATCACTTGTTGCTTTTTACTCATAGCATTTTATTTGTGCACTTAATCAGTGAAGAGAATTATTACATAGTGATGTGTAATATTGAATCAGTCCATCAGACAGCTCAACACCCCCCATGTACTGATTGTACTCTGCCACAGGTGAGGGGCATGGAAAAGAGCCGCTTGTCCAGGCACCATGTTTTAGCTTCACCCTACACTGGACTGTGTCCCCAGTGAAGGCAGCATGGATAGTGGAGCAGACAGAGACCTCTTGTGTGTCCATCCACTTGACAAAAACCAGAGGACCATCCCTAATCCACCTGATAGATCCTCTACCTGACGTCTGATCCAACGTGTTACACACAGTGTGTGGACAGCCCTTCCTGTTGTTCCAGTATGTCCCACAAGCTGCAACGTTTTGCACATGCAAGTCTCTGCAGAGCTTTGGGCTTGTATGTAAACTGTCCATGTACACGTGATAAACAGAACCTAGGTATGAACGATTCATGAGAGACATGACAGAGTCATATGAAAGTCCTTGGCCAGTGTGAAAGTCATGAAATTCTTAAATCAAACTGTATTTTTGGAGAACAGAAGAGCGAAATCTGAAAACTTGGGAGTCATCTCCAAACCATCTGATTTTAAGGAGAGTTTACCTCCTAAAATTTGACGTGACCAGTGTTTTTTTTAATTGAGAAATGAGCTCTGTAGCAAACAAGTGTTAAACACACAGTATAAACTGCTCCTCTTCCTGGAATGAAGCAAAGCTTGATAACCCCTCCCTCCTCTCCCTGCTCTCAAACTCAGCCAGCTCCACTCTGTCTGTGTATTTCCTTGTTCCCTCCCCTTCAGATCTACAGTTTGAACCAACATGGTGGTGAAGTGAGAGAGCTGACAGGCTCCATTCACTGCACAAACACATGTTGTTTAGATCAGAGCTCAAACTACTTTCACTTCTGAGAAAGTGAAACTCAGACAGTCGTTGTTACTGAGAGGTGAAATGGCGCAGAAAGGAGTTCAGCTGGACAGAGAAACCTTCTCTTGTTCCATCTGTCTGGATCTACTGAAGGATCCGGTGACTACTCCCTGTGGACACAGCTACTGCATGAAGTGTATTAAAAGCTTCTGGGATGAAGAGGACGAGAAGAAAATCCACAGCTGCCCTCAGTGCAGGCAGACCTTCACACCGAGGCCTGTCCTGCTGAAAAACACCATGTTAGCAGTTTTAGTGGAGGAACTGAAGAAGACTGGACTCCAAGCTGCTCCTGCTGATCACTGCTATGCTGGACCTGAAGATGTGGCCTGTGATGTCTGCACTGGGAGAAAACCGAAAGCTCTCAAGTCCTGTCTGGTGTGTGTCGTCTCTTACTGTGAGCAACACCTTCAGCTTCATAATGCAACTCAGTTAAAGAAACACAAGCTGGTGGACCCCTCCAACAAGCTCCAGGAGAACATCTGCTCTCGTCATGATGAGGTGATGAAGATGTTCTGCCGTACTGATCAGCAGTGTATCTGTTATCTCTGCCCTGTGGATGAACATAAAGGCCACGACACAGTCTCAGCTGCAGCAGAGAGGACTGAGAGGCAGAGAGAGCTGGAGGTGAGTCGACAAAACATCCAGCAGAGAATCCAGGACAGAGAGAAAGATGTGAAGCTGCTTCAGCAGGAGGTGGAGGCTATCAATGGCTCTGCTGATAAAGCAGTGGGGGACAGTGAGAAGATCTTCACTGAGCTGATCCGTCTCATGGAGAAGAGACGCTCTGATGTGAAGCAGCAGGTCAGATCCCAGCAGAAAACTGAAGTGAGTCGAGTCAAAGAGCTTCAGGAGAAGCTGGGGCAGGAGATCACTGAGCTGAAGAGGAAAGATGCTGAGCTGATGAAGCTCTCACACACAGAGGATCACAACCAGTTTCTCCACAACTACTCCTCACTGTCAGCACTCAGTGAATCTACAGACTCATCCAGCATCAATATCCGTCCTCTGAGGTACTTTGAGGATGTAACAGCAGCTGTGTCAGAGGTCAGAGATAAACTACAGGACGTTCTGAGAGAGAAATGGACAAACATCTCACAGACAGTGACTGATGTGGATGTTTTACTGTCAAATTCACAACCAGAGCCCAAGACCAGAGCTGAATTCTTAAAATATTCATGTGAAATCACACTGGATCCAAACACAGCAAACACATACCTGTTATTATCTGAGGGGAACAGAAAAGCAACATTAATGGGTAAAAAACAATCTGATGTTAGTCATTCAGACAGATTCACAAAATATTGTCAGGTCCTGAGTAGAGAGAGTCTGACTGGACGTTGTTACTGGGAGGTGGAGTGGAGAGGAGGAGTTGATGTAGCAGTCGCATACAAGAACATCAGCAGATCAGCTGATAAAAGCAGATTTGGAAGAAATGACAAATCTTGGGTGCTGGATTGTGATGAAACCTGGTACAAGTTCCGGTACAACAACAAACAAACTCCTGTCTCAGGTCCTCAGTCCTGCAGAGTAGGAGTGTACCTGGATCACAGTGCAGGTATTCTGTCCTTCTACAGCGTCTCTGACACCATGACTCTCCTCCACAGAGTCCAGACCACATTCACTCAGCCTCTCTATGCTGGACTTCAGCTTCCTTGTTTTTCTGGAGACACTGCTGAGTTCTGTAAACTCAAATAAATAGACGTCATTCAAGGGACAGTTTTAATTTTCAGACTTATGCTGTGCCCATCATTGTTACTGAGAACTGATTTTTCTTTTCATTTCCTCTCTGCACAGAGATCAGCTGTCAATCAAACATTATGGGTGGTACTTTGACATCTTCTCATTAGCTGTTCTGTAAATGTTTGAGTTTCTTTAGGTGGCGCTCCTTCCTGTGTCTGTTTAACCATGGAGGCTGTCACTGCTCATGATGATGTTTGTTTACCTGAACTGATATTTCTCTGTGTGAAACTGTACACGTCTTTATGATCTAAATGTGTATTGAATATATGTTTGATGCATATGTATGTTGTTATCTCTCCTCCACTGAAGGGTCTTAAGAGCAAAATCACCAGAGCTTCCATTGTCATAGATATTTTGTTCTGTTTTTGGCAAACCAAGTGTTGTTGTTGTCCAAAGTGATGTACAAATGAAGAGCTATGATGTATTATAAACACTGGTCATGTGGATGAAGTGAATCTGTACATTAAAGCATTGAACAACAGTTGTATAACAGACTGTACTGATATGATGTGAGAACAAACTGAAGGTTTACATGATTAATAAACACATGTAAGCATTTTTCTTCTTCTTGTCTTCATTTGTATCAAACAAAGCTGATGGAGAAAATGTGAAACTGAAATGAGAGTATAACTGAGACAGTTTTCCTCCTGAAACAGCACAAAGTACAGTGTTCATGTTCAGAGCAGAAGAACATTTGTCAGTCAGTCTCTGTCCTTTCAGCTTTCCTCACCTAAACAGCTTTGTCACAGAGAAATGAGCAGAGTTTTCTATCACTTGTTACTTTTTACTCATAGCATTTTATCTGTGCACTTAGTCAGTGAAGAGAATTATTACATAGTGATGTGTAATATTGAATCAGTCCATCAGACAGCTCAACACCCCCCATGTACTGATTGTACTCTGCCACAGGTGAGGGGCATGGAAAAGAGCCGCTTGTCCAGGCACCATGTTTTAGCTTCACCCTACACTGGACTGTGTCCCCAGTGAAGGCAGCATGGATAGTGGAGCAGACAGAGACCTCTTGTGTGTCCATCCACTTGACAAAAACCAGAGGACCATCCCTAATCCACCTGATAGATCCTCTACCTGACGTCTGATCCAACGTGTTACACACAGTGTGTGGACAGCCCTTCCTGTTGTTCCAGTATGTCCCACAAGCTGCAACGTTTTGCACATGTAAGTCTCTGCAGAGCTTTGGGCTTGTATGTAAACTGTCCATGTACACGTGATAAACAGAACCTAGGTATGAACGATTCATGAGAGACATGACAGAGTCATATGAAAGTCCTTGGCCAGTGTGAAAGTCATGAAATACTTTAATCAAACTGTGTTTTTGGAGAACAGAAGAGCAAAATCTGAAAACTTGGGAGTCATCTCCAAACCATCTGATTTTAAGGAGAGTTTACCTCCTAAAATTTGACGTGACCAGTGTTTTTTTTAATTGAGAAATGAGCTCTGTAGCAAACTAGTGTTAAACACACAGTATAAACTGCTCCTCTTCCTGGAATGAAGCAAAGCTTGATAACCCCTCCCTCCTCTCCCTGCTCTCAAACTCAGCCAGCTCCACTCTGTCTGTGTATTTCCTTGTTCCCTCCCCTTCAGATCTACAGTTTGAACCAACATGGTGGTGAAGTGAGAGAGCTGACAGGCCCCATTCACTGCACAAACACATGTTGTTTAGATCAGAGCTCAAACTACTTTCACTTCTGAGAAAGTGAAACTCAGACAGTCGTTGTTACTGAGAGGTGAAATGGCGCAGAAAGGAGTTCAGCTGGACAGAGAAACCTTCTCTTGTTCCATCTGTCTGGATCTACTGAAGGATCCGGTGGCTACTCCCTGTGGACACAGCTACTGCATGAAGTGTATTAAAAGCTTCTGGGATGAAGAGGACGAGAAGAAAATCCACAGCTGCCCTCAGTGCAGGCAGACCTTCACACCGAGGCCTGTCCTGCTGAAAAACACCATGTTAGCAGTTTTAGTGGAGGAACTGAAGAAGACTGGACTCCAAGCTGCTCCTGCTGATCACTGCTATGCTGGACCTGAAGATGTGGCCTGTGATGTCTGCACTGGGAGAAAACTGAAAGCTCTCAAGTCCTGTCTGGTGTGTGTCGTCTCTTACTGTGAGCAACACCTTCAGCTTCATTATGATGTAGCTCAGTTAAAGAAACACAAGCTGGTGGACCCCTCCAACAAGCTCCAGGAGAACATCTGCTCTCGTCATGATGAGGTGATGAAGATGTTCTGCCGTACTGATCAGCAGTGTATCTGTTATCTCTGCTCTGTGGATGAACATAAAGGCCACGACACAGTCTCAGCTGCAGCAGAGAGGACTGAGAGGCAGACAGAGCTGGAGGTGAGTCGACAAAACATCCAGCAGAGAATCCAGGACAGAGAGAAAGATGTGAAGCTGCTTCAGCAGGAGGTGGAGGCTATCAATGGCTCTGCTGATAAAGCAGTGGGGGACAGTGAGAAGATCTTCACTGAGCTGATCCGTCTCATGGAGAAGAGACGCTCTGATGTGAAGCAGCAGGTCAGATCCCAGCAGAAAACTGAAGTGAGTCGAGTCAAAGAGCTTCAGGAGAAGCTGGAGCAGGAGATCACTGAGCTGAAGAGGAAAGACGCTGAGCTGATGAAGCTCTCACACACAGAGGATCACAACCAGTTTCTACACAACTACTCCTCACTGTCAGCACTCAGTGAATCTACAGACTCATCCAGCATCAATATCCGTACTCTGAGGTACTTTGAGGATGTGACAGCAGCTGTGTCAGAGGTCAGAGATAAACTACAGGACGTTCTGAGAGAGAAATGGACAAACATCTCACAGACAGTGACTGATGTGGATGTTTTACTGTCACAACCAGAGCCCAGGACCAGAGCTGGATTCTTAAAATATTCATGTGAAATCACACTGGATCCAAACACAGTAAACACATACCTGTTATTATCTGAGGGGAACAGAAAAGCAACAGCAATGGTTAAAAAACAGTCTTATTCTCATCACCCAGACAGATTCACAAAATATTGTCAGGTCCTGAGTAGAGAGAGTCTGACTGGACGTTGTTACTGGGAGGTGGAGTGGAGAGGAGGAGGAGTTTATGTAGCAGTCGCATACAAGAACATCAGCAGATCAGCTGATAAAAGCAGATTTGGTTGCAATGACAAATCTTGGGTGCTGGATTGTGATGAAACCTGTTACAAGTTCCGGTACAACAACAAAGAAACTCCTCTCTCAGGTCCTCAGTCCTCCAGAGTAGGAGTGTACCTGGATCACAGTGCAGGTATTCTGTCCTTCTACAGTGTCTCTGACACCATGACTCTCCTCCACAGAGTCCAGACCACATTCACTCAGCCTCTCTATGCTGGACTTCGGGTTCCTTATTTTACTGCTGAGTTCTGTAAACTCAAATAAATAGACGTCATTTAAGGGACAGTTTTAATTCTCAGACTTATGCTGTGCCCATCATTGTATGTGAGAGCTGATTTTTCTTTTCATGTCTTCACTGCACAGAGATCAGCTGTCAATCAAACATTATGGGTGGTACTTTGACATCTTCTCATTAGCTGTTCTGTAAATGTTTGAGTTTCTTTAGGTGACGCTCCTTCCTGTGTCTGTTTAACCATGGAGGCTGTCACTGCTCATGATGATGTTTGTTTACCTGAACTGATATTTCTCTGTGTGAAATTGTACACGTCTTTATGATCTAAATATTTGTTTAAAATTTGTTTGATATTTTGTTTTGTTTTGTAAATTTGTCATACGCTCTTTAATTACACTTACATTTATTTTGTTGGCAAACCAAGTGTTGTTGTTGTCCAAAGTGATGTACAGATAAAGAGCTATGATGTATTATAAACACTGGTCATGTGGATGAAGTGAATCTGTACATTAAAGCATTGAACAACAGTTGTATAACAGACTGTACTGATATGATGTGAGAACAAACTGAAGGTTTACATGATCAATAAACAACCGTAAATGTTTTTTTTCCCTTGTCTTTATTTGTATTAAACAAAGCTGATGGAGAAAATGTGAAACTGATATGAGAGTATAATTGAGACAGTTTTCCTCCTGAAACAGCGCGAAGTACAGTGTTCATGTTCAGAGCAGAAGAACGTTTGTCAGTCAGTCTCTGTCCTTTCAGCTTTCCTCACCTAAACAGCTTTGTCACAGAGAAATGAGCAGAGTTTTCTATCACTTGTTGCTTTTTACTCATAGCATTTTATCTGTGCACTTAGTCAGTGAAGAGAATTATTACATAGACATGTAATAATAACACACACACACACACACACACACACACACACACACACACACACACACACACACACACACTGTGAGATGATGTAGCTAATATCTGCCATCTTTCCCATGTGACCTGAATGCAGCATCAGTGTTACAGAGTGCTACTCCTGTGAACAAAGTGACACAGTGTGATATTACAGATATTTAAATGTCACTTTAGTGATGTGCCTTTTCTGTATCCATTTATATGTCTTTATATATATATATATTTTAAATAAAAGTCCTCTCTTGTTCTAAATATTGGGGGTGGGGTGGTGATTGTCCAGTGTGTAACAAAAATAATAAAAAAAACTTTATTTATATAGCACCTTTCAAAACACAGTTACAAAGTGCTTTACAAAACCAAATTAAAGACAAAGCAATAAAAATAGAATACAAAAATCAGTGAAATCATTGAAAGGCAGTTTTCAACAAGTAGGTTTTCAGAAGTGATTTAAAAGATAAGACTGAGTTTGCGGTCCTGGTCTCCTCAGGCAGGTCATTCCAGAGTCGTGGAGCTCTGACTGCAAAGGCTCCATCACCTTTGTGACCTTTATGACCTGAGCTGTCTGAGCTCCGCTGTAAACCAGGGTTCAAACTTTGCCTCGCCAACTCAAATTTGCTCTTTAAATAAAGAATGATGGGTTTGCTAGATACAGAGACATTCTTTGAATTGAATGCTGTGGCCATGTAGTGTTTAGGGACTGGGATTCTCCAGAAGTAAAGATCCAGTAGGCCTACTCTTTTTGTTTATGGCACATAAATATGTTTGCAGGACTGTAACATTTCCTACAGGGGTCTTGTGTCAGTTGTTAACTTTGCAGTCTTTATTGCTTACTGCTACTAATGTCAGTGAGATTTTTTTGTACTATTTTTTTTTTTTTTTTTTACTTTTACACACTTAATATTGTTTCTGCAGCTTCAAACAAAAATGTCATCCTGTTGCTTGCATACCTGCTTTTAAGGTGTTGTTGCTTTTTTCAGCCAGTAGATGGCAACATTAGTTTGGTCTAAAAACGTGTGACTCCTCACAGTCAAACACTGAAAAGTAACAACAATTAATATGAAAATTACTTATCTATTATCGTATTTATGTCACGGCAGACTTAAAATCACATTCTGTTGTGTCAATTAAAAATATTTGTTTGTGTATTAGCTTTAAAATGTCCTACTTTTCGTTTTGCAGACACCTCATGAGACTTTTTCTGTGATGAAATCGCATTTGATTTTCAATTTTTTATTTTCTGTTCCTACAGTAAAGTGAAATACCCGTCTTTTTTACTGATAGGCACACATTTTGCAGTTTACTTTAACTTTATTTAGGCTATTTAAACATGTGGTTTGGTCCAAAACAAAGTAGAAAACGTCTTAAATACGCAGAGGATGATTTTTTTAGCTACTGGTCGTTTACGCTGTGCAAAGCGAACGCGGAAGTAGGTGGGAGAGAATCATCTCGCTCCACCTCGACACTCTTCGACGTTAAACTGACTCGTCGGTCGACATTTTTGGCACAGCATCATCAGCGCTGACGTGAGACTACGTGAGCGAAGGCACAGGCCGTCCACCCATACTGTAATTAGTGACGAGTCAGACTACGTAAAACTTCGGTAAGTCACTGCAAAGCTGTCACATTTTTGCTCAGCGCCGGTCGGGCAGAGTCGCGGGACGATGTGCAAACACGTCTGCGGTGCTAAACTTTTAATTCAAACTTTGCTGTGCGAACAGGCTGACGAATTAGCCGATCAACATGGAGTAAAGAAATGCTCCCAGTCCGCTCCGCTGTGGCAGTTCCTTTCTGTGTAAGTTTACAGAGCTGCGTCAAGCTAGGCGGAGTACGACGGATGCCGGAAGACTGAGCGAGAGACGTCTCTTCAGAATAAAATATTTCATATCAAGATTGAATCAATGCTTCATTTTTTATACAGAGTCTCCCTCTACTTTATGAAATTACGTTAATTAAAAGCTATATCCTTCAGAATAAAGTGCTTAAATGAAACACATTAGGCGAGCTACCGCAAACTACAACTCAAATTTACCTTGTATTACAAAAACCGGAAGTCACATTCGCCTTTAAGAACTAGTATTTTCAGAAACGAGTTTGTTCAACTTGATAATTCACAGTGTGCTTTATACCACTTGAAATATGCCAATAAAGCAAGAAGTGGAATTTGTTTTACATGCTGGGTGCTTGCATTTACAAAAAATGAAAACCTGCTTTGACCCTTTTACAACAATTCTTAAATTTGGGACCTAAACATTTCCACTGCCTGCAGTTCTCGGATTATGCTTTAATTTAATTTAAATGTCTTTGATTTCATAATTGCACAATAAGAACACATTCTAATCTGATGATTCACTCTTTGAGTAGGAGAAACTTGACAACATTAACTTGAGATAGTGCTTATCAAACAGGGGCCCTGTAGCTGTGCATGACGCTCCCCTGTGTGAAATTTTACACTCTACTGCTGGCTGTTTACATCAGGCAAGTCCTTGAGATTGTCAGCCTTCAAATTCAGATCTATGTTGATCATCATCTATGGTTCAAACCAGCATCATATATATATTTATATTCCCCAATCCTACTCAGTTCTTCATGTCATCTCTCAGTTGCTGTTTCACCCCCTTTCTTTGTGAGTGTGGAAATGTGCTTAGAGTTCAGTCTGCGAGCCCAACCTGGATTGTTGACCCGTGTTGTAATACAAATGTGTATCTGCATGTTGGATTAACAATAAACAGACATATTCAGACAGACCATTTTGACTCACAAGCACACCATTGTGTCTCCTGTACTGAATTCAAAGTGTGTTCATTGTATTTAGCAACTCTGGATATATAGTTTTGTGGAAAGTGTTCATTTACCTACATTAATTTCGTGTTTTTATACTTTGAGGTGACAAACAGCTCAGAAAACATTGTAAATCTAAGTTTATTGCATGTAATAAAAGGTTTATCATGTAGCTATAGATCCTGTTTAATAAAGGGGAAATACTGTGTGTAATTAGTCCCAGGAGAGGCAAGTTTGGTATCACATGAACAGACAATCATTTGTTTGATAATATTACTGGAGAAGAAAATATCAGGAAGGCTTTTGTCAACCACTGCAGTGCTATTAAAAATCTGCTTGACTATCTGTCTAGGTGACTATGGACTCCTCAGTCTCGCCTCAGCTGGACAGCACTTTAAACGACACAGTGACAGATGGAGAGGAGAACCACAGTGAAGACAGTCCATCTCCTGCAGCCCCCCCTCAGGTACACACACCTTGTTTTAAAGCATTCAGCAGGTTAAACTGACAGAGAAAGGCATCCATAGACATGTGTTACCTTTCTTAAGCCAGTGTTTAGATGTTCAAATCCTTAAAAATGTCTTCTTTTACACATCACATAATGTTCCTCTGTGGATTTTGGTGTGATTGGCTTGATTTGTGTCTGCAGGTGTCGGCGGCAACGGAGTCTCCTGGTGTGACTGTTGTCCAGCTGTGTGACGGTCAGGTCCAAGGGGTCATCCAGGCCCCCCAGACCTCTGTCATACAGTCACCACAGGTCCAGACTGTCCAGGTAAGAGCATGAGATGGTCTCTGCCGTGATTCATACTTATATTAAGCTTCAGCTTCTGTAGTGAAACTGATGACAGGCAGCAGACATTTTGACTACAGGGCATATACGTGAAAATATTAGCATCAGTGTGAACTGTTGTCCTTGGCTGTTGCAAGTCGATACTCAGTCAAGACAAGTTTAAATCAAATCCCAGGTCATACATTTAATTTTAACATTCTTGCTTACTTTAGAGTCAATTAAAGCACAAATCACTGACCTCCCATTTTAGCTGGGGCTTAAATATACAAGAACGAGAGCCAGATTATGCAGAGCAAAGTAGCATGGTCTTCCCACCTTTGACTCAAACTTTCCTGCCTCAATATCCTGTTTCCAGCAGGAGAAGGCGTCAAAATAAAGGTCCCATAATATCAAAAAAGGAAAAGGAAATACCAACAGACCTTCATTTACCTTTTAAAGTCATTAACAAGCTGGGCCTCAAGTCTTTCATGTCAAATCTGTCAGAGTTGGTCTCAAGTAATTCAAGACAACTCCAAGTCAAATCTGTCAGAGTCAGTTTCCAGTCAAGTCAGTGATTAAAATCAAGTCCAAGACAAGTCTTGATTCTGCTAGAAGAAGTCAAGTCTCAAGACATTTCAAGAGTAGGGATAGGTATTGACAACTGGTACTAAACTGGTGCCAGTTCCTGACTTGGCCTTTACCGAATTATCAATAAGCTCCTGAAGAAACTGCTGTCGGTATTTATGTAACGTAAATTCATTCCAACAAAGCCAGCATTTTCAAATTGACCCCCAAAATGACCCCTTTGGATGACCGAGCTGCTAACATCGTGTGATTATGTTTACCTTGCTTAACTGTAGTTAGTAACTCAGGACACAGTTATCGTCGGTTTTAAGCACTTTTAATTTATGTTCCTAAATAATCCCATAGACAACAGGTGCGTTCGTCATTCTCGTCTGATGCTTTTCACTAAAATGAGAGTGCTGTCGTTATTGGCAGGCCGTATCAATGTCAATAAAATCCTAATGATAACCATCCCCATACAAGACAACTCCAAGGCAAGTCTCAATTCTGTAAGACCAAGTATGAAACAAGAGAACAAGTGAAATGTCAAGCTCTCTGTTGTAATCATGGAGTTGTGATGTCAGAGCTAGTGTGTTGTTGTGTGAATGAGGATTTAGGTGCCATGTGTAGGAGGTACTCTGGAGTGCCTGAGGTCTAATGCAGTGTATCTGTTAATAGGATTGTGAGCAGTAGGAGCTGAGATTTAAGCTCATCAGTCTAACCTTCACATTCAGAAGATGTTTTTCTTGCGTCTGGGCTGGATGACAGCTCCACAAACTGTAGACGCGTCAGACAGCACTGACCTGTGGACAGAAGCTGTGGCCAAAAGTCACAACGGCACTGTTTCACTGAATAATGTGGTGTAGTCTCGCAGATGTTTCAGTAAATTCGGCACTTGAATGACGCATTTTGTAGTCAGGAAATTAAATAATGCTCACTCACCTCTCATTTGATCAGATAAGATGTTGCAGCAGATTGTGTAGCGTGCAGCTTGATTTGCAAAGCACAGGTTACAAAGTTATTTTGTGAAAAGTGTCATTACAAGGAAATTGTTCAGGAAGGAGATCAAAGCTGTGAGCTGCACAGCGAAACAGCAGATGTCAGCCACAAAGTGGTTTTGGTAACTAATTTCAAAGTATTCTGTGCTTAATATCGGTGACTTTCATCAATAACAAGTCTGACCTAATTGTGGTATTGGCTTTACTTTCATAGTAATAATTACATTGTCCTAGAAATGGAACTCCTGTGTCAGTAATTCCTGAAGCACAGTTCTGATCGGGCCAGTTTATTAAGAGTTTTAAATCTGCTTCTCTGAACATCTGTAGACAGAGTCAAGACTGAAAACTGTGTGCACAGCAGCAGAAATATGACAAAAGAAGTCTTTTTATACATTGAGAAACTTCTGCTTTGTGAGTGTAAGCCTAAGAAGCACAGGCCTAACTTTCACTTCCATAATTATCAATAAATGAACATGGAAACGCCCCTGTTTAACTTGGCATAAATCAGACTTGTCCTTTGTCTGGTGCAGACATTGTCCTCTAACAAGGCCAAAGCAGCCTTTGTGTTGATAACACACAACTATAACACACTAGCGTGAGTCATAAAAGCTTACTGATTGATGACATATAACCAGGTCAAATTCATGTTTGTTATCATTCCGACATTGGGTAAGTCAAAAATGTAAACCTGTTTATTCATGCTGCAATGAAACCATGCTTGGAGAAAGGAGGGTGTTAACTCAGACATTCACAGATAATTATACAGTTGATAGAGCACTTAAGACTGTTGAGATGTGTGATGGGTTGTAGAGATAATAAAATGCTGCTCAAATCCCTTTTTGACGTCATCCTGCTCTTTCACAGTTTGTTGTATTAACACATTTAAGTTTACTCACAAAGTCTGTGTACAGACGGCAGCACCGCCCTCAGTAATAACACCTAACACCAAAGATGTTGTCATAATTAAAAAAAAAAAAACCCAAACAATATTTAGGATTACTCACCACTTTCAAATTGTTTTCTATAGATTGCCACTGTAGCAGAGCTGGAGGATGACGAGTCAGTCACAGACACCCAGAAGAGACGGGAGCTCCTCTCCAGGCGCCCATCTTACCGGTGAGAAGATGTTAATATTAAACAAGAGCGTGATAAGCAGCATAAAGTGTGTAAAATCAGATCATATTGAACTGTCTGCGTGGGATCATTCATGGAGCTCTTTTCTATGGCAGAAAAATTCTCAATGAGCTTTCATCAGATTCGCCGGCAGTTCCTAAAATTGATGAGGAGAAGACGGAGGAGGAGGCGCCGGTCTCCAGTGCTGCCTCAGCATCAGTGCCGACCTCCATCTATCAGACCAGCTCAGGACAATATAGTCAGTACACACACGCTGAACTTGTACCTGTCAGTTTGTAGTTTGTCCACCCTCTCAGTCTACTTGTGTCATTGTGCACATGCAAATATTTTATGTCCTCAGAGTGAATGAAACTGGGCTGAATCATGTGATGCTAAGTGTGGTAAACGGCTTAAAATACAACAGTGCCCAGGTGCCTCACTGCTGTTGCCATGGAGAACAACCCGAAGCAGAAATCCAAGCTCATTCAAATAGCTTTGCATCATAGTTGCTGCATTTGCTTTAAATTAGCTGCGCAGCAACATGATTTTAAGCCTTGTGACTAAATATGCCCTGCTGTATTTAGGGCTGAACAATATGAGGAAAATATGTGATATGCAATAAGGTTGTTGAGTATAGCAATAATTATTACTTTAGATAAATAGGTAGTACAGTGTACTCAGCTCTGCCTTTCTGCTGCTTTCAATACACTGCTTAGAATAAATTGGCTGATGAATTAAAAAACTTATTTCCAACATCATTTAATTGAACAGATTGAACATTGAACAGAACACAGAAGGCACCAATTGAAAGCAAATGATGATAGTTACATTTTAAAGTGCAGTTTTCTACTAATACTTTCTTTCAATCCAGCTTAGAATAATCCCTCTTTTGCAGTGTGTTTATCGCTGAAGTTGACATCACAACAACAATTAGAAAATGATACATTGTGCAGCCCTTGCTGCAGTGCTTCATGGGAGATGTGGTTGACTTTTTTCATAAAGTTTTTTATACCCAGTCTTATACTCTTGACCTAAAATATCCAAGATTTTTTCTAGTGCAATGTCTCATTGTTTTTACTAAAGATTCATCCATTAATACCAATTACAACGGCTCCAACTATCACTCATCTCACATTTTCTATGAGGAAGGTGAATAACCTTTTACTGGATACCTGACATAACAGCTGCTTCATTTCCTTTATACTGCTGCATAGTTATTGCCGAACTTTGACCCCACACAGTTGCAATCGCTCAGGGGAGAGCCATCCAGTTGACCAGCCCCGGAGCTGAAGCCCTTCAGGGGGCCCAGACCTTGACGGTGGCCAGCTCTCCCACCCCGCAGCCCGGAGCCACGATCCTGCAGTGTGCAGCTCAACCCGGAGACTCCCCACAGCAGTTCTACATTCAGGGAGGACAGGTGCTCGTCCAAGGTAGGGTTCCAGTGATTTGGAAAATTCATGTGTACATGTACAGAAAATTTGGAATCGTGTAAGAAACATGAAAGAGACTCTAGGGAGCAACATTCATCTCTACAGTGACATAGCATAAATGAAGGGTAAAATGACAGTCTGTGTAAATCATATTTTACACGATAATCCTCAGTTGAAATCATGGGATTATGGCCTAGAGGAAAATGTGGGACTGTGTAAAAGCAAATGTACATGCTACACACACACACACAACCCTGGGTGTTAAGAGCCATAGTGAACTGTCTGTTCTGGGGCCAGTACTGTACATTACCAGCTGGGCTGGAAAACCTTTGAAATTCACTTGTAGATTTGAATTAGTGTCAGTAGATTAGGGACTTTTTAATATGACAAAGTAGACTGTTATACTAGCAAGAATCACTTTGTAAGAACAGGTTTTCTAAATCTAAGGTGTCTTTGTTTGAAAATAAACTCTTGAATTACACTCTTTTGATGGCGTACACCTGTTTTATTAAAACAGGGATTGAATCAGTGAGACTTAATTGTTTGAGTAATACCGTCACAGACAGAAAATGGAGGTAGGGCTCACAAACCAATGACTCATACATGTGAGTTGACACCATCCAAGTGCAGGTGATGACATCATTCTTAGAGACTGTGAGGCAGTTATGGACTCATGGGTGACCACATACGTTGCCCCATTGATTGTGTGATTACAGGACAACATCTCAAGGACAATATAGGTAGTATGGAGACCAATAAGAAGAAAACAAAATCACACCAGTAGCCAGACTGCATATTTTCCATCCTGCCACAGATTGTGTCGTGGAAAGAATATGGTTTTAGTCAGTGATTGCGCCAGTTTGTGGATTGAGTGAAACAGGTAACTGAAGGCTTCCTTTGTAGAAAATAGCTGTCATCCTCTGTGTGTGAGAGCTGCTCCAGCTCTGCGTCTTTTCTTCTCAGATCAGTAATCTCTGGCACCAGTTTCTCCTAAAGCTCTATGGCCTTAAGATCTGATCCGCTTCCTCACCTCATAACATTTGTTTTCAGTCACACTAATTAGCTCATTGAAGAATCTGTCACTGTCATCTATCGCTTTATCAGTAGAGCCATTGAGAGCCTTCGCTTCCTGTAGAAGGACCTTCATGCCCTTCTTTTTGTGCAGGATTCTCTGCTGGATATGTTGTCGACTCACCTCGAGCTCTCTCTGCCTCTCAGTCCTCTCTGCTGCAGCTGAGACTGTGTTGTGGCCTTTATGTTCATCCACAGAGCAGAGATAACAGACACACTCTGATGAGTACAGCAGACACTCTTCACCTTGTTATGGTGACAGCAAATGTTCACTTGAAGCTACTCACAGCTCACAGTCAGAAGCCTGACAACTCAGACATGACTTGGGTGCCTGCTGCTTTTTCCCAGTGCAGACATATCAGGCCACATCTTCAGGTCCATCATAGGAGTGATAAGCTTGGAGTCCAGTCTTCTTCAGCTCCTCCACTAAATCTACAAACATCATGTTTTTTTCAACAGTACAGGCCTTGGTGTGAAGGTCTGCCAACATTAAGGGTACCTGTGGATTGTTTCTGATCGTCTTCATCCCAAAGCCTTTTATACAGCTCATACAATAGCTGTGTCAACAAAGTATAACCACTGGATACTTCAGTAGATCCAGACAGATCAAAGAGCAAAGCATTTCTAGGTCCAAATGTATTCCTTGCTCTTTCATTTGGCACATTGCTTCACTCAGCAAAAAAGAGCCTGCTGCTTCTTTTCTCAGATGTGTTTGGTGATCAGCTGTGAATGGGCTTGTCTGCTCCTGCACTTTCATTCCTTGTTGTATACACCCATTGTTTCACTGGCAGAACTCAGAAAGGGGTGGGAACAAGGGAACGTCTGAGCACAAAAGAAGTTGGTCTACCTGAGAAACCAGGAAGACTAGGCAGCAAAGCTTTATGTCAGTAAGAGCACATTTAAAGAAGCAGTATGTGCACCATCAGTTTACTTTTCAAATACAGCACTATGCCAACACAGAAGCTAATTAGAACCATAAAACTACTGAGTAATGCTTTTGACTTTCCAAGCTGAAGGAAGAGCAGCCAAATCCACATGATTTTTTAATTTGTTTTTTTTTTTCTCACTGGTCTGAAGCCCTGTTTACTCCTGGTGTTAGCATGTGTCTTCGGTGATCAGATCACATTTGGACAGCTTTTAGTACAGGTGTTAAGAACCCAATGCGTTCTCAATTAATACCAGGTTAATACCAGGTGTAAACAGGGCCTGAGTTTCCATCAAAACAACGTATGACTGGAGACCCAAGACTACTGGAGTTTTCCAGTAGTATATTCAAATGTCAGATCGCACTCAGTGCATATGTACATGCAATCATGTACACAATGATTACATCACCCAAGCTGGTTTCAATACTGTGCAAGTTATTTTCTTTCTTTCATTTGGATGGTTACAAAATGAATGAAAACCACTGGCCTGACTGGTGTACATGTTTTTTGGCAGCCTCTTTTCAGCAGCTGTGGTGGTTTTGCATTGTAATCAGAGGCACTGATGACTTTCACCACATTAGCTCTTTTACTCTCTGTAGGTAGCCTTCCTTTTTTTTTTCAGCCATGGCAGCTCACACCCGCCCCACTAACTACCTAGTTATTTCCCTGCTCATTAAAAAAAAGGCTTTTGCTTTTACCCGAAACGCAAAAAGCATGACTTCCTGTGAGGCAGAGGATTTTCACCAGCAAAGACCCATCAGGCAACCAAGTGTTTAAACAACAAATACAGTCTTTCACAGGCTTTGGTAAATAACTATTATGCTATAAAATACAGTAATATGATGTTGTGATCACTTCAAACAAGTAATGTAAAACCTTAATTATCTTAATTCTCTCTGCCATCCTTCCTCTGGTCTTTTAGGACACATAAAATAACTCCAATCAGGGTGCTCAACAGTTTGCACGGCAGCCACTTGGGACACAATATCCTCTTGTTTGTTGAGCGTCTCTCTAGCTGCGTCACTAGTGCTAAAAATACAACCCCCTCCACTACCACCACCCCCCCTTCAGCTCCCCCTCCTTCTCTCCCTCCCTCCCTCCCTGCCTGCCTGCCCAGCTCACATTGTGTTTCTCTAGTTCACCGTCTGATCCGCAGGGGGGAGGAGGAGGGTGGGAGGAACTCTAATCCAGGGTGTTCTACTGACTTCAGCGGGCAGGAGTGATGTCATTGTGATGTCAATGCCTGTAATTGTAATCGCGCTGCAAAGTTGACGAGTGACCACTCTGATGCAGAGAGAGCTGAGAGGAAAAAGGGAGAAAGAGAGGTTCTAGTAAAGCAAGGAGGAAAAAGGGTAGAAGAGTGTTTCTCTGCTGAGGTGTTTTACTGCCGTGGTGCTGGATTATTGGAAACAAGAGATGGCTGTAACTGGGGATGAGACTGAGTCAGGTAGAGTTTCTTTCATAAATATTTTTTCATGTGCAAAAGTCACTTTTCTTTGACTCTTGAGATATTTCTGCATGTATTGCATATGTTGTCAGCACTGAGGATTTAAAGTATTTCCAAGGTTACACCTGCAAATAAGCAGAGTGAGAAGAATATGTGGTATTTGGAGAGTATTTTTCTAACTGTAAGAGAAATCTTTTGTTTATCAAACTGTAAGAACCAAACTTTTTCTTACTGATAAAGATTTATGAAATTTTGCTTACTTTTAAATCACTTTTAGTGCATGCATTGTGAAATTGAAGAAGAAAACATGCTACAGATTGGACAGCTGTCCTTCCTATTTCACCACAGGAAAAGCACTATGACAGGTCAGAGTTGTGTTGTAAAAAAAAAAAAAGGAGAAAACAGCGTCGGGTTAGTTTGCTCAACTACGGTATGTTCCTGTCAGTCTGTATCCCTCTGTTACATACACACACATGCGCACACACTCACTCACACGTACACATAAAGTCTGCTCTCTGAACCACTCCAGTGGCTGTCAGGCAGAAAGGCAAGGAGGCGGGTGGCAGCGGGGGGGCAAGATAGTTGTCTGTTTGACGTCACTCCAGTTTCCTGGAACAGAGGCCAGGCAGGGAAGAGAGAATGCAAAACGGGCGAGTGAGACGCACACACTGACGTCAGCACAGCGCGAGTCACTCCGTTATCACAATGACAGAGAAAGAGAGAGACACTATGTGTGCATGTGTGTGTGTGTGTGTTTACACCTGCTGTGTCTCTTTTTGAATGAGTGTGTGTGTGTGTGGACATGAGAGAAGGGGGAGGGAAGATAGAAACTTCTCAGGAACAAAGTGAAGAAGAGAAACTGAAATGGCGAGAGACAGCAGGCAGAGCAGTTAACAGTTGAGTCATCTAATTGATGACTCAACTCAAACAGCACATAAACCACATCCAGAAGGCTGCTTTTTACCAGAAGCACTATCAGTTTTAATGACAAAGGCAATAAAACACTGGCTATCAGAAGCACACAGTGGGGTAAACACAACGACACCTCATGAACATGAGTGAAAGAACCTATTGAAACTTATGGCAAGTTTCAGGAGGGAAATTGTCAATATGATGAAATGTAGTCAGTATTTAGAAACACATCACTTCCAAAACAGTAGCTGCTAGTCTGCTGCTAACACTCGGGAGCTCCTTAACTGATCAGAGTAGCCACAAAAACCAGTAACTTCAGTTTCTACTGTTTCAGCCACTTGAGACTAATCCTACATCATAAATTACTAATTTGTGTGTACAAATGAAATAATTCAAGAGCAGACATTATTAGTTAGTGCACACAAGTACCTCTGACACCTAATGAGCCACATTAAGATCTTAATATGTGGGACAAAATATACTTTTTATTTAAAATTGAAGTTTAGAGTTTGTTTTATTTTGTTTTTAAGCCAGCATCTAGTGGTCATTAGAGGAACTGCAGTGTAAGTCATGTCCAAAAGGCTTTAAGGTTTTGACAAGAGCTTTGCCTCTTGCTAGGCAATGCATGAAATAAAAGGAGAAATTATAATAATGTACTGATGAGTGGATTTCACAGACTCTTCCTTGCGCAGCTCGCCACTTATGAAACGCAAACAGTTTTCCAAAGATCTTAATTACTGCCCTGTAACTGTATAAGCTGTGTACAGTGCAGCTATTTTTGTCAACTTACTTTGCACCTTTGTGTTGTGCACCTGCATTAAAATAACGTCTGGCAGAGACACAAGTTTTCCCTCCAACAAATCAGGTTATTTAAGAACAAATACCTGTTCACAAGGACAGTTGAGATCACAGGAAATTCATCTTTTCAGGCAGGAAGGAAAGCGGATAAGCTCTTTTGGCTGAAGTGTCTGTCTAACATCCTCTGGTGAAATACATTCATGTTGACTGTACTTTTAAGGGGTAAAAAAATGTGAAGAGACACACTTTGTGATTGGATAGACAGTTATTCAAATTGGAAAAATCTGAAAAAAGGCATGTCATGGATCACATTTTTATTGTAAAAGAAAAATAATAAATGACATTAAGTTACAGGATTTTGAGTCCTAACTCTTTTGTCCATCTTCCCCCTATAGCTGCCACAGGAGACATACCTGCCTACCAGCTGCGTTCACCCAACTCGGGCCTGGCTCAGAGCATCGTGATGGCTGCATCCCCGGGCACCATGCAGAATCCCCAACCGCAGCACGCTGAAGAGATCACCCGTAAGAGGGAGGTCCGACTGATGAAAAACAGGTAGGTGCCAAGAGCTGATAATGGAGACGAAATAACTGGACATAATAAAAAAAAAAATGCAGTCACTAAGATGCTATTAAAAGCAAGAGTATTTAGATTGCTAACACCTTAAATGTTTGAGTCTTATTTTCTATCCTGCAGTCACATATTCCTCCAAATGGTACTTAAAAACTTAAAAAATAGCTGTTCTATGGCTGAATATGGTTAAAAGATTCCATGAAACAACAAGTTACCATCTACAACTACGATTTAAATGATGAACAAATCCATGCACTGAAATTAAAAGTCTCAACCAGGGCTGCCACAGTCTGGACAGACAGTCTGGAGGTTGATGTTCACACATTTTTGTTGCCAAAGTGACAAGTCGCAAGCAGTGCAAAGGTCAAAGCTGCAGCATGCTGCTTTTATACGTGTGCAAATGTTTCTGTGATTGTTCATGATTGATATGGAAATATTGCAGCAGGTAAATGAATAGTTATCTAGGAAAATATGGGCATTAATGTGGAAGCTGTTTAACAATAGAAGCGGAACTTGACAGCCTTAAAAACATGTGCCTCCTCGGATTGTGCATAGCTTGCATTTTGTCTGGAGCCTAAATTACATTTTCATCATGTGACTCAAACATATTTTCCCCCTCTTTTCCTCTCCAGGGAGGCAGCTCGAGAGTGCCGCAGGAAAAAGAAAGAGTATGTCAAATGTCTGGAAAACCGCGTGGCTGTGTTGGAAAACCAAAACAAGACCCTGATTGAAGAGCTGAAAGCACTGAAGGACATTTACTGCCACAAAGCCGAGTAGCGACGGCTGTTTGTGGTCAGGAGCTGAAGACAGTGCCGTTTACAAACTGCTACAGCACAACAACAAAAAAAAAGAAAGAAAAGACTCTGGAACAAAAACTGCTTTGACCGTCTTTGTGTCTCTGCTCACTCAGGCCTGGTTTACGCTGAATTCAGAAGTGTCCCGGGGAATTCGAACAGCTTGAGCTTGCCAGTTTTTTCTCTTGTTCTAATCTTGTGCTCTTTGCATGTGAAGACTCAAGTGTCGTACACACTTTGCTTTGCTGTTTGCTTTTGTGCACGGGCGAAGCCAGCCAATCAGAGCCAGCTGAAGAAGAGGAACAGGAAGAGGAAATACAGGTGCTTCCTGAAAATGTGCCGCTCAAGTACAGAGATTACGAAAAAGCCTTGACGGGTTCAGCCAGGTCCCGTTACCAGCAAGTCTCTAAGAGGTCAGTCGAGGTGCACGCAAAGCTTCGCAGATCCACCACCAGCTGCAACAAGGCAACTCAGCCGTGTATACCTGATGTCATGTGCGTCATTTACGCTTCTGTTTTTGGCTGTTTCATGCATTCCTTCATGTGAAAACACCGTATCTTCAAGCCTTTTGTCATTGAAGTGATTTCCTGGAGTTCATCAACTTGTTTTGAATAGAAGTTCTCGATGTGGTCAAAAAGGTTTTTTAAGAAAGAAGAATTCAAGATTAAAGTCCTCTTTAAAATTTATTTAAAGCCAATGTAGAGTAGCATTATCTGAATCAGAACTTGGTTGGCAAGTTATTCTTCATCACTAAAGTGAGTTGATTGTAGTATTTAAAATGACAGAGCACAAGTGCTCTTAAGTCAAAGCACAGAAAGTACCAAAATGTCCATGTGGATATTAGCAGGATTTATATACTATTACCTTTATTGGAAGAATTTCACTCCACAGGTTTATATCTCTGCAAAGCAAATGTATTGTATTATCCAGTTGTTAATATGCTATAAATTAAATTCTATATTCTCTATGGAAAAACCAAATTTTTGTAAACCAGCATCTTAAAATGGAAAAGAATAACTGTTGTGCTTTACTGTCATGCAGGCATCAGTTTTGTTTTCCAAATGATGGATATCCATTGTGGTATAAAACTGTATTTGATTATGGCTAGTTATTAAAATGCTCTGTTTAAAGGGTGATGCCAATTTATTTTCTCTTTTCTTTTTTTTTTTTTTAAATGTAAAGACATTTTATTTTAATGATAATATATCTTGTGTTAATGTTTCTGGTGATTTTGAAACGGCTTGCTTTTCCTCCTTCTGTTCATGTGGTTGTTGAGTTTGTTCCACTGAATATGTTTTACCGAAAGGTAACAGACCATCTCTCATGGCTGCCAAAGCTCCTTAAGTCACAGTTAGGTATTTAACTACTGTTTAGCTCAGTGACAACAGTATGATTCATCCTGTGGTTGTCTTGTTGTGTACCAACCAAATGACCTATCATGGTTTGTATTCACAGGGGAATGACCGTTCTGTGAAGATCTGGTAATAAAAGTTTTCTTTGATATCAACTGAGTTGAATTTTACTGCATGTATCTTTTTTTGCTGTATCAAATGGTGGTTACCAGGTGTTCCCTTCTCAGTGTACTTCCTTGTTTGAATTGTAAAACCCAAACTATTTTTGTTTATCTAATAAAATATTCAAATGTGACATGGATTGTGACTTATTGCTCACCCTACTTCCCCCTCTTTAGGATTCAAGTCCAGCTTTCCATCTAGGGGCAGGTAAAGGTGCACAACTCAAATTTGATGCCTCCACCTGGTAGTAAGAGGTACTTCATTGTTTTGTGTCAAAAGAAATAAAAAAAAAATGAAAAAAGTGGCAACGTTTTGTGTTAAAGGTTTTGATTTGAATAAACAAATCAACCATTTTATTTTGATGGGATAGAATGATCTGCCATGTTAAAGCCTCAGGTAGAGATTTAGAGTGATAAAAACTTGCATCTTTCACACCTTAGATGTTGTTATTACAATACAACTGTACTGCCCACTGTAGTGGACTTTCATCTTTAACTTTACCCTCCCAGAGAAACACTATTAAAGGGATAGTTCACCCTCATATCAAAAATACATATTTTTCCTCTTACCTGTAGTGCTATTTATCAGTCTACATTGCTTTGATGTGAGTTGCTGAGTGTTGGAGATATCGGCCGTAGGCATGTCTGCTTTTTCTCCAGTGTAATGGAACTAGATGGCACTCGGCTTGTGGTGCTCAAAGTGCCAAAAAACACATTTGAAAAACTCAACAGCAATGTCTCTTTCCAGAAATCATGACCCAGTTACTCAAGATAATCCACAGACTTTGTCGAGAGCAGTTTCATGTAGGAACTATTTTCTTTCTTTTAAAGCTACTGTCGCCAACCATATCACTGCTCAGAAGCAAGCGTGCATCTACTCATGGACGAGAGGCTTGTACTTGTGACAGTGCAAGATGTAAACATCAATGGAGTCTCCTTTGGCTGAGCTGTAGCGTTAGTTAGCTCAGCAGTGCTAGGTGAGCTAGCATGGTGATAAGGTTGTTGGGTGAAAAAATAGTTCCTACATGACGGTCTGTTGATTATCTTGAGTAACTGGGTCATGATTTCTGGAAAGAGACATTGCTGTTGAGTTTTTCAAACATATTTTTTGGTGCTTTGAGCACCACAAGCCGAGTGCCATCGAGTTCCATTATGATGGAGAGAAGGCAGACATCTCTATGGCCGATAACTCCAATATTCTGCAACTCACACCACAACAGTCTAGATAAATAGCACTACAGGTAAGAGGAAAAACATGTTTTATGTACAGAAACATAGTACATAATGTGTAGATATCTGACCCCTTATTTTTCTTTATTGACACTTTCTTCATTCTGTCACTCACTCAGCGCTTCTTACGTCCAATCTCTTGTGAAAGAAAACGGTGAATACCCTTCATAGAAACAAGGCCACAGCCACAATATACACAGGATACACACAACTAATGTCAAGGGTAAAGTATACAACATTGTTACTGCATACCTTCAGCTGTTCCTATGTAGCTATGCAGCCATGTGTTGCCTGAGGCAGCAGTGCAATATCTGTTCAAGACACTTTGTCATCACCATCCTCGTGGTGATTTTAAAGGGTTACTGATTGTTAGACAAAATATCTCACAGTGCCCTCTGTACCTATATGATGGTTTAATAGCTCCGTGATGAAGAACAGCACTTTGAGCAAGAAATTGCTAGTAGTTTATTTAGTCCTCTCCTATGTGAGAGTATTGCTACTTCGGTTTTTGTTGAAGTTCGTATATAATCCACTGTAGCTCAAGATAATGGGAGGAGTAGTTTGCCCATAACGTGTTTATCATGGGTGTTGTTTCCTTTGGACCCTGCAGATCACAGATTATGCAATGTCCATGTAAAAAGAGACGAAACTCAGGGTTTTATTTTGGTAGTCTGCCACTAAAGGTTAGCTCCCCTTTGCTAAGTAATAAATGTCTTCATTTCCTTCAGATCTCACTGAGCGGGATAAAAAAAAACCCAAAGATTTCAGGAGCCAGTAAAATGAAATTACTTTTTAAGAGGGGATGCGCACTAAAAATGAGTAGTTTCCATGGCAACCCCTGGCGATATAGCATTGACCTCCAAGGGGCTGATGGTGATAAAAGTGGAGCTAATTCTATCTGTTTTTTTTTTGTTTGTTTATTGAAGTGGAAGTGTTTTTTTGCCTCATATTTACGTGTTTCTATCTCTGATTTGTGCACAAAAACTCTCTGCATAAGGAGATATATACAACAATATAGGTTTTCTCTCAAAATGACAACTCGCCTAACAAACAGGAATTTGGCATCTTTCTTTATCTTCTACAGACACACACTGCATAAACACAGTTACTTTGTCGCTCCAATTAACACACACTCAGACACACACACACACACACACACACACACACACACACACACACACAGATAGAAAGTGGTGAATAGGTTGCTGAAAGGAGGAAAACCTTGAAACTGCTGTTGATGAACAGAAAACCTTGCCGCTTCCCAACGCAGAAGCATCCGTCTTATCTCTTCAACGTTCTGCTTTTTCTCCTGAAAATGTGACATAAATTAATTTTAACTGACATTTAAAATTTTGATTGCATATTTGGTGGACTGTTCACCTTGTATGAGTCAACTGGGATCATTTAACTTTACATTTATTTCATTCAAGCAAACTTGAAAATGCCAACTACATAATAAAGATTTCACTGTTTTTAGGATTGAGTACTGTTAAAAAAAAGCACAATTATATTAATATTAGTATTTAACCAGTCGCTGCATTTATAATCTTTCCCCTCCAGAGCAAAAAGTTGCAGTGTGGGAGGCTCTTTAATGTTTCATTTTGTTGCCTCTCAAACATCTTCATGGCCTTTGGTCCAGTGGCTGGAGTGGAAATTTCCACCTAGAGACTAACCGCCTACAGTGAGATGAAGCCTACTACCTTGACAACATGAATAGTGCTTCACGGAGACAGAGAAGGAGGACCTCTGCTGTTCAGCACACACTACTGCAACAGAAAGCTCACATTCTGTTGCCAAATAAAAAACAGGAACTGTAAATGTCAAGTATGACTTAAAAGCTCAGTATGCAATTCTGGAGAAATATAGTTGAATGCTGAGTCTCATTCACAGGTCGTCACATACAGACGTATGTTAAGGTTTCCTTGCTGCGTTAAAATGACAAAGGACTCACACTGAATCATCAGTATGAATAAAATACTGATTTTAGCCTACATTCACTGTATGAAATTATAATCATTTTAAAGCATTATGTTCGGTTAATGCACAATATAACTACTCCACTCTCACCTTGACCAAACTCCTGGTTTAAACATGTATTTCAACCATGCCTGAAATCATGTGACCACCATGAATAAGGCCTCATTATGCTTCATACGGAGTACATCTGAAACCTGCACCCAAAACATGGTCTGACCTTTTTTTCTCAAACTCACTTTGTCATTCCTTTTACAGCTACCTCTGTCACTTGGCAGCTCTGAAGTGTATGCCATGCTCCCTATTTGGACGATTCGTTGGTTCAAGACTACACTGACATTGAAAAGTCAAGGAATTCAGGAAGGCAGCCAGGAGGAGGCCATGGCAACAGGCTTTACACCCCACCTTCAAGTGTAGTCATCTGGAATAAGTACACACACTTTTACTACTTCAGAGTGCTGATATACTTGCTCACAAGTGTGCATCTGCACACACATGATGTGTCCTGTGTTCCCTTGAAGTATTAGCTGTGTGCATCCTCAGAAATTAACTTTGTTTATACATCTGACCCGAGAAGTTTGACCTCTTAATATTTCCTTTTTTTTTTTTTCTTCTGTGTTTGGCATATTTGGGCTGACATAACTCAACTGTTTAGGTGAGCTAGTTGGCAAGTTAAATAATCATGGACATCCAAAACTGTGAAATGCTCAAACTTATGTATTCGTTATAAGTGAAAGAAAAAAAGAAAACAAAACAAACAAGTTCAAGTAATTTTGTTAGTTATAGCCCTTTGCAAACTTGGTGCCTTCTTTGAGCCCACTGGATGAAACCAAGCACAGAAGTAAGGTTAGCTGCAGACTCTGAACAAACAACGATGGAGGAAAGCTTCAAATAGAAACAGAGCATATCACAGCTGCCGATTTTTCTTCAGTGATCTAATACGGACATCATAGTAACAGCCACAGGGTCAGCATGTGTAGTTATATAGTTTTATATATATATATGCAAAAGTGGAGGTTCTTCAACAAGATACTACCTTGTTAGCTGTGGGTGATTTAGCCCTGATCTGCCCCCTGGTGGAAATGCCTCTTAATGTTCCAGGTGCACAAAATGTGCTGCAGATTAATGTGTTAATGTATTGGGGAGATCTCATACCCATTTTGAATATAGGACTTGCTTGTCAATATGACCCAACATTTGAAGGGAGAGCCACAGAGTCAGTTTAGAATGTTTCAGTTGTTTTAATATATCCTTTACAGCACAAAATAACAAGACTGAGTGAGAGACATGAGTTCATTTTACTGTATTTTGACTCTCTGTCATCACATGGTCTTGCATTTAATAAATCCATACAAATGCATTACCACAGATTGACCAGCAGATGTCACTATTTTAATTGTATCAAACGCTTTAAAAACAGTTTTTCACCAAGTTTGTCTCGGCTCAGATGATTCAGTGTGGCCCACTGCTTCAGGAAAGTTATGCCATGCACATTTAAGTCTATGCATACTTATACTTTGTTGGGACTTTCATTAGAATAGGCCTATAGCTCGTTTTGGTATACTTTCTGTCAGCCCCTCATTTTTACATCTGACCCCAAAGGATTAATATTTCCTTCATTTTTTTCTCTTTTACATTTGGCATCTTTATGCCGCCATAATTCAACTATTAAAGTGAGCTAATTGGGAAGCTTAATACTCTAAAACTGGATATTGGACATCCAAAATTGTGAAATCAACAAACTTGTATTGATGTATTTGTTTTGAATGAATGAATAACTTTATTTTGAGAAAAAAAAAGACACATGCTCAAAAAGAAGTGGGAAGAAGTGTGCACTTTTTTTCATCCTACCCCCTTCTCAGTATTCATGTCTGATTGGAAAAGGAAATTATCAACAACTATCCCAAATGTATTTACAACCATTAATATAGATAAATAAAAAACAGTCTTAACAGTCGTATTAAATATACAAACCCCATCTCAACCAAGCCCAGATAAATAAATGAACCAACCCATCACCCCTCTGCATACCTTCTAAATATACTGTGTCTGTACATCTTTTCAAGTGCTCAATAGTTGTGCTTCCTTTTAACACACAATGTTTTTTAGTTTGAACTATATTCCCCTGTCACAAAATTTTTTTTGAATATTGCCCGGAAGCAGATTATTTCTAGCTTTGTGCATTATAAAGCAAAACCAAACAAAGGAGCTCTGACATTTATTTTTTTTTTACCTTTGCAAACTTGATGCCTTCTTTGAGCCAACCCACTGAAAGTTGACCAATGAGATTTATTCACCACCACAGCATCTCTGTATGCACTTAAAAAACACCCAAAAGAACATGCCCACTTTTTTTTCCCGCAATCTCCCTCAACGCCTTATTCCCTGACCCCAACCTTAACCAATTCTTGAATCTATTATAGAGGCCTTATAAGGATAGAGGTACCCTTTAATATAGCCATGTTGTTATGACTCTTACAGATTGTATTCAGTTGTGATTGAAATGCACTATAGATAGATAGTAATGTATAATTTATTCATTTAATTGTCATAGCAAAAAAATATGTTGCCTAAAATAATAATAATAATAATAATAATAATAATAATAATAATAACTGTTTACCAGTCTTATCATGAGTGCATCATGAATCAGCCCTGTCCCCCTCCTCTCATCTCTCTGCTCTGTCATTAGTAACCACCCACTTGAACCGGAACCTTTTCTCGGGGTTTGCAGCCCTCCCTGTCGGTCTTTCGCCCTGACAGCCACAACACCGATCCACACACACATACACACACACACACCACTGTGCCTGGAGCAGGATGCGTCCTGCGTTACGATGCCTGGGATAGCAGCGGCGGGTCGGCCCGTTATATACATCGGCTACTACCGGTGCAAGTGACACATTGATCCTGTGTGACAGCCTCCCCGTGGACGCCGACGATTGACAGGATCCATGGGCGCTGCTGCTGAACGGATGCACCCAATGCGCTCTGGTGATCTATCCGGCTCGCCTCGGTGGAGTTGGTGACCCATCGTTTTCACGGTCCTAATTTCAGCTGGGGAGAGGATCGTTAACGCAGCCTCTCTACCTCTGGGGTCGATAAAGGGGGAAAGATGGGGAGCACGACCTCTTGCTGCGTGTCTGCCAGCCCCAAGCTCCGCAGAAATGCCCACTCCAGGCTGGAGTCGTACCACCAGGAGTCGGAGCTGAGCAGGGAGGAGACGGGATGCAACCTGCAGCACATCAGCGACAGGGAAAACGTCGACGGTAAAAATGATCAGTGTTTAGGCTCTCAACATGACATGTGACGATTATATGAAAACAGACACAGTAATAAGTTATATGGTGATTGATTTATGAACAGCCTGCAGTGCCTATAGAAGCAATACTATAGATACATTATGGAGATTATTATAATTTTACCATAGGAAATCAAAAAGCAAACCAACAATACAGGGCCGTAGCCATGGAGTCAACATTTTGGGGCAATTTTTCTGGGGGTCCACCTCCTCCTCCAGACCCCCCAGCAAAATTTCATATTATATTATTTATCATACCCAAGTACAGCCATACAGTATATAAAATAAGCCATATATGAACACTACTGCTCTCTACATAAATTACTCATGCAGTGCAACATAAATAATTGACACTTTAACACTCATGTTGCATTCAAGTTCCCCACTTTTTGATACGAAAAGTGTTGTTTATTTATTGTTCCTACCCACCAAAGATGGCAACGTCTCCTGATGGGGTGGAGCAACATCACTTGCAGCACACCTACTAGAATCTGTAGTAATAGTGACAATATTTTGTTGAATTTATTTATGATTATGATTACATTTGCTAATGATTATTGCGGACACATAGTTGCCTGCCGCAACATGGTAATTTTTAAAAATTTATATATATTATATAAAGTGCCTTGCAACAGTGTCATAAAACACAACCTCTATAACATAATTGGGCCGCACAGAGAGGCTACTAAACACCACATAAACATTATAAAGACTGATGCTGTAGCCAGAAAAAATAATGAAATATAACACATTCACTGAAATTGTCCGTAACTCACCGGAGAATTAAATGTGATACTGAAGCTTTTAAAATCTAGAGGATTAGAGGAGTAATTAAAGCACCATGAAATGATGAAAACAGAAAAAAAGGCAAGTTAAACTCAATATTGAATGTCCTGTTAAACACTGTGGGAATATTAAAGAATATAATCAGCATATTATAGCCTGGTGACACTATATTCTAGAGACAGAGAGTATGGTTCCTAATGGGGCCACAGTAGCCTTGAAAATAAGCTATTATTGTCATTTTAAAATCTTGGATGATGACTCTTGACCTCCGCTGAGATCTCTATTAAATCTGCACCTTTCTCATATCCTTGAGAAATAACTGCTGCCACTGTTCACACTCATCTCTCTGTAATATTGGGCGACTGGCAGAAATGTATCAGTCATCGGTACAGCCAGGCACACGGAGGAGTCATGTGTGCAATTTTCACTCCCATGTGTCCTTCCAGAGCGATATGGAGCTGCCGACAACATCCTGTTCATGAGGGCAGACTCCTTTGTGCTGTTCTTTGTTTTCAGCCTGTGCATGAAAGAAACTGCAACTATGGAGCGCAGCCCCCTCCATTGACACATGCTAATATGCATTACAATTGACCCATTCACACTGGAAAGTGTCTACTAAATGGGTTGCTTATTTTCAGCCAGCAGCCAACCATTACATATGAATGGATTTTCTCAGAAACTGTATAAGACCCCCTATTTTTCCTGCAGAAATTGTACAGACTCTTTCACAGGCCAGCATGATTTGAAATATTGTTTTGCATCATATGCCATCAGAGCATCTGCCTATGTATCAGGCCGATAATTACTGGACACATACTGTATTCAGCAACTGTGTCAACATATCCACTCACTGGGTCTTTCTGCTTTCTGCTATTAACACAAGGCAACATCCATAGTAACCTCAAATATATGGCTCTAAGGTGTCAGATGTTATCACACCAGGGGTGTTGTCTAAGTATCCATTGTTAAAGGTCTGTTAATTAGTGGATTGCCACATCCCAGTCTTAAGGAGGGCTGATGTATTAATGAAGCTGAAGTGTGGACAGAGTTGTAAATACCTTTCTTGGATAAAGAGAAACATAAATCTTCTGATCTATTTATTCAGCTGTTGTTCCTGGAAAATAATCCCAATATTAGTACCTGTTCTATGTGACAGCATGAGGGCATAAATAAGAAAAAAAAATTAGTTGAAGGAGAGTAATTATGCGCACATTGTGTAGGTGCAGTCAGAAAGCAGCGTAAGTGAGGAAACAGCATCGCCCGCACACACTTTCTGTGACATAAAGTAGTATGCAGACATTGCTTTTTCCTTTACAGATTTAAAAATTTAAATGGAAGTCCATTGTCAGCTGATGATCAACTAATCCACTGTGCTCCTGCACCTTTCTACATTCAAATCGAGCATATTTGGTACAGTTATTTACTATATTATACCTGTAACGAACAAGGTCGTACAACATGTTCTCTGACCACATCTAAAAGCAAACGTGTTTCTGTCCAAATTATCCGAATAGCAAATATTCTCAATTGAATGTTGTGTGAAAAGCCTGCTGGCTGCATCTCACTGTCTCCCCAAGCTCTTTGTAAGAACTTTGTCCAAATGGGAATGACGGGAACACTTTTGAGCATCCTCCTTGAAGGCATTTATGGTGTTGCTCTCGATATACACAAGTAAAGGGACAAAAATAAAGCTTGAGAGAGTTCAAACCTACTTTCAAACCTCAAAACAGCTGTAGAATTGCTACATAAAGTGGGTGTGACTGTCGGACTGTAAAAACTAAATCTGGCCCAGTCAGAGGAAGTGATCTCTAAACAGGGTTTCATGGGTCTGGATGGCATTTTGGAACAAAACTCTAATAATGTGTTTTAAGTCTGTTATAGCAGAAAAAGAAGAGGTGACATTGGACACTGTCTTGCTGTCCTTCAGTGCAGAGTACACATGAATAAAGATGATTAGAGCTCATAGTAATTCATAGTAGTTTGAGCTCGCTCTTTGCTGTAGGAAGCCTTCCAGTCTTCACTGTCTATTGCCAAACTGAGTGGGTCCCTTTAATTGCTCTGTCAGCATGGTGGAATACCTGCTTTTTATTGATTAATGATGTCATTTCCTCTTGTAAACTTGAGGAGTGTATGCCACTTACACACTAAATGCCATTTGTGATTGCTATTAACTGGAGTGCTTTGCATTATGGCGGGTGTTTATATCATTATTATGGCTCCAGTATCCCTGGAAGGGTTGGTGTTGTATCATTGGCAACATAGCATAACAAAGTGGAATGTTTTTTTCCATCTAATAAATGTTTTGGATCATTACTTTGATGGGATGCATATACCGCCTGAGTGTGCAGCCAGATGCTCTCCTACCAGAGTAGAAAAAGTGACGTGAAGAAGATTCAAAGACTGATGATTGGCAGTCGACCAGCACTTCTTGACGGGGATAAAGACGACTCGTGCTGAGAGGCCGTCTGTCTCGGTGGTGCGGTGATTGAAACCGGAGCGTATCTAATGCGTTGGCTCTATTATGAGTTCACAGACAGTATGATGGAGATTAGTGGGCTTCATTATGATCTGCGCCATCAGAAAAAAAAAGTCTTCACCCCCAAAGGAAAGCCCAGAGAGGCAGCTGTGAGCCTGTGTCAGAGCAGATAGGAGAAGCCACCAGGGACATGTGATTGCCAAGAATTAACGCCTCAATTTAGAGCGCGACGCATTGCTTTCAATGACATCATCTGCTTCTAATTGAATGGGCTGGCTTTTGTGTATTAAAAAGTTGGTAGAGCTGAAGTTAATGTGCACTGTGTGGATTTTGAGCTCATACCTGGAATGGGACCTCTACATTTTACCTATTTCGTCACGGCCAAAGCATGGCAGGAGTTGGTCCTACATTTATACAGTTAATTTATGAATTACTAAGATTACTAATGATAAATAAACTCCCATTCAAAAATACCAACAACCACACCCATTAAAAATGACCATAGAGCTGAATTTGACACAATAACTTTGACAGACTAGGACCTTTTCTCAAATATCTCCTGAGTGTAGTCAGTGCAGTAGGTTGTTTTCACTTCGTTATTAAGAGTCACAAGCCCTTTTTACACAGAGGTTGCTCTATAGAACCGCTACAAAGTCCCTTCTTCATGGTCCCTTTGCATTTTTACACAGAGCCAAATGACGACAGCATCATTCTGCTCCAGTGTGTTATTTTAGACAGCACGCCGTCATTGTGGTATCAAAAGAGGCGTGATGGGCGTGACATGTAACACAACAGCGACAGACTTTGGTTCGACATATAACATATGCATCAGCAGTGCTTCATAAACAACAACAATGGTATAACATAGCAGTAACAATCATTTACTGTCCCTGTTTGTTACATGGGGGCTGGTCTTGTCCTCTGCTTAAAGGTTAAGGAGCTACCTGACCTCATTGTTCTCCCAATTTTTGACCGCTGTTCTTCTTTGAGTTAGCTGCTAACTGCTAACAGCTGCTTTTACATCTCCTGAGATGGGTCGCACGCATAAAACGTCATCAAAACATGATGCCCATGAACCCGTCCTGCCAGCTGTCCCATTTATACAAACCGCACTGTGGCACTGTTACTACTTTCAGTGCCAGCTGAAAAGCAAGACAACTCTGTCCCCCAATTCTGTGATTGTACCCTTTATACAAAAGTGCAAAAGCACCATCACTGCCTGCTGTCTTATCCTGTAGTCATAGGTAGGTTGTCTTTTGTGAATGCAGTGTGCCGCTGTAACAAACAACTTGTACAACTATGTAGGTTTCATCTATTTTTTTTGGCTCTTACATAGCACGATGGTATCCCCATTCTTAAAAGCTTTGACTGGCTCACTATTATACTTCATAACCCCAAATTTGTTAAGTTTGTGTCATATTTGTTTATTATAATAACTATCATGCTCTCAAAATGCTCGTATAATGAAGAAAAACAAGTCACAGTTTGCCCACAGGGATGCGAACAACCAGGAGAAAATGACTGGAATTATAAAATCATGTGCTGACACAAAAAGGTTGTGTGAGGATGTGCAGTGTAAGTGCTGCCTCGGGTTTGATCAGAGTCTTACAAGCTGCTTAGTAGGGAATTATCATTTCTTGTTTGGACAAGCTGTCACACATAAAAGGATTATAGAGTTCAAGGAGTCATGAGAAACCTGGAAAGATTGTAGAAAATGACTTTTCCTTGCCTGGAAATGTCATCAAAAAGGTACATTACATAAGTTTTGGTACTTTATATTCAAGTAATCTTTGAGATAAACCTTTAATGACCTCTGTGAGTGAATTATGTGTTGTGCTGGTATTGGAATTTGTTATTTATTGAAGGAAAACAATAACTGCAGTATCATCCTCACTCTCAACAGTAAAAGTTAAAAGGTAAAACATCACCTTACTGAACCTTAACAGATGTTTTCTCATCATGCCTTCATAGCAGACAGTTGTCTCTCTGGTAGTGTGGACTATTATGTCACTGCTGGAGCTATTGGAGTCCTAAAATGACCTCCCAACACTCTCTGTTTTTAAGAACAGATAATCACTTCACTACATAACACCATCATTTCACTGGCCGGGGGCCTTGGAGCATATCCAGAGGTAAACCGCTGGATAGAGTTTCAGAAAAGAGCTTAGTTTGGGAGAATTAAGGTTTTTGCTGTTTTGCATGGCTCTCATATTTTCATGGAGAGGTGCAGTTATTTTGGAGGGAGATTTTGTCAGCATCATCCTTTGTAGCTATCTGGAGCTGAGTGCTTTTTTGAAGATCTTAGAGATGAGCACTGTTTTGCCTTTTCACATCTTTGGTCACAAGGTCTTTTACTAGATATTAGAGTAACTCTGCTGCAACAAATATCTGGGCAGTGTGGTGATACACATGAGATGTAGACTCTTCCTTTTCTCCCCCTCTGCACTCAGGACTTCTGGTACATAGGCTATGATATGGTGCTGGTTCTGGTTGCTTAGAAACCTCAGTCGCAGCCTCCCACCACTCTTGAAAGTTGGCACAGAGTAGGCACAAGAGTAGCACCCAGCGCCCGACCTTGCGTTTTCCGGGCGGTTAAAGACTTGCCTATGTATGGGCCCTAATAGAACCCATGAAATTCAGTTACGGCTTTTGGCTTTGGTGTGTGACCCCAAGATTTTCAGTGGCCCCATCTGACCACCCCTAGGAAAAAATTCTGGGGGTGCACTGACTACAGTATATACATAATTACTGTAATAAAAAAAAAGTGGTCCAGGATAATTACACATTTCCACTGTTTTCCTATGAGTTAACATAGAGGGTAAAGCTAAAAAAAAACTGCTGGAAGCTCTGAAATGTAAATTTAAAAGTTGACAAGTTAACACATACAGTCTGCTGTGGTAGAGAAGAAATTCTGTATATGGAGAGACACCAGCACAACTGACTACCCACCCTGAAGGTGGAGAGAAAGAGAGACAAAGCCGTCATATGATCTGCCTTTCTTTGACAAAGCCCACTGTGTCTCTTAAGATGACTGTTGTCTCTGTGAGGCATCATGCATCAGCTGATGCTCTTATATTTAGGTACAGTGGAAGGAGTGGAAGGATACTGGCTTCCACAGTGTTTTAGGGCAGAGTCTGTTTGGTTTGGTAAACCTTGTGTTGTGATAGTTACTTAGTAATTTGGGGCTGGATTGAGAGTTAGTAAATGTCAAACTTTAACCCTATTTTAGAACCAATACCTGTGTGTGCTGAAGCTGATTCAGCCAAATAGAGTCATTTAATTTGTCATGTAATATAATGCAGAATGTTTCATGTTTTTAAAATGTGTCAGTCCGAATTTATGCTAAGACACTTTGTTCTCAATAGTCTGTCACTTGCATAGCTGAAATCTCCTATAATTGTTTTCATGTTTCACCCGTTACTGTTCCACTAGCTTCCTACTAGGTGTGGGTAAGCCAGTGGGGAAGGATATATACTTGCATTGGTGTCTAGGAGCAGGATTGTAGACAGGTGACTGAATAGATGACGGGGTTAGGGCTGGAAACACACAGGACAAGTGCAGGGGAATTACGGTTGGATGAAGATGAATATCACAAAACCATGGGAGGTGATGAGCTGAGGCGTGGAACTCGGAAAAACTGTCAAAGGAGAAAAGAGAGGAGGGTGACGCAGATGTTGTCATGACAGGCGAAACACATTCTCATTATTAAAATGTACACAAACACTAACGTGCAAGACATTATTATTAAGTGTCTCATTCATACTGCACAGTACACCACCCCCGCCTCCATCCTTTAAAATCAGCTGCTCCTCATCTGCTTAGAGCCGGCACAACAAACAACATGTTTGGTCCTGCGCGGTTTTCCTTTCCATCAAGATCACAGCAAGAGGACTTAGAGTACACAACTGTGTGTTACTGCATGGCAGAGGACACCAGTGTGGAAATAAGTGAGAAATGTACACTATTTTAGTGCTTAGTGAATAAACAGATGAAAAGAAAGAGTAATTTCCCTCTGTTTGGTTTCCTCCCTTCTCAAATTAACTTAAAAAAAAACTAATCACATTGCTGTTTTTCAACAGTGTGGTTTCAAGGCTGTGATAGCAATTTGAAAGTTTGGTCTAAGGGGAATAAAGTAATAACAGTTTTGCTGAAGTACTGCAATACATCTAATTCTTTCCACTGTAGAAGCCACATCAAGCCCCATTACTGATTTAACAGCAGCAGCCATGTGTTTCACCATGGGCAGATGACTAGCTCGGCTCGCCACGTTGGCAAAGAGGAAACAGCTCTATTAAAGGTTAGAGCAGGAAATATAGCGAAAACACCCAAAACAGATGATCAGAAACCAGAATAAAGAGACTTATTTGCTTCCTTTCCCCTTGTTGGTGGTGGATTATTCCTTTCAGGGTCAGAATATTCACAGGAGAGGGTCCTTGTTTGATTTATTGACTATTAATGAGAGTATAATTTACTCCCTAGTCAACATCCAGACCACCTCATCTCAATAATTATCACTTCAGAAAGGCACGTTGGCTTTGAGCTGGCGAAGCAGAAAACACTTAAAAGACAGTGTGATTTGCATCAGTAAGGACTAGATGTTACAGGAGTGTCAGTTCTGTTTATAAAACCCATGAAAAGCAGAACCACTTTCAAGCTGACACAGCTGAACACGAGTCCTCTGACCTGGCCTTAAGACCCTCCTCCCAGCCAGGGTCAAATGCAGGTTGAATGCCCAGTAGTTCAGTACACCCATACTCACATGTTCTGGCTGATGTTTAATCATGCCTGATGTCACTGTTTCTGTTTCCTACTGCCTTAACCCACCATGTTTTACAAAGTAGGAATGAAAAACTGTGACCATACAAAAATCTCAATTTTCACTTTGGCATTAAATGTTGGTGTTGGTAAGCAGAATTTTGTATTGCAGTATCATTACTGTAAGCTCTAGTAAAGGTGATGTAATAGCAAAAATAGTTATGGTAGTAGGAGACATGTATGTGATCTGTGCTTTCCTAGGGAGCTCTCCCTTTCTCTCCCAGGAATATGAGGCCATGTGCATATGTGTGCAGGTCAGCTCTGTTTGTTTAAGCTAGGCCTTTTACTATTCAAGGCCAGCGGTCAGTACGTGTGTGGTGTTGTTGTAACAGTAGCCTATAAAGGGGGTTAGGATAACATCCTCCTGTTGTTTGATGGGTGACATGATAACGTGCAACACTAGCAGTAGGGGTTAACAGTCCACCTCTTTACCTTAATGTATAAAAGTTGCAAAATTCAGATTATAAATTGTCTGAATCCTGCACAGCTACAACCACTGCCATCTAACCAGACCTCTAACTGGTCATTCTGTAACTAAGGAAAACATGAGAAGTCAGTCCCCTGTACATACATTTAGCATTACACACATTCATGTGTAACACATTTGAAAGTAATCCACACGTCTCTGTAAACTGAATCCAGCAAAGATTAATAAGCATGACTGAACAGTGACTGCATGGGAGCAAAGCAGGGTTCATGCTACCACAGACTCCAACAATAACACTGGGATCACGTTTGTGTCACAGCACATTGTAGAGGTAACTTAAACTGTTTCCAGGGGCAGAGCTGCTCCTGAGCTGGAAATAATCCCAGTAGGTGGAATCTAATAATTGCAATACAAAAAAGACTGAACTTTTAATGAATACCGCGCTGTTGCTACAAGGTTTTGACATAGAGTGTATAAAATGATGGATGTAGGAACAGTGACATCACCCATTGGTTTATGGCCTTTTTCAGCCATCGCCATCTTGGATTTTTGGAGCCAGAAATACAGATGAGAGGGTGGAGCTGTGGATGAGAGAGGGGTGGATCTGCCTCATAAATTGCTTTGACGCCTCTCAGACAGCCTGTCACTCGAAGTGGCCCACCTTTAATTATCTGTATCTTTAAGCCTTGATAAAATGTAAACAGATGAGTTATATAAAAATCCGCCCCACATTAAGTTGTCATTAATGAGGAAATCAGGCTCAGGGACCTAAACTGTTTTTTGTACCAGGCTGTAAACATGTTAATTTCAACTGTTAAGGTGGACATTTTAACATAGTGCTCTATGGGGATTGACACGCTTCTGGGGGAAATTATTTTGGTGGAGATGTAAGCCCTGGCATTAAAATAGCTTAATCCCTGCAAAAGAAAATGGCACATAAAACACTGAAGACGTTTTAGCAAGTAGGTTGCCAGCTCTGAGGTTTTTGTTTTTGTTTCATGAATAGCGCTAAAAAGTAGTGTGGTGATAGGTCTGGCTATGCAAGACTAGTTTCATGTAGCGATAAGGGTAGTTGCATGCAAGAAGCGTGTTTCCATTTGAGACAGGTGGCCAATGACAGGCTAATACCCACACTCTACATCCTGTGAGCCACCATAGACCTCAAGCAAAGAATTGGGGAAAATGGATGGGACTGATGTATCCTCAAAACAAAACAGATTGTGGTAACTGATAGCAGCACCATGTTGCTGAGACTGCCACATTTAAGGATAGAGACACTGACGCAGCGAGATGCTTGACAGAAGCAGACACAGAATACAAACCACATACTGCAACATCTAACACTTGTCCATCAGCAGCCCTGTGAGCTGCCTAATTAAAAAAGGTTCAAGGAGATTTTCAAAAATAATTAAGTAAATACAATATTAAAAACACTATAGTGCAATTATGGTTTGGGCTGTTAAGAGCAGGGTGCGCCTGTTGTTAATTCATTATGTAAGAGCAGTAAGGCAGACAGGTAGGCTTGCCAGCTGATAGGTTAGCCGAGCCTCTCCTGTTTCACTGTGCAGATGCCGACCGCGAGTCTTCGTTAAAGTTTACTTGAGTTGCTGAATATCACATATCAGCACTCGACACCAACTGCTGTGCACTCTGGGAATTCCACTATGTAGGCCTAGATTTGCATATTGACAGGATATTGACAAGTCTGTTGAGAGAATTAAGCTTTATATTATTTTTTAATTGTTAAAACATTTGATATTTTGTGTCATGGCTTAAAATGTTTTAGGGAATTGACCCTGAAAAAAATTGAAAGTTTAACATTGCCACTATTATACAGGTTTACTGATTAAAACAACCTGGTTCTTATTTCCCTAAAAGACTTAAAACACAGGCTTCAGAGATATTTTCTACTGTAGACTGAAGTGCAACGCTAAGTCAGCTCTGTGTGACTGGCAGCCCTTAACTCTTGTTTGACATCTGCGTCACATATTTGACACATCAGTGGCACCTGTCAGAAATGATTCCACAGTGACGGGAAGTGTTTGTGCATCAATTAGAGGAAAACTGTTGATCTGCACATAAGAATTCCTCACAGTGTGTAGTTAAATCTGAAATCCTTTATGTTTATATTCTCACACTCAACACCAGCTCAGCTTCTGTTTAAGTGTTGAAATCGGCCGGTCGCAGCGATACTCGTGATTACTGTTGCATAAGGTGCTAAACTGTCACAAGTCTAATCCAAGCTCAGTCCATTCAGCCTGGTGGTGTTAACAGAGTTGAGTGTGTTCAGGTGCCGGCCAACCATCTAGCAGGGGGTTTGTTGGCAGGGGGCTAAGTGGCCTTTTGGTCAAATAAGTTTTGCAAGTATACACAAGGAGAGTATGCATCAAAATGTATCAGATTGGTGGAGGAAAAATCACAAATGTTTCAGCTCAATGTTCAGCTTGAAGATTGAGCCTTTTGTAACACTTCACCAACAATGAGCGTCAGTCAGTTAGCTCAGGTGTCCTCAGAGTTGCCATAGATGAAACATTCATAATAGAAAGAGTTGTATTTGACCTTGTTTGCGGTTCAAAGTGTCCTGTCAACAGTTTTATAGACGTCTCTTTTATAATGGTGGGGAAAATGCTTTATGGGCCATAGGGTATTTTTTGCTGCAGTACCACGAGTGGCCACTGGGAAAATTTGGCTTCAAGGCTGAGCGATGTTCCTGGAGGCCTACATGTAGCTGTAAACCTCCTGCATCACAGCTCCAGTTCCATTGTGCATGTGTCCTACCCAGTTTTACCCATATCTGTTTTAATGTAGCTGATGAAAATGTTAAAGACATACTATGGAGGATTTTTCTGAAAACCAAATGTAGAGACTCATGCTGAAGTAATGCCTCTCAATAATTACAAATGACCCTGCTGTCAGACACAACTTAAAAAACAATACTAATTACATTTTCTCTCTTTTTTTTGGTTGTTAATGAGTTAGAAACCAAGCAGTTTTGGAAATATCATGAGTAAACTGAGAGAGCCATGGGGAGGTTCAGCAGAATACAGCCTGCAGGGTGGTCTGCTGGTCACAAAGAGATGTCTGTTGGTTAGCACCCTTCTGTCAGCTAACAGCAGTGATATTATTTTAATTCCCAGTCTCACAGTCAGTTGTCCCACAGCAGCTGCTGTCACTGAGACAGATGATCGGCCACGCCGCTCTCCCAACGCCTGCATTGTAATCAAATAGCCTCGATCTTAATCTGGGCCTGTTACAGTCATTTCGTAGGAGTCAGAGCATTTGGCAGTGCAGATTGCATGCCGGGCATTTTTTAATGATGATTTCACCAAAAGATGTTGATGGAGAGCCATACTGGATTTCAGTCCTTGAAATGCGAAGCTCAGGCTCTGAGTGCAAAATATTAAGACTAGATCACAGTGGAGTAAATTGATTTCTTAAACACTTTTTTGTCTCATATGAGTGCTGGCTGGGAAAAAGAGAGGAGAAACTAGTCTTTTCAGTTCATACCAGCTGTTGTCTGTCTTATCAAAGTAGCAACTATCTGCAAGGAAACAAGGTAACAAAGCATTTTGGCATGCATGATGAGGGCTTGTGTTTTGAGTGCTCCACTCGTGCTTTATAAGATGTGCACAGACAGACGCGTCCGTGGCTCGTGCCCTCAGGCCATGATGCAGTGCAGATTAGCTTTGGATGGGAACATGAATCATGCCTGAATGTGTTTGTGAGCGCAGCGGAACAAAAAATGAGCATAGGATCCTACAAATGGAACAACAGTTTTACAAACCTTATGATCACAAAGACATTTTAAAATTAACTTTCTTATTTTACTTTATGTCATTTATAAGCAAAGGGTCCGCTCTCTGACACAAATAAAAAGCAGCACTCAGTGCAGTGCAACTGTCATCACCAGTTTCATACTAACGCAGTTGTCATTATCATGGCCAGCGCCCATGTTGTGAAAGCAGCAAATGTATTCGTACCCATCTGTGTGCCCATGTGTGTAGGTCTGAAAATGAAGTGTGGTCAGGCGCATTGTTGAGGCATTGCTATTTGAGACAGCAGAAAGCCACTGATAAACACAAACCTGGCCTAAAGTTACTGGTAAAGTATTTTTCTGCTATTTAAAGGGCACATTATTCAGATAGTAAGATACGCTTCTGTAGGCGGGTTATCAATGCGTATACACTCTGCTGGTTACACGAACAGTGACACGTAGATGGATTGCGGTGTGGGTGAAATAACACTGTAATTGGCTGAATTCTTGTTACACCCAAAACCTATGGCTAATTAAAGGTCTAAATACAACTTGTTTGCCCTTTGTGCCTTACTTTGTGCCCAGATTACGCACCACTTGAGTGGCAAAAGTGGTTGTATAGCCCTAAATGGACTTGTGCCATGCACTTTAGACCAAGTGCTAAGGTCAGCATGCTAACTTGCTCACAATGATAGTGCTAACATGCTGAATTTAAGCAGGTATTTCACTGTCTTAGTTTTGCATGTCAGCATGCTAACATTTGGTAATTAGCACTGAACGCAAAGCTGAGGCTAATGGGAATTTCATATATGTTATATTTTATTCCGAGGCTATATTACAACTTAAGGACCACTTGGATTTAGATTCTCACCCTTGTCTTTTCTTTTTATGTGTTGTTTGAGCATTGTTAGAATAGCCTTAGATTTAAGAATTTCATTGCAATAACAACAACAACAACAACAACTGCTTCTCTGTATTTGCTGTACATATGACAATAAATAACTGGAACTTAAAATCAAAGTAGACCTATGTGATTCATGTTATGGGCACCTTGGTTATTTGTGCCAAGTTTTATGGCAGCGAGTATGTTTTGAAATCTTGAAGGTGAGGACCAGACTTAACATGGTCAGTTGTTGTGAAAATGAGGCGGTAAAAATTGCACATTTAGAGCCATTAGTTTACTAGTAGCCCGCATGTTTACAATATAAATATAAGTATTAAATTATATATTTTGGGCGGGGCAACACAATGGTTTGGGTTCAAGTTCCGAGAAAGCATAGTATCAGTAACATTGTTAACACTGTGCTATAGTACAGAGAAATACAAAACCGTACTAATGAACCTTCATTGATATAGGTTTATATTTTTTCTACAAGTGCACGTCACACACTGAGTGAGCAGCCTGTTAATGACGCTGTCGGCAAAGCTGTAATGATTGTGCTAAGTGGCTAATGGGCACACGGACCAGTTATATAGGTTTTGATTTATTTTGACAAGGCGCAGTTCCTTATAGAGTTTCAGGGTTTTTTTTCTGCGACTAAGCAACCGATGAAATCTTGCCGACTAATGACCTTTCTGGTCGACTAACGTTTTGTTGACTATAAGGGGGCAGCCTTATTACAGTCATCTAAAAGATTAAATAAGTTATGTTGCTATAGGCCTACATACATTAGACGAATATTTTTAATGACTGTAGTTGTGTGTCTGTGATCATTGTTATCATTTCACACAATGACACATACGCTTTGTGTTTTGACAGAGTTAAATATGGAGTACAATCCATCAGACCATCCGCGGGCCAGCACCATATTTCTCAGCAAATCCCAGAACGATGGTGAGTAGCTCTTTTTCATCAGATCTGACTGATTTATAAATTTGTCCTTTTAATGCAAACTACATTCAAAATGTCATCAAGTTGGTCTGTCTAAGTGAAACACATTTGCCTTAGTTTTACATGCATATGCAATATGATGGTGAAATACAATCAAGGTAATGAGGCTAATGGAGAAATACTGTAAATGTAGGAGCTCTGATCCCAGAGCAGTTTCTTTGTGGCTCGCCAGTGTCTGCTAATGTATGCCGTTGCCCGGGGGCATCTGACTGAAAGCTTCAGCATCCTGTGGGGGGTTCGGTCATACTGTGACAGAGGAAATGTTAACATGTTTTTTAGAGCCATAAACACCACAGCATGAGATTATTGTTTTTTCTTCAAGGCCTGGGGAACAAACAGCAAGACAGTACAAGCTTTGTGATGTTAAAGTAGATAAACACTGATTGTAATAAATGCTTTTTCCTGATCAATGTAATCCTTAGTATCATACAGATATTAGACGTGGTGTTTCATATTTGATATTAAATCTTTGTTCTGCATTCAGAGAATTTGTGTCATGTGATATTTGGGTGGATGAAAACAAAGCAAAACCAAAGACTGACTGATGTCTGACATGTGAGGGATAAATGAATGAGCATTACATTTGCTATCAGATGAAAAATATGATTAGTGTTTTTGTTTTTGCAATATTTAGACTTGTTTTTGGAGGGAAAAAAAATCACATGTTGGTGATACACCCTCCCTCTTCCTCGTGGCTTTAAAGGATAAAGCTGACGTTATTCAAGCCTTTTTATTTTTATCAACAAATCCCCTGAAGAGACCAAAACCAGCAGAAAATTAATCCTAAGAGCAAATATTGTCTGTGTAGTAAAAGCCTGATCTGTCTTTGTGCCATTGAGCTCCACAGTGATTAAAAAATACTTAGCACACTTAGCTGTCTCATAATAATAAAGCACTCTGAGCTGCATTTATTGAAAAAAGAAGGGCTAAATATGAGTAAATAGAGTTTTCATGTTGGTTTATTTAGGTTTGGTAATAACTATAAAATATGTCATATAACACCCTTTGTTGCCAAGTAACCTCTTGCGAAAGTGAAGCCAAAATATCTTCATCACCCCCTGGTGGCTGGCTGCAGCACAGGTCATAAACTCTGCCCCCTCCATGTAAACATATAGGACAGGGGTACTCAAATACAAATCTTAAAGGTCCACAAAGACAGTTTTCAATGAGTCAGAGGGCCGGGGGGGGGACGTGGTGACGCAACGTGGTCACACACATGCACGCGACGGGCTAACCCTAACCCCTTTTTACAAAACAACAAATAAAATACATACTAAAATAACTGCTAATACTTAATCTATGTTCTCTCAATTAGAATTTTGGGCATTTAACTTTTTTACCTCACCCTAAAATATTGCTGTACAACATGTATGACATTAGCAAAGATCTGTAAGTGTTGCTGAAGTACAGCATATTTGAAAGCATCCTGCCGTTGACACAGAATCAGTGACTCTGCTGCTGCAAACAGAATAAGGTTTTTGGTTCCTCTTTTTTCAGAGGTGCCCTGCAGGAATGGTGAGTAGTCCCGAGTGTGACTTTGTCTCCCTCTAGTGGTGTAACAGCACTTTTTCTTCTGTCTGTTGAAGCTCTAATCTTTCTGCTTTCTAACTCAATGTTTAACTGTGGCCTCTCGACACTTACAGCTTCTGTTCTGTGTTATAATCAGCATAGTGAAGTGTGTTGCCTCTTTGCTTTGTTTTGCTTCGTGTGATAACAGCTTATGTTGCTGGTTGATAACTGCTGGGTTTTGTATTGCCTGTCTTTTTGCTGCTTTCAGTGCCAAAGAAATGACATTTGTTGATGAACTTGTCTTTCTGTCTGTAGTGCGAGATAAACGAAAAAGCCTCTTCATCAATAATGTAAGTTTCCATTTCTATTCTGTGTCTTCTATTTGTTTCTGTTTCTCCCAACAAATCTAAAACATGTATGTTAAACCTACATTTACGAGGGATTCTTTTTCCCGGTCAGAATCAATTGGCCTTTGTATTAACTTGCAAAAAACTGAATGCTGTATACAGGGGAAGCTGAAAATGCAAACTGTCACATTCTTAGGTGGCGTGTTGCCGATTCTTGTTGCCCCTGTGTACGACACCCTGGCAGGCGTTATGTGGGTCAGACAAAAACATGTACACTCTAATAACACTCACTGCGTATGTGTGTGTGTGTGTGTGTCCATGCAGCATGGAACGTCAAGGCGGAAATACAGCTCCTGTTCCACCATCTTCCTAGACGACAACACAGTCAGCCAGCCCAACCTCAAATACACCATCAAATGGTAAGGACATGATAAAAAAATGATCTAACACATTTTATCTACAGATCTGTCATATTTAAACATATTAATATGTTTTTCTTTTTTATCTTTACAGTGTAGCACTGGCGATTTACTACCATATAAAAAACAGGTGGGGACTCTCAGTCACTTTCAACAGTATTCTCTGTAAATCCAAAAACATAAATGCAGACGCTAATGTAAAGGGCTGCAATTATTATTTCATTATTGACTAATCTGCGGATTATCAGTCTATATGTCAAAAGATTGTGAAAAATGCTCCTTGTGATTTCCCAGAACCCAAAGTGACAGCTTCAACTTGCTTCTTTTGTTCAACCAACGGTCCAAAACCCAAAGACTTTTCATTTACTATCATAAATGACATTGAAAAGCAGCAAATTCTCACATTTTATCAGCTGTAACCCGCAAATATTTGACATATGTACTTGAAAAATGACTGAAACGATAAATCGATTATCAAAATAGTTGCAGATTAAATTTCCTTTTATCAGCTAATTGATTAATCAACCAATCGTTGCAGCTCTACTGATGTACTAAGGAATATTCTGTATAGTTTTCTTAGTGTTTCTTTTATTTTTTTTTTTTAACTTTACTAACTGCAATCTTGAATTTGGATTGTTTGCACAAAACAATAGATGTGGACTACAGTGTAAAATAGCAGTACATACTATGAAAAAAAAAGTGTTCATTATGGTATGGGATGTGATATGTAGTCTTGGTTGCACTACCAAAAGTTAAATACAAGAATAAAAACACGTCATCACTTCCAGTTAAATAAATGTTGAATAATCTGCAGGCTATAATTGAAAAAAAAAGTAATTTTAAAAAGTAAAAAGATTTTTTTTATCACTAGGAAACTATACAATATTGTTACTATTAAATGAATATAAATTAATGTTTTCTTTAAATCAACAGCAATTAAAAACATTTATCAGCTGTAATCATCTGTAATTATTAATGCAAGACTTTTAGCCGATAAGAATATTTTTCCAATAATAACTTTACACTTTTACTACCACAGTGACCCAGTTTATCACATAAAAGTCTTATTTCATTGTTAAGATTTGAATTATTTGATGTAATTCACCATTTTATTTTATTTTTCTCTTGCCAGGGACACAGAAGGAGGGATGCTGCTCGATATATTTGATGAGAAGCTTCATCCTCTTTCAGTACGACGTCCTCAGCTCTCACATAACACAAAAATATCTCCATTATTTTAAACGTTTCATTTGCCTTCATTTAACTTGTTAGTAATAGATATGGATTTTTTTTCCTTTGTAAGGTGTTAGTGTAATTATTGTGCTTTAAAATACATATTTCTCCACCTCTTTCTTCCATCTCTTCATCCAGAAATCAGAGGTGCCGCTGGACTATGACCAACACGACCCAGAGCAGAAGCAGATCTATCGGTTTGTTAGGACGTTGTTCAGTGCCGCTCAGCTCACCGCCGAGTGTGCCATCGTCACACTGGTAAGATTCTTAAACCTCCACCATCCTCCTTTTAAATTTGTGGACAATAATATAAAACACTCAAGGAATCCCATTATCTCATGGAAACAAACAAACGAGAAAAAGCATTGCCAAGTTTCTTCACAAAGTTGTCCCATGAAGGTGCGACCTGTGTTAAACTCTGCCCTCACGCACACATAATCACACAGTTTCTGTTTAGGCCCCAGGGGAAAGTGCACCCTGATGTGTTGAGACAAGCCAGGGATGTGTGTAAATTGGTGATGAGACTGTGCACACAAAATACCGTGTCGTCTGTGGGTCTCACGCAGTGATGAATGCAGGATGTCATACAGGAAACAGTGGATGTGCACCTCCTGACACCCCTGAGCGGAGCATGGACATAAATTAGTTAGACAGATTAGATCATCCACCATTTTAAGAACTCTCTAACTGTGTAACTGTTGCGTTGTACATCGCTTTTTGTTTGGGATTTTTTCGTCTATTTAAATCATTGCTGCCGTCTCCTTTCTCTGTGTTGTTGTACAGGTCTACCTGGAGAGGCTTCTGACCTATGCAGAGATTGACATATGTCCAGGTAACTGGAAGAGGATCGTTCTGGGTGCTATCCTGTTGGCCTCCAAGGTCTGGGACGACCAGGCCGTCTGGAACGTCGACTACTGCCAGATCCTCAAGGATATCACTGTGGAGGACATGTGAGTTTATTTTAAGAAACAGGATTGGTTTTATTTTTAGGATTTTGTTTCAAAATGAAGATTCAAATTAGGATTAGGTTTGGGGTGAGCTCAGACGATGAAGATGAATCCCTCAAAATTGTTTTCCAGTAGATTTGGCCTTACATGCAAGATTTCAGCACAGCAGGGATACTAAAAAGATTGGATTTCAACCACAGAGTCGCTGCTATTAATTCTTGGACATGTTAAATCACTGTATGGAGGAAATGAAAATCACTATCCAGCTATTGCTGAGTGGTCAACAGCAAACTGCTGCAGCTGCATCAATGTTATTCAAGATTCAGATTCAATGTCTGACAAAAAATGTCTGAGAAAACATCTGGATAAAAGGCGTGGACTTGTATCGATATTCTGTATATATTTTATGTATTGGTTTCTCGAATTAACTTCCAGCTTATTCTTCTCTAACAGGAACGAGTTGGAGCGCCAGTTTCTGGAGCTGCTACAGTTCAACATCAACGTGCCGTCCAGTGTTTACGCCAAGTATTACTTTGACCTGCGATCGCTTTCAGAGTCCAACAACCTCAGCTTCCCCCTGGAGCCGCTCAGCAGAGACAAGGCTCAAAAACTAGAGGTGAGGTGCTTTCTCAGCCGTCCATGAACACAGTCTCTTCTCTCTGTATGTCTTTATGTTGATTTTCATTTCCTTTCCTTTTTATTTGTCTTCCTATTTAGTCGAGAAAATTTAAAGCCACTATGTGTAGAACAGAGTGGTGCAAGAATGAGTCCCAAAACCTGGAAATTAGTTAGCATGTTTGCTCTCCTGGTTCCCTAGTCTTGAAGTCAATGTTTTTTTGAATGGGTTTTTGGTTGGATACCCAAAATAAAAATTTTGAAGCTTTTAGGTGTCTTTGAAAAGGCGGTTGCTGACAAGAAGCTAAATGAGACTACAGAACATCATCATGTCAAACACAGCTTTACAGCCTCATTGTGCTGGTGACGTGAAGTCGCGACCATAGTGTAAATTCCATAAAGTTGCTTTACTGTTCATTCATTAATTTCCGTAACCGCTTATCCTGTTAGGGGTCAGCAAATGTGCATGTCTTTGGACTGTGAGAGGAAGCCGGAGTACCCTGAGAAAACCCACACTGACACTGGGAGAACATGCAAACTCCGCACAGAGGGCCTCTCCCACCCTGGGTTTGAACCAGGAACCCTGGTTGATGACGATGAATGATGACGATAATGAAGCTTCATCACAAGCATGATTTATGCGAATAGGTTTTGAAAAGGGCGGCACGGTGGTGTGGTGGTTAGCACTGTCGCCTCACAGCAAGAGGGTTCCTGGTTCAGTCCCGGGTGCGGGAGCCCCTCTGTGCGGAGTTTGCATGTTCTCCCCATGTCTCCAGGTACTCCAGCTTCCTTCCACAGTCCAAAGACATGCTGATTGGGGATAGGTTAATTGGTGACTCTAAATTGCCCGTAGGTGTGAATGTGAGGGTGAATGGTTGCCCAATGTCAGCAATGTCATGTTTGCACGACACAGACAAATTCTGTGGATATTAAAAGTAGAATTTTGCTTCTGTCATTAAAACCCTTTCCATGTCCTCTCTTCAGGCTATTTCCAGGCTATGTGATGACAAGTACAAAGACGTACGGAGAGCTGCGAGGAAGCGCTCAGCCAGCACAGACAATCTATGTGGGATCAGATGGGTTCCTGCAATCCTCTCCTAACCACTATTAATCTGCCATACACTGAACACTGGCATCAGGCTACAGACACTGGCTGGATGAGAAAACTCTAAAAACAGGAGTGGAAACAGACCAACATGGTTCTGTGCGGAGTTGAAAAACTTCAGTTGGATACCAATATGTAGAAGTTGGTGAGACAGTGACTGAAACCTGAAATCAGCCTCTGGATTTCACATCTTTAAACTGGAGGCAAGACAGTGAAGCCACAGCTGTAGTTTTGGGAGGTTTCTAACTGAACCTGATGCCTTCACAGTGCCTCATCTCTTCTGTTCATGCAGGAGAGAAGTTCCTGGTTGTTATATCTGCGGGTAAAAATCTAGCTTTGGACCAACCAAGAAAGTCCTGGACAAGACGCCCTCAAAAACTTCCAAGGACACGGCACCCTGAACCTGTCTTAATGTATCGGCACTCAGTTTTCTGGTTTTGTGTCTGGCCTAATTTGAACAATTTGACATAACCTGCCTTTGAGATGGCCCTGTACCTCCACAATGAAGCATATTATTTATTTTACTATGATTATATGAACTTACATGAACAGTTGCAGCTGCCTGAACCCATAGCACCTGCAGAATTTCAACAACAGCAGTGTAGCACTGGAATTTCTACCGGTTATTTATTTCCTTTGACAAGTCGTAGAATAATAAAAGTGTTAGCAAGTTTTCTCCTTTGGAAATATTTGTATTCAAGGTTTACAGTATTTCTAGCGCACCTCTCGATACTCAGGTAGTCTGTTTAACCTTTTGATTTATTGTGATGCTCCTCATTTGAATGGACTGAGGGTTGAAACTTAAAGTGACAAACAAATTGTAGGTGGAAGGAGCCAGAATGAATAAATAAAATGTGACAACAGATACATTCCTATTTCGGTGACATAAAAACAAACGATTACAATCACATTTTTTTCAGACTACATAACACGAGCATGGTTTCCAGAGGTTCTGATTCAGTATTCATTAGACTTGGGTTTTATCTGAACATGACTATGTCAGGCTGATTTTTCCACATGCCCCATTGAGGGTCTGAGCAGAGTAAGCACACCTCGCTGATGACATCTTGTGGATATTTTTATCATTGGACAAAACTAGCATTTCACCTTGTGTCATCCAAATTCCAATTTTGTACTGGTATGTACTGGAATTGAAGCTTCTGCTGATGGTAGAAAGATGCCAGGTTATTTTGCACCTTACAAATATATTCAGCACCAAATTACACTGTTTCTGTAAAACTGAAATTTCAACCTCAAACCGACAGCCAACAGGGTATACTCATCTGACAAGCACACTTTGCGGTATGTGCTGGTCTGTAGAGGGTGCAATGACGCCACACAGCACTTCTTATTTGTGATTTATTTAGTATTACAGAGCTAGATAACAGTACATTACATCTACAGTGCATTTGGAAAATCATAAATAAAAAAATCTCAAGTCTCATAAGTCTCATGCTCAGTGGCTGTTACCCCTGTGTCTTTATTTTCTAGCTGACTCCTTCACAGTCAGTCAGTTTGATTGATGCTGATCGTTGTCTCTGGGTTAAGGGATTTCTACAGCTTTCCCAAGTTTTTAAAACCTAGTGACTGAAACTGCATGAGGGTAGATCTACGAAGAAGGTACAGCCCTACTGTATGTGACCAATGTGCATAAACTCACGTCTGCACTGTGGTGATGGTCACTTGTGGTGTTAGTTCCTGAGAAGTTCACAGTTTGGAGTTTTCAAGTTTTCACGAGACACCTTGCTGAGCAAAAGGGAACAGAACATCAACTTTTCAACAAAAGTTAGACCAAAGAAAACGAAACAAATGTGGGTCTGATTGTCTCATAAGATCACAAATCTTTTAAGAGTCTTTTGTTTCCAGCAGGTGGTTTATTGTTGGAAAGACAGTCTTTTAATAACAACCTTTAGCTGTCTCAAGTTGATCTTCCAGTGATTTACTTCCTTTAACATGTGACCAACAACATCAGTGTGTCCTGTTGATCTGTCCTTAACAAAAAGTGTTCATAGAAAAAGCAACAGCCAGTATTTAGAGGTCATCACATAGGCATACTTTTATTTCTATTAAACCCCCCCCCCAACCATAATATACTGTACACACCAAAATTGGTTTAATCAGAAGCTTATTGTACACTTTTCAGTGACATTCATTTTATTAAGACAAACCCTGACTACTGAGCCAAGTTTTTAAATGTGTTGAACCTGCTAACAAATTCATTCTTTTGTATTTCCATTGTATATTTAATTTCCATAATTGCTACTGGCAAATAACCGATCAGGTTTTCATGTTTGTCTTTCTCTTATGTCTGAAAAATAAAGCACTAAAGTATAATTATTTTGCAAATTAACTTTGTATAATGTATAAAGAGTTCAAAAACTGAGACAAGTCAGTTGTGAATTATTTATGTGTTAATTTGTGTTTTTGATAAAAGCTCTTGTCAAATGTGATTTGTAGGTTTTATATATTCGTGACATGGGGAGAATTTTCTTTCACAGCACTGAGATTAAAATGAAAATGGCGTCAACTTTTAAGTATCCACTAAAATAATAATCATTACTTGTCTTGTGGCGTGATTGTTACAGAGATTGACTCAAGGCTATTTAGCTGTCTGACTTAAGGTTATGATTGTCTATTACAAGCTCCCCTACGTATGATTGTCAGTTTCCAGTAAGGTTGACCAGTGCCTCGACATCCCAACAATGCTTTGATGGCAGCCTGGTAAGAATAGCTCTCTCCACAGGTCTTGGCCTCCGCAGACAACAGTGAGCAGCAGTAAGAAAATGTTTGAGGTGTCTGTATTTAGTGTCAAGCTGTGAGGGTTGGCAGTGTTATTCTGGAGCAGTGTTGAAGGGGACAGCAAGTCCCATACGTCTCCCTGGTGTAGGTTAGTTTAAAGGAGCTTTGCTTGACGGTTTTGGCTTGTTTTCGTATGGGATCTGGGTCAGCGCTGAACAATAAGGATGATGGGAGCAAGAGATCTACTCTTCATCACTATCAGTCACAGTGTCTCCTTTATGGGTACGTTTTTCTTTCGTAGTTCACACAGTAAGAAATGAAGCAGCGTTACTACAATAATGTATATTTACCATGCGATGACAATTACACTTTTGTTAACCAAAACAAACAGTAAATGTTAACTTAAACAAATATAAAAATATATAAAAATATTAATATTTTCTTAATCTAAGGCTGATAGGATTTTTGTGCTTGGTCATGAGTATAGTGACATTTCTCATTTCTCTGTCTCTGAATTTGTGTTTTTCTTTTTTGTAATTTTGTCATCTTCTTGTTTTTATATTTCCATGTTTGTTTGTTTTATTCAAATAAGAATCCCTAATGTATTTCTTGTTTTCTGCTGTTTCATTACAAATTAACTTGTCATGTTTGACACATTTGATTATTTTATTCCAACTTTTTTTTCTCAATCTGAATTATAATTATCTGTTGCGATGACCTCATTTACCCCACTGGGGTCACTCAAGCTTCATCTTAAGTTCATTTTACACCTGAGGTTTAGACTTGAGTCACATGACCTAGACACGAGTGACAAATTTGATGACTTTAGACTTGACAAAATCAAAAAAGACTTGTAACTCGACTTGGACTTTAATGCCATGACTTGTGACTTCACTTGGACTTGAGCATTTTGACCTGAAAATACTTGATACCTTCCCCCAAGACCAATGATTAAAAAGTATGTTATTAAAGTGTGCCACAAATCAATTAATTTCCTGAATCAGCTAAGATCAATGCTATTCACTTTTAGCAAGTTGACAATACATTATTGATGCTAGTTGGAAAAAAATGATAACAAAGATAATGTTTGCATCCAAAACTTATGAGGTGGTCAACAGAAACAAACTGCAGTATGTAAAACGTGGGCCGAAAATTACAGATAGAGATGCCACAATGTCAGGTACACTTGTATTACCAAGTAAATACAAAGTTTTAAATGCAGTTATGGTTTTTGTAAATGTAATATATTATTAAATTGTTGTTACAAAGGTATTACATTTAGTGATGAGCGCATTGTGACTTGTTTAGGACTTGAAACTCAAAGTTCAGGACTTGGGACTTGACTTGAGACTCTTCAATCTTGATTTGGGACTTGAGTGCAAAGACTTGAGACTTGCGATATGGTCCCACCTCTGTCTAATTGTCATTATACTTCATCATCTCTTGATTACAGGCAAAACCTGGTGGATGCTGATGTTGGTTCTACGCCTGCTAGTCCTCCTGCTGGCTGGCTTCACCCTGTTTAATGATGAGCAGGAAAGATTTATCTGCAACACCATCCAGCCAGGCTGCTCTAATGTGTGTTTTGATGTATTTGCTCCCGTATCTGTCTTCCGTCTCTGGCTCTTCCACCTCATTCTCCTCTGTCTTCCCCATGTGCTGTTTGCAACCTACGTCATGCATAAAGTTTTGTCATATCCCTATTTTGGAGGTTCTTACTACGACAGGAATCGAGGCGGTTCACCTTTAAATCTTGAGAGCTCAAGCTCCTCACGAGAACTGTCCTTGCATAAAGCTCCACTTCAAGACCTCCCGCGTGAATGGGGAACGCCACGTTTCTACTGCGCTTACTTTCTGGTTGTAATTCTACGCATCCTTCTGGAGGGGGTTTTTGGTGCAGGCCAGTTTTTTCTCTTTGGCTTGTCCATCCCTAAGAGCTTCCTCTGTTACGAGGCTCCCTGCATAAATGGTGTCGAGTGCTACATCTCCAGACCAACTGAGAAGACCTTAATGCTCAACTTCATGCTGGGTGTCTCCTCCTTGTCCATTCTGCTAAGTTTGGTTGACCTGGTGAGCTCCATTAAGGCGATGGTGAGATGGAGGAGGAAAAGGGAGATGCTGATGGAGGAGATAAGTAAAGGAGAGCAAAGCAGTATGTTTTCATCGACAACTACCACTGAAGACAGCGATGTTCTTTTAACCAGAAGATTCAGTCCGAGTGAAAGCTCAAAGAATGGTCCCAGAGATGAGAAACACGCTCCTGCTGTTGTTCCAAATGGTGAACCTCTTCCTGCAAAGGTGAATGGTGGAGTCCCGATTAAAACTGGTGAATCCACCAATGACAAGAGGCCAGAGAGCAAAGATGCTATGGCAGAGATATCTCAGTCGCCTACTCCGATCAGCACTCCAGTACCAACTCACTTTGTCCTCAACAGCCACCTGAGACCTCCACTGTCCCCTCGAGGGCCACCGCCAAACCCCAGGATGCCAACACCTGTGGGTATCAAAAAGCTGGACCAGTACACTCCAGTTGGGGCAAACTCGGGCCAACACTCTGATAGCAGTGAATCTCAAGACAAGAGAGCATGGGTGTAATTACCTGGGTGGCCATTTATTACTGACAGACAGAACTGCTGTACATCTACCTCTAAAGGGCCCAGATATTTTGGATTTAAAATTATTTTTTGCATGAATTCATAGAAGGAGATGTCGTATTATGAGGTAGATTTGCAAAGACCTGCACAAATAGATATTTTTTATGACTAAATAACTATGTATGATATGAAAAAAATGCTGCTAATAGTGATACACCCACAGAGAAATAGCATTTTAGCAACTTTTAGCACATTGTTTTGATTTTACAAACTTCTCTCATAAACCCAGCTGTTGTTAGATATGTAACCTCTCTTAAACCCACTGTAGGCTACCAGCCCAGCAACAAATGGCGGAAAATTAGCAACATCTCATTAGTAAGCTAGAAAGCTAAATGCTTTTTAGCAAGCTAAGCAACATAGTCAGCTAGCAAGCTAAATATCTGGCATTAGCGAGCTAAACAGATATGTATGATATGAAAAAATGCTGCTAATAGTAGCAGCACCACAGATAAATTGCATTTTAGCAACGTTAAGCTCATTGTTTTGGTTTTACAAAATTCTCCTGTCATGAACCTAGTTGTTTACAGAATTGTAACCTCTCTTAAACCCACTGTAGGCAACCAGCACAGTGCCAAATGGCAGAAAGTCAAATTTAGTGTTATCATCTTCACTCAAAGTCAATTAGTGCAGCTTTGACAACAACATATTTTAGTTTAGTTATCACAGAAACTCAAAGGTTCAAAGGATATAAAAGTAACTCGACATGCAAGTCGACAGTTCCAGCTGCTATACACATGTTTCACAACAGATTAAAAGTCAGCCATCTTGTCTCAATCTTTAAATTTGTTTTGAAAGTCTTGGTTTCACGAGTTTTTCTCAATACATGTTTCCTGAACGCTTTTTTTTGGTAAAAATAGTCGATAATAAAATTAGTAAATTGGTCAAAAAGGCTATATTGTGTTCGGTAAAATGTAACTGATTCACACTGTTTTACTTTGTAGCCTAAAGTCTGAGGCGTGTTTGGTTTAACACCCTGAGCTGTTTCTGCATGAGAAAATGTGTCAGTCACAAAAATACAGGCTGACCTTGACAAGGCCGTTACAGTGCTCAGCTGTTGTCTGGATGACTGAGTGCTAGCAGCCACAACAGACACACTGACCCGACCCCCTGACCTCTCACATGACCGCTCAGTGACTCAGCCATGACCCGACTAAAGCCTCTGATGACATAAGACCTTCAACCCTCCCGCCACCATCATTCAACATTAGCTCAGCACGCTAGCAAAGATGCTATCATTAGCTATGTGACACAGAAAGTGATTTATATTCAGGATATTTTGTTATCAAAAATTGTCTGAGGTGCAAAGGTTCAAAAACAGGAAACAGGAACAGGAAAAGGAGCCATTGGCTAGTATAACAGAAAATCTGTATTATCAGAAAACATTTGGGTAATGAGAACAAAACAAAAAATAGTAATGGCCTCATGACTAAAATGTTTCCTCTTTGTCTTCTTTTCAGCATCCTTATGTTGTTTTCCCCATGGAAGAGAACAGTTTTTTTTGTTCTCCACTGTTGGGAGTTCTTTGCGATCACAGTTAGCTGTGTGATTTTATTGTTTTTTTCTATTTTAAAAAGCGTCCAAAACATCATCCTGTGGCCAAAAAACTCTCCTCATCATCTCAGAAATTGTTGTAATTACTGGAATACAAATTGCAACTTCAGGTAGTAACTAACACTCCTGTATGGTCTAAACAATAATAAATGCAACAACGCAACCCTTGAGATACAACACCCTCAGTGTAGCCATGACCCTGCCACATACCCTTCTCATTCTTCCTCTGCTGTGGTATTTGGGGCAGCTAAGACGTACAGAAACACCAGCAGGGTGGCCAGCAATTCACTGGGGGCTCAGAGGAAGGATTCTACTGTCACTAGTGGAGGTCAAGAGGTTGGACAAGCAAACCTGGTGACCCTGCACATGCGTCAACCCCTATCCACACAAAACAGTGTCCCTAAAATGACAATATGTATCTGTTGTTGCTGACCTTCCCGCAACTTGTCAACACAAGACTTACACACACAGAAACAATTTTGAGAGCTATGTGTCCTTGGCAAAACCTCAGCCACCATGTCTGTCTTACCACATGGTGCAGTAATGATGTCAGTCATGTTAAAGGCACTGCTTTGTTGTGCGGTCTATAATAAGATCATATGGGACATGTTGCTTGCACCAACCCTTGAAAACACAGGTTTACACAGTATATTTATATATTTACTTAGGACTTTTTATTGGCATATTTCACAGGTTTGAGAAAAAGTATCTAAATCTGAATAAAGAGACATTACATGCATGGGTGGATTACAGAACAGGCCTAAAGGGCTCAGGAACAGGGGCCCAAAGTGTCAGGGGCACTTCACCTGCAAACTCAAACTCAAATGACCACAAAGAAATGCAAAGGAACTACAAAGAGACACAAATTGACGTTTATAGAGACACAAAATGACATCAAAGAGACACACAAAAACCAATAGACACAACCGTACTTAAAAGAGAGGCAAAATGACTTTAAAGAGACCCAAAATGACCACAAAAAGATGCAAAGAAACTACAATGAGACACAATATGACAACAAAAAGACTCAAATTGGCCAAAAATACAGAAATATAATTCAAAGACACACAAATTGACCTTCAAAGAGACACAAATTGGCCTTTAAAGTGACACGAAATGACAACAAAGACGATCAAAGGTACTTTAAAAAGATCCAAAACAACTACAAAGAGACACAAAATGACCAAAGGACAGAACCATACCTAAAAGAGACACAATACTTTAAAGAGACTCAAAATGACCACAGGGAGATGCTAAAGAACTACCAAGACATAAGATGACTACAAAAAGGCACAAACTGACCAAAAAAGACACAGGTATCCCTTTAAAGAGACACAAAGCGGCATAAAACAACAGCAAAGGTACTAAAAAAAGACACAAAATGACTACTAAGAGACACAAAATAATCACAACGACACAGAAAACTATCACAAAGAGCACAAAACTACAAAAAGCTGCCAATCACAAAGAGATGCAAACAACTAAAAGCAGCAGGTAAGCACAAAGTCTGTTTGTCTTGCTCCTGTGTAGGATAGGTTGTGGGGCCTATTGTATATCTGTGCCTAGAGGCCCATTGTCTCATAATCTGCCCATAACTACAAAGCCAAAAGTATGTGGACAACTCAGCATTACACCCATATGTGTGACAGTTGAAAATCTCATCTCAAAACAATTGGAATTAATATGCTGTTAACACCTCCACTCTTGTGGGAAGACTTTACACCACATTTCGGAACCTGTGTACACTAGACTTGAAGCCCCCACAAGAGTAAGCAATAATTGTAAAATTTCTCCTAATTAGACCCGAATTGAAATGATGAAAACTGCCCAACACCAAAAGTACACAAACTACAAACAAACAAATTTTTGCAAAGAAATCCTTCACATATTGGCACATGAAGGACCCTCCTGTGTTATCTTTGCAATTGTCATACAAGGATAGTGTTGCTTTCACTGCCATCTAGTGGCCATAGGTAACTATTGCAGTGGACAAAGGACATGGACAGAAATGACACATTAACTTTTGCAGTGCGAGAATATAAACATTTTTTCCCATACCACATCAAATACTTAAGTGGAATGGGTTACTCACTTAATAGCTTTTTGAATTACGTGGAAAATAAGAACTTAAAATAATGATGAAAAGCGAAATAAAAACATTTATGAAGACTAAAGCCTCTTTTTTGTCAAATAATAAAACTTTCAATGCTGCTTTGTCCAACCTTAAAAATATTATATCATATTTTACTTCACATACAGAAAGAGCATTATCTGAAATTCATCATCCATTGTTCTAAATCTCAAAGGAACCAGCCTGTAAAAGAGTTGTCTAACTTAAGACTTACTATTATTAAAAAAAAAGATCTGTCATGTGTCTGAGTCTTCATAAATAAAAGTCTTTAACTGGTAGATATCTCATTCAGAGACAACAAGCCTCATATATGCACCTTGTGATGTACAGCTGTGCTCAGTCATCAACACACAGCAGAATATTAGGAGTTGGTGCCTTGGCTCCCCATCGATCTCTTCCTCAACTGAAGTTCAACACGTCAACCTGCATCCGCCCCAGGTGCAATAACACACTCCGATCTCATGGGTGACAGACGGAGGAGATTGAGAAGTAGGAGGGAAAACTCAACATTGACCACAACAGCACATCAGAGAAGATGTCAGAGGCATCAAAAATATCGATTACCCAGCATCCTCTTCACCTCTAAAGGTTGTAGTTTAGATGAATGTGAGGGGGATGGGTGAAGTTTGTCCCTGATGGCTGCGGCTCACATAACAAAATCTATTCTGTCTCCCTTTGATGTAGATGATGAGGGGTTGCTGAGTGGTGAAGGAGAAAGAGTGATCCCAGAGTGTTGGTTTTGTGTAAAGGAAAGCTGAATGGCATCTAAGTCTTGTCTTTGCTTTGACTTCTTGTCCACAGATTAGCTCATTAGGAGGCTGACAAAGATATGCTGCTCTTGAGCAAATACCAACCACCATGAAAATGATTTGAAACTGAAAGGCTGCTCGCGTTGCAATCTGCCTTTCCTTGCCTGTACCTTGGAGGAAGATCAAGGTCTTATGTGTGCCATTTTTAAACACCAATTGAATTAATTTTACAACCTTGGTACAATTATCAGCCCTCACAGAGCAGATTAAAAACTCATAAGCTCCGCTCCTGCTATTTGATCAAAGGTACATTATCCGCTTATTCATTTTCTGCAGGATTTACGGGAGACAGATTCAAATAAAATGGTCTAAACTGAAGCAGAAGAGGTGGAGATATCCTCTCTTTTGTCCCTAGTTTAAGTGAATCTCCAAAAAGCACTAGATCCTACACTTCCCATAATGCAACTCAATAGCCTTTTTTTTTTCTTAAACCTCACCTGCCTGGAAAATACTCAAACTCCGTGCACCCAAGTCACAAAATAGGTTTTCTGTTAAAAATTTAAAGCCCAGTCAGTCAACACAACACATGACACAACCATTTTCACACTTTGAGTAATACACCTTGGGACAACTAACCTGATCTTGGCAGTGTGTGTATTAAAGTCTGGAAACATTTACTAGAAAATACATTCTGCCTGGTCACAAATGTCCCACACAATTAAATGACAGTTAAGAACTATATTACAGCAGGTTTTCTATTATGTTACAGAGTTTGAGATTGGTTAAATATTTCTTTGACAGCTTTTTTTGCCCCCTGCAGAGAATGCCAAAAATGACAAACATGACCTTTGACCTCTCACCTCTACTCCATTACCCTGCATGACTTTTCACACAAACATGAAAACATTAAATGTATATTGACAGAGTAAACCTCATACATCTTAAAGACTTTTTATATTATCATCAGTACTTGTAGCCTACATGAAGGGTTTGCTCACAATAATCAATCTATAGAGCAGTATTACCTGACTCTGCAGCTCCCCTCGGCTCTGTGTAGCTTCTTTTGATGGCTTTTAACTGTGTTTTATGTTATAGCCAGCAACTTTACTTTTTAGGTTCACTCTCGCTGCTTTATCTGTGTCACTTTTGGCCACAGTGGGCAGCACCCCACTGTACACTACTTGCCAAGTACCAAACATCAGACAGACGAAGTTAGCAACTAGCTGGTTAACATAACAGGGATGTAGCCTGTGGGCATGTTCCCCATGGGGAGATTTCCCCCCATTTACAGCAGCTATAATCACTATTTTCAGTCCAAGTGATATAATAGAATCATTTGGGAAAAACATGACAGTTACCAGGGCAGCACGGTGGTGTGGTGGTTAGCACTGTCGCCTCACAGCAAGAGGGTTCCTGGTTCGATCCCGGGTGCGGGAGCCCATCTGTGCGGAGTTTGCATGTTCTCCCCGTGTCAGCGTGGGTTCTCTCCGGGTACTCCGGCTTCCTCCCACAGTCCAAAGACATGCAAGTTGGGGATAGGTTAATTGATTACTCTAAATTGCCCGTAGGTGTGAATGTGAGCGTGAATGGTTGTCTGTCTCTATGTGTCAGCCCTGTGATAGTCTGGCGACCTGTCCAGGGTGTACCCTGCCTCTCGCCCAATGTCAGCTGGGATAGGCTCCAGCCCCCCCGCGACCCTCAAGAGGATAAGCGGTTAGGAAATGGATGGATGACAGTTACCAAGGGGAAAATATAATCCTGTAGAGCCAACATCCTATTTTGTATCTTATTGTCTCCAACTGTCCTCATCATTCTGATCATACAACACAACAGATGTTGAGGGTGACTGATTGTTACTCCTGCCACCTAAAAAAGGCAAAAAAAAAAAAATAGTCCGATGTTATTATTTTTACATTACATAACAGGTAGGGGAGGAATTTGGCATAAACAGCATTACTAATCTTTAAACCTATTTTTGTTATACTGGGCTGTTAACATAATGAATGTTTGGCTGACAAATGCGCTACATTTGAATCCATGCCATAATCATGTGGGCTCCTCTTATAACAGATCAAGGATCCCCAACATTTTGCCTTTAATGATAGAGCAGCTGAAGAGTGATAGAAAAGGTAGGATGACACAGAGTAAAGGGCCACAGGCTGGAATCAAACCCAGGCCACTGCAAATGACTCAGCTTATATGGGGCGCACACTTTACCAGGTGTGCTAGACGTTTCCCCAAATAATGTTACGTAAATGTTGTCTTCAGTACTCTGAACTGAATATTAGGTCAACAGAAGAACACTTAATTATTTTCGATTTATTAAGGGAATGGCATAGATTTGGGGCTTTTGAAAAACATTCAAGGCTAGAATCCCAGAAGCCACCCCTCTGCTCCGCCCCTGGAACACAGTGGAGCACTAAGCAACTAAAGAGATACATATCCCCCCTCAGGAGTTGGTGGAGACCAAAAACAGAGCTAAAAGAGAGTCAGTATTGGACTTACGTTAGCATGGTGGCAAATGAATGTCTGCTTGATGTGTAAATAGACAACTGTTTGCTAACAAGTTAGCAATGTCAGCTCAAAGGGTGTTGATATGTCAGAGTTATTGTGCTGCCTTGAAGAAAAAAAAAACACATCCCTTATTATATTCTCTTACTATGATGATTTCACTGTTTGGCTTGTTTTTAGAGTCATGGTATGGTTGAGCCCAGCATGCTTTGGGGCAGAAAGCAGTGAGCTCATCTGTCAATCAAAAGGCATGTCAGTGAGGCCTAGAAGAAATATTTGTTTCAGACTGCATTGTAAATCAGCCATGGCATGACAATAGCTGTTACTGAAAGCGAAATGCTTTCCACGCAGCTTTGTATACATTCTGAAATGACAGACTCCCAGTGCTACAGTATGTGACCTTTAACAACCCATATAAGCCATCCAGACATCTTAACATGATTTATTACAATCCAATCAGAGCCAGACGGCTAATTAGATCATTAGACAAAGATGGCATTCATAAACATCCTCACCAATGAAGAAGAGTTGGGTTGTCTGAATGTAACCAATAGGATCCCTCCATGATGAGCTCTTCCTGAAGCCAGCGCCTTGTTTATGTTTGGAGGAGATGGATCAGGCATGACCTCTCAACCCATTTCCTCTGTTGATTTTTTTGCTTTTGGGCTTGAAGGAACATGCCCGACCCCCTACCACAACACAAATACACACACACATGCACACACAGTCTAAATGGAGGAAGCTAACTTGTCTCATGGTTAACAAGCAATGGCAGAGCAATTTGTCCTCATTGGACAGAGCAAACAGGACCTGGTGTCTCTTAATTTGTGTAATGTAATTATTGAGGGAGACAAATTTAGACAATTAGACCTCTGTAGGAAGCAGCTGATTTGTTTATTTCGGTATATGCTGTTCCACAAAAAAAGTCAATTTGACAGGTCATTTAGTGTCAGAAATGTCCACTTGTTTCAGTGCATGAATGGGCATTGAGTCTCTAACCTGTGAACTCAGAGTTACCCACCACAATGTCTCCATCCTGGGAATACGTGTATTTCAGCATTATCTTAACGCTTAGTGGGGGATCATCACAAGTATTACTAAGGACCTCAAGTCAAAAAGGCACAGCAGAGGTTGTACTTCTTGCAACCGTGGAAGAAGCTCAACCTGTTGGTGCTCTTCTACCTCACCGAGTCCATCTTCACCTCCTCCATCACTATCTGTTATGCTGCTGCCACCGCAAAAGACAAGACAGTGGACTGCAGTGTATGTTTTGCTCCGTTAAAAGGTGACTGGCTGCAATCTGCAGGACCTGCACACCTCCAGGGCAGGAAAGATTGCGGCCGACACTTCCCACACAAACTTTCTGTTTCGCTCCCCTCTGGCAGGAGGCTGCGACCCATCAGGACCAAAACCTCACACCACAGAAACAGTCTCCTCCAAGTTTTATATTGTACTTTTCTTATTCTATAATTATATTCTTGGGTGTTATTTTTATTCATCATGTTTATGGAATGTTTTTACATATGCACCAAAAACCAAAGCAATTTTCGTATAAGTGAAATCCTACTTGGCAATAAATCTGTTTTCTCATTCTGATATTTCAGGCTTAATTTGGCTATTAATTTGTTTTTATGCACAAGATATCTAAGATATATATTTTTGTATTTGTTGTGTCAGTGCAGTAAATAAATAACATGGAGTCTTACATTTAAATATTTATAGACACCTCCAACTAAGACAGTTGGAAGGATCAGAGGCATAGTGCTGAAAAATACTTAAGAAATAAATTTTAAGAAGCTTAAATGGAAGTTTAATTTGAAATCAAGAATTTGAGAGGTTATAAACATAAACTTGTATCAAAGACAAGTGACATTTTCTCACACTGGTTGGTTAAAACAGATGTTACTTTAGATTCAATGCTACATTTAACAAACTTTGTAGCTGTCGGTCATGTATTTTACGGGTAGCCATTTAATCGCCTGACCACAAGGTGGCAGCATGATAATACTTTATCCGTCTCTTCTCACCCAAGTAGAGTTCAGAGTCTTCTCCAAAGTTTGGAGCTGATCGAGTTTTGTTATTCGCATCAATCACGTCATTTGAGGTGATGAAATACTGTTTACTCCTAACTAATTTGAGTACAGTACTTCCTTAAATTGGAGGCAGGAAAATAAATCTCACATACGTGCCCCTTGCAGGCATTACGCACAAACTTTGAACATTTCCTGAACCGCAATTTAGTGAAGATACTGACAGTTTTGGAGTCCCATGATAAATGGACCACACACTGTCGTAATTACCTTTACGCACGGCAGCAAGAGGGTGTCAGCCTGCAGTTAAAAACGTCTGTCCCTCTTTACTGACGCCTTAATTATAAGCCCGAGGCATCCCTACATTTTCAAGAATCCACCATATTAAAAACAACCTAAGCGGTCCATTTAAATGTGCACACAGTACGCATTTACTACTACGAAGCAGAAATTTGTTTTGAAATTGTTGCGGGGAAATCCACCACTGTGGTCTGGTGAATTTGTCTCCAGTTATTTTCTTGAGGCTTCTGGTTGCCTTTTCTGCTTTGTTTCACGAACACAAGTCTCTTAAAAATATTCTAACAAGCTGATTTACACTGGAGAAAAAGATAAATGACCCCCCCCATTAACACTAATCCACCTGCTCTAAAAAGACAAAAAGGACTTTAAAAAGTAGGTGAAGTTAATTGACTTCTAAACGTAAAGACAGGATTAGGTTTAGCGTGACACATTTAGCTTGGATCAGGAGTTTTACAGAGGACAGAAGGCAAGAGTTAATAAAGCGCAGGGGGCATTAAACTGAGAGGACCACCTGTAGTGCACCTATACTGCCATGCCAATGTTGTTCTGTGCGTCTCACAGCATGTGGACCTGCAACACTGGGGAGGTTTAATAAAGCTTATAGATCTCATGTAGCCCCAAAGGAAAGTTTGGACTTTTAGTTAAATATAAAAGAATCTTTCAGTGTCATAACTCAGCCTTTACGCACAAAGATATTAAGATTCAGCTTGTGCGCTCTGCAAATCACGCAAAACATTAGTCCACACCTTTTACAGCATGCATGAAAGTTTTAAAATTATCCACAGTATCACATCACAACAAAGTTAGGGCGAGAATGACCAGGACGCACGAGAGAAAATTCAATAAAAGTTGTTTTATTCTCAAAATAAAATTTTCTATCAAAGTGTAAATTATACATATTTACAATCTCGTAAATTTTCATATACAAATGTACAATATATGTACACCAATAATTATATAAATACACTTTACGCGCTAATGCAACCCGTATGAGACAGTATTAAGGCATTGATTAATGTAAGTGTAAATCCATCTTAAAGACCAAATGAAAAAAAAAAAAGAAGTAAAAAAAAAAACAACCCGGGGTTGACCTCATTTCAAGCAGAGCAGTCTTGTGAATCTTATGTTTAAGACACAGCGGTTCTTTACAGTAAGACGAAGAAGAGCCTCAGCTATACCATGTAACCTATCGACAAGGGGGATCTTGTCAGCTGTGCGCATTCAATTAAGCCCAGATAAGACTCTGCATTCTTCGTGCCAGGTACATTGTTCTGCTGCTGACAGTCTCATTATTTAAAGAGAAGCCATTAGGCGCTCATTAATGTGCTAATTATAACACGCTGATGGACAATCCCAACACAATTAGTCCCCCTCCCTCTCCTACCCAACACCCTCTATTCAAACCCATGGACGTCATTTGGATAAGGCAAGAAGAGAGCACTTTCTTTAAGTATACCAAACTGATCTTATAACTTTTATGAGCAGAATGGAGCATAAATGACCACAATTTGTTTACATTAGGGAGTGCTCGTCATTAAAGTTATAACTAAACTGGCAGTTTGGTGACTCACTTTGAATAATTTACCAAATTAACCAAACATTCAAAAGAAGTCTTTACGCCACTTTGTCCCCAAAGGAGTTGACAAACGCTGGTTTTAAGTCTTTAGTGTCAAATGACATAAGATGCATTTGAGCGGGTGACCCCCGTGTTCAAACCCGGGACAGTGGCATCTGTTTGGGGCAGGAGACAGAGCTGGCTGTCCCAGACCTCCAGGTCAGTCCCGTGCTCACGTCACTGTACATAGAGCCCGCGGAGGCTTTACTCCCCCAGCAGCACCGCGTACAAAAAGTCCTCCAGGAGTCCAAGGTTTTCCCGGACCAGATCCAGGCCCCCGAAGTGATGCCTACCAGGAGGCACATAAAGTATTTCAACATGAACACTGCATAGTCCGGTCTCTGTCTGTTCGGGTCTGTCATGCACGTACAATTGTGCGTAATTTCCCACGTCTGTCTGTTATGCTGCTCGTAAAAGTAACACGCCACTATGACAGTGGCTGGGACTGTGTATAAAACTGTGAAAACTCCTATCCGGATCATCAGCCTCTCCAGTTTGTCAGTCTTGGTGCCCCCTTGTTTGATTACACTCCTGATTCTGAACAGCGAGACGAACCCTGCCAGCAGAAACATGGTGCCGATGAACAGGTAGATAACCAGCGGTGCCAACACAAAACCTCGCAGGTTATCCAAATTCTGGTTGCCTACGTAGCAAATCCCAGCCACTGAGTCTCCGTCCACTGAACTCAGAGCCAAAACTGCGATGGATTTCATGCTGGGGATGAGCCAGGCGGCCAAATGAAAGTACTGTGCGTAACTGGCGATGGCCTCGTTCCCCCACTTCATGCCAGCGGCGAGAAACCAAGTGAGTGACAGTATCACCCACCATATCGAGCTGGCCATGCCGAAGAAGTAAATGAGCAGGAAAACGATGGTGCAGAGCGCAGGACCTGTGGTTTCATAGTGGATGTGTTCAGCGCCGTTTTCCCTGTTGCAGGCCACTTCCTCGTGTCCGGCGATCAGTCTGACAATGTATCCAATGGACACAAACATGTAACAGGCTGAGAGGAATATGATGGGGCGCTCTGGGTACTTAAACCTCTCCATGTCGATTAAAAAAGTCGCCACAGTTGCGAAAGTAGAGATGAAGCAAAGGACGGACCACAGGCCAATCCAGAAGGCGGTAAAAGTCCTCTCTTCCTGGGTGAAGTAAGGGTTGTGGCACGGCATGGCGCAGTTCAGGATCTGTCCCGTCTTGACGCGGTTGTGCAACGGGTGGCCGTCACTGGTGACTGGCACCATGGGCGCACGGCAGAAGCATCCAGGCTCACACGGGGACGCTGCTGGTTTATGTTTCCCGGGGATGCCGCGACCGTAGCCGCTCTTCTTCCTGGGGTTGTACGGCTTCAGTGGCCGGTTGGTCGGCTTCGCCACCACGGGAGAAGCAGTGGTGGTCTGGCTCCGGTTGTAGTCCATGCACAGCGTGTCCTGGTTGCCTTGCTCGGGCAGCAGGTCGCACCTCATCCGGTCTGGCCACGGGAATCCGTACTGTCTCATGAGCGGAGCGCAGCCAGCTTTGGCCCGCTCACACACGCTCCTGCACGGCGGCAGAGGCTTCTTGTAGTCCTCCAGGCAGATCGGTGTGTACATGCTGCAGAGGAAGAAGCGCAAGTCCGGGGAGCACTTTATCTCAACCAGCGGCCAAAACTGGTGCACCTCCAGGCCGGCTTCGTCCTGCGTATCGTGGTTGAACTGGTTGGGCATGTAGGTGTAATTGTAGCCGATTCCTTTGCACAGAGGCACGGAGATCTCCTGGCACTGGAGCTCCTTTGCCGCCATGCAGCCCGTTCCGTGCAGGACGAGGGCTAGCAGCACGCACCATCCCGGGATGCTCCTCTCCATCGTTGTTTTCTGTGCGCGATTCGTCCTCGACAAAGTGCCAGCGAACTTGCGCTTTGCAAGTAGGCTGCAAGCGCGATTAATCCAGGGATGCTGCTGAACTCATGCTAGAGCGCAGATAGTTTGTGATGGTTCAGTGGTGCCTGTAATATCCAAAACAAGCGCTTTACTTTCACACAGTCTGGGATACTGCCAGTCTCCTCTCTCCCTTTGTGTCGGTGTAGCACCGTGTCTCTCTTTGCATGCTCCTGTGTTGGTGGGTGCGTTGGGTTTTATACGGGAGGAGCGAGGACACTCCCCCAGCATGGGCGGGGAGGGAGAATAAGTCAATCAAGGGTTCCTTCTATAGGTGTTTGTTTAAAATGTTCACCCTGGAGGAAGGGTTATAATCACTTTGTCTCTGTTTACCCCCTCCAGACACACACACACACACACACCCCACACACACACACACCTACACACACACACACACACACACACACACTGGCCCTTACAAACGAGGAGAGGGGGAGTTATAATACAATAGCGACATTAGGAAGAAATGTAATTAGGGATGCAGACAGTGGGGAGTAAGCTCACATTAAGTCAAACTCACCACTTATTAGACTGACGGGATACAGGATGCGCCTGAATGCATCATAGCATCATGATGCAAATTATATAATTAAGGGAGAAAAATAATGATCTCCTGCAAGTGTATGTTTTTCTTCATCTTGGTGGCTGACTAACAACTGGAGGTCATACTTTACCCAGCCATTTAGCTACCACCACATCACGTAGATAAACACTTCCTTTGTCCATATTGATTATAGACTATATATATCAATATTTGCTTAAAAATGCAGCATGAACTGGACAGTGAGAGAAACATTTTAAAGTTAAGATGCATCACATGGCATTTGAGTATTTATAGGTAAGATATGGGTCAAGTGAATCTACAACAGCTCATTTGGGTTTGACTATTTCAAGAATATGCATCAAAATTAAACATGCATTACCAAGATAGCATTCCTTTATAAAGCTGGATAGACTTATATTGAAAAGACACAATGGTCTGCACCATGCTACGTTCTTAAAATCTGAAATTGTTAACTCAAGAATATGAATACAACTGTCTTGTCACAGGTTTAAATCATGCAATCACAGTACAAAAAATAACGAGTTTCTTCATACTTGCTGCTATTGGCATAGGTCACATATGAAGTGATGGGTCTGGTGGTCATCTGTCAAAAAATTTTAAGCATCAAACACTTAATTTCCTGCATTCTGGTAAATATCAAGCACCAGTGCACATGTTCTTAATTTTGAGGTGGATGTGTCCTCTCTGTCCACCCTGAAATCTGCACCTATTCCCACCGCAAGTCATTGTCACTGCAATCATATAAGCACTAGTTAAGTTTCTTTATTTTTAAATGCAAAATACTGCATCTTATGTCTTTTACTTGAATAAAGTATACCATAAAAAATCTAATCTTCTCTGTTTAAGAGCTATTTAGTTAGAAAGTTTGTCCTGTCTTTTGTTCCCCACTTAAAATTATTTTTAAATTATTTTTTTTCAACCAAGTCAGAGTTCAAATTACTCAAAAGTTTTACCTCACAAAGGTGCAGTAAAATATTTCACAATAACTGTAACATCAGTGTTTGAATTCCATATTCTTATAATTTATTTATTATTTTATTCAGAGCCAAACTTTTGTTCAGCCACTCAGTCCTTTAAGATAAGTCTTTTGGCTGTAACCCTGATGGTTCAATTCATTGCAAAGTTTATGAAAAGCCACTGTATCAATTATTCATCGGCAAATGGTTCTGAAAGCCACAAGGGAGCACTAGTCTGATACTGTCCGTCATTTGTCCTCTGGTGCACTGAATGACTTCCAGTGTCCTCTGAATGTGACAGTGTGTGGAAATGTGCATGTGGCCTCAGAGCTGAATGCATGTGAGAAAGAATGAGAGAAAATGTGTTTACATGCTTATGTGTGACAGTACGTGAATATGTCTGCATGGCTGTTTGCATGCAGGGGAAATACAGGGTGTGTGTGTGTGTGTGTGTGTGTGTGTGTGGTAAAGGAGGTTAATGTGGTCTTGTTAGCCCACAGCAGGGGGTCGTCTTGGTCTGAAGGGAGGAGGGGCTGTTTGTCTTAACGCTGGTGCCAATGTTTCACTCAGAGCATGCTGGGCTGGCGATTACTGCGACACACCACTGGGCCCAACAAACAGGACAGTGTGTGTGTGTGTGTGTATGTGTGTAAACACTGTCAGAGCTCAGCCTAAAGAAAATAAGCTAACATGGGCAGATACAGCATTGTGATAGCGCTAATTAAAGTCATTCACACTTCTTATTGGATTCATCGGCTTCAAATGGAGCTGAGGCAGTTTGGCAGACGGGCAGCGTGCTTCCAATGCACAGGTTTTATCAAAACTAATTAGCCCCAAACTCCAATATTTGCTAAAGGATGCTTGTTTAGCTCAGTTTGGGGTCCCAGCTGGGTGGGGTGTCTTGTGAGAAGATCATTTTGAGGATGCTGGGTGAGCTGGTAATCACGAAAAATGTTGCTAAATTGAGTTTAAGATACTTTCTTGGAGCTTCTTAACACTCATTGTATTCTCCTATTTGGCAAAAATATTGATCTGGCTGGAGGATTGGCCAAAACAATCAGAAATATTTTACCATCCACCAGTGTGTGAATGAACATATCCAGGCTTTAACTGATACCACAGTATTTAGATTGAGAAAATACAGTTATACTGATCTCCTCACTAGTAGATGTACTAATATACAGATGCTGCAAACAAGTGCCACAAAAACTATGCCATCATCACAGCAATCTTCATTTGTAACTTATTTTGGCTCAAACACACAAACATGTATGGGTAAGTTCCCCTTGTCAAATAAGGTCAAGTTAGTTTCATCTGTTAAGGCCACACAATTTTTTTAAATGCATCATTCATTCCTCTCCTCCTTTTAGTACACTTCAGCCTATTTTAGCATTACAGTTAACTTTTTAAATGCTTAGGCTGGAAAGTGTGCTTTCCAATGCCAATGGGTGCTTTGGCAGTCAGAGATTAAACCGGCATCCCGTCAACTTCTGGGCAGACTCTGTTATCACCCTGCCAAACTTTTGTACAACTAGTCCACATAGTAACCACCCCAACAAACCATCAACCAAGACCTCAAGCTGAAGCCAGTGTGTATACTTCTCCGCTCTGGTGTTCTGGCACTTCCTCCTGGCTCCAGCGTAGGATCTGACCGATGGTTCAGTGAAGGATTTAACCTTTTCGCTGTCATCACCAGTGTGGCATTTCTGCTCTTTAATGTCACCAATCTGTCCATGCAACCTCAAAAATGGCAGGTATGGAGGTGTTGTAAAATTTAAAGGAATACTTTACCCACCAAATGAACATTTATATATCAGTTGCTTACCCCATGCTACGTGAAATCTGTCAAGAAAACTTTTTTTTGTCTGGCATGGCCTCCAGTGAATGAAGAATACAAAAAAAAAAGGAAAATTCTTGATGGATTGATGTTGTAGGGGGCCACGTTTAACAACAGCAAAAACACATTAAAACAAACAGTTTACAAACTCTCACACTCACTCAGCAGTATAGTCCAAGTCTCATTTATCTAGCTGTATGCTCAGTGCTTCCTGAACACATCGCATTACCGTGCCATCAGACAGCCCTCTTCTCAGCCAGACTCTATTGGAAAATTTGTAATTTTATTTCACTGGTCATGGGAGCTGCTGATCTACCACTGCCTTGATCAGTTAGATAATTTGTGTGATTGTGTGACTCTGGTGTTTTAGAAGGTTAGCTATGATTCATCAAATTCACACAGTAACACAAACAAACTACTCAGAAAGGCAGCAGCTTCCTGGGTTCAGCAAGGTAAAATTACTATTTTTGTTAATGGAGTCTGGCTTTGAAGAAAAGCATAGATGAGTTTCAATTTTAGTTCAGTTCCCCATCAGTAAGGGCTCTCTTTTTGGGAAGTACTGAGCATATGACTGGATAAAAGAGACTTGAATAATGCTGCACAACATCTCTGTGAATATATAAACAGACAGACTTGAATTCATCAAGAATTTTCTCTGTTTTTTGATTCTCCGTTCACTAGCGGCATGCAGAGAAACAAAGTTATCTTCATGAATTCAATGTAACATGGGGTAAGAAACCGATACCCAAATGGTCATTTTGGGGGATGAAGTATTCCTTTGAGTTATAACTTCCTGAGCACATGGAATGCTGTACAAACGTAACCAGAATATAATTTGGGTATAGAGTCTTTACAGCAGTTTATACAGCATTTTCTCGGTGAAGCAGAGATACTCATTTGTGATTTTGGTTGATCTTAAAATAACAATCTTGCCTTGTACAGCTTTAAACACACACCATCATCCATTTTCAGTATTTAGCTTTACTTTCATTACCAGCCATCATTTCATCAGAACAGGTGGAACTTTTTTCTCATGGTGGAATGAGACCCCTCAGACATTCCCATGCTCATGCATGGACTTTCTGGGTCTGATCCAGATGCCTCACGCTGAGCCAGCCATCTCCAGCCGAGCTGTGAACCGCAGGTGAAAGTCGTAGGAAACAGGTGCCTCCTCCTCCCACCGGGGCGAACAGAATAGCAGGCTGAGCATCAGTTACACCAATCGCTGTCTGTCAGAGTGGAACCCGTATTGATTAACAAGGCTGATAGACTCGGCGGCCCCAGCCACCAACTGTCGACTACGCCTCCCGCCTTCTGTGTGCAATGGCGATAGTGGGTTTAGGGTTACGCGCTGGCCCCCTGCATACCAAATTTAAAGGGGTGGAAATGGAATTACTGCATCTGTTTAGAAGTCAATTTCTGCATTCTCCGGGCTGCTCACCCCACCACTCCTTTATCTAACCTCCCTTCTTGCCTCTCTCTTTCCCCCCGATTCTCCCAGGGCTCTCAAAGTTCATGACGCCAAAGAAAAAGGCGAGGGAGGGGGGGTTCTCACAGACTTACTGAGGCGTGCTGTGAAACTCTGAAATGTTTGTCTTTGTAACCTCCTCATGGGAAGTTTGGCCTTGTGATATTCTCAAACTTTACCATCCATCCTATAATGTAATGTGCTGAATTTGAGTTGATTAACGTTGTGTTGATTGTAGGAAATACATTCAGCCTGTAGAGCTGGCTGCCAATCAGAGTAGTGGGTAGGAAAGCAAGTATTGGTTTATTTTACTCTAAACAAAAATGGTGCTTAACAGTACCCAAAAGTGGTTCTTTGGCCTGTCGTCGTAGGGAAGCCTGATTTGGTGTTATACAGTGTCTATCTTTAAAGGTGCCATACACCTTAAATTTCAACTCTGACCATTCCAACAGTTTTTTTTATCATCCATCTTATATGATATTCACTTTAAGTAATGACTGGATCTTCAGTCTTTTAAAAATATACATTAATATTGACTGGATTATGTGAACTGTGTATTCTAATCCTCACTTGGAGAAAAAAAAGCATCATGGAGAATTGTTCCTGTGGGCAACAGCCGGCTGTGCTTGCCTGAGAAGGACTAAATACACAAATCTGTTATTTTCAAATATCCCATCGAGAGAGACTCTCACCCAAGCCTTCTTTTTTGTTGTGAAAATGTCAGCATGCAACTCCATTCTGTGGACAATAAACGAGGTGCAGATGTTCCTCTGTGTCACTGGTGATGAGGAAATACAGCGAGTGCTGGACAGAGCAGTGACTGACAACAACCCTGTCCACATGTAAGAGTGCTGTTTGTAGTGGAAATGCTAAACATACCTAGGGTCTAGGTACTATGTCTGAAGGGTTACTTTTAGTACTATACCAGTGGTGCTATGTTGCACCTCATAGAGAGTAGAATAGAGACAGCAAAAACATGGTTTTCCTTTATTTTAAACGGGCACTGGTTAGCCAACGTCTCAATTGTCGCACTGATTTTAAATGTAAGCCCACTTGTTGTTTCTTGATGCGCGTCATCAGGATATGACACTGTCCTGTTTCCCAGTGTTGGCATGCCAACCCAAACATCAACAATTTTAACTGCATTCCCTCCATGGACCTGCTACCATGCCTTCACTACTTCCTTTGACGTGTCCAGTGTATGCCGCTGGCATTAAATGATGAGATTCTGCAGGTGTGTGCTGCGCTTAAGCAGTTGCTTCTCATCTTTTCATAATGACAGTTCACCTGTTAGAAGTTAATGGAGGGAAGTAGTGGAGCCCCTGCTTCTTTCAGCTTGTTGCCCAATTTTGTGCTACTTCAAAAAAAAAAAAAAAAAAGATACAGGCCAAAGACAGAAATTAAGCCCTTGAGAGATTTTTAGCAGCTATATTTCAAACTTGCCAACCCTGTACAGATTACATAACCAAATCACAGAATGACATTGCTTTAGGTATAATCACCTTCTCTTAGCGCCACAAAACAAGTCGTGATTTTCTCAGTGCCTCATTCTACAGTTGCTAATAACCAACCTTGACCCAGTTTCATTGAACCCCACAACCCCTCCTGAATATCTGTCTGAAGCTGGCAATTAAATACATATTTAAATAAAGTGTCGCCTCAGTCCCCAGGGTAATATACTTGATTTAAAACTTCATGTGTGTATTGGAGAAAGGGCCTGAGTGTAATCAGATCTGATGTATGATTTCAAGATAAGACGTGGAGGCCCCCGTGACTTCTGAAGATGTTTACTTTCTTTAAGTTTGGACGCAGTCTTTTAGACGCCACCCTTGATCTCCAAGGGAACGTTGCTGTCACCGAGTTCTCACTGGCCGGATAAATAATCAGTGTATAAATAACTAAATGAAGAGTTTCAGAAAAATCTATGCATCCATTTTGGGAAAAATATGTCATGTCATTCATTTGACTCACAGCTTGTAACTACAACTCTGAGTTATGTGGAAGCCTTAGTTTTTCTGGTCGGAAATCTGACATGTTTTCCAATCTGCTGATATTTTCATAAAACTTAATTTTTTGACAAGGGAACACAGAGGGAGATACTTAAGTTTACTTTGTCAGCTGTTTGTTTAATGTGTTTTTTAACTTGTGAGTGTGTTATTATGGAGTGGAAGTCTTTAATTTTCTGGCTACGACCAGGGGAAATTTGTGTCCATTCATGTGTGTCCATTTTGCCGCTCCTGGTCAGTGATGGATGGAGGATTCCTCCCTTCCTTCCTTCCCCAGGTTAGATTCCTCCGCAGTTAGCTTCGTGTTTACTTAAAGTCCGACTACTAATCAGCCTGAGGTGGGATGTGAGGCTTAAAGCATTCACCCTTGACAGCACGCACACACACAGACACACACAGACACAAACATACACTGACACACACACACCCCTGACAGTGTCCCTCTGTTGACTGAGTGTGTGTATTGTATTGGCTCACCTTCCTTCCGCTCATTAACCAGAGCAAACAGTGACACAAAACCCTCCCATCCAATCAGTCTACTGCTGGGCAGGATCATGACAGCAAGGTCTGTTAACCAACCTCCTGAAAAACACACACACATACTCTAAAGTCACCACATGACAGCTAAGAGGTCTAAAATATAAAAAAGGCTTGAAGATCCCCAGAACTAACACTAACATCTAGTTACACAAACAAAAGGCAGAAGATAAGACAAGAGGAAGGTAATATTATAAAGCCTTACACTTAAGTTACTAAATAAAATGTTTAACCTGAGGGTCAAGGTGCCCCAAGATACATTTTCAAGGCTACTTGATAATTAAAGGAATACAAAAAATATATTTCTGTAATACAATTCTTTTTTCTGTCTTTCTAATGTGTGCAGGTGGAAGTAAAAGGTCTGATATTCATCCATTGAGGTAAATTTCTGCCTTTAAATCTGGGTACTCACCTGAAAATGTTGCTCCTGGAGAATACAACCTAACTCCTCATTATAAACAAAGAGGTTAAAAGAGCAGAAATCACAGCATCATATAGCGTTGTATCATTGGGGTAAAACACACGCACAGTAAAATCTGATCTGCACCTTCCAAAAGACTCAATAGCTGGCACGCTATCATAGGACATGGAGGTTATTGATTCATTTCACTGAGGCATCTGCAGTCAGCTGTGGGTCGGGATATATTTTATACCAAAAATAAAGATATGGGTGAGAATTACAATTCTGCAGTTATTGAAAAAGTCTTTAATAAAAGACCTTAAATGAACGCTCTCTATATGAGAATGTTCCTTTGTGTTTTGGCCGCCATCCATTTGAGCGCATCCAAAAAATTCTGTGAGGCTGAGTGACCGTGTCCTAGCCTTCATTTAATAGCCTTTATTATAGAATTTGACTTTATTTGTTCTTTCAGTTTTTTTGATTCACTGTATTATTAATATACAGTGACAAACAAAACAGAGATTCAACGCTTACTACGCTGATGCCTAAATTTAGCTACGGGCACACGGGAGCATACTCATGCACCACATTTAATAGAACGTAATCTGCTGCAGAACAGTTTCACCCTTCTTTCCATAACTTGACAGTGCCCAGTCACTCACTGCTTGGACCTAATCATGCACATCTGTTTTAAATATCATTGTATGAGCAGATGGTTTGCATCAAAATCACAATCCGTTTAACAGATCATAACCCTGTGGAACACAAATAAAAACTACTCAACTTAAAAGGAAGTTCCACTTTCATACAATTTGGGTCGTACTGTTGTAGCGCAGGCAACCATTTCTGTCAATAATAATGACATCATACTCATCAGGTTCATAGCTGAGATCTGAGAACACAGCAACATTAATAAAAAGAAGTCTGACGAGTCAGACAAAAGACAAGAGAGCAATTATTACCCAAACTGTTGTAAGCAAACTGTTTGTGTAATAATTTGGATAATAATTTCTGTTTACTTTGACCTACGGTGCTTACCGTCGTTGTTTGTGCACACATGTGCTATAATATTAGCAACATTTCAGGCATTTTCACTTTTGTTTTTCCTTCAAATAAAGTAGTTTATACAATAGGACGATAGAGCTGCTTGTGTTTTTTTATCCCACCTGACTGTGTGTGTTCCCACATCTTATGAATAAAGTTGTATAAAACTTTAAGACACAAGTTTTCATTAATCACTCTATAAACAACCATTTGCACAAACTGACTGATAAATTAAGTGATTAAGTCACAAAACCCAGGGAGAATTATTGATTTAACTCAAAAAACTCAGGGCCTCATGAAAAGGAAAGATAATGGCATGTGAATAAGTTATGATATTGAAGTGTTTTTTTCTCAGAGGGTGAAACCAGCTGCCAAACGTCTGACCATTTGTCTCACTTTGTCTCCTACATTCTCCATAATCCCTCCATACTGTAGTTTAAATTAGGAGGGTGCCAGCCCCGCATTGAGGGTGTTACCGCGAGCCCTTCTAAATTGCCACTTGTTCTGCTGGCGTCATTAAGACCCTGGAGCGACAGGAGGCCTGTTCTTAAATTGCTGCCCCTGGAAACAGCAGTGGCATGTTTATAATTACGCTCTTTCTTCAGGGGCAATGACGTCTTCCCCGTGGTAAACACGCTCATTCGGCCGGCTCTGGTCCTGCACAGACCTGAGGATTCATTAAGAGCTGTGACGACAGCCTCGGAGCTCGGTTAACTCCGACTTGTTGGCTGTGTTTTACGAGCGGCTCTCACCTCAGAGGGAGCTTGTCATCGAGGCTGTTCCGAGGCTTAGAAACAGTGACGAGGTGGGAAATGTAGCCATGTTGAAAGCCATTAGTGTTCCATTAGTGTTTGGCCTTCTGGAGTGAGCTGAGGCAAACGGAGGTGACACACTGCACCTTTCTACATCTGACTGCTGTGCCATGTCTGTCACAGGTCAATTTTAAACTTATTAACTCTGTTCTTGATTGGACAGTGTGTAATTAAACAAAGCAGAACTTGTTTCACGAAAGTTTTTTTGCCTTGACAACATATTTATTTTAGCACATAGAAATCAACACTATAGCACCATCAGAATTAGACTGCCATGATCTCTTTCTCAGGGGCATGATGTCAGTGAACAGAAAGTTTAGAAAACATCCCATCAGCTTTACCATGTTTGCAGCAGTTATAGATTTCAGAAATTATATTAAATACTCTTTGCACATATGGTTTATCTGGCAAATTAATGTTGGCTCAAGTTCTACTAACTTGCTGTTTCCGGGGCTTGTAGTAGCTTTTTAATGACTATTTTTTTCAAACTACTGTTTCTAAGGTCAACAGTGACTCTTCAGGCTGAATGTGGCTTGTTGTTTTGTGTTTTTCAAATGATTTAAAACCTCTGCTAAAATTTTTTTGCCTGTTGTGTACAGCAAAAACAAGTTGTGAACATAACATTGAAAATATCCTCACCTTTTATACGGCCAACCAGTTAGGAAATAGTTGCATATTCACTTTCTTTTAGCTCTTTTTTTGGTTTCCACCGGTTTCTGGGGGAAAAACTGTTGCTACAGGCTGCACCCCTTTTGAATGTTATCAGTTCATTTAATGGCTATTGTTAGTTGTTAGGCTACCATTATGCTTCTGACGGGGCAAACTGCACTCATCGGTAGGTCAGAAGGTGCATATCTAATGTTAATTAAGTTTAACTCTCAGTATTGTTTAATTTTAGTGCCAAACCTGCATGGCTGGGTTTAGAAAAAGATCATGGTTTGGGTTAAAATAAGAATGTTTTTTTAATGTGATGTGATGTAACCTAATGTGACGTAGCGTAGTGTAGGAATACTGTTACAATAAGCCAGTGGTTTCACACGGAACACAAACAGCGGTCTCCTGGGTGAAAGTCCTGCATTTGTTTGCTCTGTCCACCCTGACCTACCCCCAGTGTGGATTTTGACGCTCTTTATATTTCGTCATCTGACTTCCTCCTTTGCTTCTGTCATAAATACTATAGCCACTGGAGGTTGCTGCCTAATAATAAAGGTAAATGTAGGAGGTAGAGTAGAGCCATACTATCTCAAATCTGTCCTCCTGATGACAACTGATAACGGCCATTAAATGGGCTGATAAAATGTGACGCAGGCAGTAGCTTTCTTTGTAAGCTGGAAGTTGATGGAGGTTATATATTCTTCAGTTTTATCATAATCTCCAGCTTGTCATTAAACTAAGACAGATACACTTGCAGATTTTCAGATGTCTTATAAGTAAGAACCGAAAATAATGATCCCACTTATACAGTAGAAAGATCTTTTACAAAGCGAGACAACAGATCCAGTACTGAGAATTGTAGAAGCAGTGACTCGGTTCTCGTGTTTTATGCTAAAAGTTTTATCTGCAAATGATTCGGCTGCTTGCAAATGCAGGTTACTAAAAAGCTGTAATCTCCACAGATGTTTTGAAGGCAGCTAATGCAGAAGAGCTGAAATCACATGTTGGTGATAAATAACATGTCCTTGCAAAAATGTTGTTGTGTGACTGAAAATGAATTGTTTTACACAACTCTGAATAAGAGCTGTTTCTTAAAGTTACCTGAACACCTTTTCCTTAAATTTACACTGGATGCCGTGAAAACATCCACCATCAACCACTTCATCAAATGGAGTCTTCAACATTTGGTAAGATCAACTTCCCTGAAGTACTGAAGCTGTGAGCGTAAATGTTTGAAAAAGTGATAAGTAGCCTAGCATCTCTGTAGTGCCTGGGCCTTGTACTCTCCTTCTCAGGGAATTGGGGATTTGGCAGGTTTCCCTCATCTTAGTGGAGCTGGCCTTGTCTTTTCCTTTTTTTTTCTCTTCTTTATACCGCTGGTAAACCTGTTGGCCCCTTTTTACCGCTGTCCTTCTACCTCAGAATACTTGGAGCAGTGAAGCTGGAAAAGCCATTTAGGACGGATATCAGATGATGTGTAATTTGGGCTTAAAATAACATGTACGCAGCGTGTGAGTCTGAAGGCTCGACTTATTTCCTGGAGGGTTTAAGTGGCCTCGTTTTACTCATTTGGTAAAAATCCGACTAACATACACATTTGCACAGACAGGTTAATAAACACACAGCCACACACACACACACTCAGAGAGACATCCCACACACAAATACACACATCTGCACAGAGGGTAAACAGTCATGCTCTCTCTTTCTGTCTCTCTTAGCCTCTCTCCCTGCTAATATTTACCTATGTTAGCCCCTACAGTAACAGCTTCTTCTGCATTTACCATATACCATTGCATGCAAATGTATAATATGCACGATTCCTTGTATATAGTCTCATGGATTGTATGCAGGTGTTTCCGTACAAAGAGTGAAAATATGCACAGCTTTACTGAAAATGAAGTATTCAATCAAGTGTACAGCTTCGACAACATGTCTCGGTGGATGTGTCGGTATCAGTGCAGCATATTAGAATGAATTTTGAGAAGTTCTCCCATTCCACCTTCAAAATATGGACCAAGCGAAGGGTGTTGGCTGCTCCCAGCAGGCAGTGTACATACATATATTTGTACCTGGAGCGTTGACACATTCCACACAAAGGTGATGAGTCAACCTCTACTTGGACGAAGTCTGGCAGCAGCATACACCCACCCTCTCGACCCACCCACGGCAATTGTCTACCTCATCTTTCAGCCCATACACACACACATACACACATAAACAGGCTTGTGGTAAACTGAGAGCACCCCTGTTTCCCCCAGAAAGACAGGAGTGAGTTATTGGGGTGAACGTGGGTCGATGTGGGAGTGAGGAAGGAGGAGGCGGTCAGACGGTGTAAAGAGGAAAAGGTGGGTGTAAAGAGGGAGATAAATAGTGGAAGAGAAAGAACATTGCCTCCTGAAATGTAAAGGGGGGGGAAAGTAGAAAGTTTCAGAAAAGTAAAATATTCATGAAACTCTTTTTGGAGGACATTCACCTCTGCTGCTGCTAATATTATAACTCCTCCTCCCGTTGGTATTTCTGATTGTATTTATACCACTAAACAACCATGACCCACTAATACTCTTCCCATACAACTAAAACCACTTCTTGTAGTAGGGGAGACCGGGGATGGTTGTGACATTTTTGTATGTATGAAAACATGACAAGTTTTTAAAAACTTTTTAATATGTTGTTACAACTAACCCAGACTCTTGTAGCCTGACCTAGCTTATCTTACAGCTAACACCTGAAACACTAGCACTAACTACGTGCGTGAAAGATGTCTACATGGACACATAATAGACATGTTTCAAGTTAAATGATTTTGACTACGAAGCAGGCAATGCTGTTACAAAAATAAATTAAGTAAAAAATACTTACCTTACTACTTACTTACCTTATTACCACTTGCTTCAAATTAGTTTTTTCCCTATAAACTGTGTCTGCCACAGGGTGCTAATGAGGACTAAACTAAGCATGTGGGATTTTTCAGCTTGTTGTTGTTTGTAGAAATTGAAAGTGTTATACTATCCCCAGTTTCCCCTACTTCTCCTCTGAATCTGGAACCACTGTTACTTTGAGTACCAACACTGCTGCAAAGACCAGCTTGTACTTTTCTATATTTTCCAAACTTTTGTTTTGTTGCATGAACTCGACATGTAACAGAATAAGATATGGTGCTTCTGTAAATTCTCAATATGTAGCACTGTAGATCTATGATCTGTATTTCAACTGATGCTACAGACTCAAAGTAAATAATTATATCACAAGTAAAGTCGAAGCATGTTTTCATGACAGCTCTCTTAAAGAGCACTGCATCTATTGAATGGCATTCCTGTTGCCCTGGAAGTGCAGCCCCTGTACAAACTCCAGGTATGTCACTCAGCGATGATAAAGCACGCACCAGAGCGTAATTAACCTTATCTCACCTCAAATAAGTCTGACAACAGGTGCGTTTAGAGCGGCAGTCGGCAAGGATTGCAGCTGCAAGAGCCCTCATTTGCGAGATAGTGCTGTCAAAGGCTAACCAACCGGAGGAGAGATGTCTGTGAATGTTCAGACGCATATAAAAATGTCAGTCTGCAAATGAGGGCGGCAGTTTCACCTGATTACAGACGAGCTCTGCCTATTTCAGAACCTGTTTTTTATTTGCCTTGTTTCAAGGATAACATAAATTAAAAACAGTTAATCAGCTGTTTGATTTGGATGGAAATTAGATTTGATCCACTTCCTGGTGTATTTTTATCCTGGTTATTAAGATTGAATGGATTTTAAACAGTCTAGAATATTGAGTCTTTCTACTGGTTGTCAAAATTGAACTAACATTCTCAACATGGAGGGGAACTGGAGCAAGGGGGCTATGCTTTCCTGATGATGCGGTCTTGATAACAGTGGTAACCACCGTATGAGTGCAGTCTTGAGCGGCGTGGATTAGTCACATGCACTAACAGGCACATGTAGCCGCTATATCTTTGCATAGCAAATAGTGGTTTGCTGCTATGTTAATGTTCTAAATGTTTATGTTTATTGTCTATTTAACGGTCCAAAACTTCCAAACTTGCTGCTTTTTAGCGGATATTTTTCTTTGCAGTGAGAAGAACAAAGTTCAGCCCCTGAACTCAGCTCCAAAGGTCACAGACGTTGACACAGCGAGACACTCCTTTCCTTTCTGTCAAAGAGCCTTGAGTACTTATGGCACAGACGCTCCAAATTTAGAGACACAACCCTAAATACATAAAGCTTTTTATACCATACAGCGCGCAAACATCTCATCCTGCCCAGACAACAACCCACTAATCTCGGCAAAGCTGAAGGTAACTGTTTAGTAACCGTGGTAACGTTGTGTGTTGTGGCGCTCCACTGTTAGGGCTATATCAAGACTATAGGGATTTAAATCAGTGTTTACATTGCAGGAAATAGATAAATACTATTTGACACGGGCCGTTAAAATGATGTAGGCTCAGAGCTTTCTTGGCCCTTCATGGATGACAGACACTGTAGAAGCCATCTGGAAGGTAAACTGACCATTGCACTGTATTTTCTTATGGTGAGCCATATAGCATAGCAGTAAGAGATAAATCTTCCTTACTCGCTGAGCGCCAGCTTTAACCTCTGTCTCTGAAAACACAATTGAAGGCACCAGCATGTCTTTGAGCATCTGCAGCTTGTGTGCATTTGCCAGAAATGCTGTGGGCTTTCATTTTCAAGTGTGTCTTACAAAATAAACACATAGATTTGTCTCTGGGGATTTCACTTCTGCAGGCAAGTGTTTAAAAAACATTTTTCAACTTTTTGTCTCAGAGTCTTTATTTCTTTACCTTTCTTCAAGACAGAAGCTCGACAAGAAAGGCCGTTTGTGTCACGCAATTTCAAGAGTAGTGTTCCTAATCCGCCAGCCATGCTGCTCCAGTAGGCTACAGGTGTTAAGTATAACAGACCAGACAAACAGGGACCCTTAAGTGAAGATGAGTGTGACTTTAAAGGTGTATTTCTTAAAAATACCCTCTTAAGCTATTGAATTGAAGCAAATTGTTCCTTCAGATAGTACTTTATCACCAATGTTCATCATCTTGACATGTTTCTGAGCCATAACATAACCCCATACCCCGCCCAGTTGCAGAGTGGAGGTATGAGTGTTAGCTGACTGGCTGTTTGAGCACTACTAAGGCTTAGATGGGCACCACCCTTGGAAACGGCATCAGAACATACCTGGCTCTTTAATCAAAGAACTCAAAGGTATAGGCTTGTGTACGTTAAAGCAATTAAAGGCTTCTTGTCTACTTAGCAACACCAGCAGAGGCTCATCAAGAGATTTGGAACCATTCACTATGCCAAACAGAAAAAATATGAAGTTCCTGGACCTCATTGTTTTCCCAGTTTGTGGACATTGTGGACATTTTTATCTTAGAGTTAGCTGCTAACTGCTGCTAGCTGCTTTTTAAATCTCCTGTGGTGGGTCGCATGCATAAAACATCATCGAAATGTCACACCCGTTCTGTCCATGCTCCTGTCCTGCTGGTTGTCGCTTTTACAGAGACGACAATTTGGTTGCTACCTTGGTTGCTTGCTTAAAGGCGAGACAGACCCCTATTTTGTGATCGTATCTTTTACACAGAATGGTATTCCCTTCTTGAACAGGCAGTGTGAAAGGGGCTAAACCTATGTAATTGCTGAACTGCTCAGTAGAGAACTATGTTTCTTTGCTGAGGAACATTGTTAAAGGAATAGTTCAACCTGTAGGGAAAAGCGCCTACTTGCTTTCTTTCTGAGAGTTAGAAGAGAAGATCCCTCTCAGGTTAGCTTAGCTTAGCTCAGCACAAAGACTGGAAACAGGCTCTGTCCAAACGTAACAAAATCCCCCTGCCAGCACCTCTAAAGCTCTTTAATGACCACATTATATCTCATTTATTTAATCCAAAACCGTGGTGTAAAAACACAAGTTGTAACAGCTTATGTGCAGGAATATTTCTTGGCCGGGGGCAGTGACTTCCTGAAGTGTTGTTGTCCTTGTGTGGTTGACACAAGCAGCTAAAGACTTCAGGAAGTATTACTTTAAAAGAGCATGATTAAAAGGCAACTTTCAAGCTGTAAAAATATTTCTGGCATACACAACAAATGGTTGAGACACATATCTATAAGCATATAATGACAACTTATGCTAATAGGTCTCTCCACATTATTGAGGGTCTTGTAAGTAAGTGTAAGATTGTAGGGTGGACTTCTCAGTGGCTTTGTAGTAATCCCGCTGGCTAGCTGCTGTGGCTCTGGCGTGGAGCTTGGAGCGCGGCGTTGGGTTTCGCCGGCGGGTCTTTTGACTGGGCTCACTGGGGATGAGTGGAGATCCCGAGCGCTACAGAGGCACTTATGAAGGACGCACATTGTTGCCAGCCCTGGGGAGAAAACTGAGCAGTCTGGCAACACAGGCGGAATTTCCTACTGCGATGTTATCTCACACAAGACATTTAGCTTCAGCCAAATGAAGGAGGGGGAAAGAAAGAGGGGGAGATACAGAGGGACAGGGAAAGATGGAAGAGGGAGAAAGGTGAGCAATTGAGGGGATGGAAGAGATACAGAAGAGGGGATGAGAATGATAGAGAGAAGTCGAGTGTGTGAGAGGGAAAGGAAATGATTGTAAATGAGAGAAATTCTACAGAGCCACACAAGTTATCAGAGGTAAAATCTTTAATTTGTGCACACAAATGATTAATTCATACCCCTGAATTATTAATTTTGTTCCCTCATTAATTAGAACCATTTTGTATCCTGCACAATACTTTGAGGGATTGCAAATATAAGAGTGCGCTGTGTTAAGGCAACAAGTCCTCATACCTAAATGATATATGACTGCTCCAAAAATGACTCATATGAGTGTCAAAAACAAAAACACAAAGAACCTTTCATATTTATCTTGCACGGCTGCGTGTGTGTAGCTAGCAGCTGAATCAGGCCAGCAAAGAGTGAACAAGGAGTTCAGAAACAACACATTTCAACACTGGGGTTGAGGGTGCACATATGAAACGTGGGGTTTGGGGGTCCTCGGCCAGAACTTTTGAGCATTAAACACCTCATTGTCTGCGTTCTGGTGAATTTTTATGCACCAATTTGTACATTTTCTGCATCAATTTATGGTGTAAATGTCTTTAAATTTGTAAAAATAAAAGCCCTCTGCTACTTTTATGTTTTTATTAGGGGGAACAAAGTCACATGATCTGAGTATTGAGGCAGATGTGTACCCTGCGTCCCTCCCGCAAATCTACACCTACGTGTAGCATTTAAACTGCATGGCAAAGAATGGCATGCGAGGACCTTTGAACCTGTACTAAAGAGTGAACAATGCCTTATTCATATGACCTTTGTACCGTACGATTTCATTGTGTTAGTCTATTGGCTCAAAGTAGTTTCAAGCTTATGTACTGCAAAAAATCATTTCAGTAACCTGCTGAATGTGTGTGTGTGTTTGTATGTTTTTATTCCTATTAAATTAAAATGGGTGAGAAAATACAACATGTTGGATAGAGCAGAATATGGAGCACTTTACTGTGAGATTTTTTTTTTTCTAATCCACTCATAGCTGCTCAAACTAAACCGCAAGTTTGTACGTGAGCCAAAGGTGGTGTTAATATAACATTCATTAACTTAAGATTAACACATTTTTGCAATGTGGTTTAAATTTTAAGTGACGAAGTGTTAAACATCTGACTGAACGTGCACTGAGGCAATATCATGTGTCTGGGGGTGTAAACTGCTACGATAAACCCTCCTTTATGAGGGTTTCCTTCCTTATTTCCTGCACATTGATGGTTAATCATAGAAAGTGTGAACATTTCTCATCTGCCAAGAACTCAGGTTTAGTGTCACATCATTACTGTCATTAATATGAAAACATTTCTTTTTTTTAGTTTTAAAATAAACTTGTTCTTAGATGTAAATGCAGAGCAGTCCATGTTTATACCAACGGCTCCTGAAAGATTTTACATTGAGGATAAAAAGATAAAAAAAACACCTCATAAAAGAACTGGGAACACAGCTTAATAAAAATTCCACAGGAATCAAATATCATCTGTCTTATCTCTCTGATTGAGCTACGAAGGGTAAAAAGTGACAATATCATATAATAAATTGTCTGGATTGCTTTGATTGCAGGAAACACTGGGCAGACTGGTAAATGTTTTACACTTGTTCCACTCTCAGGGAGGCTACTGGCTGAGCTGCTGACTGGGTTTTAAACTTTTAATATGCTGGATAATGATTACCAAAGGGCAATCTGTCCTGAACTATTTCACACCTTGACTATGGCTTTAAATTAGGAGAGTGTTTCTTGGTGTTAGTATCAAGATTTGTAGCATGCACAGAATCCAATCTGAGTTTCAATTTGTTAGGGAAACACTCGACTGTCCTTTTAGAAGATTTAATTTGTTATTGAATGTTTTTGTCTTTATGAGATAAAGTATCAGTCACGCTTTTCAGCTGATGAACACTAAGTTTTGGAAGTGTTTACTGTGCTGCGGTTGTGAGGAGGCAGCTGGAGCCAAAGTGACAGTGAGTGACATGTGACAGTAACATTTTGTCGTGCATAGGCCTACCTCATCTGTCTGTTTAAAGGACATCACTCGCAGTCAAAGTGAAGACTGATCCTCAGACTTCTCCAGGCCTTTTTTCGCTGCTGTCAGATCAAAACATTTGTATCCTCATGAAGCTGAACAAGCAGAAATCAAAAAACGCACTCTTATTTTTAAATTGATACCGTCTGATTTTTAGAAAAGTTATCACAGGGTTTGCATGGGGTTTTGTAGTTCACCTGCACAGGTTCAGTCAGTTTACAGTGAGTGAAAACGTAAAATATAATTGCAACTACAATCTCAATCAAAACTCATCACATGAAAAAAACTAGAATAGTGCACTAGGCAGAAGGCAGATCTCTGCCAAGCGGCCGCGTGGCCGTCCAAGCTGATCACTGCCGGTCTCAATTTGTTAGGAAAACACTTGACTGTCCTTTTAAAAGATCTGATTCTGATTTTAACTAACAAAAGGACAACCGCAAATCTTTGATCAATATGAATCATAAATGGACATTTAACTGTATTAACTTTGCGGAGTACAGCACAACAAAGTAGGAAATAACAACAATAAACATAACTAAGAGGGGGAAGAGTGGATGACATGCAGCAAGGGTCCATAGGCTGCAATCGAAAACACACCACTGAGGCAAGGACACTGCTTTCTTATATGGGATGCCTGCTCCATCCACTAAGCCACTGGGCGCCCCAAAATGCTCTGCTTCTAAAAAGCCTTCAGTGAGGTATGACGGCAGACAGTGGACGGAACAAAACTGGGTCACAGCCATGGGAGCTGAAACATGGCGTGGCTGAGTCTCATGGAATTGTCCCTCCCCTTACAGTCAAGATCATGGCAAAGATAACAAATCAATTGACTTATTTATCCTGTATCACGCCTAACTTAAGTGGATCGCTACATATAAAGTATGGAATTAACCTGCAGATGCTCCAGTTCAAAATGAGACCAAACTTATCTATGGATGTCAGTTTTTAGCCCTGACAAAGGCCAAACTATTTCCTGCAACAGGACAGGAGAAGTTTATTGTTTTAAGCTGAGCTGATTTCTGGAAAACTTGAAGCTCCCACTGGCCAGTTAAGAGGAGTTAAGAGTCAGCAGTCAGTGACTGTATATAAGAGTCAGTAAAACAGATTTTCAACAATTGTGAATCACCACAACCACAAAAGCCCTGGGGCATACAGTCATAAATGTGCACACAAAATACCAGGCTATTTGGTCTAGTAGTATTCAAGATTAGCTGCGTACAGTTACTCACACTCACAAACTCACACACGCACACATACGACCAAATCCATTATCCACTCCAGACTTATGTCTGACAGCAATAATAATTTGTCTAACAGCCCTGCAATCACCTTAGAGCCTCTCTGCCAAACCTACTTTATAGTACTGTTCTTCTGGATAATGATTACCGACCTGTGATTAATTATCATGCACGCTTTGTTAATGTTTTCTTATGGTGTTTACTACACCATAGACAAGGAGATAACATTCATATTCTGTGCTTTTCTGACTGCACGATGGCTCAGTGACATGACTTCTTTCCCCATTTTGTTATTTATTACACCTATGCTGTTCACTATGAGAAAAAAGTGGTAAGAATGAGTACACAGAAAATGCACAGAAACGCCACCAACAAAAACTTAAACTTCAATAACAGAAAATCTCAGAAAAAAAAGGGCACACGAGCGCCCACACTGTTTGATTGACAGGTAATCTGTGGGAAGTGCAGTACAGAAAGTGAGTGCTCAGTAACAAAGATGGAGATATTAGTTATAGCAGTTATATGGAGGTTTGCCACTGTAAAAATCCCACACTGTGTGGAAACAGCAGAAAATACTTACATATATGTATACATCAGATTGTGATCAGTGGTAGAAGTGCAACTGCATTTATAGAAAACTTGATTTAAGCTCAATATATGTGAGTGGAGTCGCAGCAACCTCTATCACTCTCAATCTGCTCTATAGGTTTATTATTTTTGCCCCACTTTCCACATTTGCTTGTTGTTTTTAATAATAATCATTATCTTTCTGACTATTTTTTACGTGTGCACCTGCTTGGATGCTGCAGTAGGTTTGTGACCTGGAATAAAAGGGAATAGCAATGGCTGTATTTTGATGTGTAAAATGAGTGAAGTGCCCCTGTAATTAACAATATAATGCACAAAGCACTTAGCAAAAGTTACACAAAAACTCTGGCCATGTTTTAAGACAATAATAATAAAGAATCTGAAACGCAGGTATGGATGGGATTTAAAAGTGTAAAAATACACTCAAATCCAAAGATGTAGGTTTAATTTAAAAACTGGGAGGGACACATATGAAACAGGGGGTTTAGGGGTCCTCTGCCAGAAAATTCTGAGACTTAATTCTTGTATTCTGATGAATTTTTTGCACCAATTTGTGCCTTTTCTGCATAATTTATGGTGCAAATGTCTTAAATTCTGTCAGAATTAAAGTCTGCTACTTGAATGTTTTTTTGGAGGGGGACAAATGCACATATTCCATTTCAATGATTTTGGTAAATATGGTTTGTTACTTCCAGACGTGCTTTCGGCATCTTTGTAGTGGCACTGAGCTGTTCCCAGATCAGAATATGAGGAGCTGAATGAGAGAAATCAGGGCAATGAGAAAAGCATGAGGGATTAGCAAACTTTTCCTGGATAAATAAGAGAAGGTTGAAAAGCGACTCCAGGAAATATGTGCTGCTTTGTGAAACAACCACGTTTGACATATGACCTGTCAATCTAAGTCACAGTTGGACCTGATTAAGCTGATGAAACCAACAGAGAGCCACTTGAAACTGACAAAGACACATTCCACTTTGTACGTGTCAGACGGTGTTGTTCCAGCAGCAGAAGGCTGACAGGTATATGAAGGCAAACGTTAAAGGCAGCTCCAAAAATAAACTTTCTCAACAGGTCTTTGATACTTACTCTTTAAAAAATCTGCCAATGAGGTGAGATGAGTTCACTTGTTTCCAGCGCAAATGAACTTAAATCAAGAATGGTGTTGCATCATGTGGCATCATCTTGACACCTGAGCAGTGATCTGCATATTTCTGACAGATTTGTAGTGGGGCAAACTAATTTTTTTAAACTAACGTGATTTATTTGAATGTTAGGTTGGTTTGATTAAACTGATTCGATTCACCATACAGCCCTGCATAGCAACAGCATCATTCTTGAGCGTGATGAGTGCACCTGAACACAGCATTAATGGCTTATAACTAACTACTTTTGTCTAAATGTGATAAAACAGATACAACTTTAACTTTATAAGCTTGTCTTAGCATACTCAACACACCCATTAAAATGAATATAAACATTGCTTTGCATTTTCTTTCTCACCATATGGGCGGAAAAGAAACACTGAAGGCATGCGTCCACAGAAAAGTGGTGGCAGGATGCTGGGAAGCATCTCTAACGGAGTGCTGTGTGTCAGGGAGCTCCGGACAGACAGAGAAGAAGTGACAGTGACGACACCAGCACCTTGACTGAAAGTTCAGAAGTTTTCAACTACAAGCACTGGGAGTGCCTGCACTAAAAAGTTGGAGCAGCCGCATTTAACATGCTTGGTGCAGCGCTTTTTGTCTAGGTGGCTACATATGTCTACTCTCCTCATTGTCCCCAGTAAAAAAAAAAACATCTTTCGAGACACCTCTGAATTGCAATTATCCAAAAAAAAGTTCCTGTCATAATCACCTCAATGTGAATGAAGGTTGGAATGTTGTAAACATCAGCTTGCCCTTTAACCTAGTACTTCAGTTGCGCTTGTAGGTACGGACACTTCCCTAGCGTTAGCAGCTAATTAGCTCATTTATTGAAAGGAGAGCTAGTTGGTAAAGAATTAGCATTAGTGCTAATGTTCAGTCAGATTATTATTTTGGCTTCACTGAGTGAAAGAGGACTTTAACATTCATTGTAACAATGCAGTAAATTACTTGTTAAAATATGCACCATACAAGTGACAGATGATTTTTATTGCTCCTTTGACTGATGTGATGCAGCCCTCACCTCCTGACGCCTCCACGGTTGCTCATAATTTTAGTGATCTAGTCATTTTAGCTTAAACCCTGCTGCAGCATTCATTGTAATGTGAATGGATACTTGTTGCCCTGTGTCTGAGTGAAGAGGCCCAGTCGTGGTCGACTTAGCCGTGTGACACGCGATAGGGTCCAAATCCAAAGTGGAATGGCTGCAGGCTTCAACCTGCGCTTAAGAGGGTCACTGCTGAACAAAGGGGGTTCAGTCAGTAGCTGAGAGGCTGCACACACTGAAAGGAACATGGGGCCAAGGCTGTGTGTGCGTGTGTGTGTGAGTGTGTGTGTGTGAGTGAGAGAGAGAGTGTTGCAGGTTGCAGTTTTATTTTAACAAACATTTCCAGGAAGGAAATGTGTGTCTCGTTTATCTTAAATGTCTTGCTTCCTTTACTTAAGTCTTTTCCACACCTCTTAGCTCCTCTATCCTAAGACATTAGGAAGTGATGTGAGAAAAAAGGAGGGACCCAGAAAATATGTAGCCTATTTAGTGAAATGAGCCGTCCTTTGCTCTAAAGACCCATCAGAGGTGATGTATGTTTCTGATGAGGGCTGCACTGCTGAGTTCATTTGCTCTGTATCTTTTGCTGGCTTGGGCTGATAATGTGGTCAGCCTGCTCTCACAGAAATATGTGAAATGACCATGACCTCTTAACACCGCTTTATGTGGTGGTGGCACAAATTATGAGCCAGCACCACAGACACAGTGCTAATGACAAGCCAACTGGGATCCTTTGTCATGGTGGACACAAATTCCCATGTTCAGCAATGTGAAGCAGTGGGCAGTGGTTAATGTTACGACCCCATAGGTGGTAAAAACAGCAAGACAGTGTGCAGGAGGTCAGGGCTGCTGTTCATGTCCTGTATGAAACCAAAAGTATTAGTTATTTTAACTTTACATGCTTACATGCTTTATGTACTTACATATGAGCTACTTATGTGATGTACTTTCATCATGTTACAAAGTACTTGTGTCCTGTATGCAACAGACAAACTGGCAAAATTAAATAAATAAATAAATAAATCTAAAATAGAAGCTAATTATAAGTCCAATAAAGTCCAGTGATATACTGCTCAAATCATAACAAGTGTGAGTGGTTACAACTAAGGCTGCTACTTTTGCATTGATGTCTTTGCACTTGACAACACGTCCGATCTAAAGTTACTTTTTCATTCAGACCAACACTTAACATAAAGTACATTACTAAATCTTCCATGGGGGGAAAAAAAAATCAGAACCAAAAAGTTGGAAGAACAAGAAGCATTGGTTCTGTGACAGGACATTAACTTCGGACTCTGATTCAATTCCAATTTGCCCACATGCTGTGTGTAAAGCACTTTGCTCAAAATCAATTTATTCATCCGTACAGTTGGTACAAATGAACATTGTAGTGACAGTGAATTTTATCTTTCAGTAGGGGACTGTTGCGTCGTATAAGTGTTTTCAGTTAGTTTTGGTATTCCACCTCAGATGAAGAGCAGCACACAGCCACTTAAACTTTGCCTCACCCAGAGAGAGTCCCAAACAGAGCTCTGTGTCTGTCAGACAGTCCGAAGGGGATAATACCATATCAGCAGAGCAATAACATAGTGTAAAGCAGATTATAAGGCAAGTAGAGTTTTTTTTCTTCAAATATCATGACTTTATTATCATTAAATTAGGCTTTTAATTTTTATTCTTAGTATTTCTCTCAAAGTATTCCAACTTTTTTTCTTGACTTCTCAGAGAACACTGATATGTGCGATGTGTTTTGATTAACTTTATAAACTTTGCTGAAGCACACATAAGCTAATCAAGCCCAAAAGTTCATGAATTAATTTAAATGAATTAATTTTATCATTGATGTGATTAGGTGCCACATGCACATTTACAGAGGTTATTTCCTAAAACAAAAGACATGAAAGTGGAGGGAGGAAATCTTGCTCACATGCATGTTTACTAGGCGGCGATGAGAAAAGTTAATCCACAGGAGAATAAACATTTGACAGATATTATATAGAATGCCCGAGAAACTCACTGCGTTATATTCCATGATAGCCTGTTTTGAATCATCACCAACTGCCTGCATTTAGTGTTTAAATTGGTGTATAAAACTTCCCCAGAATGCACAAAATGAAGTGTTTGATGCTTAAATTTTCCCAGAGGATGACTCCAAGACTCTCTGCTTATGTGTCCCTGCCGGTGTTGAAATGAAACCTACACCCTTGGAACACTGACTGTTGGTCAGATTACTATTGTACTAATAAGATTATTATTATTTTTTAAACATTCCTGCCCCCACTGTGAGGGGAAAAACAGTTTTTATGGACTGATCTGATATGTAATATTTAGTTCATAACAGACAGCTATAATCTGACAGCATTTCATTCAGACCTGTTGTGTGTTGATATTGATGTGGAAATGTTACTGGCCCGACCTAATAAGACTTCCGCTGCCTGTTACATGTTAAACTGACATCAGATTAGCGTAAAGGAGGCATTTTTGAAAGGGGTTTAGTTTGTTAACTGGGATGTTTTGCTCACTGCGGGGATAGAATGTGATAAAATTGCTGCTTTCATAAATGAAGATGTACATCTCACTACCACAGTGTGTGGGCTTACACAGATAATAACAGGCGCAGGTGTTTTGAAGCACATCATACGCTGCCAGTGTGTGTTAAAGATAGACAATCAAGAAAGAATGTTGCATACACTGTTTTTTTTTTTTTTGCACAGAAATTAACCATCCACTAAAAAAAACATGAGCGATGAAGTAATGTCTGATCCTCTCTAACTAAACTTCTGGACCATTATAATGTTGAGAGTTTGGGTGTGTGTGTGAGAATGTTTGTGCAGGCCAAACATGCTGACATTGTTGTCTGGTTGTTTAGCCAAGAGCAAGAAGTGTGAGTGAGATTTTCATAGATTAAATTCTTGCTAAAAGACAAAGGTTGTCCAGTTAGGTTTCTCCAAACAGTTTGAGAATGTTATGCAGTGCTTTTTGCCCACAAGTGCATCTTGAGAAAATCAATTCAGAAATCTTTAAAAGCCTTTTATTGTCATTATTTATTCCTTTTTTGTGTGTTGGGTCACACCTGCCATCTCTCCTGCTGGGTGAGTATTGTACCACACACTGAATTCATCCAAGAATGCAACATGTCTCAAGAGAACTGATTGACGTGCAGTCTTTTATTTGGTCAGTGATATCTGTTGTGTCAGATATTTCTTGTCTGCGAACATCATACAGGGGCTCAGCTTTCACAATAAACTCCCCTTTCCATGAGAACGCTTCAAAATCCCCAGACATGACTGCTTGAAACAATATCTGTACTATTCTAGAGGAATAATACAGTAAATGTTCCCATACAGTCAAGAGCTGTCTGCAGATCGTGCCTTTCTCGTCTTTTATTGCGGTTCTTTCGAAATCCAAACTCTTGTAGTCCCTGTTATATGGCTTCCCACACAGTTTTGGCAGAAAGGCTCTTCAAATCGAGGAATATTTCACCTCTTGAGCCAAACGTGAAGTGCCAAACCTGCGAAACACAGCCTCGGCTTTTCACTCCGCCTGGCACACATCATTCAATGTCAGGCCATTTCCCACGCCAAATAGGCTTAGACAGCTAAAAAAAGAGAAGAAAAGAAGAAAGTCCTGTCAAGTTTTTCCACTTGGTTTTGTTCTCTTTTTCTGCTTGTGTTTTTTCACCTCAGTATCTATTTGTCCCCTCTTCTTTTCTCCTTTTCCCTCCCTCCTCCCCTCTCCTCCTCCTCTGCACGTCTAACATGTCATTCTTCGTCTTTTGTACCTACAGGCCTTTTTCCCCATTGAACTCCCCGCCCTCTCCACTCCTTTGGCTCTCCCTTTCCCTCTCAGGGGCCTAATTATGAGCCGGCATTAAATAAAAACATTTATATTTCTCCAAAAAAAAAAAAAAAAAGGCTTCTCTCTGTGCTTTTTCTGGACAATGAGGGCTTGTGATTCTCCCCTCCCTCCTGCTCCCTCTTTCTGTCTCTTTTTCCGCTGAGTGGCCATTCACTGGGGGTCTTTGTCTCTCTTTGTGATTGGCTCGCTGTAGGACTCCTAGGGGGCAGTAATTGTGTCTCATTAAGTCTTACAGTAGTCGTGAGGGGAGTGTAGCGGGGTGGGAAGTGAGGGGGAGTTCGCCGCACAAGGCCTCGCAATTAGAAATCCCAGAGAGCTTGAATGGGCGCCCTAATCAGGCCACAATGGCTGGGGCTCCCTGCCTATTAGGCCAAAAAGGAAGTGTTGCCATTGTCCAAACACACACACACACACACACACACACACACACACGCACACACACACACACCAGGAATGCATGCAGCACAGCGGGGATGGATGTAGTTGTGTGGTGGCGTCATCCCAGAGGCCAATTTGGGAAGATTGGGGGACTTAAGAGAGCTTTTCACTGTCTCAGTCACAGCACACACACACAGGTGCAGGCACACACACACTTTTCCATCCATACTGAAGCTAAAAAGGTTCTCATTAGTGATGTTCAGGACAAGCCGGGAGTTTGCTTTCTGTTTGCTCATTTGTCGCCCTGTGATTCCTTCCCGCTGCTCACCGGAGTTTTTCAATTTTTGTGTGAAAAACATTTTCTGCAAGAAACATATTTCAGCGTCTCGGTGAAGCAGCAGCGGGGTAACAAAATCAGCATGCTGTGTCTGTGGTGGATACATAAATAACCCATGCACCTCGTCTCTGAGGAAATTCAGTAAATTTCAGCGTCTGTGAAATAAAAAAAAAAACATACAAATAATGATATTCCACCACCATCTGTCTCTAAAAGGGAAATGCATTGAAAAGTGAAAACTTTGCAAAGCCTTCCTCTTTTTTTTTTTATCTCATAATAGGAGCAGAAAGTGGGTCTCTTTTTCTCCGTTTATCTGTGTAGCGTTCCCAGGAGAAACAGTGGCTACCCCTCCTTATCTTTGTTACCGCCGAGTGCTGCAGTGGATTATGAAGTGGATTATGCAAATGCCTCACAATATATTCATATTAACAAAGGTTGAGGTTCATGCGCCCGTGCCCGGAATTTATGAATACGCAAATAAAAAAAAAAACTGAATTGGCTGGAATGTGTTATCATTTAATGAAAATTAACTCGGTTCACAGTATTGTGCCGTGTTTTGGCTCATTTGTTAATTTGTTGAATTAGCTGCATCTGTAAAATAAAGTGATATCCAATTTAGCCATTGTTTTAATTAGTTTTGGGGTGTTTTAGTGCAGCTCAATAACTGATACGCCTGTAGGTATTATACATGTATAATTGTGTGGATTTTTCCCCCTCACTTTTTACTCTATTGTGACAGAAGAATGGATTCTCTGCTGCATTGTTGGAGGTTGTTGGATATCGATCCAAATGAGGAATCATCTCCAGTTCATTGTTTTTAACGTTCAACCAACTGCTGGGATCAAAGTATGCATGGCAACAAATTTGCGCGTTCTGCCTTTCGTTTGGTTGGTGCTTTTTTTAGTGAAAAATCTTATCTGTCAAGCTGAAAAAAAAAAAACCTTCAAACATCCACGTTTTGGCTCCGAGCTGCTCTGGATCCACTCAGCGCTTAGCAGCAGAGGAAGCTCGTTCTGGGTGGTTCCTCGACTGCAGGAAAAATGAAGGTCATACAACAAGTAATCTGTTTTACATTCAGCATATGCAAACTAAATTTTGCAGCTCATCCTCTAGATGGACTACCTGGAATTATCACCAGCGGAGTCAGCCTTGATTTAGTGATATGCAGGTCAAAAGATGGTGTGATGTCGAGGATTAAACTGGGCTAAATTTGTTTAAAATGTGAATGTTATTCAGATGTTTAGATTTCATATGTTTTCAGCAACATTTAAATGATGGTATTTCAGCATGCAGGAAGACCAGCTTCACATTAAGATAAACAATAACTGTATGTATGTAACTGTAATATGTAATATCAGATCATTTGACCTGATAATTATCAAATCAATATTCAAATGGAATGACGTTTTGGAAACTTTTGAGTTTTCTTTATCAAACAGCACTGACACTGCTTGCCAGTGATATACAAAATACAACAAATGGCCATGATTTCATCATCGAGGTGTTTCATTAACAAACAATAGGAAATGACTCATACATGATGATGCAATCAAGAAAATTACACTCATTTAAGTTATGATTCATCTGAGATCCTTTGCTTCAACTCATCAGTGTGTTTAAGAAAACCAACAATGAGTTTCTCCAGAAGATAAAATACTCCAAACATACAACATGCTTCAGTACAGGCTATTGTCTTGTGAGATTACAAACATCCAGTCAACTGTGCCGGGGAAACGAAGCAATTAATAACAACTGTGACATCCTTGAAGATAAAGGTTACAGGTTAAAGTTACAAGTTCAAACATGCAGATTGGGTGGAAAAATCTGGGGGTGGAAAGTTAGCAGGAAACACTGTCTCATCCCTCAGAAATGACTGGTGCAGTGTCCTTCAGCAAGGCATTCCAATATCAGCCAAGCAAAACAGAAAAAGGTTAAAGCTACATAACTTTACTGTGCCAAATGGCAGCAATAGGTAACTTTAAAGCTGCTCTAATCAATCATTTTATATTAACAATAGATCAATGACTATGTGTAATGTGTAAATTGTTGCAAGTAGTGACAAACTCAAGGATAGTTACCCTCCTGACCCCACTGCACACCTCCTGCTAAGAAGCAAACACTAGACAGACAAGGTTAGGGACCAGCTAATGAGCATATTGGGGCATGTAGTAGCTTATGAAATATATTTTGAAATATTTGGTGTGGCCCAAAGAGATCTGGGTCTCCCCAAGCCCAGACCTGTGCTTTGGCCTTTTCATTGATACTGGCAAGATGTCTCATTCTGTACAATTGGAAGTCTAACCTGCTCCCTCTGTTTGGCTGCTGGGTCAATGACGTCATGGCTCACTTGAAGTTGGAAAAGCTCAGATATACCACTCATGGATCAGTCAATGAATTTCATAAAGTATGGCAACCATTCATGGACTATTTTCACTTGCAATAACTGATTACTCTCATCAGTCTGTCTTGACTCCGTATATTTTGTATATTCACTTTTTGCATTTAGCTGTGTTCATTTGTTTTCAGTCTAGGGAATTGATGTGGGTTCAGAGTGTATATGTTCCATGTTTCTTGTTTGTTCCAAAAATATAACAATAAAATAACTGAATAGTAATAATAGAGTTGGTGGAGACCAAAACAGAGATAAAAGGAGCGTGAATATATGACATACACTCTTTGTGTACTTGACACAACTGCAAATTAATGCTTATGTTGCTCAGTGACTACGTTTACATGCACAAAATATTCCCGTTTTTTGCTCTCATTCTGAAAAAGACATCATCCCTACTAAGCTGTTTATGAATACTCTGATTAACATGCCATAAGATGTTTTATCAGGTCAAAATATACAAAAGTGGAACAGCTGGAGCCGCTTGTTTCATTTTGCTTCTTTGCATCAAAACAGGATATTTTTCAAAGTTTCCTGCCAGTGGTGGAGTTGTTGGACCATGCGAACACAGCCTCATTCCCTCAACCACCTTCTTGAAAAGGTCAGTGTTGCAGTATTTGTGCATTTTCAAAAACCTGTTGATATCCAAGTCTTTCATAGTGTTAAAAAGTAAGTGTTCTGCTGACTGGAAATGTGGGTGTTTCTTTTGAGCATGCATCTCTACCCCACAACCTTGCACACTGTTGGTTTGTGAACAAAGCATCCAGGACAACGAACAAAGCTGCATGTAAACAGGCAAGAGGCCATCTGTCGCAAACAACAGTAAAAATCCCAACTGAGATCCATATTCTGGATGTGCTGTATACATGTCTGAAGAATGCTCCTAAAACTGGACTAATATCAACATATGCCACATGTCTTAATCAAAAAAATGCAACATTCGGATAATGAGACTATCCAAACTGAATGTGCTGTTGACGTGACCTGCATCAAATCTTTTTTTTTTAGAATAACAGTGGAATATTAGTGTGCGTGAAAGTAGCTACAGTGTGGTGAATGTATAAACAGACTACTGGTTGCTAGTAAACTGACTGAAATGTCATTTACCTTCAAGTATATATATATTGATAGTTTGCTAACGTAGGGCACCATAAACTTCTACCAGACCAATTAAGGCTGTAATGATAAATTTCCCGAGCATTTAAAAATGAGCATGGTTGAATTTTGTTAGATAATGGATTCAACTTTTAACTTGCACAAAGGAGGAATGTGTTTGGTCTTTCAAAAGTTACGTGGTTTCACTTTAAAGTCAACTTGGGCTGAAATCTCTTGAGCCCAGCCTGCTTTACATTCTGTTACACTGTGGGCATTTTACTGGCACTCCCATTCAGAGCCTGATGAATCAGGGAGAGTCTGCACACTCTCATCTGCTGCCAAGGTGTGCAAGTTTATTACCACCTAAACACAGGTGATGCTTTGAGTGGACTGCTCATGTTCGGATTTTAATCTGCACCTGTTGTTGTTGAGATCCATGTACGTGTGTTTTGTTCTTTCCTCCTGTGTTATCAGAGCACATTTACTGACTGAGCAGCTAAAAGTCTGCTGTCAAGGACACTTCAGCAGGACATTTGGCTACTTAAGAACACACACTGACCTTCCAAATGCTACTTCATTTGCAGTCTCAGTGGTCATCTGCATATTCTGTTTTCTCACAGGCTCACTATCACTGCCAGTCCCTTCTGTATCATTTTCCATGCTGAGAACGATTTGCCCACTAATTTCATGACCTCATGCCAGATACCATTACAGCTCTGTGTGTTTCTGTGTGCTGGAGCTGAATGGCTGACTAGCTGAACCAGTATGACTGGGCGCTCTGTGTACTGGGGGAAGCGTGGTGAGTTTCATCGTCTTTGGGTGGCAGCAGGGACGAATCTAGCGGCTAATTGGTGTTGTCAGCATTTTAAACACAATTAATGACAGTTCCTTCTCCTCTTCCCCCTGACCTAATTGTAGGTGATAATTATTGTTTGGGACCTCATTTACACAAATAATTAACAGATGTATGCTGACAAATAGGCTGGCTTGATTCTTTGCAAATCCCTGCACCATTGTATTGTTAATTGGGCCGAATGTAAGCAGATACTCTAACGTGTTTTCCCCCCTCCTCGCAGCTCCTCACTGAATACAATCCTAATCTTCTGAATAAACAGCCTCAACTTCAGGAGGTGTGTTCCTCCTAAAGCCTAGATCGAGTTTCACATTGTTGGTCCAGTTGGGTGACATTAACAAGAAATAGATGAACATTGTTTATTGGAACCTTTACGACAAAGCTAACGATCCTACATTGACCATTTGAATAGAAACAGACTCAGTTTAAAGTCGAAGAGTTATGTATTGTAAAATATCTCAGGATGTTGACCCCTTTGTCCAAAAAAACTTTAAATTTGTGTGTTCGTTAATGTCATTTATGGGTGGCTATCTCATCATGTGCTCTTTTGTATTAATGCTAACACTTAGCAGTGCACTGTTGAACACTTCATATTAATCTAGTTGGGCTTCCATCAATATTTAATGCAAATTAGAACCAAATTTTTCAGAAAATCTGCAAAAGAAACTGCGATTTTATGTGCTTTTCTGCCAATCACTATCATTATGGGAATACAGGTAGTTGGTTCATCATTGTCAGCAGTAGCTGGCAAGATTGTTTTTCAGTTTTTGGCATTTCCACCCAGTTGTTTTTAGTGCAAATTAAAAATGCATGTAAAAACAGGTGGATGTAAACACAACCTCTGTAAATCTGGCAGAGCAATGCAATTGTTTTGCTCTTTTTATTGATCAATATACCCCTTATTCTGCACCCTATTCTCAACCTCTTTCCCCTACAATGTTGATTTAAATGATTTTTTGCTTCGTCTGGTTAGTTAAGTTAACAAAATGTGGATAAACGTATGCTTATCAGAGCCTGTGCAATGCAGCTAATATTCTTATAATGCAGTTAAATGTGATACTGAATTGTTTTTCTATGACAATGTGTAGAAAAAAGGTTAATTTTCTACACTTACTTGACTGTATCATTAATGACATTTCTGTATTTTTGCATGTATTCTCTCATCTGTGCTGCTGGTGTAATAATGTGGACAGTTAGCAGGGTATGCATACACATTTAATCATAACCTGTAGGTCTGATGATTCTCAGTAAACTCTTGATTCTGCATCCAACCTGTATCCCTTACACAGTAAGAAGTCAGTAAATTATTAAAGTCACAATATCTTGTTTTAGGATCATAAAATGAAAAACAAGCACACTCTGCAAACATGTCTCTGAAGATAAACGAACTTATGTCACAAACTTCAATCTTGACTTACTGAGGTTCCATTGCTTTTATCAAGTCTTTTCCTACCAGTGTCAGATAATGTTTTGTGGCAGCAGAATGATTTAATGTTAGTCTGAAAAAATCTTACCAATACATTTTGCTGGCACCATTGGGATATTTGTGTTTGATACATTGCAAAATGTTCATCTTGTTTTGTGGAAGGAGACTGTGAACTACCTTACATCTGCAGCCCAGTTTGCTCTGCAGCCCTGCAGATGCTTAAATATCCTCCAGAGATAATCACATAACACGCCCTGTTAGGACTTCTGACAGCACACAACAATATGACATTTCAGACCATGGCATGTTTCCACCGAGGAGATTCCCAAGTCATGATAAAAGCATGAATCATGCTGGTGATGGCTATTTGTAAGGGGTTTCCCACCCTGCCACACAAAGGGGGCTTAGCTGAGAGGCAGCGTGTTCTCAGGCATTGTCTCCGGGTCGGGACCACCCGTTCCCCCTCGCTGTCCCACTGTCAGTCAAACAATACAATGCTACAACTCCTGCTTTGCCCCCAACCCCCATCCTATTTACTCAGCCTGCCCCTCCCTGCTCCCACCACCCACACTTTGGACACAGGGAGTGGTGACATGGTGTTTTTTTAGCGGTGAATGTGGACCATTAGTCAACAGCTGGGCCACGATTCATTCAGAGGGTAAGTCAAGTCAAGTCAAGACGTGGTGGCTTTGCACTAGCACGCAGCAGCAGAGGGCAGAGGACATGAATACAGAACAACAGAACAAGCCAGCAGTTTTTTCACTTTTAACAAAAACAAAACATTTTAATGACACAGAAAGATAAAAAAAAGCTCTGGTTTTTGTGACTCCAGCTCTCTGTGTAGTTTTTCCAATTGATTTCAATTTCAAAATTTCAATTTCAGCATTCCCTTATATATCCCCTTTATTTATGTCTCTTATGATGTGATATTATTCACCATGTCTTCTTGTATTATTCCCGAAAAAGCCAGTTAACATCCCCTGGAGATCTTCTCTTTTCTCACCTCATATCAAAAGGGGGAATCTCGAGATTAAAGTGTCCCAGGGCTGCAGTAACAACAGTGTAACAGCTGCCTATCTAAAGCAAGCGCTTTGTGATGCTGTCTCGGATTTGGAGTGTATTCAGTGTTTCCCACAGGATTATAATTTATTTGTGATATTTGAATGGTGGGCGATGGGCACCGCTGATCTGCTGTAAATGACATAGCACTGATCGACCGCCCCCATGAGAGGCCCTTCTCTTGCTCTCTCCACCTGGTTAGCACGAGCTAACACAGCACAATGTGATTTCATCACTACTCGTCATATTTTCCTGTTTGGGCAGAAGCCCTGCAGCAGCTGTTTACATCCAACACCAAGCTGTTAATCTCACACTGATAGCAAAATGGCTCGTCGTTAACCCTGTAAACAACCATTAGGTACCATTAGCCGTGTGATGCTAACAGTTAGCCCTGTCACTGTCTGTGACTCAAATTTGTGGTAAAGTTGTGGTGAATAGAATCTGCGTTTGCTCTTTGCGACTGAAACATCGCAAAACCCTAGAGAGACTAATTATTTATTAATAATAATACTTTATTGAGGCCACATATTAAAGTCCTCCATGGCTCAGTTAATAGTGTTGAGGACTGTAGGAGAGCAGTGCTGATATCAACAGGCCTCAGGTTTGACTCTGGCTTGAGGGAGGAGGCTTTTGTGGGTGAAGCTAAAACATGCTGATGCACTCATGTTGGAAAGCATCCACCTTTCAGGGCATTTCCTGAGTGTCAGTGAGGCATTTTGTCACTCCTACTAACAGGCATGTAAGTTAAGTAAGCAATGCACTATCTGTTAATACACAACACAACAGCATCCTTACTTTTACTGTGCATTTTACTGAGCATTATCGCATATTTACCATTACTAACTTTACACAGACACCATTAAGGCAAGGCGAAGGAGTTTTCTATTAGTGCGGGATTAGTATTGTTTTGTAGTATTCACAAAACAGCATCTGGATGAGCTGTTTTGATATCTCAGCTGGCAGAGCAGAGGACTGTAGGAGAGCAGCGCTGAAATCCTTAGGTTGGTGGTTCAACTCCAGCTTGAAAGAGGAGATTTTTGTGGTTGTATTATAGAGGCTATGCGTCATGTGGGGAAATCAAATGCTCATGTTGGCAAACATCCACCTTGCACAGAATTTCCATCACTAGTGTCAGTCAAGCAGCACAACATCGTTATAATAATGAATTTTAAATTAACTCTGTAATTTACTGTAAGTGCTATACTTTTGTTTCCTCCTATTTTTCTATTTACTAATTTGTTTATGAATGTGCAAAGCCCTTCTCTGTCAAATCTGAGTCCAATGCTTCATAACAAACTGTCACAGTCATCTAGGGCTGCAGCTGTGGATTAGAATCAATCAATATGAAATCAGTATTCAGAAACAGCAGCTGATAGGGTTATTGAGAGCATGAGCGAGGTACTACAACATGGCCTTGTGGGTCCCTGGGGGTCTCGTCTGAGTTTTTGGCCCTGATCTCGTCCAATCAGAAGCGAGGCTGACTTTGTTGACTGATGTCTCTGTGCAGGCGCAGGCATGAGCTGGCGTGAATAGCGCCTGGGGCTGTGTTGACCGGTAGTCAGGCAGGAGTCAATATGGCTTCAGGCTAAAGCATCTGGGCAGACAGCTAGCTAGGTAGCCAGGCCTACATTTTGCATTACATGTGAGGAATAAAGCTGATGCTCTTTTCCAGAGCAACTTAATAATGAGTGACACAGAACTTAAATCCCCAGATCATTCACTGGACATGCAGCAAAAGAGTCCAAGTACGCAGTCCAAGCACCAAGCCATAAATGATCATGGATGACAGATAAGTGCCACAACAGGAAACAGGAGCTGAGGTAGAAAGATTTGCATGAAGCTGACATTAATTTTGTGTGACTGGACTTGGCTTCACTTACAGGACGAACTCAACAAGGGAATAATTGTCCCGACAGTGACCTGGTGCAGAACTACCGTGCATAGAAGTATTTATTTGGCATTTATTCTGATTGACAAGGCTGAAAATGTTTTGTCATATTGTTATTTAACAGCGAGTGCCTGTTGGCGAGCAGCAGGAGGAGGTCGTGAGGAGGATGTCTGTGTCTCTGCTGGCAGATTGTGCTGCAACGTCTTTCAAAACGGCAGAGTTAGACGTCTGTCTGCGCAGCAGGAAGAGGCTAATATTGTATTCTCATCACCTGAACTGTGACCCATCTTGGTAGGTGAATAAGTAGTGGAACTTCCACTTCTCAGTCCATCATAAACATATCCCAAACCGGACAGGATGTGAGCTTGTAAAATAGCAAATTGAGTGCTTGAAATGAGCAGCAAATGTTCCAGGCTGTCCTCTCAGTGAGCATTTGCAGGCTTAAAGACATCTAGATGGGCTTAGTTTGTTTGAAAAGTTTCAATAGCATTTAATGACTATAATTCAATGTGTAATTAAAGCCTGCAGCACAAACCAAATTTACCCGTCTTTAAATCTAGGTGCATAGACATTTTTTGACATGTAAACCACCAAGACACATCTAACTGGAACTTTTGTTTGCAAATATGTCCTCAGTACATTAAAACAATATGTTGATGATAGTTGCACACATACATATCTTAAGGTTTTTAATGAAGTGTATGCACTTTTAACACAGCACCTTTCAAAGAATAACTAACTTGAGCAGAATGAGATAATAAAGATGTATTAAATTGTAAGCAGTGATGGTACATGGTTGCACAAAGTTGAATTGATGTCCTTTTTATAATGCACCAGTGAATTTGGGGGTCAGACATGGAGACGTTGTGGCTGCTCCTCACTCACATCCCGGTAGTTTTGTGTAGTGGAATGCTAATGACGGTGAATCACAGGTCTCCGGTCGATGTGCTGGAGGGAGTGAGGAAGTCGGGAGACCACCCAGATCTCCTCCCTGTCTCCCTCTGAAACACTTAGCAGCGTAATTATATGGGAGTGACATGTGAAAAACACTCTCTGTGCAAATATGGATTAAGTCCCAGACAGATGCTTGTGTCTGCGTGCCACGCAGCGCGCACTTCCAACACACCACATCTTACTTTCCTTTAATCATCACTTGAAGTTGCGTAAAAATGTAGAAGGTAAAGTTTGGATGAGTGCTATAATTCTGTCTACTCGGGACTAAGTCATTTGTTATTCTTTATTTTTGCGGTTAGTCATGTTGTAGCCATGACGATGTTGTTGATTCTCAATATTTTTACGAATCATGTCCTCACTCTCAAATTCTCCTTGACTTAATAAGATGCATACCTGTCAGATAAATCCTGCCTACCTCTCAAGTTTTGTTGGTTTTTACAGCATGTCTCTCTGTACAAGTTTACTCTTGGGAATGATCCTGCACATTCACAGGAATGTTGTAAGGTCCTACCAGTGATCTCAGAGGGAGTCACCATGCTCCACCTTGTTTAATTGGTATGTCAACACCAGCAAAAGCAGCAATTTCCAAATGGAAGCAAACCATTTTGAATGAAAAAAAAGAAGTGTGGTTAAAATGTTTCTTAAGTTCTCATTTACTTCACTGATTCATAATGTAGAGGAAAAGTTGCACAGATGTTTTGGATAATACCTACACAGTGCACAGGTTCAATGACCATCACAGTTATTTTATCAGGTGGGATCAGGTGCCAACAATTAAAACTAATAAAGGGCTGTCATAGAGATAGATCAGGTCGGAAGTTATAGCAGAACATAGACCAGCCCAGTCACCAGATTAAAATATTGGCATTGTAAGTTTCTGCAAACAACAGATATGTTACATTTGTGCATTTCATATGTATCAACATTACTAAAGTGACATTGTTGAGATTGAATGTATATGAGTTTTTCCATCGGGAGGAGGATGGGATGCAGATGGTGTGACAGCTAGGCAAGATGGCGGCCTAGAAGCAGACCACTGTTTGAGACATTGGAACATTTCCAACTGTGTTTGTGACGATCAAACCAGGTATTTTAAGCCAAAACATAACATAAAAATTAAAACTGCAACATAAAGAAATGGAAAGTTTGAACATATCTGCTACACATGGTGTGCACAAATTTTACATATGAAATGTACAAATGTAACATATCTGTAGTTTGCAGAAATGTACAATGCCAACATTTATTCTGGTGAGTGGGTTCATAGAGCCAAAATTTACATATGTGGTTTGGTGAAAAGGCATGTAGGGCAGAAAAAAAAGCTAAAGTAGTCTGCCATGTTGTAAGCACAATCTTCAACTAACAACAATTGACATGTTTGCACATTTTGCAGCTTCTTATCAAACACTTCTCTGTCATCACCTTTTCAAGAGTTTTTGAAAGCACAGACAAGTTATGGTGCTCTGTTTATAGGAGGGTAAAATCTTCTATGTGTTGTTCTAGAGGGCATGGACAGTTGATGTATTTTGTTGTTTAATTTGGAGGACTAAATCTCAATTAATACTACCCATTACAATGAGTTGCGACAGATTTCAAAGTTTTTCAGTGTAGCTTAACGTTTCCTTGTAACTGAGGGTCATTCATTTCTTGGTAAATGCTTCATTCCCTGAGTTTGCCTTCTTTTTTGCTGAGCACTAAATCAGTGCAGGTGCACGCGGTTTGATTCCAGGGTGTTATATAAATGAAATTCAGCTGTCAAAATTTAAAAAACACATGTGATGTAAAACCACGATGAGTGCAAGTTACTATGATGGCTCATAACTTTGATACTATTCCTTTGCATTTTTAAGAAATCATTTTGTGTAGGATGATATTGAATGTCTTATTTTAGAAACTTTCAAAAAGCTGAGGAACAACTCTGCCGTGTAGTTTCTGTCTGTCTGTCTTCCTCCCTCTTCCTTCCATGAAACCTTATATCTGTGTTTAGCTGATCGGATAAACATCTGTATGTGCAGCAGCAGAGATCCCACAGCCTGCTGTGAGACGCTCTAGTGTTTCTGGTTTAGAGAAAATACAATCGAAAACAAACACTGCGTTCAGAAGTATAGACAATGCCGTGGTGGCCGGGTGAGAGTGCTGCACATTCCTCCCCATTTGAGCTAATATTCTGGGAGATTCAGTGCTTAATGTAATTACTGGGGAAATGACGGTCTCCCATGCGCAGAAGGGAGTTGAATGCAGGGATGGACTCTAATACTCTGAAACTCACTCTGTTACTGTGGGAGTAGTGCTAAATGTATTTCCCAGAATTCCAAGGCTCAAGTTTGACATGGACTGAATTTCCAGAGAAGTTTCACCTCCGAGGGATTGAGCTAACCAGCCGGACTGCTTTCTGCTAAACAGAACAAACTGGATCTCTCCTGCAAAGATACTAATTTATGAATTTTCCAGTGACAAACTATTAAAGAGGGAGCTCAGTGGCTGGAGACGGCTGAGCTCAGCTGTAAAACAGATGTGGGGAAAGCCTTTTTTGTAGTAATGAACAGGTTTCCAATCGGCAGTCGACTTCTGAGGGAGTTCAACAATGATAGGTGATATGGACCAACAAAAACTACACGAGCATGGAGTGCCAGTATTTGAGAAGTAGGACAGAAACATGACTGATCTGCTGACATAATGTCTGAACTATGCTGCACTCAATATGACAAAAAATAATGTGAAATATATGATGTGTGCATTTGGAACAAGTAATTCTACTAAGAGTTTAATGATGTGGACAAAAGGGGATTTATTGCATCATGCTAGCATTACATTAAACCCTTCATTTGAGTTCAGGGAAATGATCCTGAAGAAAATTTGTTATGAGAATAAATAACAAGATGCATCTTCAATGCCAGTGTGACTAATGTGCACCGAAAGGTTGCAAAACAAGGACCAAACCAAAGGTTTGTTGTGACTGGAGCTGCAGTAACAGTTTTGTGATGCAAAGCAAAACAACCAGTGACAAACACTTTGATTGAAAGAAATACAAGCCAAAGAATTTGATGGAAGACTTACTCACACACAAACAAAGTCCTGTTACTGTTTTAAAGGAATATACCACCATTTTGGGAAATGTGCTCAATTGCTGTAAAACCTAGACGTAGATGAAAAGATCATTATCAGATACGTCTTCAGAGTCATATAATGTTTTTCCTCGTTCCATCCTGATCGAAACTTGGGTTTAGCTGGACCTGCTTAGGCCCTTATAACACAGGATGCGTTTTGCAGGCTCTGGTTAAGTTTGAGAAGCTATCAGTTAATAGTTTATTTAGAGCGCAGAAATACGAGGCGCATCACAATGGCAAAAACGCAAGCAAAAAGCTTAACTCTCATTAAAATCAATTACAAAAAGGCGCCTCCAGCTGCTAAAACGCTTTCCGTGTGATCAGGGCCTTAGCATTATCAATGGGATGATACAAAGTTAAGTGCTTAATTCTATCATGCATCCATATGGAAGCATCTGCATTTGTTATGTTTCTACACTAATTTATTCACGTTTTTCTTTTAAATGCCCACTGTAACCTGTTGTTTTATGATGTGTTTAACCTAGCTTAGCACAAACACCAAAAGCAGGGAGAAACTACTAGCCCTTGAACTAGTACTTGCAACTTGTATTTTTACAGTTATCAAGCTAAGCACCAGCACATCTACCCTGTCTCAAAACTGTTCATATTTCTAAATTCATATTCTGAAGTGAATCACTGCACTGTATATTCATTTGTTTTCTTTAATATTTACTTAAAATGTGTTCCACAGAAATTAGCCTCGCAATTCCTGCACAAAGAGCTGTTCTTTGTTACATTTGTGGTATTTTGCAAACTGCAACATTAGAGTCTGTTCTGGAACTGGAAGTTCTGAGATCCATTTTTATCAGCCATCTGTCTTGACAAAGTGTCCTTCACTAACACACACAGAAACACACACAACACACTCACACACACAAATCCTCGTCTCTGCTCAGCAGTTGTTCTGGATGAGAACATCAGATAAAAGTGTTGCCATTAACTGTCAAGTTGCTTTTTCTACTGCCTCAAATGCCACAAACTCTCTTGAGACGCAATGGAAAAAAAATTGGATTGATACAGAGCTGTGATGGCCGAGTGGTTAAGGCGTTGGACTTGAAATCCAATGGGGACTCCCCGCGCAGGTTCAAATCCTGCTCACAGCGAGGATCTTTGCCTCTTTGCCATATGAGACAAAGCAACCAGGCCTAAAAGCAGATAGGTTTATCAGGAAACAAGCTTCCATGAAGTGCTACACAACACCTTTGTGTCTCAAAAACATGCTATAATATAGCATGTTAGTATAAAAAAATGTATGGATTTCAGCTTTATATTTGTTCTTAGTAAACACCATATGGTCATCCAAGAATAATCTAAAAGTTTGTTTTTTAATTTCCATCCTAACTCATTGGCTCTGGGGATCATTTGTTTCACCACTTTAATTCAGACTTTGATATTAATTCCCTTGTCATGTGAAAAATCGTAATCTCTATAAATAGATGTTTGCTAATGTATGCAAAATCTGTAGGTGACGGAACCAGACTTTGGTATAAGAAAATGTCTCAATTTCTGTTTGTGGTCCTGTGTAGTCTGAGCAGTAGTAGTTGACCATTCACGTTTGAACAGTAGGCAAACAGTCTGCGTGGGAAGGTGGAACGCAGTGGACACAATACAATCTCATAATTTATCAGCTATTGTCTGACAACATGTTAGCTTTATATAAGCTTTTTTTTAATTATCTGCATTCATAAGCAGGTATCTGTTTCTAGAGATTAGCCAAAAATGACTGACACTTGGACGAGGAAGTCTTTGCTTGGACATTCCAGATCAGCCCGAACTATTGGCCCTCACCCACAGAGGCTAAATCATTATCAGACAATAGCTGATGATCTCTGAGATTGGAAATATCTCAACATCTACTAAATGGATTGGCACTGACAATCATGGTTCCCAGATGATGAATCCTAATGATTTTGGTGCTCCTCTTCCTTTTTCTTTAATGCCACCATGAGATCAACATTTGTGATTTTGAGTGAAATGTCTCAAAATTGGTTGGATTGATTGCCATGAAATTTGCTATACTCTTAAGAGCCCCCCTCAGGATGCATTCTGATTACTTTGGTGACACTTTGACTTTTTATTTAGTGCCACCATTGAGTCAAAATTCCAATTTGTCCAACACTTTGGTTAACAAAACTAATGACACTCCCGTCAGCCTCAGCTGCACTTTGAGTTTATTGCTATTCACTGAATGTTAGCAGCCTAAATCACTGAACTACAGTAGTGAACATGGTATAAACGTTATTCCTGCTCACATCAGAATATTATCATTGCCACTGGGAGCATGTTAGCATGCTGACATTAGCATTTAGCTCAAAGCAGGGCCTCACAGTATTGCTAGCATGGTTGTAGACTCTTGTTTTGTCATGATTCCAGTTCACCAACTGTGCTCAGAATTTGGATCTCTAAGTTAGCACTGGGCTCAATCAAAAAAGGGTTGTAGTGTATGATTGTTGTAATATTATCATTAAATACTTGCAGGGAGTAATAATTTATTACAACGCCTTTCTTATTAATTAGACCCCCCATAATTGGCAGTTGTCCCTCAAAAATTGGAATGGCAAAATTTTCTGTCCTCGAAATGATCAGGAAACTAAACATCAGCAAGGACCAGTGAGTGCATTGTCAAAGAGCTTCAGACAAGAGAAAAGCACAATCTGCTGTTTTCATACCCCAGCAAGCTCAGTGTGAGAGGATGATGACTGATTATTTTGTGAAAGATATACCCTTCCCATTCTCTCTGTGTGAGACTACAATGTCAGCCAGTGGACTGACAGAAACTTAATAACCAGCTCAATCACTCCACACTGTAAACTAAACACTCAGTGGAAGTGTGTTATTTTTGGTTCTGGCTACCTTGACCTGTCAGTGAGGGCCAAATGGAGTCTCCTCACAGTGAGACTGGAGGAGGAAGGAAGAAGGAGACATTTGATCTGGAGTTTCCACATGTGTCTTTTCTGCCTCCCCTACACATTCTGGACACATTCATTGTGGACTGGAAGACATTTTTACTGTGGGTGCGCATGTGTTTCAGTTTGCACCACAGCGTCAGACCTAAGACTTGGACAAGTCAGGTAGAAGTCAATAAAATAAAGACTGCTAGGAGACCTCAAAAACATTCAGCAGTTGTAGTTTTCATGTAGCCAGCACCCTTCGATAGCTCAGTTGGCAGAGCGGAGGACTGTAGAAACACATAGCTGACATCCTTAGGTCGCTGGTTCAACTCCGGCTCGAAGGAGGAGGTTTTTGTGGTTATATCTGTTACAGAGACTTCAAAGGTACAGGAGGTACAGCAAGACATTACTAATGATGCTAAAACATAGGTGAAAACTCATGTGATAACACCCATAAACAGGTGCTTTACTGCTAATAATTTTTTAATTCAGCAAGCAGAAATTAAATATAACTTTTCGTGTGCTTCACGTGTTGCTTGTGTTTGCGCGAACGCTACATGGAAGATTATTGTTACTGGGTTTGACCTTTTCATAAAGCCTTTACCCAGCAAGCCTGAACCACAAGGACATAAACTTTAAAGAGAAGAGATTGCAAACAAAATAGCAACCGATGTTAAACACAGTAACACATGGTCCTTGTACTGCTAACCACAACAACTATTACATTTATTTCAAATTTACATTGTAGACATTTAGGCGATGCTGTTAGTAATAAGTAGCTTTGAATGAGAACAGCAGGTACAGATTTCATATCTTGCTGAAGACAGACTGCTGTTTGTTGAAACATTGTCCTTTGGACAGAATGAACTGATCATTGTTTGATTACAGCAATTGGTCACATTCATGTCTTGCTACATTTAACAAAGTATCCAAATTCAGACATTCCGTCCTTGGCTGTGACACACATCTGATGTTTGAGGATTGCTCTCTGTTTTAGCTGCGACCAGTGCTCTAAAACTCGCTCCACTGATGGTCAACCTGGTCTCACTCTGAAGTTGTCAAAATCGGGCACTTGGTGAGTGATATCCGGCATCAGACACCGACAAAAAAAGCAGTCCTTTCATGTTGGCATGATATGTGGCTGGTCGCTGTTATGGTTTAATGGCATCCGACAGTGTCAGGGGGAAACGCAGCAGGACAACAACTTTCATCTGGGAGGCTGGTGTTTGCTTCCCGTAAGATTGTAAAGCCAAACCCTGTTCTTTTTACCTAAACCCAACCATGTGTGTGTGTTGCTTAAACCCAGCCATGTGCCTGTGTTGGTAAAACATGAATTTGTGGTGTTGTACTGACGTAATGAGCTTATTTTGAAAGAGACTGTATGCAAACTGTACATTTCCTGTGAAAATTAAAGTGTATTTTAAAGAAAAGACAATGCATATAACTTGACACACCCAGACTGTCAACAACCAACGCAGGGTACCTCGCATGTAGTATCTCAACATGGAAAGTCCATGACCAAATGTTGATATGTGACAAGGTCAGACTGAAAATGTGTTGGTAGGGACGATCCACAAAAACTTCCTTACCCTCTTCTGGCCACAGTGTTTTCCCTGGGAGGCTTCAAGTTGACATGGAGGTTACAGCTAGTGCCAGTCAGGTCATATAATTACTCATCATCATTTTATATAATCTTATAATGTAATGACAATGTCTTTTTTTGCCTTGACAGGTTGAGTTTCAGCTCCTGAAACAACTCACAATTTTGGCATCCATGACAGCTTGGGCTGAGCCAACTGTTGCATGCAGGACAACAAGACACAACAATGGAAGAAAGCCAATGGCTGACTGGATTATCTGAGAAGATTCCTCAATTCAGTCAAAGCTTGAAGGAAAATGTTGTGCCCAATATGTGATTAAGACTGAGATGGATATGATGTTCTTTGGTGTGGTTATGGTTGAAAAAAAAGAAAAAAGAGGAAGAACAGTAAAGTTAAGGGTTAACTTTTGCCGCATCACAACACATTGCAATGTCACTGCGCTGCATTGGACAACCAGATACATGCAAGCAAATACCTATCTCTGTTCAGTTAGTTACTTGCAATGTAGACCGGGTATCTCTACTGTTTAGCTGGCAGTCGTCGCAACAACAGATAAAATCGCTGTATCCGTGGTAACTTCTGTCTCATGTTAAAACACTGTGCATTGCTTTGACATCTAATGAGCCTTCAAACTCATAGATCTATCACTCAAACAGGCCTCTCTGAGTCATATGTATTGGCTCACTGGTACCTAAATCACGGCGCCACCAATGCAGCCCTTTGCGTTTTTTTTTTTTTTTTCTTAATGTTGGCCCAACACATTGAGTATCTGAATTCTGTTTTTCTGTGTTTTGTCCTGGGTCCTCCTCAATGACTTCAATCTGTTTGCTTTTTATCTCATTCTCAGTGTGTGTGAAAGGGAAAATTGTGACACCTTGGTACAGCCGAATGTGATTTGTTTCTGAATGCTGTGGCCCCAGACTGGATTCTCTGTGGTGTTTTGATGTGATCATGTCTGTCCAGCTGCACAAACCTTCAAGCAGACAATCATTGCATGTATCAACATGGTTTACTTCTGGCAGCAGATCTAGAGGTAGATAAGCACTTGTACATCCGTCCCAGTGGATACGCAAGTAAGAACACACACACCCAGGCAAATACATATACAAACCAATTACATAATGTGGTAGATCGTATAGTTGATGCCCAAATGACTATACTGTGTTTCTCCACTGTTTCCTCATTTTCTAATATATGTAATGCTATAGTTTCTATAATTTGTCCATGCCCTCTAGAACAACACATAGAAGCATTTTGTAGAAAGGTAGAAAATAAACCTGTTTTTGCTGTGTCAAGGCTTAAGTCATGGTTTGGATTGGTTAACACAAAAATGTGTAAAAGACTGTGGTTTGGGTTAAAATAAGCACTTTGTTAGGGTTAAGGTCAGGGAGCGGTCAAGCTTAAGACACATGGAGTTGACTGCTGAGGACTGTTGTCTGGAAGCAGGAAATGGACAGCGTCTTAAAGTCTGATATTTGGTCGACCCATCCATCCATCCCAACCTCCTCCTGTCATAATTACAACTTCTAGAGGGCTTTGTCACTGTTACGTAAACACATATTGTTTTGGGGCACTTGCTGAAACACCTGATGGTGGAGGACAACCACTGATAATTATTTGTTATTTAAAAGATGATGTTGCTAATGGGATTGAGAAAAAATGCCTAAAGATATCAAGATTTAATATGTGCTAACAGTGTCAGTGATCACAGTGTGTTTACACACCAAATGGCAAGGACAAACCTGCCCTCAAACAAAAAACAGCCGCAGAGGTCATCTGTGCAAACAGCTTATTATGACCCATATTTATGTTCATTGTTGGGCGGTGATCTCTAGTGGCTGTAGTAATTATGACTGGGGCAAAGAAGGAAGTCTGGAAATATAAAAAGCAATGAGGTCAAACACAGTAGCCTACTTTGACCCTGGAGACTGCTATGTGTCTTTGTGAAATCAACGTTAAGTTATTTTAACCAATGTAAGTAAGTTACGTTCTATTTTACACAGGCTCCTCCATCTACTCAACTACAAAATCTAACTGGACAATCAAGACATGCCTACCTGAATACAGGCTGAGCCCACAGTATATACTGGAGGCGTATGACAGCATCTGCTAGCCTTTTAACTCTTTAGCAATGGTGATTGCCCCCTGATCAAGCCACAGGGACCAACCTTTAGCCGCTCAGTGTGGCTGGGTTGATGTTACATTGCGACGGGACATTCATTCATCAGGCTCCGACCATTGTACACATAGAGTCCAGTAGAGGGTGGAGCCTCTGTGAGATAGAGCAAAGGTTACAATATTGTAACCCTAGTTCTATTAGCACAAGCAGAGCCCTCTATCTGGAGGCCCTGTTGCTCCTACGCCACTAGCTGAGGAGGGTGTAGGATAGCAGATGCCATCATATGCCTCCTATATATTTTGTGGGCTCTGCAGTATGTGGTTGGGCACACCCTAATTGGCCAGCTACTTCCATGCAGATTTTTGTCAGTGAATGTGTGCTGGTGTATTTCTCTTAGAGTCCAGTAGAAGGCTTCACCTGTGCTAATAGAGCTAGGGTTACAATATCATAACCTTCACTATGGCTCATTATGTACTTACGTCACGGCACCGACTTATGTCATGTAACATACACTATGTTATCTACTACATTATCTACATTACGTTATCTACTTACGTCACATTACCTACATTATGTTACCTACTTTTATATCACGTTACCTATGTCACGTTACCTACTTAGGTTTTGTTACATACACGATGTTATCTATTTACGACACATCACCTATAACATCACATTATCTACTCAGATCACATTACATTCATCACATTATCTACTTAGGTCACATTATATAGATTACGTCATGTTATTCACTCACATAACATTACCTACATTATGTCAAGGGCTTATGTAACATTATCTACATTATGTTACCTATTCATGTCACATGACCTACATTACGTTATTTTGCCTGCTTACATCACATGGCATATATTACGTTATCTACTTACATCATGTTACCTATGTTAGCTTATCTAATGACATCACTTTACCTGTCATGTTACTAACGACACATTATGTTATCTACTTATTTCACATTAGAGCATGTTACATGTGTGACTTAACAAATATACTTATTTTAACCCAAACCATGTTCTTTTTCTTAGAAAACTAACCACATAGTTTTGGTTTATAACTGCAACCATTTCACAACGTCAACCATGAATTTAAAACTGCGTAGCTCATTACGTGCACCTGACGCTGGTACTCTTCAGTGGCCATCTATGTTGTTTTGGGCCTGTTGGTCATTATGGGAGTCATTGGCAAATGACCTATTCTGTCGTTCAGGTATAAGGACGTGTTGTCAAGGACAAAACAGAAACTGGGAACTTGCTGTCACGGATGCAACACACAACCCACACACACACACACACACACACACACACACACACACACACACATACAAAGCCCTGCCCCAGGCTATGTTATGTAGCCAACAGAGCTGCCAGGAGAGAACGTGCCTGTCTGTCTGTCTCTCTGTCTGTCTGCATGTCTGTGTTCCTGCTTGTCGGTCTGGCTGCCTGCCTGACAGTATCTGTCTGTCTGTCTGTCACAGGTTGCCATTAATTTGTGGGATAAATGAGTGTTTGCAAGTCTGGAGTTGAAGCCTTACAATCTCTCTCAATAGAAAGCTGTCAGTGGTGGAGATGTTTTACATTACATCTGAGGCAGTTAGCTGACACTTATCCTGAGTGACGTTCGGTGAGTGAAAAGTCAGCTTCAATTTGTAGATTACCAGAGATAGGTAAATAAAAACAAACAGGTAAAAGCCAATTACAGATTTAGGGCCGTGTGTGGCCACAAAAACATTGTGAAAGAGCAGAATCCTAGAAGAAATAAAGAAGAGCAGCTACGACTAAATCACCATCTTAAACTACTATGTATAAAATGTATATGCGAACTGACACTCAGGTCAACACACGTGTCTACCTTCTAATTTTAATCCTAATCTTATATTATTTTGGTTTGTTTTCAATGTTCAGGTGTTCATTTAAGGATGTTTATGAGTGTGTCTCCTCCTGTGGTGGGGGCTCAGTGGTTGTGTTAAGCCTGAGGTAAAGGGAAGTGTCTGGACAGGTTAGCATCTCAGAGTGCCACTGTCAGCCAGCTGTCTGCTGCTGTGTAGCTGCCAAAAATATGACGCGCTAGCCCTGGCGTCTAGCTACGCTGCAAGACAAACCGAGCCAAAGTGCTGCTGTCAGGGTGAGAACTGCATACCTTCAACGTGCACTTCCAACTACCATTACCATTTTAATGTCATAATTCATGATCAATCTTAGAAGGTCAGATGCAAGGCACAAAAATATCTAAACATAAAATAACAGAGCAAATCCGACCAGCAAAGACTGATCCTGTTTATGGTGGGGTTTTGGGAACTATTTTACGTGCAGTGATTTTTTTGTGCTATAGGAGCGTCAGTGTCTAAATATATTTAATGATTGGATGGGCATTCATCTGAAAAACATTGCTGTCAATTTGAAAAAAGCCAAATTAAATTGTTGTAAAAATCTGAATTGTCTCATACACTTTGCTTTAGTTACAGAAATGTGTTTTCTCCCAAACCAGACGCACAGGTGTGCTGAAAAAAAAAACCCCTCTATGATTTCATAAAGTGTAGGTGTGTTGGTAAATAATTAAGCTGCAAATTACCTCCAAATCCTTTTAATCATATATTCCCAGACATGATGAAAAGTCACTCTGCAGGACTGGAGACAGACAGCATGCAGGCACCAGAGATGTGAGGGAATGCGGGTGAATATGATTTGTGATCATATGTAGGGGGTCTGATTAAACCAGACAGTGATACACAAACACACACACACACAAAACACAACCAGCACATGCACCTGCCTCAAATCCTGGACCATAAGATCAATGACAAATATATGAACGTTCCAATCTCTTGGAATTAAACAAAAACATTGACTGTTATTCAATTTATGTCCCTCAGTAACTAATTATTTGCAACATCACAGGAGCATTTGCCCAGGCCTTTGCCATTGTAACATGAGGAGGGAGGTTTTGAACACTGTGGTCTGTTTCTGTGTTTATAAATCTCTCATGGCAACCTTCACCTTCCTTCAGCCAGGGTATTCAGTGAAAGAAATACAGCGCTCTTTGTTATGTATGAAAACAAACATAAAATTCAGTGAAAGGTCAACTTTAGAGGATGGCAAGCGTTTTTGCTATCTTGTATTTGGTTTAAGGAAAATTGTGTTTGAACTGAAACATGTTTGCCAAATTACCACAGACCAGAATGACAAATTCGATGTGTGTGGCTTGCCTGAATAATTACATGTCTTTTTTGCCAACGCTGTAAAGATAAACAGTGATGCAATCTCTCTACCTGAAGCTTGCAAAATAAGTCTTTGTGTAAATCATGGCTCAAAATGTGCTTTGCAGAAAGGCTTATGTGTATTTTGCTTGTAGTTTGCATTGCTTTTATGAAGTGCTGTTTTATGTCAAACTTATCTGTATCAAATTGTCTAATATTTATTAATATTTTACTCCAATCAAGTGCACGTTTTTCATGTGTGACACCGAAAACAATGTCCTAAAAAAATTGCAGGACATTTTAAGAGTTCAGTGAGAGTTACAGAGAGGAGGTTTACTTTGGAGACAAACTTGTATTTACAGAGGGAAGGGGAAGCCAAAGGTCCACTGGCCGCATTTCAGCTGTGATGTTGTGTGGTCTTCCGCCGGGGGTCACCTGGTCACTCAGCACCTGAGGCAGAAAATGACTTGACCTGTGGGTCTAAAGGCAGTTTCAGATCTTTCAAATTAAGTTTCATGCATTCTCTTGTACATCCCCATAGGAGCTTTTGTTTCATTTTTTAATTTGTAATGGTTTATCTAAAACAGGGACAGTGTACAATATATGTATTGCACCAGATGTTAATTTTCATCTGTTGTCCTGGACATGGATACTGCACATATAACAATGCAAAAAAATGACAATTTCATGAAACACTGATAAATATGTGGGACAGACCAGTGCATAAAATTAAGACGTTATCGGCCCTTAATGACAACACAACTGTCTTTCAACTATTTTTTAACATAAGTTTTAAACTAAATAAAACTAATATGGTCTTTAACATTGGTAAAGAGGGCAATCCACTGTTTTGTTGCTGTAACTGGAAAAGTCTCCCCTTATAGATGATCTTATTTGCTTTATATTGCCATGAACTGTTGGAATAAATTGTTTTCGGGGTTGGGGAGCTAAACACTTTCCATACTAAAAAAAAAAATTAGCTTCTCTGTCACAAGCTTGTTTGTAATCAACTATGTAATTCCCTCCAGATTAGACCAACTCCTGCTCTGTTTCAGTTCATCACAATGACATTAGCACTTAATCACTCTTGTAAAATACATGTATGTTAGATGCATGAATACATATATCTGACACATATAAAAAATCTATTTGGATATGATGTTCCGCTGGTTTCACAAATATTGTCAAACATTAAAAAATCCCCACATAATTCTGTCATTTAAAACAGCTGGAAACTATAGACCATCTTATGAAGGGATCACTTCAGCCACAATAGAGCTATCTGCAACTTCAGGTGAATGCTGGGAGCCAATGGCCCCTTCCTTACTTCCTAACCCCCTACTTCCTGCCCTTTGCTCAGACCACTCCAATCTTCAAACTCAGCCATCATAAAGATTTCAGCTACACACCTTTAAAGTTTTGTGACTGCATCTTGCATGGTTGCCACCAAGCAAACCACAGACAGACATGAACACCTGCCAGATTACTCAAAGCAGATTCTGTGCTACAACAGATGTGATCAGGAACACATTTTGCCATGATCACACACACGCACACACGCACGCACGCACGCACAAAGACAGGAGATCACAATACCAGCCGCTGCAATGTTGTCACTGCTGGAATAAACATTATTCACAGAGAAATCTTTTAATTACACACACACACCAAAAAGACAGAGACGATCCATAAACAGCAGTAGAAAAACTTTCGCATCATCTCAGGGTATTGAGTCCTGAATATTTCCCTTGCTAACCACTGACTACTTCCTAACTTCCCCTCTGTCTTAAATAACCCCTCCCTTCCAGCCCACACACACTCACACTCACACACAAGGTGCTGCAGTAGAAACAATTCTGTGACAATAAATTATATGTAAGAAAACAAATAAAATAAAATTGTAGTCGTCTTGAATACACAGGACTCTCAATAGTAAATCACAGCAGAAACATGCATTGTAGTCTGGAAAACCTTATTCGTGCCCCTCGCCAAAACTCTCTTCTTGACCACCCAGTTACAGAAATTAAATTCACCGCATTACAAAACCACACCGGTCACAGACTGCCGTTTACATGTCAAGAATAACCCACATCTCCTCCTGTAACAGAATTAATGAATTAGCTGGTTTGGTTAAAGACTGTGTGTGCAGATCCAATTCAATTACAATGCCCTGCTCTGGCAGTGGAGAGGATGGAAAAGAAAGGGGGAAGGGAGGGAGGAATGGAGGCTAAAATAAGAGGTAAAAACAGGAGAGAAAGTAGGATTAAATGAGAAGGCAAGCTTGGCAGCAGTGAGAGAAATAAATGGAGAGGCAGGTGGAAAAGAGAAGGAAAAAGAGAGAGGGGAGAAATTATGAAGTGTGTGGAGAAAAGGAGAGGTGGAGAGACGAGGGGAGAGGAGAGGAGAGGGAATTAAAGGGAGTGAGGACAGTGTGGCGAAGAAGACATGAGGCAAGAAAACAGGAGTGATGGAAGACAAAAGTGCAGGAGATGAGGCAGGGAAGAAGGAGAGTGAAGGAGAAGTGCGCTGCTGAGAGGGCGACACCAAAGGTCAGGGAGAGCCAGGCAGGATTTCTAGCCTCCTGCTTCCAGCCCAGCTCCATGTGTCTGATGGGAAATCCCACCGAGAAGCCACTGACCTTGAACAAAGAGGAGAGAAGAGAGACAGTAGATACTGAGAGAGGAGGAAAAAAAGACAGAGTTGGAAGGGTGTATAGAGAGACAGATAGAGAGAGAAAAAAAGACATACATAGAGGTCGATTTGGAAAGAGGGAAACAGAGATGGGAAAGAAACGGTGACCTTTTTTCATCATTTGTTACAATAAACTATAAATGTCTGTAAATAGATTTGACTTGGCAGGTGTAGCTAGGAAGAGCTCGAAAGTGGCACAGGGAACGCAGAAAAAAAATGTAATCAAAATAATTCTCAGCTACAACAAAAAGACAAACTTGGCAAGAATTCTCTTATCTTGTATCCTGACTTATCTACCTCACCGCATGATATTTTTAGACAAATTACCTCACTGTACTGGCAGATAATCGAGCTAATTCCAATAAAATGTATTTTGTTCAGGTGGTAGGGGCTCCTTTGTCCTTCAGTTGACTGCTCAGACAAGTAGATGTCATTCTTACTCACGCAGCATTAAATACAGGTACAAATACACCTAGGGATGCAAGTGTCTGCTCTAATCTAGGTTAACCACAGAAGAAGTGAAAACATAATTGAAATCAACTGCTGTTCCTCATGCAGAGGAAAGTTAGAGGAAAAGACAGAGAGACTGACACACAGAGAGGGAGAGACAAAGACAAGTCAGCTTCTTCTTTTCTTTTTCTTCTCCTTTTCCCAATAACGTATCAATAAAACCACCACAGAGGAAGAGGGTGAACCCATAGGGCATCATAGCACAAAGCGTCTGGCTGTTGTTGATTCAGCAAACACTCTTATTCTCTCTCTCTGTTTTTTTTTAAAGGAAACACACACACACACACACACACACACACCCACCCACCCACACACACACAAACACACACACACAAACACACACACATGTCCATCAATTTAGCTCCATCTAAATTCTATAGACAAGGAAACTAAGACACACACACACACACAAAGTAAACCTCCCCTTTCTCAACACCACCCTGACTGTCTCATCATTTATTTATTTATTTTACATTTTACACACACTATACTGTATATACATACAGAGACCCTTCCCTCATCATTTACATTAAGCAATTTACCGTACCTTCCAGGCTTGCCCTTGAATGCAAGTTTAAAATGTGTGTCAGCAAAACAGGTGTTTAAAAGTGTTGTGCTTCTTTTGTAAACTGGCGATTTGTTTGGCTGAGGGCTGGCTGTCTTTAAAGAAGAGGATGCAAAATTGAATTATGGAGTTTTCCCTCTTGAGGCTACTCTGGAGTGGAGTTATTCCAGTGTCTTTGTTTGGGTATGAATAAATCACAACACCCTGTCAAAATGCATCGTTAGTTGAGACTGAACAAGGCTAGTTGTGGTTACAAATTTCATTAAGTAATCAATTAGCATACACATACATAATTCAGTTAATCCTGGAAACAACTGTATGTATCTTTGTAATAACCTTTACCACACTTTTAGAGCAATGTGTGTGTGTGTTTGCATTTTGCGTGTGTATTGTGCTGTCTGACTAATTGTCCTCTGTGTTTACGGCTCGTTAGCGTTATAAAGGGCTGGACTAAATGCAGCTGGGGGGGAACAGCAAATTGGGGATTATTAGTCCATTTGCTGATTAGGGATGTTAGCTACAGTTTCACTAAAAGACTGAAGACAGACGAGGAGATTACATGTTGGCCGACAACTGGCCAGCTGCTGCAAACTAAACAATCAGCTCTGTGGCCAGCACACACACCACAGCAGCAGAAAGCAGCCCATTTGCCTGCAGACAGCTACATATCAGATCTAGGTGTGGATATGGATAAAACCTTGGAAGAATCTCCTACAGTAAATATATGTTGCAGTCATAATACTGTAATATACGTAGAGAATACACTGGAGATTAGTTTACAAATCTATAAAATAACTTTTGGATAATCTAGTTAAATAAACATCCGACAATCAACTTGATCACACTGATGCAATCCTGGGTCAGTCTCAATCAATCAGTTGCAACATTAGTGTTTCAATGGATGTTTGAGCGTCACTGTAATGGAATGAAGTATGTGCAGAGTGTATAAAATTTCTCTCTAATCACCTTAAATCTCAGTTTAACACGTCGACACAGAAGCATGATTTTGTGACATTACAACTAGTTTGGAAGCCATTTGTGGTCCAATATGAAAATTAGACATGTGTGATGTGTAAACTTGGAACTTCTTGTACACATTTTCTGATTTCTTTTTGTAAAGTACACGAGACAGCGTATGTCCAGTGACATGCAAAATAATTTTCCTATTCATAGATTCTGGAATTTCAAACTGAGGAGAATATGTAGATGTGATTTTAAGAATTTCGAATGAGGTAACTGAACTGAAAAAAAAAAAACATATCAGATACAAATTATTATTCAAAGCAAAGAGATTTCTCCAAAGTTCTTGAAACTGACGAAAAAAAGACAGACAGCGATGAAAAAAGCTGTCCTTTGACGTGATATGCAGCCAGTCGCTGCTATTGTGTAACGGCACCCGTTGGCATCAGGAGGAAACATGGCGGGGCAACAACAGGAGTTAAAGCAGCGGAGGTCTGAGTAGGCCGGGTGGGAGGAGTGGTGTATGGGTCCAACAACTGCTGACTTTCGCCCGGGAGGCTGGTGGTCACTCCACGGAAGATTTCCAAAGAAAGCCGAACCCTGTTACACATGAGTGTGCTGGCTAAACATTACCACGAGCTTTTGTTGCCTAAACCCAACCACGTGTGTGTATTGGCTAAAGGTAACATATGTGTTTGCTGTTCAGAGACGCAGCGGGTTTATTTTGAAAGAGACTGTATACAGACTACATTTCCTGTGAAAACGGAAGTGTATTATGAAAACAGACAATGCATGTAACAGGCAGAACTTGCCACGGCGTCCCAGAACACCAACAACCTTGGACATCATATCTCAATGTGGAAAGTCCATGAACAGACGTCAATATGTGACAAGGTTGGAGTGAGAATGTGCTGCCTTTAAAGTCTTTAAGAAATATACTACCAGACATATATATAGTTACACACTGTACATACTGTAGAGACTTAAATCTACCCACATGCGTACAGTATCCCAATCACATACCGTAACTCTACTACATTCATACATATGCACATATACATACAAATTTAATGCATACGCTTTATAAATAAGGAAGTCTTGCCCTGATCTGTTCTGGAGGATTGTGGGAGGGTTTGCTCTCCATAGATTGCTGTGATTGTGAATGCGTGTGTGTGTGTGTGTGTGTGTGTGTCCAGACCCTTTCCTTATCCCTGTTAATCATCCACATCTCTATTTCTCTCCCCCTGTCTTACTGTCTTCGGTGTCTCTCCTTTTGTTTCTCTCTCTCTCTTTCTATCTGTCTCAAACACACACACACACACACACACACACACGCCCACACACACACGCACACACACACACACACCTCAGAGACTCGCAGTCCACATGTGGTTAAGTGTCTTTCCTCTGTTTCCTCGTCTCGTCTGAGAGGTGGAGCTGAGCCCTCGGGGCACTGCTGTCTAATGAGCCGCTGGCTGCTCTGCGTTTGTCCTGTCAGAGCAGAGAAACGACCTCGCTGCTAACGCTGAAGCCATGTTATCTCTGCGGGGAAGCTAGCCGGAGCTGCAGCATCTTTAAAAGGATTTAGTGCAGCTGAGCGTGAAATCCCAATCTCTCATGGTGGATATCCTTATTTAAACAGATGTTAAAACCACAACCACCTGGCAGCAGGGGTGTATGATCACCTGAGGGCTTATCTGTCTGTCTGTATTTGTTTGTTTATTATTGATTGTAAATTGCATGTAGAGTCATACATATAGCCTGGAGTGTACCTGCAGTATGTACATGCAATTAAATAGGCTTCTCTGTGTCTTTGCACTGAATCCTGGATCAGTGATTGTCTTTGTGCCACATGTGCCAGCTGGACTTTTTCTGACATGTTGGAAGAATTTGAAAAATGTCAGGCATTAAAAAATAAATTAGTCTGTTACATTTACACAAAAACTCTGAAACATTGTAAAAAGGTTTCAGAATAGTCTAAATGATCCGCATTATTTTGTATCTGACAAAAGGCTCAAACTTTGCAGGTTTTCGGGTCATGAATAAAAAAGAAAAAAACATGTTTTGATACAGATAAATTACATTTTGATGCAGTGTTGCTGCTGCATTTATAACCACTGTCAATACATTTAAAGTCAGGTGATTCTAGCTTCAGTTTTTTTCCCTTAAGTCAGTACCGTATTGTGCAGCTTTCACACAAGATAAACACACATCACAGGAAGTGACTTTGTAGAATGCACAAGAACAAAATAGATGGTGGAGAATTTCCAAAACAGGCACATTTGTTGTAGATGAAATCATTGTTTTTCTTCGTTGGTCACGTTCATCAAGTCATAATGCACTTACTCTATCTGGAAGTTACAGTATCGACAGTATGGAGCATTTTTTGACTCCAAATTTAAACCTCTTCACTGGCTGCAACTGGTCACCTTACTCCGAATATATGACACTGCCAGTTTTCTTGACAACTACAGAATTGTTTCACCGCCCTCTAATTGCACCACATGGAAGTGATCAGGGATCAGATGCACCACCAGGGAGACATAAAGGGATAAATCCCACAGATATTTAACTAACGACCTAAAGTGCAGGCAGTCCACCCATTGTCATTGTTTTGGCATCATGCATTAGAGCATAAATCAAATGCATAATTGAAAAACACAAGCACAAGAGCACATATTGATAAAGACCCGGAGCATGTAGGAGGTCTGCTGCAGTCGGGATAAAACAGGAAGCAGAGGAAAGGAAGCCGTGACACAGACATCAGCGTGTTGCTGTCAGCGCTCTGCGGCGTGTGTCGGCTCAGTGCCGAGGGAGAGGGGAACCCCGCTGGGAGGAAAGTCCACTGAACAGCTCATCACACGAGTGTGACTGAGAGTGTGTGTGAGAGAGAGAGAGAGAGAAAGACAGAGGGAATTACAGAACTGCTGCTGCTATAATTCATCACAGCTCTTCATGATGTACTCCTACACACTGCTGCTCTCTGTGGGTATGATGTTCGTATGCACACAGTTGTCCTGGTTGCTGTGTGATTATATCAAGGCATCAGTTACAGTGTTAACATACATTAATACTTCTAATGGGAGGGATTTTGAAGTTCACGCGTTTACAGTGCAAATCTGCTAGTTCAAAGAGTTTTCTTGGCAGTGTAAATTCAGTAAAACTGCAGGAGTTGGACAAAATGTTGAGAGGGAGAAGACTCCAGTGTCATTTTTATACCACTTATTATTTGTCTTGAATCCACAGTAATAACAGCAATAACTTAAATTAATCTTTATTTTTTGTTATTTTGATTCACAATCTGATATTACACATGGATAGAAGTGAAAACTGAATATTTGTAATGAAGGGAAATGTGTGGTTTTCTAGGAAAAACATCCTCCTCCTCACTCTCTTTCCTGGCTTTGCTTCTCTGCTCTGTTCAGGGTCAGTGGCTTCCCGGCAGGACTTCCCATCAGAGGGATGAACCGAGGGCTGCACACAGGAGGTTGTGTGCTTGTAAGACGTCCCTGCAGGCAGCCGGCAGAGTGCCTTCCTCCTCTCCTTCCCTCTTTTATAGGTGAATGAGGACTAAACCACACTTAGGAAGTGAACTGTGGAGTATTTCTTCTGTTAATGTGCAGTGCCTGAGCAGATGAATAATGAGATTCAAACCTGGGTGGCACCAAATGACTGAAATGCTTTGCAATTCATTGAGTGAGAACATAACTCAGCCTGGATCTTGATAGAAAAACATTTAGAAAAGGTAGAGGTCCTGCTTGAGATGAACTAGCTCATATGACGTGCCTTTCAACCACGACCAAAACCAGAATTGTTTACAGCTCAAAAAAGTGGGGTTAAAAGCAAGCCATTATAGAGAGGGGTGAGATGCAATAATTGTTCAAATGGGGATATTAAAATGTAAATAATGGTGTTTCCTAAAAGGCATAACACAAGAAAAAAAGCACAAGAAGAACAAAAAAGAGTGAAACATATTGTGATATTCTATGTGAAGCCGTTTTCCCATATGAACTATTACTGGACTATGTCCAGAGAATTAGGTCTGGACATCGTCCAGAGCTTCCCTTTCACACATGTAGCACACAACAGGAGATTTTCTGTGTCAAAAGCATTCTCACCTCCTGGAACTGCTGTGGTTTAGGCGAGAGGTGTTGTTCTGGTAGAGTGTGCAGGAGGCAGGACATGACATGGATTACACCCCGGTTATGTAGCCAGTTCATAATCTGGTCATAAACAGAGTCTCTTGTTGTCCCTTTAATTTGTCTGACAATTTCAGCTTCAGCCCTCATCTCTCCTCATCCCCTTCCATCTTTGTTGCTGTCTTTGTGGAAATGACCCTTCATCTACACTGGGATGTTTGATTTTCTCTGGTTTTGCGTTAAAAACATCGCTTACACACCCACTCACTCGCTGTGAATTCTCTGGACAATTACCTGCTCTATTCACACATGGGCTCAATCGGACATTATGCAGACTTTGTACTAAGGAGCTGGCAGGATAAGGTTTGTTTAATGTCCTGTTTGGTTACGCTCCGTCGGATAATGTCTAGATAATTTCAGCTTTGCAGTGCAAGTGTTAAGGGGGCTTTAGAAAGAGCAAGAGAGAAGTTCATATCCTGGCTCCTTTCTCACCTCTGAACACCTGGCCAATCACTGCATAAAGTGGGTGTGATTGTTGCATTGTTGGTTCCTGAAATTGAGATGCTGGCCCCCCAGCTTACCCTCCAAAGGAGTGGGAAAACAGCTTTCGAGCTTGTTGAGTGAATATGAATATAAAAAATCCTAGCTCAGACTGGCCTCAACTGATTTTTTACTCTTCTTTTATAGTTAAACTTATAGATAATGTTCAGGATAGCAGCAATTGTTCAGCTTTATTAGCTGCTGATAACAATAGCTGAACAGCCTTGCTCCAGAGAAATAACATTTATATACAACTAATTTGAAACAGCAAATATGTTTGAGGCAAATGTAATGCTAAGCCAATTTTGTTTTCTATTAACATAATGAGGAAATGTTGCTAGAGCTGAACAATATGCACTTCAAACCTGCCATACATGCCATTCTCTCAGTTCACCCAGTATATTTCCACTCACACTGCCACTTCACCACACCTGTCCACACATCTCCTGCTCCTGCCTGTCCACCAGGCCAGTTGCCAAATTATTCTTTGTCATATCCATGCAAGACTTTCCAGTGTTTATTCCTGGACTGCTTCCTTGTTGCCAACCTCTCCTGCTTCGCCTGCTCCCTGGTAAACCACTCATCTTCTGTCCCTGACCAAGAACTCTGCTTCTGTGTTCCTGGTTTCTCTTCGCCTGTTCCCCATGCCTATTGAGAGAGACTACTAGTCAGCTCTACATTGTGAGTTTACCTGTTCTACTGCCTGTGATTTCCTGTGCTGTGGATTACCTCACATTCTGCTCACACACTCTACCTATATGTGTGCTGCGACATCCACTCATTGTCGATGCTAGTTCCTCGACTCCCTTATAGTACTGCTGCACACTATTAAACTGTTTGCTGTTTGTGTGCGTCCAGCAGATACTGTACACTCTCCAGCCCTCTGCTTTGGCGTGGCTTGCCGAAGCTTCTGGACTAAACTTGTGCCTTGGGAAACCTCAAACCTAGAATTGGTCTTACACACTGTTTCGCTTGCCTGTTTGTTCTGTGTGCGGCCAGTGATTTCACTAAAGACTATTACAAATTGTCCTTCTGTTTGTGGTGATGCTATTGGGTTTAAATCACACCCATGACAGAACATATCAGCGAAATGATTTGTGTTCCCACAAAATAGGCAATCTTGTGATACACTATCCATTCATAGTGACTACCTTTTTATTAACATTTAACTGAAATCCCGATCCTCCCTAAAACTAACGACAGACAGGAGTCTAGATGAGAATCTGGGATTCTGGTGTCACACTCCTGAACCTTGAATGTCTGCCATCCACCCTGAACACTTCCCTGGGAATTCCCCACAGTACATAAATGTAGTGTTTTGTTATCTCAAAGACATGTAAACTGCATTCTTGTTTACTTGTGTGTCTTTCCTGATTGAATGTATGTATGTTTGCAATAACATCTATTTGTGCAGCCAGAACCTTAAACTTCAATGCCCCTGCTTTCCTTTCCCACTGCTAATTTTCTCCGTTCATCTCCTCCCTCTCCCCTCTTGTTGCAATCTCTTGCCTGCCCTCCCATGTCTTCCTCATACTTCCTCTCGTAGCTGAATGAAGGTTAAACGCATGCACATTTATCTGAGTTGTAAGGAGTAGCAGGACATTACATAATCTACTCCACCTTATCAATCTTTCCCATTTTTCTTATCTTGGCGGATGATCGGAATTTCAACTTCCATGGTGCTACAGCTTCTGTGATGCAATTTAGATTGTTCCCCCCAGGTGGAGGAATGGTGTCTCAGCAGGTTAAGGCAAAAACCCGTACCTCACCGTACCTGCACTATCGTAGATTTGAATCAAGTATTTCCTCATCTACTCCTGTCTCCAAACACCTATCTCCTCTACTTTCTGCGCTTCCTCACAATTCTCCTTCACCACTTCTCTTCCACTCTGCAGCTCATGACCTTCAGTCTCTCTCCATCCCATCAGTCCTGTTGTTCCCTTATAGAATCCGCTAAAGATTCACTCACTAGACAAGACTGAGATTTCCAAATCCTGCTTATCTCTGATCACCTTGTTTTGTTTTACTTTAAACTCTTAATGAGCAGTTTTATCTCCGCACCACCTATACTCACCACTATCTGTCATACATCAGTAATGAGATGAGGCGGAAGAAGCAGAGGAGACTTAAGTAACTCATATTTATCTCTCTGTGTTGCAGCGCTGAATTCTTTGCCATAATCGAATGAGAAAATGACGAAGCCGTTTTGGGTTAATTAGGGACTTGACCCCGTTGAGAACGGGCTCCCCGGTTTATCTCCTGCTCTAACAAGCGTGTGACTAACAGCCGTTTAAAACACCACTTATTTACATTTAGAGTGAATCTTATGGCCCCAGCAACCCTTGACAGGAACTTTACGACTTGCAGTTAAAAAGAAACAAATGTGTTTAAGTGCCGTCTTTTTAAAAAGTAATTAACCCATTTGTTCAAATGTCACGGTTCGTGAGTTTTTTTCTTTTTTTACACCGAGTGAAGGTTTGATTAGACATGGCGTTGGTTTGTTATCCACTTAGGAATATCTGTCCATTTCATCTCGCTGCCGTGTCCGGAGGCAAATTCCCATTTCTGCTGCTAGATTGGTGGGTGTGAAATCAGAAAGTTAACGTCAAATTGCCGTGAGAGAGAGATGTGTTTAACTTGGCTGTTCCTATTTAGAAATGAGTTAAATCAGCTTCTGGTATCTCTCTGGCTCGCTAATCAAATTGTCCCTGCTCGACACTCAATTTGACGTTGACAGTTGTGGCCTGTCTGTCTTAAGCCCAGTACTCACAATGACACACACATGCACTAAACTGCATTTTCTTGTGTCTCCTTGTGTCCTGCAAACACGCCAAATAACACATAGGCTACCTGATTATGTTAACAGGAAACAGAAAGACTAAATCAGTGTGAGAGGGTGACATGAGAACATGTAGTTTTGCACACACTGCATTTGCATTTATGTTCTTGTATTCTCTTAAATGTACTTACACAACAACTAGTACACTCATAAGCATATCCAAAATCATGACTGTCCTCTCCCAAAATATGACCACATAGGTTGTTTGTACAAGCAGCTTTGCAAACCATATTTATATCTATTGTTGGGTGGCGACCTCTAGTGGCTACAGTAAGTATGGAGGACGTCAAGTTATATAGGGAAATGGATGAGGTGGATGGATGGGTCAAACAAACACAGGACTTTGAGCCATTTATATCTACATTAGGAGCGGGTCCTCGTCAGTGGTTGCCGTGTTGTGTTTTTCCTGTGTTTGTTTGACTCATGAGACTGCTGTTCATGTCCTATGTGAAAACAAAAGTCAACATTAGCAAAAATTGTTCACGTCCTGTATGTAATGTGAAGTTACGTACGTGACGGTGATAACTAACTGAGGTTATGGAACATACAAACTTATTTCAACCAAAACCGTGGTCTCTTACCAAACCTAACCAAGTAATTTTGTTTCCTAAACCTAACAGTGACCATTTCAAACAAACACAGGACTTTGATCCAGAAGACTGCTGTTTGTGTACTATGTGAGGTCAAAAGTCAATATTAATTTTATTAGCTAATGTACTGTACATAACGTAAGGCTACGTATGTGATGTTTTTGTTACATAAGAAGTTACAAGATTTAGGGTGATTTAGTGGCATCTGGCGGTGATAACTTAAGACCCAGACATTCAGGAGGCTTTTAGCAGGAGCTGAATTATCCAGAAAACGGGATTACAACTGGTGAAAAACACTGAATAAAACAGTTTCATGTTAAAAAAAACTGTGTTTTGCAGAGGGGCTGCTAACTAACTGGCTGACGTTATCCCTGTATGTTCTACACTACTGTAGAAACATGTCGGCGCAACATATCTACATCCCAATGTAGATATTAATGGTTCATTCTAAGGTAATGAAAACACAATTATTTTTAGGCCATTATACACTGAAGAAAACATATTTATTTTATTGTCCTCCATTTCTACCAATATATCCCCTTAAATCCTACAAACTGGACCTTTAAACAAAACTATGATCTTTTTTTTAACCTGACCAAGTAGTTTTGTTTCCTATGCCTAACCACAACCACGTGTTTTAAACTACAACCATTGTTTTTGTTTTTTATCTCCTGCCACCAGTGGCGGCACTAATTTAAGAAATGCACACACACACACACACACACACACACACACACACACACACACACACACACACACACAAAGAGGTAATGGTGAGAGTGGGATGCCAGTTGTTATTGATCCGTCAGGCAGCTGACATTTTGCTCTCCAACTCTTGACTTTTCTTTGAAGTCATATTTTCCATGTGTGCAGCAAACACTGATGACGTTTGCTGCCTGACATTTCATTGGTTAAGGTGACAAATTGTTTTGTTACGCTGCCAATACTACAAGAGCAATGATGAAAATAGCATACAACATGCTTGAAAAATGATCTGGATGTCCAAGAGTAAAGGGAGAAAGGGACAGAAGTAATCAAGGGCAAGATGATGATCTAATTTTTTGTAAGCAGCACTGCTCCTAGCAACACTCAGAATGGTTCCCTGCTGTGACATTAGTACCACTCTGTAACAATCACTTTAGAGGACTTGCCCTTTCTTTACTATCCTTGTAAATATTTTTTTTGTCCACAAATGTACCATTTTTTCTCCATGTCAGAAAATATAAGAAAACATGAAAATCCACCTCATACCCCTCAAACCTGTCACAACACACGCACAGTCCGTCAGCTCTCTGCAGCACAGCTGTGCATCACTGACGCAATAGCAGGTCTCGAGGAAGGGCTTAAGCGTTGCAAGCACAACTCTCCCACTCCGCTTCGAACACAAGCAAACCATTGTGGGTACTCTGAGCGCTGGTAACAGCTGGACCACACGGCAGTTATCCTGGACCCCGACCCTGTGGTGATGACAGGATCAGCTTTGGCCAGAAGTTGCCTTATCCACGCTTTGCCCATGATAACATGATGGATGAATGTGAAGACAGGCCAGAGGAGTGAGCTGGCACACAGTGACAATTTCTATGCTTATACTGGGTGGCACTTTACAATGGTCTTGTTCTAGACTTGAAATCCATGTGTTAATTAACATATAGCGTGTTGAAAGAACTGAGTTAGCTGTTTTATGCAGGATTTATGTGAAAATAAAGGAGGGTTGCCAACAATTGCTGCAGATTTATAATTTTTAGTGATTAAAAATGGTGTTCAGTTTGGACACTTTTTTTTTTACTAAGGGACTGAACAATTAAAAATAAAAAAAGAACAGACGGGTAAAGCTCAGCCGTAACATGACTCAGATATAGTTTTGATTTCTGGCTTTTCAAGTTCACATTTTCACTGCTATCCTGTGGCCAGAAACTGTGAAAGTGGAATAAGAACGTGTTAAAGGAAGTAGCATTATATTGAGTAAAGCAGTTGTGAATTTAAAAAAAATGACCATAGGAAAATATCAAATCCAACAAAACGCATTCTCCTTTTTTGCTTCTTATCACCACACATTTTGAACAGTATGCACCCCCCTCCCTCCAGTGACTCCTTGCAGATGTCAGGATTATGCTGAGGTATGTGTCCATCATCGGTTGTGTATATTTATGAGGGGATTATGATTGAACCTCTGCTTCCTGCAACCTCTGACCCCAGTTTATCCCCATATGTTATTGGCTCATGAGTGATGGTCAGGCTCTCCTTTGATATTTCCAGTGCACGTGCATCAGAGGCAGCGTGGGTGGGGGGTGGGGGGGCTTCTGGGTTTTCAAAATACCATGAACTTTGTGTCATTCAGATAATAATATATGCCCATTTTGTTAATCCTACTATGCAACTCCCCAAACAAATCTAATATATTTAAGTAAATGTTCTTCTTTTGGCTTTATATTCAATACAGAGTGTTAAAGAACATTTACTTGGCATTGTTGAGGACCCTTAATTTGCAATTAGAGCAGCCCAGATTGTCATGGTTTCAAAAATAGGTGTCAAGATTAGATATGCTGTTTAAGCCAAATTCCTACCCTACCTATGTTATGTAACTTAATTAAAAATAGTAACAGACACTTTTTGCCTCTTTTTAGGTGGCAGGAGTGAAAATTAGTCATCCTCAGCATTTGTTGTGTTAAATGGCATCAGAATGAGACAGTTGGAGGACAATTAAGCCCCTTTCATACATTCACTGCAAACCTGAAATTATCTAGACATTACCTAGAGGAGACATGAGAACGCAAACATCCGAATGATCATATAATAAACAGACTTTATCTTGCCAACTCCCCTGTACAAAGTCTGTGAATAGAGCGAGTAATTGTCAGCAGAATTTGCAGCGAGTGAGTGGGTGTGTTGATGACTTTCTATCTTGCAGCTCCCGCAAAACCAGGAGAAAACAAACATACGAGGGTGACAGGGAAGCACGATATGGATTGTTTTCAGTTGATACTGATAACCAATAATTACCTTCTTCTCATGGCAGATGCCAATGTGATTATTTTACATTTTTATATTTTAAAAGTCAGTTTTTAACCTGTAGTTTATGCACACCTGAGATAAAGAATTAACTGTCAAAACAGACTTGTAAATGTGTTATGCACAAGTAACTGAAACAGAAGGTAAAGTCCCTCCATCTCCCAGCGGAGCCATGAGACTAATGCTGTGGGTGGTGTGCGGTCTGCGCTGGGGACAGTTGGTAAGAGTCCACCTGCACACACACAGTGTCAGAGCTAACTGTAGCATCACATGGCTAGTGTTACTTAATGGTTATTAATGGGTTTAACCACAGAGTCAAGCCCTTTGGGCGTGAGTCTGTTGGGACCGTTTAAAGGCTCGGTGTTGGATGTGAGTCACTGTGGGAAAACACTGACCATTCACCATGAGGACAGCGTGGTCCTTCAGCAACCATACAGTCATGTTGTCTTCCTCTGAAACTCCAAGAGGTGACAACATGTTTGGCTCTTGAGTCAGCATCAGGTCAGCATGCTGCACCTGTTATTTTTCTCCTTCCTTGTGTTTCTTGTCGGCTCACAAACCAACTTTACAAGAAGACAGCAATGAAAATGTCTAATTGAAGTGATGACGAGATTCTGGAACAGTTGAAATTGTCAGACAAATTCAAGGAACAGCAAGAGACTCTGTTGCTTATGACCAAAATATGACCAGCTACATTGACTACAGGTGCTGGCCCTCGCCTAAACCAAAGGGAATACTTCAGTTTATCTAGAACGCTTCTGACACAGACATTCTCCTCTTTGGTGCTGCATGTGTGACTGCTCATGCCAGAAAATATCACTGGTTGGTTGAGGCAAGCAGGACAAAGGCGATGAAGCAGCGTCCTGAGATAGTTATGATATTGATAGGCTAACTTACAGAAACCTTGCATGAGTCCACCGTCACCTTCTCACCCCCTCTTTCTGTCTCTCTTTTAACACAAAAATGCACAGCTTGAACAGCACCATGGCACTCGTCTCTGTCCTCAGTCTGACAGTTGTGCCACTATTATTCAAAAGTCTGCGGTTTGCAGGTCAGGTGGTTGTTTAACATGTATTTTTACCATCCCATGTGTTTGTATTATTTCATTTCCACTCCTGACGCTACAAAATTTGACAGCTTGTTTGGTGCTCACTCTCAGCAGAAGTACTTCCACTTAAAAACAGATTCTTTTTTTTTCCCCCTCTTTAGACTTTCAGTCTCTCTTAAAGCAACTCTTACCTTTCTTGCATTTTACACAGCACTTAGAAAAAATTTGAACATCCACAACTCCCGCCCCCTGCAAAGGCCTACTCCACTCTCCTCCATTATGTCCTCCATACGTCTGTGACAGACGTAGGCGTTGGCAAGGTAACGTTACATACACGGAAGAGGAGAGCGAGTGTAACACGCCAAGAGAAGAGTAGAAGAGAAGAGGAGTAAAACACGCTGCTGATTGCTGAACATTATATGTTATATCAGAAGCAAACTAAACACAACGTTACCTGTCCTGCACAGTCAAACGCTGACCCCAGAACTTATCCTTTGTTAGAACCATATGAGAATGGTTTAATTATGAGTTTAAGGTAAGTGTCGCTTTAACTTTTCTTCTTGTTCAGTCTCCCTGTGTGCCCACGGCCCTGCAGTCTCATGCCCTTTTATTTGGATTTGCAGGCGTTTATTTATGCTAAGTAGGATCAACTGGCATGTGCCGTCAGCTTACTAGGACAATAAGACTTATCATTATAGGAACATAGTTGTGAACATAGTGTGAGTGGGAAAAAATTTCCCTGCGGGAGTACGTCCCCTATAGGTTTGGGTTGGGCCCTGAATGCTTACAAAGTGTGGCTCCATTCCTGATGTGCATCATGCCCCTGATATGAATCACGCTTGAAAAAAAAGCTGAGGACAGTTTGTTTTTAACTAAAAGGATGTCTTTGGTATTTGATGCCATATATTTGCAGACAGAGATAAGTATATTTTTACTCCATGATTAGTGTTCAGAGCTCAACAACAGCATTTTAATATTTCACTGGAGTTAAATGCACATTGTATTTTATTTTTTAAAACCCACTGCTGATAAAGAATTATATGGCTCTTTACCCGTCTCTTCCCTTTGCACACATACACACACGCACACACACGCGCGGAATGAGAGGTGCAGACAAGTACGCAAAAGCTTTCACACAAACCCAAAACTAATTTTCCAGGAGGTCCAAGGTACATATCCACCTTTAGATAGCAAAAAGGAAAAAATATGAAAAATTCTTGCTTCTGTCCCGCTTGTATTAATCATAACATTCACAACATGATGCAACGCTTGCAGCTCCGAGTTGTAAGTCAAATGTAACACCTGTCTGGGTTAGGCTGAAATATTTCTCAGTCTGAGATTTCTCTGTCAAACATTTGACACAAAATGGTCATTTTCTCATTAGCCGATGGAGAAATAAAACGAGATGTTAAGCACGTAACTAAGTAGCTTAAGGATGAACGTCTGGAATCCTGACAAATGTGTTACCTGCCTGACTTTGGGCTCGCTTCATTTAAGCGAAAGGCTGACACACCTGAAAGAAGTGACATCCACTTTCAAAAAATTCGAATTACAAAAAAAAGGAGGAAGAGAGAGAGAGGGAGAGATGTTTGTGTCTGAGAGAGCTAAACTGAGCAAGTCACCGAGGCTTTGGCTCTGAGTCAAATAATTCCCCGCACCAGCTGATGTTAACATGAGCAGCAAGCAAATGAGGCCTGGGAATAAATCTTGTCATATCCCATACTGTCTACATACTGTTCTCTCAGTGCCTCGGTAAAATTTAAAAGCTAGAGGGAGTGGACTTCCACTTTTGCCACATCGGGCAAATCTGTCAGATATGTGTGTGTATGTAAATGTGTGTTATGTTTTTTGCTCTTCACTCATTGTGGTGATGTTTCTGCCCTGTGCCTCTTGTCACTCAGTTATTGAGTTCAGGTGTTACTGTTGATGAAGTTGGAGCCTCTGTAAATGTGGTTGTTTGTTGGTGACTTGCAAGATGGCCCTAAAACAACTTATGGGTGTATGAGTGTTCTGCCGAGGAGAAGGAGCAGTAGTTTGACTTTGCGGTGAAATACCCTTACTTGCTCTCCTGACGGGAGCTAGATGAGAGGATTTATACCACTCTCATATCAAATATTAAGCTAGAGCCAGCAGGGGGTTAGCTTAGCTTAGCACAAAGACTGGAAGCAGGGAAAAACAGCTAGCCTGGCTCTGACCAAAGATAACGTTTAGCTTGTAGAAAAACCCAAATGTAAAAATGCTAATATGTGTTTTTGCACAGGCACTTGCGCGCTGAAACTGCTTCTTGGCTGGGCCGTGACTTCCTGGAGTCTCCACTGGTTCCCTGGCAACCTTACGGTGATCACAAGACTCCAGGAAATCACTGCGCTCAGCCAAGAAATAGTTCCACCAGTCCCCACTATCAAAGTCACACACTTTGTAACCCTCCTCAAAGAGCTCAAAGACTGGGTGCTAAAATTCCAAAACACGAAACACTGAAGGATTCTCAGGGGTAATCAGTGAGAAAAGTCATTATTTGCAGACTGCAGGAGGTTGTTTGTCAGGAAAACATCTTTGCTTTTTTGATTTTGATTAAATATTTTTCCTGGTGAAGACAGTCTCAGTTTTTCTTGTACTGACTCCCAACTAAACAGCTTTTCTGCCACTGTGGTCTGTTCCTGTGTGCCAGACCTGACACTGGCTACATGTACAACTCTAAATGTAGAAGCTTTCATCAACTGTCTGCAGGTTGAAATATTGTTGTGTTGTGTACTGTATATTTGAGGGAGAGGAAAGAGAGTCCAGTGTTTCTGGACAGCAGTGTGTGGTACGTGCAGGGCAGATGCAGTAGGTACGGCAGTAATATGCACAAAGTGGAGGTGCATGGAGCAGCCATGTATAATGAATGAACAGCTGAGCCGCTGGAGGATGAGGTGAAGTAGATGGTGTTTTATTTTTTTGACATATCACATGCTAGCGTGTCATGCATATTTCATTGGGCATGTCTGGTTGGGCTGCTGCTTGCCTAGGGAGCGAGGCAGATGTTGCATGTGCCTTCGTGTGTGTGTGTGTGTGTGTGTGTGTGTGTGTGTGTGTGCGTCAGAGGATACAAATAAAGCATCAAAAATGTGTATGTGTGTGTACCTGACTGTGAGGTTTGGGATTGATCTAAAATCTGTCTGCACAGGTGGATGGAGTGCAATATGCTGTACCAAGAAATTCTAATACTACACTGATATTTCACTTCACTACAGGTTGAATTACTGGTCTGAAATGCACTTAGATAAACACAAATAATTTGAAAACATACTGAAAGTCACCAGTGCATGTGAAAAATGGAGTTGTTGCAATAAGATCTCATATTTCTTTCAATATGAACTGTATGATAAAAGGATGGTTTTCATTATTACCTGTTTCTTACTTATTTCTTGATTAATTTAGGTTAAGTAAAAGTAAACAGCTAGATCACATTGTGCTGTCATTTCAAAATGAGTGAAGTAAAAAAACAAAAATATAATAAAAATAAAATTCTTCCACAGTATTACATTTCGTCTATGAAAGCTGTCTGGGTTCAGACCGGGGTTTCAGGAACTGCTTCCATGGGTTAAAAGAAAGGCTTTTCTGTAGAACTACAGTTTGATTTGGCACAAAAAAGTCACTTCTGTATCAACTGATTGACACTGCTTTTGTTGCATATCAGCCAAACTTTTTTACCAGCCTGTCACAAGACAAGTTTGGGCTTTTTATTCAATTTCTCTGAAACAGGATGGAGCGAAGGTGACTTGGCGTATTTAGCTTTTCTTTCTAAGTATCAGAGGCGCCTTAACATCACACCAGCCTGTTCAGCATTCAGGTTAAAATATGGAGGCAAATAATTTAGCTGCTCGAGTTTAAACATTGATGGTGAATACATTTTAAGCATATTACTGAGAAGTATGAAGAGAGAAGCTCGAGTATGAGTTGAAATTTCAAAATCACCAACAAGCAACCAGCACTCTGAAGGGAAAGGTTAATCAGCAGTGCACAGACAAAGATGCAGAGGTGGGTCCAAGTAATTGTGTTGCAAGTCACTAGTAGGTCTCAAGTCTCTGCACCTAAGTCCCAAGTCCTAAAGTTTGAGATTTTCTTAGAGAAGTCAAAATGCTTTCTTCACCAAATGTAATGGGATTTTAACAACAGACTATCCATCCATCCATTTTCTAACCGCTTATCCTCTTGAGGGTCGCGGGGGGGCTGGAGCCTATCCCAACTGACATTGGGTGAGAGGCAGGGTACACCTTGGACAGGTTGCCAGACTGTCGCAGGGCTGACATGTAGAGACAGACAACCATTCACACACATTCACACCTACGGTCAATTTAGAGTCACAATTAACCTGCATGTCTTTGGACTGTGGGAGGAAGCCGGAGTACCTGGAGAGAACTCACGCTGACACGGGGAGAACATGCTAACCACCACACCACCATGCTGCCCACAACAGACTAAAACATGTTAATTTTTCAAAAATCATAATTGTGTTTAAAACTTGTATTTCTTTGTAAAAGCAGGTTTGTTTAAAGTTGTTGTGTCTTCATCTGTAATTTTCAACCAGCAAGTTTTATATACAGCAATGTGTTTTTTTGTTGTTGACCAACACAGTTTTTGTGTAAAATTTTTCCAAGTGCTTAGTAATGTAACATCAGTTATTCATGGCTCTCCTACAACTTGATTAAATGCCCTCAGTGGATCTGGGTAATTTAAGCACTGTTTTGACCAAGCAGTATGGTATGGTTCACTTCAGTGTGGTACGCATTATTTCTGTTTACACTGTGAAAAGTTATGGATAGTATCAATGCACCTGTTCCTTACCGTCCCCCATTTTTAGACACACCTCCGTTGGGGTACCTAGCACATAGATCTGGTACTAAAAGGTGCTTGCTCAGCACTGAATTGTGGCTGGTTTTGACACTAATTACTGTTCATACCGTGGCTAGTCTTACATACGTATATCAGTAAATTATAACTTTAAAATGAAAGAATGTTTTGCTGCCTCTCGCAGCAGCTGTAGTCTGAGAAAATAATAATTTAAAAAACTGTAATGTTACTCAGTGCATGAGTTGATGATGTGAATCCATCGACACACCTTTATTTTCAGTCTCGTTTGGATGACATACACTTTTAGTAGGCTTAATGAGTGGATTTTCAAGCTTTTAAAATACATATTATTTTGACTGGATTATGTGAACTGCATATATTGTAATCCTCACCTGGAGAAAAAAAAAAAGTGTTGTGGAGCGTCGTTCCTGTGAAATGGGGAAATGGGGGGAAATGGGGCTTAAGTGTTGACTTACTGGGGATGAACAGTATTAAAATGAGCTAATTCCTGAAGTGAAGGAAGATGAAATGATTTGTGGCACATAACATACTTTTTAATTTTTGTGGTTGGGGGAAGGTATTGAGAATTTTTTTATAAGGCTGACATCCAAGTGAAGTCACAAGTCATTGGCTTTGAAGTACAAGTCAAGTTGCAAGTCATTTTTGATTTTGTCAAGTTGAATATAAAGTCATCAAATTTGTGACTCGAATCGAACTCAAGTCCATGTCATGTGGCTCAAGTCCACAACTCTGCAAAGATGGCATACATTCCTCTGTCAGTACATTCTTTATACAAACACTAACTCACATTATTAATCTAACAATAATGACTTAACTTATATAGTTCTTTCAAAGAACATGTTTCTAAATTATTAACAGAGCAGAAGACTGCAAAGAAAGGCGCTTTAATGACAGTACTCACATACTTTAAATAAAAGTTTTTATCTGTGAAATTGTGGCCCTTGAAAATTCTTTTGAAGTTTAGCTTTGCTTCCATTTCTCTAAGAAATGACCCAGTGCTGACTCGATGGCATGTATTGTTTTCTTTTTGCTTCCCACTGACATTACCAGATATACAGACTTGAATGCAGACTGTGTAGCCCGCATAATGCAATGATGGAGTCGAAGAGTTTTTTTTTTTTAAGAATCATTGAATTTCATCCACAGGCACCTTCAGATTCCTTCTTTGAATTAAGCAGTGAACTGAAAATAACTACACTTAAGTTATGCAAATAATCCAAGGAGATGATTTATTTTGATGTAGACCTCCAGTAGGTCCTTACCTTATTCTTCAAACACTCAACCTCATCCTGTTACTCCTCATGCATCATGCATGGACATTGTTTGATGCCATTTTCAGCTCAGTGAGTCCATTTGTTTGGCAATACTGTTCATCAAAAACACGCTAATCCTAAATCCTTCAGCACAATCAATATTACTCAACTCCTTCTGAGACTCTCAAGACGTGCTGGGGTGTCAGAGTTGACACTGTGCTGCTTTGATTATCTTATTCTTCCTGTGAAAATGTGTGTTTCATAGGAAAGACCTATGATGTTTAAATCATACTACATAAAGGCAATCAAACAAAGAAGCATGAAGTTTTCCATGAGCTAAACTGCTGAGCTGGCATATCTGCAGGGTTCTTTGTACCTCCTGTTACCTATTCATGTCCCATGCTGTGTTTCGTACCTGTCATATATTGTGCATTTTTTAAGATATATCACTCACTCCCCTTGAAAGCCGAGCACGTTGTCGTAAATTAATGGGTCTTTGCCACCTCTTGTATGGTTTTTAACACATTGCTCATTTTAATTGTTAGCATTGGAGAGAGGCCAAGGTTTCCTTGTGGCCGTATTGCTTTTGGCTGTTTGCAGGTCTCTGGGAATTGTTTTTCCAGACTTGGAGAGTTCCCCCCCTCCTGAAGTCTGAGCCAGGCCGAGAACGGAGCCCTGGGGTACTCCTCGTTTCCTGTGAACACACACAGCCAACACTGGGACACGCCATACACACCAGTCACGTACACATGCAGGACTGTGCCCGCGAACCAGCCCCCCGCTCCAACCTGGTCTCATAAGAATTACGTTCATGTGCAGCTATTCTGCATTAGTGAGTTACAGTACGTTTAGTGTTAAAGCAGGAAATGGTTTGTAGGGATGTGAAGGTCATGCTGGTGAATGGATCTATAGGTGATTGGCTTTGATACTGGGGTGTAAGGTTCACATCCTGTCTCACTGATGGCCATCGATGTATTACAAGAAGTGGAAAGCAGGTTCCAATATGGCAACCAGTCAATTCCAGTGAAAGCTGTGAAATTTGTGTTTGTGACTCTCAAAAAATATATGCAGTCTTTTATTTCTTGTGGACTGTAAGTCTGTCTGACTGTGGCCACTATGCCAAATTTCTGCACAACCCCTCGCTGTTCTTGGGGGCTTATTTTGGACAAAAGAGCTAACTTTGGACAAGTTCAGTGTGCGGACCAACAGACTCTGCCTTTTAAAAGCACAACCTCCTTTTAATTCCTGTCCTGTGCTGCCAGCTGCTATGGATTATACATACCATGTGCAGCTCCATGTTTTTGTATCTTGTAAGCAAACATAGGTATACCATTCTTTTTGACAAGGAATCAGCAAGTACACTGTACTCTGTATCTGTATCTGTTCTCGGAATGGGCGGGGTTTACCTTGAAAGTGGGCATGATGTAAACCTAAAGTGGGCGTGACCTAACCAGAAGTTGTGTTTCTAAGTCTGATTGATCAGAAGTTGCTTTATTTATTATTTATTAGAAAATTTATTAGAATTTATTTATTAGAAAATTCTGTATTGAGCCTCAGATCATTTTTGATCAAGGGTCAAGGATTTTCCTTCATCACAAGTAGGGATATTGACACATCTCACTCAGATGATGCTCGTATTACCCGAGTATTTGGCTCAGCCCTATTTTTGACACTGACATGTCTTTGTTAATGACTAAATGTAACCTGGGGAGCAAACTAGGCTGCAACTTCTGTGTGCAGCATATGAAAGTCATTTGTGGAAGATGCTCTGTGGTTGCTCACTTATATTCAGTACATCCACATATACTAACTCTAAGCTGTCACTCACCATATTAATGTTTGTGCTTGCATGCACCATCAAATTATGAAGTTTAAACAAACCCATCGGTCCGACTGGAGTCTGGCAACAAAGCAAACAAATATTTATGAGTAAGTATACAATCACTACAAAAATATGTCGGTTTTCATAATAGCCATGCCAGCTCAATGACATATTTGGCAACTGATATAATCTGGCTCGTGAGAAAACATCAGACACAAAATAATAGATTCATCATAATTGTTATATGTGTCTGCCAACCTTTAGTGTTTTTAATAACTCAAGAGTGATGTACAAAAGATCATCAACTGAAGTCATGTAAATAACATTTTTGTTCACTCAAACTGCCAAAATTGGTGAATATGATTCTGAAAAATTATAAAATCCATAACAAAGATATCAGTGTCCCTTTCTGAATCGCTATTCTTCAGCCTGTCTGTTCTGGTAAAACTGAGCTGTCCTGTTGCGGTTCCTCTTTGACCTCCTGTGTGTGACTGATGTTTTTATTGGTGTCCTACTGACTCTGGAGTGATGCGCCTATTACAGAGGTCACAGAGGTCCATTATGTTACTCCCCCCTCCTTCCTCTGCTACGGCTTGACAGCACAGCTCAGGCTGCTTTTCCCAAAAGCATCTTGACTCTGTCCTCATTCCATTACCTTGCAGGGGGAACAAAGATTAACTTCTCTTTTCAAAAACTCTTAAAAAAAATGTTCAGTCATCTCCACCTCCCGCTTCTCCCCCTTCGCCACCATTTAAATTTGTTCCACCTCATATTCAAACACTCACATGATCCCTTTGCACAAGTTGCAGATTACATGCATGTCAGTAAACGTCCAGCCCTGGATGGTCCTGGCGGGAGGAGGGGGGAAGTGCTGGGGGAGAATTGCAGAAATATGTTGCAGTAATTGAGTTAAGCAGCTCAGACAGTAGTGTTGCTGTAAGACGGAACTAAGGGCTTATTATCTGCGGTTCAGAGTTATTTACTTTCTAAGCATTTTTGACATGGTCGCAACTCATAAATTAGCTGCGGTCAATATCTCCATAATCTGTTTTCACTAATAGCACCCACGTATTTCCATAAGATGAAAATGCGAGTGCATTTTTCCTGACAGGGCCGTGAAGTGCAAAACTTCACAGTGAAGAAGAATAAGTTGCGATTTTGGAGCAATTACAAAAAAGGTTCGGATCAAAACATAAGACACGTCCGGATGATAGCTCCAAGCTAAAGCTCCTAGCGAGGGGTCTACTAAATTATTGACATCCTGCATACTTAACCATATTTTCACTCTTGCCAAAGATGCCAAATGATGAGGGGAAAAACATATTCATCTATTCCCTAAGTGCTTCAAAGCACCCAAAGTGTAACCTAGACAAACTGAGCCAAATACAAACACTTGAAAAGAATATGATGATGCGGAAGCCAAATGGTGCCGAGCGGCGTCTGTAACAGGAGGCAGCGAGGGGAGTTTTGAAGAGCCATGCTGGGTTGTTGGCGGTGATGACATTCAAGCCGCGACACAGCTCACCGGGATGCGATTTAGAGCGTGTACTTCCACCTTCCAAATGATGGCACTTCTAAGAGGTGAAAATAGATCCTTCTGCCTTCTCGCAGAGTTCACAGACACTTTATTTCTGCTACTGAATCATGAAAAAGGTCTTTGTGGCTTTTGGAGCTATGAGGCACATTAAGCTTAGTTTCGGCTCGATAACAAACCTTTCCCAGCTCATTAAAACTAAGGTAAAAGTTGTAGTAATGCCTGTTCTATAAACAACTGTTTACTGAAATTTTTGGTATGTTTACTCGACCTAAAAAAGGATATTTCATGGTCAAAGCAGCTCAACTCATTTTTCATGACAAATGTGTTATGATATGAACTCAATTTGACCTAGTTGAAGCAAGAAGGGAATAAATTACCTAAATCAGTCATGTAGCCCATCGGAGATCAAATCTCTTTCATAGACCGAAGTTGTCCATTTCAACATCCTGTCACGTCCCATTTTTGGGACATCAGGGAAGCTGGGCCGGCTTATAATGTTCAGGTTCAACTCACAGAGCAGCTGACGTGGTTGTGTCGGCTGAATCCCGATCCACTCCTGACCGTGGTGAGATCTGACCCCTCTGCTGAAAATGTACACACAGGCATCTCAGAGGAATACACCAATAAGCGAATTCCTGATTACGCTGTGCGCACGAAAGCAATGGACTGCTCTTGAATTTTTGTTTTTCATTGATTATGTAGCACGTTGACCTCATCTTGGGGGGGCTCAGTGAGGAATTCATCCAAACTTTGAAAGGAAAACAAACTGGGCTCCGGCCATGCACTGTAATGGATCCTTGGGAAAACTCCGGTTTCCAGGGCTAACTGGGACGCTCATATTAAACTACTCTGGAGAAACAATGACAGATAGTGTTGACATAGACCTTAATATAACTAAGCAAACAAATCTTTTTTTTCTGCTTATGTCTGCATGCACTGCGGGAATTTGTTCCCATTACTCTGGCAGCGCTGGGCCCTGTGACAAGACACAGCAGCATGCATCAGCAGGCTCTGCGGTATACCGAATTTTGCTCCCTCTTTAACACCATCTGCAGTCAAAACTGGCATCATGACACACTGTATCAGTCCCAGACCCAAACAGAGTATGAGTTGACTGTAGTGATCAATCGTGTCATGATAATGGCTGCACTATACTCATATTTTATTTCTGAGAATACAAGCAAGCCTTCAGTAAAGTTTAAATGGGAGAACGTGAGGCCACATTGGCACAGTTAGTATATTTGGATGAAAATTATATCTGTTGATCAAGTTAAAGCTCTTTAAGAGCTCTAATTAGAGGAGACTGCCGAGCTATTGTTCTGACGGCCCAAAATTCCGAAGCCCCGTTAATCCGAAAAATGTCTCACTGGACTGAAAGCCCATTTCTCCAACGGCCCGATATCCCTAAAAATAAACACTCAATTCTCCAAAGTCCCATTGCTCTGAAAATACACACTCCCTGCAGATAGACAACCCAATCGCAATAAAATTGTGAGTTCCTGTCAACAATGGATATATCACATAGTGGAGAAACTGCAACGTCACGTGGATAGGTTAAGGCACCAAAAACAATTGGTTATGTTTAGAGAAAAATCATGTTTTGGATTAAAACACCAACATTTGGTGGCACTTGAGCTTCTGGAAAAGCAGGAATGGATCGCTGAAAAACACGGCGGGTCAATGGCTTAAATTCCTCTAGGAAAAACGTCACAAGGAGTCAGTAAAAACACCTGGGATCAGAGGCTTAGATGCCGCAGGGAAACTGAAAATAACTGCAGGGAATGTGTATTTCCAGAGAAATGGAACTGTGGACCAGTGGGTGTTCGATTTTGGGAATAACGGGCTGTAAGAGAAATGGGCTCTTGGTCCAATGGAACATTTTTTGGACGAATAGAGCTTTGGAATTTTGGGATCTTGGAACAATAGTTGTATTGATTTACAATTGTCATGTTTTTTCAAAGCTGATTGGCGCCTCTTTTTGACAAATGACACATATTTTATTTCCTGTTAACTTGATTTGAATGTTTGAAGGTACAACTTAGTATCAAATACAGCAAGACTAATTGCTTTGCTATAGCCTGGAATTTCAGGAAGTGGTGCTCAAATATAACTGCCAACAGTTCTGGGGCTTGGAAACCAGACTTTGCATGGAATAAATGAAACAAGGTCAACTGAATTAATAATAATAAAAAAAAAGGTCTAAATAGGAGCATGCGGTCAATTCTTTTATCATTTAATTTTCGTGAACGCCCTGCAATTGGTATTTCTCTCCATGGCTTGATTGAACCTCCTGCACATTTTATCTCTGGAGGTGCAAGCTGGCAGACATTAAACTTAGAAATTTATTCATCTGTATGTGCGACCATTTCTTTGTGTCTCTGAGAACCTGAAAGGATTTAGAATTCCATGGAGGAGGAACATTTAGGCTTTCGCTCGTTCCCAGTTTGTCCTTATTTGCGTTTCAGTGGACAAGTTATGTGAAAAGGCCTTTTCTTTCCCCTCCTCAGTGCAACGGCCACCAGTTACAGCACTGCCAGCCCCGGCTTTGTTATTTATCTATTTATTTAGCTGCCGGAGTTAAATGGCTTAGTGACAAATTAGAGTGTAACGATAATGACCGCGATAGTTAACAACGCTCGCTTCTCATCGAACACAGGAGGGAATTTCCAATGCTCCTTTCTCTCATTCTTATCCTGACGTATTTCACACCATCTCAATGTGAATGACAATTACTGCCCCCGACGTGAATGGGAGCTCTGAACTTTGTTTTCTTTTTTTTTCTCCTCGGAATCTAATGTGGCAATCGAGAAAGAGAGCGCGGGTTGCGACTGAAGCACACAATAAGGGGGGAGGGTGTTTTTCTGGAGGAGGAGCAGGCTGAGTTTGGGAAAAAAAGGGGGTCAAGAATCAAAATGGGAATGACATTTGCCATCAGCGGAGGCCTGCTTTATGCCAGCCATTGATGCGCCTTTTCCCAAAGTGAGCCTGCAAGGGGGGAGATCTGCATTGCAAATTGGCAGCGCACTGGCCCTTTTCACAAGTGGACAGGCGGGCCGGGGCACGGTTCCCACACACACCCCATCCGTCATTCTGCCCCCCGACAAACACCCAACCCCCCGCCCTCCCTCCTTCCTAACCTCAGCTTGCCCAAATGGCCTCAATCGTAGCCGCGGTGGAGGCGGCCCAGCGTTCTCCCAGGCTGACTCCCCAGAGCAGGCACACACAGTGGGGGCTTTGTTCCAGCAGCAAGGCCTGGGGAGGGTCTGGGTCAAGGGGAGGAGACCGACAGCTTTGACAGGCTGCAAGTAAAGGTGTAGTCTACGCGGTGCGAGTTCCCCCACACTGAACTGCATGTTTGTTTGTTTGTTTTCTCCCAGCGTTTGGCATATGAAGCACTTTTGTGTGCAGGATGTACACAGAGTTTCCTTTATTTGAGGCATTAAGGTGAATGAATGCAGCTTGTTTAAACTGACAGACCTTTGAGGTGATCGCACCAACAGGAGCAATAATTAGATACACATACTAAATTTTATTCATTTATTTTGCATTTCAATCACTCCCCAAATTGACAGCCATGTTCACTCACACAGGTGTTTTCACTTGTGTTGCCTCATTAGACAATGAGGACAATCAGGACAGTGTGGATGTATTAAAACTCTTTTTGACTGACGTCTCTTTCTCAAATTGTGATGCACTTCACTTTGAGTATTATAAGCAGACTTGTTAGTGTTTGGCAGCAGAACATGCTTATTGAAGAGCTATGTGAGTAAAAAATGACTACAATAATCCCACCAGGAAACTAACAAAGACTTCTTGATGTCATAAAGTGACATAAGTGGGTGTCATTTTTGTGATAGCTTACATCAAACATGACTTTTTTTTTTTTTTTTAATGTAAGAACATGTAAGTGGGTATGGTGATGTCAGTCAAGCACAGTCCTGAGGGAAGGTCTAATAAGGCACCATAAATATAAGCACCTGTGTTGGTGGATCGTACTGTGCTGGACTTTAACATTACCCTTAAAAACTCCCATTTTTTAATTGGTTTTGTTAAAAAGAAAGAAAATAACAGAGCTAAGAGATTTCATTGAAAATTATATGCAAGCGCATCACAATGAAGGAAGTTACTGTCTGAGCTGAAGGCAAGGTGACAGGGCCACTCTAATGTTGTCAGCTGATTTTTTTCCTTGTCTTTTAATATTTTTACTAATTAAGTTAATCACATATTTTAAATATTTTGAAAATGTTAGTTTATTATTATGTAGGAAAACCTGTTCTTTGGGGACCTCAAATAACTTCAACCTGAGTAAGAGGTCGAAACAGATAGCATACTGAAAACACCTCTATAGGAGGGTGGGTACTTTAACCAGGAAGTTACAAAAGTGGTTCATTTTTGGTTGCTTCTGCTTTAGCAGCAGGTATCAGCATGGCAAGCAATGCTTTCATGTTTGCGGTTAAAGAAAAAGAAGATGACAAACAAACAGAGCAAAAGTTCCAACAGTTGTTGAATCAATTGTTTTGAAGCTGCTGATGCTGAGAGTGACAGCAATACAAATCCCACTGGATGAGTGGTAAATGTGTGCAGATGTTGCATGATACCTTACATGTAAAGTCCCTTTTATTGATGTGTTTAAGGCATTGTAATTGTCCATACTTTTTGCATTAATGACACAACTCACCAGCACTCAATTTTTTCCTCTTGTCTACAGCTTACTGATTACATAACCTTTTGGATTTGAGACAGTTTGCCTTCTCCTAAATCTGAGGCCTTCAAAAAAGTTGCCTTGACAGATGTTAATTTTGCAAACAATGTGTTTTTTTCTTCATGTATACACTGAAATAATTCCTTTGAGTCACCTTCAGCATTCCTTGTTAGCCCCTGCTCAAAATGAGAGTGAACTCTTGAATAAAAAAGGAGGGAGAAAAAATGACATTGTTGGAACACTTCCTCATGGTGCATGGAGGAAAAGTGCAGCATTAGCACAGTAGGAGCCATGAAATATGAAGTAGGACCTCTGCGCTGGCTACAGTATTCTCACCTCCTGTTTCAGAGTTATGACAGATTTGTATTTCTCTCATATTTCCGCCTCTACGTCGCTGAAATTTAACATCTGTTGGCGAAATTAACATAGAGAAGCACGGCCAAAAACAGCGAGTCAGTCGACACTGGAAAAATATGGTAAAATAACTGTTAAATGTATTTTGAAGACAGGAGAGACGAGAGAGGATGCCACACTTCAAACCTCATATTTCTGCATTACACTTAATTTTCTGCAGTCTACATGCCTGCAGACGTTTGCCTTTCACTTCTCTAAACCAGTAAGTATTTTGCAAACTGCTGACGTGAGACTACAGTATGTTTGGTGGAATTCCAATTTCGTTCTTATGTAGAGATCAACAATTTCAAACTTTTTAAAATGTGTATGAACGGCATCAGCAAATGTTTCTAAGCTGTTTCCCAGACTACATGTCTTCTCCCCTTTGGATTTCAATTAAAATCCTCATTGAAATGACAAATGTGCAAACTTTTTTTTTTTTTTCACTTCAAGTGATGAAAGCTCCCACCCTTCACAAGCAACAACAGTGTCTGAGAGCTCACTTTAAAAACAACCATAAATTGTAACCCCGTAAAGTCCCCTTTGTCCACGCTTTTAATATCAAGAGTTTTATTGCCGGCCTTGACATTGTGTACGGGGGTTGGTGGAGTGTTATTGAGAGTGAATGGGCTCTGAGTGTTGTGGTAGTAGAGCTCTAAAGGTCACCTTAAAGCGTCTCCTCCCCGTCCCCGACACACTGATATCCTACATTTGTGGTGTTTATAAGATACATCACCGGAGAATGAGTTTAACAGAGGGATAAGAGTACATTTTTGAATCATCAAGCAGAGATTGAGACATTCATGTTTCTCACATTCCCTGTGGAGGAAGAGTTAACTTGTCATTTTGACAGGTTACATGTGAAAAGGACCAGGGTGGCGTAGTGCTTAGTGTCAGTTCATGTGTGAGTTTGAACATTTGTATGGCTTGGGAGAAGAATCCAAAGTATATCTAAAAAGTGACGCCACACGAAAACATGTCTGGGTGCGCCTTGTCGTATTTCATTTGCTTTGTTATCGAAGATTTCTGCATGCACTTGCTTTTTGTCATGGACCAGTACATTTGATCAGCGCCAGCCTGGGTGATTCTAGATCTTACTAAATTTAAACTCAAAACTGAATGAATGAAATGATCCTAAGAACAAAATTCCACAATAGGCTAGTGCACCACCACCAATTTCGTGACCACACTTAAAAGCATCAGAAAACACGGCATGCAGCAGTGGAACACAAACATCACATTAAAAGAGAACAAATATGTAACAAGGACAATATATATATGTCATGTATAGTTGCACAAATACACACAGATGCCTTTGTTTGCAAATTCACTTCATCCTTAATTGCAAGGCAGCAGAGATGCAGCAAAATATTGCCGTCACCCTGGGATGATTATGTAGATAATAAACAATAGGAACAAAGTAAGGGCCAAGGTGAGGAGGTGGAGAGGGTATTTATTTATCTATTCCCCTTGGACCGGGAACCTGGTGGTTTTATATTGGTCTGTGTGAAAGGGGAGGCTGCTCAGGGGCCCTTTTTTTTTTTTTTTTTTAGTGCTGCGCCGTCTCTCTGTCTCCGCCTTTATGTTTGAATGCCTTTGAGACGGGACGTGAAGGTATGCGGCTGGGAGAGGGCAAGCTCAGGGATGAATGGCTTCACGTTTTGAGTTGTTTTTAAAGTACAGGGTTGTTTTTGCCCCAGTGTGTCTTCACCTCCAGGACGCCCCCAAAGCAGAGCAGCAGCACTGCTCTGTGGTCGAGTGGATTAATTATAAAGGGATCCTGTTGGTCTGCTTATAAGGAAGAAGGACTGAGACACATAAGGAAGTGTAGCTATACTATCAGGTAGACGGATGAAAAATGTTTAATGGACAAACAAAAAACGAGTGCAGCCGTAGTTGAATTGATCCACCACCACTTGTTTTCCACGTGTTCACCTCAGGAACACAATAAAAGATCTATTGTATTATGAGCAAAAGCACATCAGGAGAAAATAAATTACGTATAATATCTTGAACACAATGTTATTATAAACAAATGTACTGCCAGGCATTCCATCATTAAATTCAGTTTTCAACAACCAAATGAAGCTAAGACATGACAGATTACATACTTGCCATTACCATACTTGGAAGAATAAAATAATAAGTCAAACATGGAACATTTAATTTCCAGTGCAACAGACTGTTTTTCATCAGTAGCTGAAGATATGCTCAGTAACTTGCTCATGACTTGACTTGAATTTGCAACAAAAAAAGAGGGGTTGAGGGGGGGGCATTGGCAAGGAAACGCAGCAGAAACAGTTTCTTTATGCTACAGTAAGAAGGTGAAAATGAGAATTTCAGTGCTTGACAAAACTGAGCTTTGGTGTCTCCATTCAGACTCTGTCAAGCGTTCCTCTCTCCGAGCCTCCATGAGACAACTATTAACGAGCGAGCTGATTTCAAAGGCCCTCTGGGTTGGAGAGACTGCATGTCCGGGCATCTGTGGAAGAAAAAAAAAAAAAAAAAGTCCCATATTGCTCTCTCGCTCTCTCTCTGTCTCCTCTCTCTCCCTTTGAGAACTGACAGAAGTTTCGACAGTGGCAGTAAATTCACTTCGCAGACCTGCTGGGAGGCAGGGGAGCGCAGCGATGGGAAGGCCTTTCTGCACTTCAAGGACCCCGAGCGTCTGCCGGATAGCCTGTCAGAAATACTGAGGCTGATAATAAATTTGCTTTTGCACAGCTGTGGCTGTGAAACGAGCGCTGAGGCACCGGGGTGGAGGCGAGAGCTAGAGGAGACAAATCTATGTGAGGGAATTGGTTGGACTAACTTTTATAGAGGGAGCAATTGTTCAAACTGTGAAGGCAAGGCGAAGAGTGAAATTTATCACCACTGCATACTTCTTCACAAATACAGAGTCTTTTACGTGTCATATGGGGTTTCATCCATGCTGACAGACATCAAAAATTTATCATGTAAGTTTCCCAAACACAGATAAGTCTATTTTGAGGAAAAATGAAAGGTTCTGTACAAAATTCAGAACACTGACATAGCAACAAACAACTATTTGCTATGTAAAGATGTAGTGGAGTGATGGTGTCCTGAGCAGAATATGAGATCGTGTTACCTCTGCGTTGTAATTGGAACTTCTCTTTACTCTGTTGTGGTAAGTGCATGTTAGTCCTTGTTAGTCTTTGTGTGTGTGCTTGCCACTGGCTAGCCAATCCTCGCCTTTCTGCACTGCACTCACATGGTGTTTACATGTGGTTACCACTAATAACCATGAATACATTGCCACAAAAGTGTAATGCCCACCCTTTAGTCCCCCCCCTCAGGTTAACACCATTAGCTTTGTCAGCACTGTTGCTGTTGTTAGCACCATTAGCTGCTAGCCACTGGCTCAGCCACCTCCATGTTTAGATGCCAGCTCAGACTCATATCATAGATATGCCCTGAATGTTGTAACCAGCTTTTTTTTTTAAATACATCTTAGACAAATCAACCTTTCTTATCAGCCAAATTACACAGTTTGATGCAAAATTTAAACTGTCTGCTTCACAGTGTTCCACCAAAAATGGGACTGAGATTTTCATTTCTTTTGTCCCATTTCTATGAAGCCTCTCAGATCAGCTGGATAGACATAAAAGCTGAAGTCAAAAGAATACTTCACCTGCAAAAGACCATTTGTATACCAATTACTCACTTTGTGTTACCTTCAATTTGTGAAGAAAACATTATTTTTCTCAAATGCGACCTCCATGAACAGAGAATCCAAAAAGACGACCATTGTTAATGAATTGTGATAAACAGGGATCACCTTTTCAAATCAGCAAAACTGTACCAAAGCATCCATTTACACACTCTCACACAACACATGAGATCAAGTCTCATTTATCAGGTTGTACGCTCAGTACATCCCAAACACTTGCATTTTCACAACATGTTAAATTTACTTTGATTCATCAAAAATGGATTCTCCCTTCACTGGGGGCATGTGAGAAAAACAAAGATTTCTTCACAAATTCAAGGTAACGAGTGATGAGTGACTGATATACAAATGGCGATTTTGTGGGTAAGTATTTTTTTAAGAGAAAGCATGAATTTAATGTTGCACTTCAGCAATGGATTTAAAGAAAATTTAAACTGTTAAAACTGATTCAGCAGAAAATGAGAATGTTTTTTTGTCATTACATGTATTTTTCTAGGTTGTCAAAACCTGGCACCTGCATTACCCACAGTGTAACTTGACCGCCATAAGTTTGGTTTTAGATTTGGTTAAATCGATACAAACTATCAAGTTCACCTCATCCTTTTTGCAGGATTAATTTCTCTTTTTCTTTTCAGGCAACACAGCTCAAAAATACAATAAACAACACTTTGATTTTGGTTGCATTACCGAGGAAAGTTTTGAGAACTGTTGCAGCAAAAAGCGGCATTGCCACATGACAATAATATAACTTTGACAACAAATACAGTTGACTGATCTAACTGGATGAATCTAACTCAGACACATTTTATGCTTATTTTAATATGCATATTAATTCAAAACATTTTCTACATGGAAGAAGAAAAACTAAAAAGCACAGCAACAGGCTAAAAATATGCAAACCCTCTGGTGTGGTCCTGATGAGGCGTACACATGACGATTGCAAGGATCAAGCCTGCGACTGTGAAGGTGCAGTCTCAGGGCGGTCTTTCTACACACTTCTCCTGCCTCAGGGCCTGTTTGCTCTGTCGCATGTATGTCAGAATTTTCTCGGAAACTCTATGAACTGTCAGTTTGTGTCACCACGGAAAAATTCCTGCAGTTATTGCACCTGGTAAATAAAATTGATTCAGGATGTAGAAACAAATGTTGATGTGAACTTTAATTTTTTTCTCTTCAAGTATGAAAGTGTTAATGTTCAATAGGATTTTATACAAATACGCTTCTGAGGCAGGTTATGCCGAGCACATTTCGAGACGTCTCCTCACATCCTTGCAAGAGCTGCCTCTCATTCCTTTTGCTCCGTGCTTCCTGTGATCCGCCTCTCACAATGTAAAGGAAGGTGATACGTGTCCCTTTGCAATTTCCCTCATCTGAAGCCGTTATTTCCTTTCTTATCACACAAATGGAATGAGATCTGTGAGAAATCTGTTCTCCTGGTATCTGCCCCTCTCCCTTTTCCCTTCTTTCCTTCGCCCACTCGCTGTCCCTCGCTCCCCCAGCACTCCCCCTCGTGCTGCGTTCCGTTTGCTTTGAGCCACTCTGTGCATTAAGGCTGGAATTTGAGTAATGTATAAATCTATTTGGTCCCTTCTTTTGCACACGCCCCACCCTGCAGTTCAGGCAGGCCTGGAGTGTCCAGGACCTCCTCGTGAGGCTCCCATGGGGGATACCTGCTGTTTGAAGCCATCTGCCTTGGTACAAAAAAACCCAGTCTGGGGGGTAGAGAGGCAGGGAGGGTGATACAAAGTCAGAAAGGGAAATAGTGAGGTAGAGAGGTAGAGACAGTATTTTTACCCTTTTTATATTGTTTATTTTGTCATTTTTAGCGATAATTTACTTTTGTGACACTTTTTGATTGTCATTTATTTTTTCTTTTATTTCATTAGATATCTTTGTGATCCAGAACACGTCTGAATACCATGACAACGAAGACCTTATTTACACTTAGTTACTTTATGCAGATTGGACAGCCATCCACTGCCTGGTGTAAATGCAACAAAGAACTGTTTAAACAAGGAGTTAAAGCAGATTGAGACACAAGACACAAGTGTAAACGCATCTGTATCTCCAAGACAAATTCGTAATCTTTATCCCCCCACAAATCTGTTAGTCAGCTGTCCTGGAAATTGCCCCTCACTGGGTCTGTCTCCTGTAATAATGGCAGCTCAAGGGATGCTGAAATAAAATTGAAATCAGCTGTCTTTCTCGCTGTTTCATAGCAAGTGGAAGAAAGTGGTTCCGGTAATTTTAATGCATGTGGTCATACAAAGGTCACAACGAGCTGTTATAGCGTTTATCTGATCCCTGGGAAGCGCAGCAATTGGATAATCTATATGGGTGACAGTGCAGTGTGAGTCTGGGCTGCTGAAGACATGCAAAGCTTGCTTTCTGCTCTTCGTCACAGTCCATCCATTATCCGTGTGTTTGTCTTAGGTCATTGATTAAACTGTTATTGTTGTAATTGAACTGCTAAACTGCAGATGTTATTCTTCTTGCATTTTTTGGCTGTTACTAAAAAACTTAAGATACATTACCACCACCCTTTGGACTGAAATAGAGCTGACCCTGATTTGCGTGTTGCCCTGGAGACTAGCTAGCAGACGCACATATTTGTGCTAAATTAAAATGCATTCAACAGCATCTGGATTTCATCTGAACACGAGACATTTTTAAATAACAAGTGTAAATGGGACCTAAAGCTACAGTTGGTAACTTTTATGAAAATAACTTTGTGCCATATTTGCTTAAACTGTCACTATATTATTCAAGATGTACATGAGTCAGATAATCTGTGAAAAAAACCATGCCCCTACTTCTCTTCCTACTTCTAATAACATTAGCTAGAAATGACTGTGGAGCACCAAAAACAACAAGTCAGAGCCAGAGTCTCTCATGCAGTGGTTAATCATGTCAATCACTGTGGGAAAACTGTTAAACAAGGCAGCACTGTTCAAAAATGAGTCAAGATTTGTTACTGCATTGCCTATTTCTCACCTCAAGTGTTTTCAGAAACATACTTTAGTGTACTGTTTAGCTGTTATATGAGAGTTTGTCACCCAGCCCTCTGCCATGTTGAAACAGTCAAGCAAAGTACCAAGCACCACCCACTGAAGGGCCCAACTAGTCCCTCCACGATCTCGTGGCAAAAAACCCTCGAATTTGCGGACAATTCTGTCAAAAATTGCGGCATTTTTATGTGATTTTTTTTGCGGGAAATTGCAGCAAATGACAAAAATTACAAGTCAGGAGAAAAAAAGAAAGTGATTTTTTTTAAACTTACTGCCTCCAAAAATAAGTCATGTGATTACTTGCTATAGTAATCATAGTGAATATTACAAAAAACAGCTGCAGATGTTTCAGTTCTCTTCTTTAATTTTATTTAATTTAGTTTCAAAACACGGACTCCGATAATGTTGCAAAAAAACCCTGAGTGAATATTGTAGCTCTCAAACCAGACAATGTGACTGTAAAACAACATGTGAGCTACATCTTCTTTAAACATCACATTTTAATAACTTAAACACATATTGTATGCATTTAAACAAAATGAAAATTCTTATGTCAATACAGAGCGTTTCGCCGTACTGCAATGCCATTAGCATGATTTGATGACACTTCTGATGATGTTTCAAATGACGTTGCATGTGTGACGACATCCGGTCTGCCTGGAAAATGCGGAAAAATGCGGAAAAATCAGTACGCTAAAATATGTTTCTGAAAACATTTTGAGGCAAGATTTGTCCAAAAATATACTTTATATAATGTAGTTGGGAATCCTATTGTTTATGTGTTTGACTTTCAGTGTGAGCACAACTACAATAATCTGTCTTGTTAATTCTAACTAGCAGCTGTATTATTAGTTCTGCAACAACACTGACACTGTTAGAGGTAACACAAGCTACAATGACCACAACTTTCAACAAACAAACACTGCTGTTTGATATTCAGTCGACCTTTAATACATATGAAAAGTCAGAGCTTTTGTGCAACAGTGACTTTAAGTAGCAGACTTACTTTTTTGAAGATGTCCCTCCATGTGAAATTAGAAACAGCTAAAATCCTGTGCATAATTCTGGCACGGATTAGATATCACAGTCTGACTCTGAAACATCAATAAAGGCATTTCCATTCAGAATGGGTACATGTACTAACATCTCTTTAATGTAATCTGAAATGTCTTTACTTGAAGTGGTTTGGGAGCTTTGAGGTAAGATCAAATAGCTTTACGCATCAAGATAAGAAACCACCTATCCGTGTTCAGCCACCAGCCTCACGCTGTCGTTCTGGCATTTTCTTGTTCATTCTGTGGTCTCACTATCTGTGTACATACATTACTCACTCACTGCTTTTCAACTCTCTGCAGCCTGTGGGATTCAAAGGAGAGAGCATGTTTGAATTAAGCTCATCATTTCAAGTGGTTGCAACATGGACAGTTTTTCAGTTTCAACATCACTAGGTTTGTGAGGACTGTGGACTTTTTTAACTGACACAGGATCGTGTAATCCAACTGTAGTGAATGTAGCAGTTGTCAGGCAGTCTGCCACTGTTAATTTCCATTTTACGTTTTCTTTCAACATGGTGAAGTGGTGACCTTAAGGTTGGAGAAACGAACTTGTGACCGGGAGTTCGATCAGTGATTGCCCCTCCCTCATTACCACCATTAACCATTACCACCTTAATCCCAACTGCTGCAGTGGAGCTGCTCAATGGCCAGCAGATTGAATGTAGGACTTTTCCACTGAGACACAGGTCAAACCATGCCAGTTTGATTTGCGTTTGCATTACCTGTTTATACCCAACAAGTCGCACCCGAGATGCACCCAACAGTATGCTAGGTTGTGGTAACATCAGATGATCCATTTGTTTATCACATGAAATTATACAAGCAACAACTTGTGCGTTGATGTTAAAATAAAATGTGTAAGAAATAAAGAAACCATCAAAAGGGTAATGTGTATTTCATATACAGTTAGCTAGCTATACAGTGAGAACAAATAATGTCTTTCACTGTGCCACTTAAAAGCTACCAGGCAACTTTGAAGGTGGAGTGTTTTCTTGCATGTTATTCAATGCATGAGTTGAGGTGATGAACCAGTCAACACACCTTAAATCGCAATCTGACATTTTTACCATTCCATTTGTTTTTATTGGCTCTCTTGCATGACATGCAGCTCCAGCAGCACTACACCTGTGCTTCTGAGACATTGTAAGCAAGCTGGAAGAGATGGGCACCTGGCTTACATTCTACAGTGCTGAGAAGAGAAGTACAAGAAAGCTGTGGAACACAGTTACACCAGAAAGGGTGAACAGAAGTATGTTCTGTTGGTTCACAAGCAAAAGCTGTCTTTAGTATGACTTGGGCTGACGCCTTGAGTCATACTAAATCAAGCCAAGCCAGTACGTGCATTAGAGTTCTCAGTCGCAACCCGAGCCTGATGGGTCCCGATAAGCCTGACAGCTTGGACGTGGTTCGGGCCATATGTACGCTGATTGGCCGGGTCAGGTAGGGCCTGAGCTGTGGAAAAAAGAAATACATAAAAAAACATCAAAAAGTGAGAACACTGCAAGCAGCGTCTTCTCCTTCTCCGTAGAGATGGAGAGGGAGCAGCCAAGCTTCGTTCCGGGCTCTGTGTCCTTTCTCCCAGCCGGAGCAGGGCGCTTCACTGGCGGTGTGGATAGTAGGTGATCCATCGAGCTGATCCATTTTCTACAGGAGACGCACGTGACTTTCACCACCACACAGCTGGTGCATCCCAGGCATTAGAAGTGGACTAGTGTGTTTTGGGGGTGTTGGGGCTTGGTTGGGCTTGAGCTCAGTATTTTGTGCGATGATCTCGGATGGGCTGGATTCAGGCTTCAGCTCACATGGATCGGTTTGGTCCGACTTGTAATTTTTCGAACCGTTCAGAACTCTAATGTGTATGGAAAAGCCCATACTGTGGTTTCAGGTGTGTATGTGTTCCTGCAAAAAAGAGGCTTGTAATCCCCCTGAATAAATAAAGGTTTATAAAAATTCCTGGATAATCTAAAAATAATGAAGGTTTCATGGTCATTTAAATTATAACAACTTTGTTTCCTGTTTCTTCTGTCAGCCGGTATGCTCGTTCTAATTACTACAATACCCATGAACCTCAGCTGACATTTCTATAAGGAAAAAGAGCTGTAGCAAATTCAACGTTTTGCAATGGTTGTTGCATTCTGAAACAAAACCACTTTTGCTAAATTTATTAAAAACTAACTGATTTGAGCTAAATGCAATCTTTGGCTTCAGAATGATATCAGCAGCATACTCAGCTAAATTTTAAACTTTGTGAATGTGTGGTTCTTAACAAGATGCTCTTTGGGAACTTCTCTCATTTGATTTTTGTGTGAACAAGCTTCAGTTTTCAGCTTGTTGCCAAAGAACCAGATATAGAAGGGTGACTTATTAAAGTAAAAGTAAAGTAATGTGTAAGGTGTTCGTCCAACACAATCCTTTAGAACAACTTCAGAGCTTCTTCCTAGAGATTCTCCAACTCTCTGAACTTTACTGGAGGGATGGTCAGAATTCTTTCAAAAGATTGCTCTTAATTTGCTTTTTTGATAATGGTGGAAAGCACTGCTCCAACATGTCACTCCAAAATCTCCCTTGGATGTTCAGTTGTGTTGAGTTAACTGTGACTAAATCACACCAGTTTTGATTCAACCCATTTTCCAATTAATCTTTTTACATTTTCTGATGCAGCATCTTATATTTTGTACCCAGCTTCAGGCAAGTCTTGAAAATACTGTAACTGTTAGTAACCTTTCTATGCAGAAAACAAAGGGTCATGCACAGGACTTCTACTTCTGGAACCCTGGGCACTCGGTTCTAAGACTTGGTTACTCTGTGGAAGAACCCCAAAGTGAAATTATAAGACATTTCAGACAAAGAAGCAGCATATTACTGTTAAGATATGCCATGTTCAGCACAAAACAGCACAATTATACCATGTGGTACCCAAAATGAGTCACACAGATGTGTTAAAAAAATCTTTTTTTTCCCAATGTGGATTCGTACTTTGTTCTGTTTGTTGAATAATAGGGTTTGGACAAATGGGATATGATTTTTTTTTTTGTCATTTCATACTTAAACTCACCCATATGCTGCACCATCTGTGCTCCACATAGCTGTTCTGTTTTCTATTGGATCAGCACACAACCTGGCAACCTTACAACTTGAAACCCAAATAATGGACTGTGTGTTTGCACAGGAAATCAACCAATTTCAAGTTCACATATGTCTTTTTCCACGCCACCCTTAGACCTAAATGGCGACAGTTTCTCTTGGCTGCACATGCTAAAGCTAAGCATGCTAGCAGGAGGGCAGCATGTAGCCAGAGCATAACCGCCTTCTGCTGAGGGCCAATTTGCAAAGGAGGGTCCTGGAGGAAAGTGTCTATGCTTATGTTGGCTCTGACCGCCACTCTAGTTCAACAGACTTGACCTTTTCCAGACCAGTCAACCAACAAACTCTGTGGACACCCAGGGAGAAGGCAAATGAAGGGGAAAAAATGATTAGAGAGGAACTAGTGATATTCTGTCTGCTGATTGAAGGAGGTATGAATGACTCATCACTTTGTGTGCTGTGTTGAATGGGGATTTTTTCAAAGTGACACAGTATAGAAAGACAATGATAGTATAGAAAAAAAAGTTATGTAGCTATGGGAATGTATCTATCCCTGTCAGATGGTTCAATATACATTTCTGGATCATGATCTGATACAAAAATGATAGGCATTTGTAATGATAAAATTCAATTCAAGGTCAATCTGTTGCACTTTATCAGCCTAGTAACCATAATATAATGTTGGCAGTGTATGCTTCTGCAAACATGTATTCATACATATGACGAAGTTCAGATAAGATGTGTATGAGCTGAGTTTTTTCATCAGGAGGGGGAGGGGGTGATGTGACACCTTGGGAAGACACCTTTGGTACTAGGTGAGCTAGCAGGAAATGCACGATCTGCGTGGTGGTATGGTTGGCGTGTGTAGTTCAGTATGAAGAAAATAGTTCCTACATGAAACTGCTTACACCAAGGTCTGTGGATTAGCTTGAGTAACCAGGTTGTTTTCTGGAATAGAAAGACACATTGCTGTTGAGATTTTCAAATGTATTTAGTGAAACCCTGGTGCCATTATATTTGAAAGAATGTAGACATTTCTACGGCTGTCCCAAATATTTGGCAACTCACACCATAGCAATCTAGAATGGTTAAAAGCACCACAGGTAAGTGGAAAGATATGTATTTTTGACACTGGTTAGGTCTGTCCCTTAAAATGTGATTTTAGCAATCGTGCACGACATGTTTGGCCATTTTTGGCTAGGCATTTAAGGCAAAGCATGTTTTCTAACCCTAACCAAGCAGTTTTTGTGCCTATACCTGGCAACCTTAGACCCAGCAATGTTACAACATTAAACTGAAAATTGAAACATACAGAAATGTAAAATATCTGCTACATATGAAAGCATGGTTTGCAGAAAGATACGATGCCAACATTTATTCAGGCAATTGGGCTGACATAATTCAGCTTTGAGTCCATGCTAATTCATCTCAGATTCAGATACAATTGGACATTTTTAATAGTATTGCTGTTGTAATATTGTATTGTAAGCATACTAGTCACAGTATTATATCAATGTCAAATTTGATGACTTTGAATGTGGTTGAAACATGTGGCCATGATTAATGTTGTGGTATCTTCTGTTTTCCAAAAACATACCATTACATTTGTGGTAAAATGTTCTGCACTCAAGTGTCACTTACAAATTTTTTAGAGCTACTGTTTTCATCATGTCCTTCCTCAGCAAGTGAATCTTTCTTATGTGGCATCACATGACCTAAGTTTGGAATCTCTGTCACACGTGGTCATATAGACAGAAGTCTTATTCCCCTGATATAATACCAAAACCACTGCATACTCCTTATGATTAACATTATTAACATCTTTATCATCCCTAATACAAGCTTTGATTATTTGAACTGCTTGGCATATAAAACATGTGTAGTTTTGCTTTGGCTGCAGAACTAGAAGATTATTTTAAATAAATGCCATAAAAATGGAAACTATAAAAACATTTCCTATTTGTCACGGCTAAAGCTTTCCCAGCTATTTTTATTCAGTCAAACATACCCAGTGCTTTGCATTCCCCAGAGTCATACCATGTGTGAATGTGGTGTGAAATGGAGAGCTGTGTAACTGTAATCTGAATGTCAAACCCATGACGACCTTTTCAATCCCAGGGACACCACTGTTAATAATTAGTTTAATTTAACCTTTTATTTATCCAGGGTTTTTCTCAGCATGAAATGTCTGTTTATTGTAGCAACACTTTGCCTCAGCTGAGCACAGTCTCGTGCTTTTCACACCTGAATTGAACTAGCTGTTGTCTAACGCTGACCATTGAGAGAGTACTTAAAGGGGACCTAACAGATTTTACAGATGAAAGTTATTTACTGGTAATGGATAGTACTAGTCAGCCCATAAACTGTTGCATAATGGCTTCTTTGATTCTTGAAGAGGTTTGTCAAGCCTGAGAAAATAACTGCGATGAGCATTATCTCAGTGTTATCTCTGTTTGGGTTTGAAGAATACATGATTTTAATGGAAAGCCTGCCTTACAAACTGAGATCATGGAGCGTGACCTGTACTTGAGACTCTGCTACAACACTCTTAATGAGTCTCCCAACTACTCGAGTGCGTAATGATCAATAGCTAAATTAAGTGGATTACTCTTTTTAAGCTCCTATTTGACTGTAGCGATTTCCAAATTATCCTCATCACTTATTGTTTGCTTCACCAAGAACTAATCAGATGGTCCTAGGCAGATGGCTCAACTTTACACCTAACTGCCTTTAAATCTGTTAATGGTCAGATTTTATTTTTCAGGTCATTAATTTCCTTATTTCCTCAAAAGAACTATGCACTATAAGTACCAATGCACATAGCAGAGACACATTTCTGTTTCTGTTCACAGAGATACTCTATTTAAACACAAGTAGATATTCATTCAGTATTACTTTCTAAATGTTAAATTAGACTAATCTCAATAATAATAATAATAATGATAATAATAATGATAATGATAATCTTTATTTATAAAGCACTTTTCAAAGCAGAGTTACAAAGTGCTTTACATGTCAATACTTAAAACAGACAAGACATGACAACAACAACTTTTAAAAGAACTGATAAAAGCACTTTAGTATATAAAAACTGATGAAGTAAAAGACAGCATGTTTTAGGAAGGGACTTAAAAGAGATCATTGACTCTGCCGATCTGATTTCCTTGGGGAGATTGTTCCAGAGCCTCACAGAGCAAACTTTCTGTCCCATTCAATTTTCAGCTGGGCCTCTGTGTATGGTACTACGAGGTTGGAAATATAGCTGGGAGAGAGACCATGAAGAGCCTTAAAGTAATCAGTAAAATCTTAAAATCTATTCTAAAACCAGAGTAAAGAGGGTTGGTTCTGGTTTAAAGCCTGGCAGGTGTCATTCTAGAGTGAATTAATACATTTTTAATTTAGGAAAGAAAAGCAGCTGTTGCAGTAATTCAGGTGTGAAGAGATAAAGGTGTGTAAAATTGACTCAGTGTCTATAAAATTTGAAATTGATCATATTTTTTGAACATTTCTAAGATGATAAAAAAACACGATTAAAACATCTTACATTTATCTGCCATGTATAGACAAGGAAACCATACAATTTCATGTAACTGCAAGTATAACAAATGTAAAACATATTTCCTACAATGTGTACAAAATTTCATAATCTTGTTCAGGGACTTCCTGTGAATTTACAGTTGTATGCAAGAAATTGTAGGAAACTATGAAAGCTTAAGAAGCACTGCACTATCAGGGCACCATGGCAGTTTAGGGGTTAAGATAAAGACCATGACCTATAAGGTCTCTTGTTCAAGTCTGGCCAGTTCTGGCCAAATCTCTATTGCTATCTCAAGTCATAAAATGCCCAAACAAATTATCTTAAGAAATAGTAAATAAAGCACTGACACCCTGCTTACATAAATACAGGTACATTACTCTTTTTGATACACAGTCGTGACTACTGGTGATGTCTTTTTTTAAAAACTGTTTGTTTTTTTTTACTCAAATTGTGTTGCAATAAAAGGTGCTTGAAAACAAATAGTTTAGTCTTAAAGTCTGAACAAAGCAAAAACTTGGAAAGGGAAAAAGTGGCTTCATCCATGGTGGTCCAAGCCTGTGAAACCTCAGATGATGATGATGTCTTAAGCATAGAGCAGTACAATCAAAACTTCCTGCATATACCCGCAGTGCATTCATACACAAACAAGGTCCAACCTGGCAGCTTCAGCCTCTCTCTGTGTGCTGGCAGAGGTCCTACCTGACAGTGACTAATGCTCCTGTTATAGAAACTGAGTGTGTTTGTGATTGTACAAACATCTACTGCTGCATTGCTGTGGGCTGCACCCTGCGGAGTGGATGCGGATGAGTGAATGATAGCTGTCACAGTTCAGGTGACACTCAAGATGCTCCAATTTTTTTTTTTTTTGTCAAGATTTCTTTAATCTCTTTTTTTCTCTCTTCACTAACTTAAGCTTCATGTGGTTTAGTGCAGCATAATCTGATGTGAGGGAATTAGACTGTGTGCTCAAAATAGGCAGAAGAGCAGATATATCACTGGCACAGTAACCGTATTGACAACGCTCAACTAACCTTAACCAAAAGTGCTGAGGAAATCAGCCACATCAACCACATTCCAAGCATACAGAGTAAATGTGTCTGAATTCATATTACTCCAGTCTGCGTATCACCCAGTCTTATGACACCGCATGAACTGTAAGCACCAGCAGTCAAATCTGTGCATGAAATTGAACCTACATTTTATTTTCACCATAGATAAATGAAGTATGCTAATGCTGTCATGTAATGTAACTGTACAGTTATGGTATGGGTGTTGAATCGGCCTCATTCATCATCGCAGGAATGAAGAGCTTCACCAGAGTTATTTACAGCACTGGTCCGATGACATCTTTATGTGGTGCAGAGAATCTGTTAGGAGGCACAGCCGTGTTCACTCTCCTTATGGAGATGTCAGGGGGAAAACACACACACACACACACACACACACTCACACACACACACAAATGCATGTACTGTACACACAGGCATTTCAGTGTATTGCTGACAGCTGCCTTGTATGTGTGTTTGTGTGTATGTGTATGTGTGTGAACCTCCCATGTCATGTTTGTAAGCATAATCTGTCATACATACTGTACAGTAATTGTGCTGCTGTCTACATTCATTCCTGCAGGCATATTTATTTTTGCCAGCATGACACACAATGTGTGCAATTGTGTACTGGGAGGGGAGTCAACTGTGTCAACGTGTGTATCTGCACGTCAGTTACAATGTGCAGTGTGTCTGTCCAAGCTGTGGTCACCTCACAGCTGTTTTGAGTTTCAGAAGTGCATTGTCTCAGCTTTCAAAATGTCTCTCCTGGATTTTTCTTACACCCATTCTCTGTAGAAACCATTGTTATAAATTTTATAATCACACAAGGAAATAACATTATCGTTAGTAATGTCTTGAGCTGTGGTTTCTTAGAGTTCAACAGGGAAGGGTTTTCCCAGAAACCACAGACCACCAGTTTTTTTTTATCATATTAATTCACAACATTTCCTGATAATATATCCATTTTAATATTTTTCACTGCTGAGTCATATGATACAATAGTGTATGACTTTACTGTTCAGCTTAACTGATTATCATCCTCTATATAACTGTACTGTATCAATTAACTATAATGTTTTTATTGAAGAACCAAAAGTCTCTTTGGCACTAAAAGTGGCGTGTTCTTTATTTATATAATTTAGTTGAAGTCAACTTAAGTTAATCAGTTAAACATATGGCCAACATGTGCGAAAACTTGCTTATTTATACATCCGTCACACACAGAGCAGTGATGAGAAGACCGGATCTTTAAAGTACCTGGTTCATGTCATACCTCTGCCACTAGCTAACTGACTCACAAATGACTTTTGGTTCAACTACCAGGTACAATTAAGGGCACGGCCACTTTGACTGACAGGTGGGTACTGTCTGTTGACTTAGCAACAACGGTGGTTAGGTAAGGTAGTTCCTGGCTTAACCCCACATTCACAGTGTGGGCTATTGGTGGTCAAAGCTGTCACTATTTCAGTGTGTTTTTAGTTTATAAAAGTTAATTGTAATGACTTGGTCAACCAAAAAAAGTCTTGTTTAGCATTTGATTGTACTAAAAGACCCTCTAGGAGTCAGATGTTCAGTCTTTCCGGTAAGTACATTTTGTTTTCATGGTTTGACGCCTGTTTTTCACTAGCAAAAATTAGTATTAGCATTGTCACAGCTAACCATGGCTGTAAATATGCTGTTCTAACCAAGCTAGCAGCTAGCATTAGAGCTAGCATTGGAGCTTCTGGCTCCAACAAACAAAGAGAGCCTGGTCCAACAAACTTTTACCAACCTTCGCCTGAGAGAGTGGTGTTTGCGTCCTGTAAGATTCTAAAGCCAGACCCAGTTCTTTTTTCCCAAACCTTAACCACTTGCTTTTGTTGCCTAAACCCAACCATGTGTGTTTGTTGTTGAAGGAAAAAAATGTAAATTCAGGGTGTTTCACTTAAATTTCCTGTGAAAATGGAAGTGTATCTTGACATCACATGATATGTGGACATGAAAAGTCCACGATCAAAACGTCAATATGTGACTACATCAGGGTGAGAATGTGTTGTCCAAGAAGGCAACAGCCAAAATGCCAAACTTGAGGCCTCAAATTAGGAGTCCATAAACCAGTGGGGGACGTACATCACGGTGACCACGTCCATTATTTTTACAGTTTATGTGTTCCACAAGCTCTCTTAGCTTTTTAAGTCTAATATATAGACAGCTCTTACATGCCACTTGTCACATAAACACAGCAGTCACGAACATACCTTTTGCAATTTCAGTCCGAATTGGTTATCATTCTTCGGCTCAGCGGGTGCATGCTCATGAACAGCTTGTTTGTCCGCTCAGGGAGTGTGCACTGAACAAGAGTTGTGCTGAATGAGAGTCTCTATAAAATTAATCAGGGTTTTATGCACAACTGCGCATGCACCATAGAGGGACAGAACTTTGGATTCACTACTTAAAGTTAAAGTTGTAGGCTGTAGGCCATAAAACCAAAACAATGAGCTGAAGGAGGCTAAAACGTGATGCCAAGTTGAACAAGTTGTAAGTTTATCACCACAACTGACATTTTTTACATTTCGACAATGGTAATTTGACTCATTGTTAACAGAGATATTGATTAGTGCCGTTTTAAGTTTTGGATAAGTAGATTATATTAACATTCATGAAGTGCATCCTACAGAGCGCAGAGTTACAGTTTCAGGGGAGGTCAAGACAAAGAGCAAACTTCAGAGGAACTTAAAGAGTTTTAATAAATGTGTAAACCCAAGTAATTTGTGTGTGTGCAAAATGTTATGTACACAGTGCATAGTGTGTTAAGTGTGTGCTTTCATTCATAGTGTTTATTCATGAGAGAGTCTCATCTGCTGAATCTGTGTGAGAGCAGCATGACCTTTAGTGGGTCTGGAGTGTTTTCTAATGGTGGTGATGAGGGGGTTCACGGCCACGGGGGAGGAGAAGTGGGGTGAGGGTGAAGGGGGAATGAGAGTGGAGTTGGGCAGGATGGAGGGGGGATAGAGAAAGGGGGGGCAGGATGTCAGGGAGGTCCACTTGGCCATGAAATTAAAAAGAAAATGCAATGCGATACAAGGAAAATAAACACAGAAGGGCCTCCCTGGTTTGGTTTAAACAGCCGGGGTGATTATTGAATTGTGTTGATTGTTTCCTGGCTCCCCATCTTAAACCAGAAGACTAACAGAAAACCCAGCCACTCATAACTTTGAACGTATGATCAGAAATCCCTTTTTGGTTCCAAAATCGAACATCCATATCTGTAAATGTGATGCTTATAAAGGGTCATGGTCAACGTTTGTCCTGTCCTTACATTTGGTTAAGTAAGATAATCAGGGTTTTTTTCTTCTCGAAATAGTGTATACTCCTTTTGCCTCCTTTAAAATATTCACTGTTTGCCACAGACTGCTGTGCTGAGTGTTTCTGTGCCATGGTAACTTCAACTTAACAACTTGTCTTCTTGAATCTACAGTGACAGCTTTCATCCATCAAGCTGGAGGAAACATGATTAAAACTGCAAGTAGCAATGACAAACAATATTGTAATTGACCATAACAGGGTAATGATGTTCACCCTATTGGGTATTTCCTCTTCAGCTCATTTGGTGACCTCTGACTCCCCGCAGTCATTCCCATGCTCCCTGTGTGGTGCTGAGCTCCCGCTGTTCCAAGGTGCCTCAGTGTATTGTATCTGACATGTTTTGACTCACCTCTAAAATCAAAAGTTTTCTTTTTATGACGACAGTCAGATAAATGTTGCATTTTAGAAAAAGATCAAATCCAAAGACAGTCTTCATTTGGACATGTCTTAAATGGAGGCAACATACCACAGTGGGTTGTGTCCCAAAAGTCTATCGTAGTCAGATATTTAAAATCACATGTCAGCAGTTAACCGTCATGGTTCAGGCTGTTCTCATATCAAATTAGCTTAGTAGTTACAAAAACAAATGTGCCATAATTTTGTTTGACACTGTACAAATTGAAGAAAACATGAGGCGGCTTTCATGTGACTGTAACAGCATAGTTTGGCACAACAATGCAGTGGAATGTTTACTTTTGCACAAAACTGTAGGAAACGCTCAATTGTGGGAATGGTTTCATTTTTGTCATGAGTTTTTTTTCCTCTGAGTTCTAGAAATGTTACTGTAGGTCCTAAATACCCAGATTACTTGGGTGGCTTTGACCAAAAAAAGAAAGAAAGAAAGAAAGAAAGAAAAAGAAGACAATGTTTGGGGCTCTTTTTAAACTTGACATGGATGTGTAAAATTACCACTATATTTACAGACTTCAGTGCACATTAAACACTATGAGGAGTCCAGACAGCGCAGTGCATGTTGGTGCTCTCTTACCATGCATCCGCTCCCTAGTGATGATTAAACTGTATTTATTCAGCACTTATACGGTTACAAGCCCATTCATGGGCCAGCAGAACTGTAGGTAATGAACAGGTGGTTGTTAAATTACAGCCATCCGTTATGAATTGAAAAGAATTTCCAGTATATGATGATGTAGTCTCAACAGCAAAAAGAAAAACTGTGATGGAAAATCAAACCCAAATACCTTTTTAGGTGAAAAAATTAATTTTTGTAACATTACCTTTGTTAAATGTTGCTGTTGTTTAGCTGCTAGGCTAAACAATGCAATGTAAAGTGTCATAGGTGTATGCTAATAACGTTAGCATGTTATAGTTGTGGGGAAAACATGTCTGGCAAACGACAAATTTTTCTCTGTGAACCTTGTGAGTTACAATAAAGCCAAATTTTGTGCTTTTGTTTAAAGTTGTTGCTATTAAGTCATGTTTGATATGTGTTTTAAATGTTAGTTGAATCATTTAAACTGTACTGCATTTCACAGAAACTCAAAAGAGTGGCATAGAAACCTTATCACTAACTAGCGTTTTGGCAACATATTATCATCCCAACTCGTCAAATACTAACATATGGTCAGTGGCCCAACACGTCAAAATAACGTGTTCTAGGTACTTTCCTGTGTTGGTTTTGGATGTTCAGGGATGGCATGTCAATTTACACTTATTACATGCATTGTGTCTTTTCAAAATGTATTTCCATTTTTACAGGAATAATACAGTTTCTGTACATGAAATACATTTTTTCCAAAATACTAAAACTAAACTAAACTAACTAAATAAATCTTGGTAAAACACATCATTTTAGGGTAACTTCCTTATGTTTAGGCAACAAAAGTACATAGTTAGGTTTAGAAAGAAACATCATAGTTTGGCTTAAAGTAAGTACTGTTGTCATTAACAGAAAGTAACGTCATGTGGCATACGTCACGTAACATATGTCACACATACTAGCCCATTATTTTGTTATTGAAATAACCCAACTGACTTTGGTTTCACACGGGACAAGAACAGCGGGCTCCCTGGTTAAAGTCCAGAGTTTGTTTGATCCCTCCACCTCTCCTACCGCCCCTCCTATAGGGACTTTCTGGCTCTTAATACTGAGGTAGTTGCTCACTGTTCCAGAAACTGCCCCCGCCTGCGGTGTGTCATACTGGCACTAAGGGTGCCTCTGTACATTGGTGTCTGCCGCCATGGACCAGTGACCAAGCTTAGGTATTTGACGAGTTGGGAGTGAGACCAGGCTGGTTTTGGAGGTATAATTGCAAAGCAATGCAGACCGACCATAAATCAGCCTTTAGCTGTGTGAATATGAAACTGAGAAGGAGCTGCTGGTTTGACCAGTAAACCTTCTATTGGAAAAATAAGCTTAAATGCAGACAAATCCAAGAACATGAAAAATGAATTTACTAAAGCACTGTGTTCTACCCATACTGGCAACGTCAATATGAATTTATTTGTAGCTGGCAAATATGAAGCAGTTGAGCTCTGCAGTATTAAAATCCCCAAACTCCCCGCCCTCAACATGCTCTCATGGCTCTACTGTGCATGTCTCACTTGTCTGCAGCTCTTTTCTTTTTTTATTTTTCCTTTTTGGACGTTTCCAACTCTAAGGGGGTGTGATTTATGTGCTGACCTGCATATGCGCCTCAACACAGCACCTTGAGAGTTGGAGATTTGACAGCCCTTTACTGCACCGGGGCTGTGATTGACTGATGTCATTTTCACAGTGTGGCCCTTTTGGGTTTTGTAGCTCAGCGGCGACCAGGGATTGGAAGAATCCAAGTCAGCATCCTGGCAGAGTCAGCAGCTAGTAAAGCTGTAAAGTCACAACGAGGAGACATTTTGAGAGCATTTATGTTTCTTTATAACAGTACATGTATCTCAGTGTACAAGAGGCTCTCAGAGGTGTGACATGACATTGGAAAGGATCAGTAAGGAGACATTTGAAGACATTTAAACGTACTTTGAATTCAAAGAGTTGGAAAACAACACTGGCAACCTGTACAGAGTTTAACCCATCTGTAACCTATTGTCAGCTGGCTCTAGGTATAGCAGTGTCAGTCAGTCCAGCACTTAAGTATTGGCTTTAATATCTCAACAACAATTGGATGGCTTGCCGAAAAATTTTGTACAGATTGTCTTGACAATAGTGGTTTTGAGTATATGTCTCAACAACTGTTGAATGGATTGCTATTAAATAAGACACTTCCACTTAGGAGGAATTATTATAACGAAAGTGAACCCTTAACTTTTGATCTAGCACCATCATCAGGTTAAATGTTTCTTTTGTACAATGCTTTTTATGACTAAATACCTACAAAACTAAAACCATTCCCATCAGCCTTGGATGAACTTTGCATTTGGTTGTAATGTTATGCATTCTGATGCTAAGAATCTAAGTCATGCATTTGAAGTTTTACTTCAAATTTATTTTATAGATTGGGATGTAGCCAATTATAAGTATTTTCCATTTTGAAGGAAAATACTGCAGATTTTACTCAAAGTATAGCATTAAATATCTCCCAGCGGTGGAAAGCAACTATGTACAGACAAATGTGTACATATAATGGTCTTAAACCTTGCACACAATGCATTTATGTCATAGCATGCTTACATTTGTTCACACATGTGCGTGAGAAGGCTCCACGGGGCTTTCTCTACAGACCCTTTACTAAAACACACTATACAGTCCGGTGCTGATGGCTGGCATATGTGGCCAGAGTTCCCCCGCTTGCACCATGACACAAGAATTCACACTCCGCTTCCACTGAGCTTTGCCATCGACAGCTGCACTTTTAACAAGAGCTCAGAGATTCAATTACTGGCCCGTTTCTACTCTGAAACCTCATCAGCTGAGCCACACAGGAAATTGCCTCTCGCAGTGTAAAGGTGGTAACTGGATTGCTGGACTCTGAGGGAAAATGTACACACATTGTTCCTGTGTGCATTTGATTATGTTGTGAATTGTTAGTAGATTGCATAATGGCAAGCTGGAAGCATATCCAAGCTCCGCTGGGTACAGTTTCTACAAAAATACGTTTCTGATAGAGGTGGTGTGTTTTAGATACAATGTTTTAGTTTTTCATCAGGCAGTAAGGGAAGGGTTGCAGTCACTGGGGCAATGAGCAAGACATTTCTGGCAGTTTTTACTGTAAAGAAGTGAGCACAGGAGAGTTTAAATCAGATTCTTTCATTTTCTGGCCCATCATTCTCTTTTTTTTCTCTTCCCCTCTCCCTCCCTGTCTCCCTGCCTGGTTGTAAGTCAGGCTAAAGTGGTCCAGCTCCCACTCCTGTCACTCCTTTACCCCTAACATAATAATCGTCTGACAGCTTAAATATTTGTACCACCGCAGCTTTGGCAACTGACTAGGACGCTGAATCACAGTGAAAATCCTGCAATAACATTTTCATGGAAATTAAGTTGTTAGGCTCTCTCTTTATCCAGAATAGATGGCTGTAAAAATATTTTCTTCAGCTGCCATTTCACTGTTATACATGATTGTTCCAGTGACATGGGAATATTTCCTGCTTTGGCCTTATTTTTATTTGCTTAGTAAAATAAAATTAAGTAGAATATTTCATTTCATTTCAGTGAACTTGTAACCATTTCACAATCACTGATGGGTCTGGAGAATTATTCATCGCAATATTATGAAATTAATCACACCGCCATTGTGCTTCACCCTCTGCACATATACATGTGTGTGCTTTGTACTGACGGGAAGGGAAAAAGACAGAGTCTAACTTCACTGCCAATTGATGATGAATGGCTCCAGTTTCACCATCATTCATAAAACTATGACTGCATATATAAACATTGGTTGTTTGTGCTGCCAGGTAGAACAGTAGAATTGATCCTTGGCCTATGTACATCACGCAAGTCATTAAGGGGGCGAGCTGTGATTGGTCAGGGTCCAACCTCATGTCTGTCATGTCTCTCAACCAAGCCATAGCATGATAATATGACTCTATGATTACCCAGTCTGACACAGTAAGCATCTCAAATGATAAAACTGTCATGCATTCTGATTCCAGCAAAAATCCGGTTCAGATGCTGTGGTCCTTTTGCATTAGCCCAGTTGCCACAAGACGATGTTGGCATTGTATGTTTTTGCAAACCACAGATTTCTTTGTTTGTATATTTCGTAATGTGATATCAGCGTTTCTAAAGTGACATGGTATATGTGTTGACTTTCTCATCAGGACATGGGGAGGATGGTGATAGTGTGACACCTATGCGAGACGCCAAGCTGCACACCACTGTTCAAGACCAACAAACAACAAAACCGGTTGTTTTTTATTGAGTTATCATTGCGTTTCCAGCAGCTTTTAAGGCAACAAATGTGGGTGTTATTTTGAGACCCGTTACTGTTTTTCCACCAGGGATAGCACCACAAAAAGCGACTGGCTTTTACTAAGCCATCACTGCGTTTCTACCATGACAGTGCCACTAAAACTGAATATTTAAGACAAAACATGATATTTTCCGAACCATAAACTAAGACTTTGTGTGCATAAAGCTAACCACACATTAACCACAGTGTTGTTGAAACTTAACACAACCTAAAATTTGAAAATATCCTTCATAGCTATTCACTTGGAGGTGTGTCTTTACCTGATGACTTGCTTGTCTTGAGTTGATGACATTTAAAAGCAGCACCCTTTTTAGTGCTGTTTATATAACACTGTGCGAAGGTTGTTGAAAGCCAGCTTCTTACCATCATGGATTTTCCAGCTGTTATGATTTTACTGCTCATCTACTGCTTATTGCTTAAAAAATGGAAGCTGAATGGCAAAATGGATCCAAATGGACTGATATTGTGTTTGCTTCCAAGTACAGCCTCCGCTGCTAACAACTGCTCATTGTTCACAGGCTTCTTTGCCATTGTATTATTATGATCATCAACTTTCTAGTACTGTTGTCAGAGTCTTCCTTGTCACGAAACACCTTCTCTTTGCTTGTGCTAGCCAATACATCCTGCATGGTCTTCTTGCTCCAAACAGGAAGCAGGGCTTGTGTTTTATCCACAGACCAAGCGCTTGCCATGTTCTTTTCTTTTTGCTTTTTTTGAGACGCAGTTGAAATTGATGAAGGATCTGCTTTGTCTGGTAATAGCAGCAAAAGCTATTTAAACATGTTGCTGAATCGTTATTGAATGTAGAAGCTGAATTGTCCCCGAGTGATGAAGAAGCCCATTTGACATCACCACAACCCGCTTTGAGGCGGTCGGGTGTACTTTGACCTGACTCCAAAGACGGTCCATCTCAGGCATGACTTGGCACAACTTAAACTTTTAAACTAGTAATGGAAACACAAATCAATGTGGCAACGTTTGACTCACCACAAGTGCCAATAAAAAAAGTCCTATTAGTCTCAAATCTACAATTTAAAAGTTGGTTTAGATTTCATAGCAACATTAATCATACCAACAAATGCTACTGAAGAATACACTGATCCCTCTGTACAACCAGTAAATTTGTCAGAATGGAAACTGTAAAGTCATGTTTCTCTGCTCAGGTTTCATTTCTTGTGCTCTTATTGCCTTTTGGCTTTGTGGCAGCACTCATTGTAAATCACTCCGGATGAGGTTGTCATCTATAGTGCCTAAAATGTAAATATCAAAATGTGCTGGTAATTCATAGGTATAACATTTTGCCTGGGAAAGTGGAACAAGTTAGGAGCTCCTTATGCGAGCGTCTGCATTTTAGCCGCCTTTGACATTTTGTTGGCAATCAGCAGCTCTGTGAGTGAATGAAACTCTTTGAACACATGCTTCAGTTTTCCGTGAGAGGGAAGTGCATCAAGTTATTGGTTTCCTTTTCCACTTTCACCTCACACACAGTTTGGCTGTGTCACTCCCAGGATAAGTGAAGAATTGGATGTTTTATTTATTCTTAATAGCCTCTACAATATGTATTTTGTTCGCTCAGTTAAGGAGGTAGACTTAAAGTAGGTAAAAAAAAAAGTTGGTAACTGTGCAGATGTTCATTCAGGCCACAGAACATGGAAGAATAAATGGTTATGAACCGATAATGAGTAGTTTCAAAACCTTTAAAGGCCGAACCACAAGTGACTTTCAGACTTTAGAGGTTTGAACCACTTCAGCACTCAAAAAGAGCCATTTCAAAATGTGTCACTGATATTTTCAAATCATAAAAATCCAACATAGAACATGGGCTTTTTCTGCAGACACGTCTGTAATAATCATCAGTGACCACTGCCGGGAAGACACGAGCCCAGTGCTGACAGTGGCTTCGAAGCTTTCGTTTCCAGCACACACATCATGGTGTCAACACACAAAGTCAGAAGAAAACCCTTCCCGGAACCATCCAGAAAAACAGAAGTGCCTTCACTTTCTCTCCAGACCAAAATAAATAACCAAAGAACCTAGTCGAAGCACATTCCTCTCCCTGAAAGCGGCCTTAATTTTCCCCTGGATGCAGGGCCGTTGTGTGTGTTGCAGAGCATTTTCTGCCATTTGGGAGCCATCAAGTGGTGTGATTGAGTGTTGGAAAGGCTAATCGTGATTACTGAGGTTGGACCTTCCTCTGGGATCAGGACGCGTCCCAGCCATCAATCTTCGTCCATCATCGCCCTCTCATCAGCACGGCTGCTTCCACTTCCTGGTTTCTTTCTTGTTTGGTAGCACTGCAACATGACAACACCTCGGTGATCCAGAACTTTTTTTGTTTATTTGTTTGTTTGGATAGAATTAATTTGTCAAGTGTTTTTTTTTTATGTTTTAACTTAAACTGAACAATAATTTGGTTTTACAGAGAACATTACACAGTCTCTTGGGATTAGAGAACTCTTCCAGTCCTAATCAAAAGTCAAAATATTGGATTTTGTTTTAGCCAAATAAGGCAACCAGACATCCCAGTTTTCAGGCATTTGTCTAAGCATCCCCACAGGAACATTACGCTGCACTAAACATTATGCTGAGAATATTTTTTCTTTTCTAAAAATAGATTAATGGAATTGGTCACCAAGATTGGCATTGGCTGTGTGTGCGTGTTAGTGCATATGTGTATTACCACTGTCTAGCTCATTGCAGCTGCTTTACACTGTGCTCATATGGCAGTTATCGCTGATATCAAGGCAAAGTTGTCACGGAAGCGTAGTGCCCATCCTGTGGTTCACCCCTGGTTAACACTGTTATATCTGTCAGCACTGTTGCTGTTGTTCAGCGCTAATCATGGAGTTAGCACTGCGGCTGCTAGCCACTGGCTCAGCCACCTCCATGTTGAAAATTGCGTGCAGACAATTCACACACTCATACCTTGAGCCCCTTTAAATAAGAGCGTGTATACACACATATATATGCATACACATGTATACCTGTTTGTATACAGTCTCAAAGGTCTAGTTTACAGAGGTACAGTTTTCCTTCCCTGAGTTAATGACAGGTATCTACAAACATCTGTGCTGTTTTTCTGTTTTTACCCCTGAAAAGATAAAAACAGGCTTTTCACCACTTATTTTTTTTGACATTTTGCCCTTCTTTACTTCTCTGTCTCTTCTTGTTTCTTCCACACGTTCAAGCTGAACAAGGCAACTCTCCACGTTGACAGCTCACAATATGTAATAAATTGCAGGGTGGGCTGGAGGAACCGGTGTTATTGTTAAAGGGGCTGGTCCGTGCACGCCTCAGGGCCGAGTATGAATGCTGTGTTTTTTGTGAATGACCTTGGTGTATTTTAGACGATCTGCAGAACAGGGAACACTATGAGTATTGTTTTGCAGATGTACTGAATGTAATGGATACCAAAAAAGCGTTGCTAGGTAATTACTTTAAGGAGTGTTTTTTTTTTCTTCTTAATTCAGTTGTGTTGTATGTAGTTTTATCTACCCTTTTCTGTGACAAAAAGTTTTAATGAAAGAACATTTTTGTTGCATCCTTAGACTCTTTTGTATTTTGTGTTTATTTTGAATGTTTACTCCAGGCAAGTTATCATAAAAAATGATGAAATATATAACCTCATATCCTTTTAAATGTTAATTTACATCTATTGTTTTGAGTTCATGGGCCTGGAAAAGGTCCAAGAGGAACACTGCTTCAGATAAAATCCTTACTGTTGTGAAGATTAATGCTCTGTCATCATAATTTAAGGCTCAATATGAGACTGGTGTACAATGCCTTTCATGTAACTCACCTGAGGAGATTACAGGTGGTGGATCACTGGACCTTGAAATATTGGGCAATCCCAAACCCATTGCTCACCTGTAAAAAATAGGATAAAATAAACTTTTGAAAGTCTGACATGTTGACCACTGGTTATATAACATGAAAAAATGTGGAACATATTGGCTGCCTTAAGCCTTCTGTGTTGCTTCCTATTGATTACATGTTGTGTCCATGAAAGTCTTCAGTGAGTGGTGGTCTCGTTTCAGATCAATGGCGTCGAAGGGTCAAGGTTAGTACGTCTTCAGGGTCTTCTTGTGTCTGTCTCCATGCATTTGTGCCAGTGAGAGAATTGATCACACAACATCAGCAAGCACTAGCTTCAGTCTCAGAGAGGAAACAAACCTCAACTCCCACAGAGGGATGGACTGACGCCACGAACAGGGTGAAGACACAGCCCGTATTTTCACTTTACTATTCTAAAGTACAGTAAATGAATTCTCTGAATGCAGTAATGCTGAATGAATGGACATTGTGTGAATAGCAGAGAGCATGTGTAGCCTTCTGTGTGTGTGAGGTCTAGTAACCATGTATTATAGGGCTGCTATAATATCTGTCCATGTGTCTCTCAGCCAGCAGCACCATATAGACATATCCCTGTACATTTATTATACTAGTCTGTTGATTGCAGCGTTTATAGAAAATTGAGAACTTCTTTAACATTGTAGACCTTGGCGTGATACCAAGTCTCCCTCTCTGAGCTTTGACCCATAAACCTGTCTCTATCCTCCCCTCGGGCACTCTGTACATTGGAACGTGATATTTTTGCTCAACTTGCAGCAGGTTATAGAGACCTTAAAGTCTCTGAGTTGTGTGTAGTAAATATCAGTCCACACTAAAAACAAGGATTGATCCCTAACTAGGTTATTCAACCAGATTCTGGGCAAAGAATCAAGCTGTAACACCTCAAAAGTCATAGTTTACATTGATATAAACAGCCTTCAGCCATTGTTTAGCACATTGTAAAGGAAAGTCCCCCAGGGCATGACTGAGAGAGAAATTTGGACTTATTGAATGACTATTACTTGAGTGTCAAAGTTCAATCTTGACTTTGGGAATAGAAATTTGATTAATTCAAACTGTGTGATACGCCTTTATCAGCACTGAGTCACTCCTGAGATTCAAAGAGTAGAGAGAAGAGTAAAATGTCTGAGATTTATTACATGTGACTTTAATTAAGACTTACGCAACATAAACTCAGGCAAACATTGATGCATATTTATCAAAGCATCATGGGGCATTTATACACACACTGGCACTGAATACACAGATTATCTGGTGAATTTGAGACAACTAGGCACTCATACAACACCACACTGGCAATTAGCTGGACCTACAGACTGCATACAGAGGTTGTTCCAAGGTTGAAAAAAAGAAGAAAATTCAATATATCGGCTCCTTCCTTTCTCTCCCAATAAATGTCAGAGCAGCGATGGGAGCCATGAGACGGACGAAGGGGAGAACAGTCGCAGCTTGTTAATTTAGAAAGCAGCATGGTTAATTTACAGAGTGCAATATCTGTGTTCTTTACACATCCAAAGTAAACAGGCTGTGAATTTTTTATTGGAGCATTACCTCAGGTTTTTTCGCACTGTGAGCTTTTTTAGCACGGCTGCTGTGGCTTAAGGGGAGGAAAAAAAAAAAAACGGTCTTTTCCATTAAAACTACAACAGATTCCCTATTATTGGCTGGAAATGAATTGGGCACTATGAGCTGGTGGAATGAATGGAGCTTTGATTGGTTTAACTGAATACATGAGGTCCCGGTCAAGCCAACGATGAGTCCCTTGGAGCGCGACCAAGAATGAAGTTATGGGCTCCCAGTGTGAGAATGAGAAGTATGTGGAGGAGAGAAGGAGAGAGAGAGAGATGGACCAATAAAGCACACTGGATTAATATGTGCTTCAAGAAAATTACTGTATAGCCATAGAGTATATCCTTATTTTGATTACACAGAGTGTACATTATTTTCAGATGTTGCAGCCTCTTCATTGTTGTAAATGAAGAACACCAGTTTCAGCTCTTGCTGTGTCTTCACTCACTTCAAGGTTTCAGTCTTGGTTCATTTGATAAAATGCATTTTATAAACACAGGTCCCAGAGTTCCATTCAAAATGACATGTGTATCAACAACTGGGGGCAGCAGACTCACCTTGCGCTGCTCCTCTGAAAGGAATTCATGTGTGTTTGAAACCCACATGGTAAAGGCAAAGTCTGCCAAGGAAAGTGATGCAAACACACTGAAACATATCTATAGGGCTTTTTCTTATTTTCTGTCATATATATAATGTTACAGTGTTGAATGTTCATATAAAACTTAGCCAAAGTTTCCAATAACGAGGTACACGTGTAAATATAATACCTGTTTTCCAATATTTTTCCTACCTTCATGACAAGTTGACATCAGCTTGTAACAGATTTCTTTATATGGTCTCATGCTCCTGTCACGTTAATGCATGTGTTTACATTAGCCTACATACACTGCTATGATTTAGCTACATGCTAATGTCAGTAAAACTTATATTTTAATCAAGAGAACAGAAGAATGAAGTAAAGACATTATGTTTAATACAGAATATGAGTGTACAGATTGACAGATGATTTGTGCTGATTAAGATTTAAGAGAAGTCTGTGGCGCTCAGACACCAGAGGGAGATATTTTGTAATCAAGGGACATCTGAGTGGCAGCAAGATAAATTCCCCTATGGAGTCCAGGCACTGGTGGTGGCTGCTGACTCTGAGGCTGCTGACTGCTGAGGCAGATGGCGCTGATGAATCTGTAAAGACCAGGTGGTGATGGGGAGGTGGAGGGTGCACACAAATGCACCGAGAAAGAACTATGGCGGAGAAAGAACCATATTTAAAATGATGAGCAGTAAGATGACAGGCTGACAGAGAGAGTGTGTCGCTTTGTTACTGGTTGATTGTGAATCAGCTGATGACTCAATTGACAGACCCAGACAATGACACCTAGAGATAGTGAGTGAGCGTGTGTGCAAGAGGTGAATGGCAGGGTCGGAAAGAAAACTTCCAGCCTGAGCATGAAAAGTATTGGTAATTTTGCTGCTATTCTCAAGTACAGTGCAAGTACGCTGCTCCATGCTAACATCAGGGAAACATGTCATCTTGTTAATTTCTCCTTGATTCAGGATCATACTACTGCTGGAACATGTCCAGTTGTGAAGATTTTGGTTTCGATGCTTTTACTGGTTATTTTACCATGGTAAAAAGTGCCACTATATTCTGTCACTGTCATTCCCCAGCTGTGGTAATAGTGCACAGATGCCGAAAACCCGGAAACAGTGACCAATCACAGCAGACTGGGCTTTTCAAAAGAGGGCTTGAAGAGACAGGCACTAAAATGGAGCATTTCAAAAAGAGGTAAAGAGGCTACAGTTTAGGCTCCATGCTGACGTAGAGCCTGCATCGTATCCTACGCCGTAGCCTGATATGCACCTCCCCAGAAATGTAACTACACATCACGACAATGCAGACCTCCTGTCTGTTTCTGTATACTGAAACCATTTTGCTCAGTGGAAACGAAGCTTTCATTTACTTTTACGTCACAGATAAGAAACAATAAATTGTGTAGATAACAGAGCCTCACAAAAATAGTATTATTGGTCTTGTGTGTGATTTATCCTTTGGGGATTTATAAATCCCCAAAGGATAAATAACACAGTATAAGTACTTCATATGAGCAGAGGAAATCTCCACTCGTCGCCAGGCTAATTCATACAATGTAAAATGCCATAGGCTTGTGCTAATAATGTTAGCATGTTACATTTGTTTGGAAAACGTGTTTAGTATTAGACAAGTTGTTTTGTTGGTGAACCTTGTGAGTTGTAATGGAGCCAAATTTTAAAACGTTACCTTTGTTAAATGTTGCTGCTACTTGTGTTTGAAATTGTCTCTATGAAGCCATGTTTAATGTATGTTTTGACTCAATTAAACTTCACAGCACTTCACAGAAACCCCACTGCCAACTAGTGTTCTGGAGGTCTAACTGCTGAGTGACACAGACACACCACCACATATAAATGCTCACAACAGCATAGGCGATATAAGTAGGACTACGGCGCAATGTCTGCCACACAAGTATAAATCCCTGCTTTACATTATGCATGTTGCATGTAAACATGTTATAGTAGAAACCCAAACTAAAAGTATGAACCTGCAAATAAACATAAAAGGTCCCCTTCAAGGGTTTTGGCCTCAAAATAGTCCCAATTAAAAATAGAAAATACTTAAATTCTATATATAGGTATACATAGTGTGATCCCTCTGAAGTGTGTGATTATCAAAAAATATTGCACATCACTCAAGGATACTAGACAGAGTGTAGAGCTGTGTTCATATCACTGCAAATGTCTAGGGAATTTTGCCCCCTGTGTCATGTGGTCGTACTGTACTCTGGTTAAATTGAAGCTGTCATGGAAACAGAAACTACATGTGTATGCATGACTTGCTTTACACTGAAATCCAGTCATTTTAAATGTGTGGAAACAACAGTTATATGTTACCCAGACATTGAAAAAAAAATCACTTTTCAACCATATTCATCCCATTTTTAACCTAGATTTCTTTTGCCCTGAAAATCACCAAATCAGTGCTTATTGTGTTTGGTACACAGCCAGAGTTTTGTTTAGTTATGTGATTGCAGAGACAGTAGTTCAATTTAGACTGGTGACTGGTGTGGTTAAGGTCAGAGTTAAGACGTACCAGAGACACAGTCTGTAACTTTACCCCTGCAGCTACATATTTTGTCATCCCCTACTGTTTTAAAACAGAAACCTGGGGATGGAGCAGCTTTAATGCAGTTAAGGGATGTATCTTGTAGTCAACATGTTTACCATGGGAATGGTAAATGGTTTTCAGCAGCGTTGTTGTAGAGATTTGCGACGATAAAACAAAGCCTGCGGGTGCACTGACAGGAAAATCTAACCATCAAGAAGCTCCATTTCTTGGTTTGCAATGGTATGTTGTAGGATGCCAGACTTTCAACCTAGACAGTTCAGTCTTGCCACAGGCTATGAGAAATGGCAGGCCTAACCACAGTGTCCATTGCAGGTCCACCCAGGATAAAGACATGTAATTAGTGGATGCTCCTGACAGCATAAGGTCAATTTAAGGGCCACCTGGGATCTCTCACAGGCTGGGAACAGCGGCGATTGTAGCTCATCTTAATTTAGCCTTAGAGAACAGAGGACAGCAGGGATAACTTTTACTGCAGTCATCAAATTGCTGTATTTTTCTGCAATTTTCTGCTCTCTTCTGACAATTGTATCCATCGCCACAGATGTAACCTGTTGATGAGTTATCCATCAGTTCAACAGGGGGATCTGCCTTTGCTGTGGCTGTCTCAACTTCTGACAAATGCAGGTCAAGGCTGGGTGACACAGACAACCACCCACGCATGACAGCAATCGCACACACAAGCACAAATGTGCACACACGTGCACTGGGATGTGTTGTACGTAAGTACAAATATATGTATGCACTCATAGACTTAATACACACTTCATATGTTTTTCTCTGTGAGCAGTTAAAAGCATGAAGCAGGACGCAGTGCAGGCTGCCTAACCAGGGACTGGTGTCATTGATGGAGTGGAGACCACTACTCCCTCTGCCCGATGGCCACTACTGGCCCAGATGGTGTGTGACCTGACAAATAGGGGTCACTGAGAGTCAGAAGGGCGGCTGCAGGGTAGCTGGTCAATGTGGGTGGTATAAGTATCCACTGCAGGCCAATATTACAAGGAGATGTTGCTCCTTTAGTTGCATATCAACATTCCAGGCGAAAGCCTTGATCGGGTCAGAGGGAGAGGTTGAAGAAAATAGATGACCAAAATTAACAGCTGGAGAAAAAATATACTCAAGACAAGCCTATTCTGTGGCACATAACACTACAATCTCCAGGGCTAGTGTTGCTCTGACCTGTGGAGAACAACAGGAGACAAAAGAATACTGTTTTTGTGACATAGACAAAATTAAAACCATCACACACCACACTACAACCCAAACTGGTGAGGAAAAAAGTGAGTTCATACAGCAACTTGTTGATTGTGATATCCAGACTGGTGGTTCCCCTCGCTGACGCTGTTCTCCTCATTGACCTTTCACCATTTTTCACATGTAATCCAAATAATCCGTGTTGTATTATCTGGCGGCCACTGTGCATTAGCTTAAGCTAAATGTTTTTAGGTATGAATACAGCCTTTTATCATCCTCTTCATATGGTTTGCATTAGATGCTTTTAGAGACAGCTTTTAACTTCAGACACCAGCACTTCTTTTCCATTTACACTCCGTCTCAAGCATGTCCTGTTCTCCTCTGGTCTCTCGACGCCCATTTAGGTCGGCTTGTGCAAACAGACGCTATCAGCCGTGCGAAATGTTTTGTCTTGGTTCCATTAGCTGGCGCACATGGCTGCTCAAAGATGCAGCACGTCACAGGCTGAAAAACACTGCAGCGGGCTTAAGGGGTCGCCTTGGATGTGCAGTCGTTTTGATCGACCCTAGATGTGCCCGCCAAATGATAACAGTTAGACTGAATGCATACTGTGGGTCCATTGATTTCAGTGAAGACCGCAGGATAAACCTGACACATTTTCAACACACATGCAGGTAATGCCACTTATGGACACTTTAATCCAAAGCAACAAGTGTAGACATATAGTATATTTCATCATGACAGACTGCAGCTGTTATAGTGCTGTCAGCGCCATGCTATAACTCAGAGAGTGACAACATGACACTGTTCACCAACTCCAAAGCATTTGTGTTAAGTTGAAAATATATGTTCACTTTGTCTCTTTATGTTGCAAAAAAGTAGCATATTTTTTGGTTATTACCTGAGGCTAAGCCACTAAAGGAATGTTTTCATTTTAACAAATTCTTAGTACAAATGTTATAATGTAAATATTGATAACACAAGCACACACACACACACACATACAATTAATGTAAATCACCATAAATACCAGTGTAAACTAATTATACAGATTCAGTATTATTATATTCAGCAGTTTATTTGTACTCTTAATTGTCGAATGCCAGAAAAATTTCCTGAGTTGTAGACTTTTCAAGAAACCTCATTAAACGTTAGCTGTGGCAATCAGTGTGCTTGTACAGCAAGATGACTACTTTTGGGTACATGAGGGCCATCAGGTTAAAGTCAGACTTAAATAATTAGCCCTTTTTAAAAAGGTATTTTTTGGTAAAAATTGAAAAAGCTGAGATTTGGGGCGCCCTGGTGGCCTCAAAGTTTAAGACGCAAGCCAATTCCTGAACATTCTTGTCATATTTTCAAACTACCTAAAAGCAAAAATTATGAGCCTTAATTACTTTGCATGTTTTTAACTTGCAAAAAATACTGTGAAATTTCAACTTGAGACTGTGCATCAAGAATCTCTACACAAGCTCTTTTCTCTGAACTGTTAAACAGCAACTTTTTCATCACTGTATGGACAAAAAAATGACGAAACATCAACAGAGGTTAAATGCTGTTTTGTCTATAGGCAGTAATGGCTTATAATATTCATAATTAATGTTATTTGTTAGTGTATAATCACCTGAAAATAAGAGTTGTTGTGTTTTTGTTGCCTTAGAATGAGCCATTTATATCTACATGCATCCTCTTCCTTGGAATATGGTAGCCCAGAATGTACAAATCAAACACCGGCTCCAAATAAGTCCATTCACATTCTGATGTCGACCACCATAGCTCTCCCACATGCTTGGCACTTGGGAGAAGTTTTGGATTAACAACCTCACCGCTAGATGCCTGACATGGTGAAAAAGATGTGGACCTCTGCTATCGATGTTGTTAATCTGTGTAGCTACCACATCAGTAATAAATAAATGCATTACTATCACAGTAAGCTCCATATGGCCGCATGACAGGAGTTCAATCTCAGTGAGTGTAGTTTTGTAAACTTTGGGCACTTGGAGAATGATGCACCCCACAAATGTGCGCTCAACTCCATCCATCTTCATGAAATGGTTTATTAATCCAAACCCCTCCGGCCAACAGGAGTGTAGGGCGGAATGTTTTCCCAGCTGTTTATGCTTTCCCTCATTTTTTTCATAACTGCACAAGTAGGGGATTAATCTCATAAAGAAACAATTAACAATCTTCTCTTTGTCAGCAGTAAAACAGCTGGGACAACCCGGGCTGGGCAGGCCAGTGGCCTCCACGGCGGTATTTGTTAGTCATTTGTTGAGGATGGATTAACTTGGAAACACCATTTGACTCATACTGTAAACTCAGGGCTCCCTTATTAGGGCAGTGTGTTTTCTGCTGCGGAGGCAGATGAAGTAGAGTTTGCAGTGAATGTAGAGGAGGAGAGTGGAAGGGTCAAGTGGGCCAATAGCAGGTGGTCACCAGCTTCATGAGTGAGCAAAAATGGAGTGCATCTGTTCAGAGTTTATTGTTGTTTTTACACTGTATTTACAGCTGTGAATGTGAAAAGGTTACGCTGGGAGATCCTTCTGTTTTCTCTTGTGATGAGGATGCTGGTACTTGTTGCATGCATGAAAACAGCTTTCTTCTTATATGGTGATGCAAAGTCATCTTGCACATTTTTAGCTAGTGATGGAATCATTTGTTCACAGATATTATACAAACATCCCCATGTCTCCAAACAAACCTAGTCTATTTTTATGTGTTTTTCTTATAATTTGTCATCCAGAAATCTGATTATGCACAGAAACCTTACGCACTAAGTAGGTCTCCATATTGTTTAGAAGGATCACAATACCAGTATCAATACCAGTATCCTTAAAGTGGTAGGCTACAGATACCTATAGAGTACTTCATTCAATATGTACAGTGTAAGTGGAGTAGCGTGTATTAGAGGCATACTTTGAAATATTTTGGTGGCGTCTTGGCACGCTGAACTGCCAACTCTGTCAAATACACCATGCTCAACTTCACCACACCACAGACTGTATGGGTTGTAGCTGCTGCTACCAAGCTACCCTGCTACCCTGGGTGTGTTGACTGTTGATGTTCTTCGAACGACGTGTCAACTTCCACCTGTTAAATGCATTGTCTGTTTTCAATATACACTTCTGTTTTCACAAGATTGGATACAGTCTCTTTCAAAATAAAGGCACTACATCGGTATCGCATTGACATTTTTTTCCTTCAACAACAACGACCATGGTTACGTTTTGTCAACACACATGTGATTGGATTTAGACAACAAAAGCATGTGGCTGGGTTTAGGAAAACACAACAGGGTTTGGGTTTATAATCGTACAGGAAGTGAACACTGGCCTCCCGGGTGAAAGTTGGTTGCTGGACCCATACACCACCGCTCCTGCCCACCCTACTTGGACATCTGCTGACCTAACTTTTGTTGTTCTGCCAAGTTTCCCCCTGACGCTGCCAGGCACCATTAAAGAATAACGGCGACTGGCCACATATCATGACAACGACGACTTTGAAGTGAGACTGCATTGCACTGCAGCATCACATAGCTAAAGTCAAGTAACACTTATGGAGTGAGTTTGTTGGGAACGTTTAAAAGCTGCGTGTTGGATGTGAGCCACAGCTACTGTTAGCTCGTGCTAACCAGGCAGACGTTAAACTTACCATTTGCAGGAAGGATAGCAGCTCTGGAAATGCTGGGAGTTTGTTGGGACTGCTTAATGACTTGGTGTTGAATGTTAACCGCTGCTGCTGTGTTAGCTCATGCTAACTAGGCAGCAACAGAGTTTGCTGATCCAGCAGGGAATCCGGACGGTCCGGGATCAGACCCCTGGCACCAAAAGATTTAAATGCAAGTGTTGTTTAACTGGAGAAGTTTCAATACTTCTTGACACTGGGTTATTATCAATGCCTTAAAGGTGTGATACCCAGCTCTAACACTGAGTGAGATAAAGTTTTGTCAGAAAGCAAAAATTGGTCTAAACAGAATCATTACAATACTGAAATTTGCTACAGAAAAATTTGCACAAAAATAACAAAACAGAAACATATATTTTTTAGCTTGTTAGAGCATAAATGCTTACGTTTCATGCCAAAAAAATAAGCAAGCTACAGAGTTCATATGAAATTTGTCAGAAAAGTTAGACTATTGAAAACCATTGAGGGACAACCATTTGGAGCTGGTGTGAAACACAGGTGAGTATACATGAGGCCATAATCAAGTTTTAACATCCACCATTTTCAGACTAGAATAAAAAAGAAAATATGTGTGTGTTCAGTTTTATTTTGAAATCCTTACAAGTTTCATTCTTTCTTCTCTTGTCTCTTGCTCTCAGATTTTCATTCTGTCCAGTTGTTCTCTGGTGATGAATGTTTTTGCGTAAATGACAGCAGCCTCTGATAATGTGTTGCACATGCTAATATCAGGGAGCTGAAAGCCCACTGAAACTGAAGACATCTGCAAGTTTAAACTCTTTAACAACTGCTTCCTCTAGCACTTTCTAAGTTCAAATGATACTGTGGTAAATCTCTCTAGTAAATCCTATAATAGCTACTCAGAACATCATAAGAACTCCCTGCAGCACCAATAGCAGTAGTTAGCATCTCAGTGTTTTCACTTGGCCAGTTCAGAAACTGCCATGTGATGTATCAGCAGTTTGGAATATTAACCACTAACTGTCTGCATTGGTTGGCCGGATCACTTATACCCAGCTGTCCACTGGGGATCAGAGGATAATTCACCCGATCAACACATGGCCGACACTTTGATGTGCACACACCACCATGGTAAAACCCTCAGCTTGCTTACCCATGTAGAAAAATGCCCTTGGACGCCCTGTGAGGAGAAACCAACTAACACTTTAAACACTGAAACACTGATGTGCCTTGAGTGAAGTACCAAAATTATTGTAAGTTATGCTGATTATACCAGAATATAATACTGGGAAAAATGCTGTGATGATTTGTTCACATAAATCTGTCCAACTCTTGTACACCACAAGTTTATTTTTATTTCATGTAGCTGGTAAGCGTGAGATTTCTACATCAGAACAAGACAAATTTACTTTCTCTAGCACCTTCAAAGTTCCATTTCTCATTGAATTTCCATTTTATTCCCTATGTCTAACAGTTTTTTGGAGTTATTTTGTTAGAGTTGTATGAGGAACTGTTGCTGTTGTGAACCAACCTGTCTCACCTGTTAGTCTTCAAAATCCGCCACTTGGACAGTGACTTCCAGCGACAGACACTGACGAAAAAGCCGCACTCTCATGTCGGCATGATATGCAGCAGCTCGCTGTTATAGTATAACGACGCCTGGCAGCGTCAGGGGGAAATACGGTGGCACAAGAGCAAAAGTTAAGGCAGCAAGAGGGGTGGTGAATGGGTCCAACAAACCACTGACTTTGAACCGCGAGGCTAGTGTTCACTTCCCGTAAGACTGTAGAGCCAAACCCTGGTATTAGTTCCTAAACTCAACCACATGCTTTTGTTGCCTAAACCCAACCATATGTGTTTGGTGGCAAAGCATTACCGTGTGCGTTTGTTGTTGAGGGAAAAAAAAAATGTCAGTTTGCACTATTTTACCAATGTTGTACATTTATTTTGAGACTAGTGTTCATAACAGTGTGAAATTAAGCAAACTTTTAGTTATTTTAAGGTAGGTTGTCACCGTGTTTCTCTTCCTAAACCTAACCTATATAACTTAACTTGCCTAAATCTAAAGACACCCAACCATGTTTCTTTTTCTAAACCAAAACTATGCAACGTTACTTGCCTAAACCTAACCTACATAGCCTTGCTATAGGTACGCAACGTCATTGGTGGGGCACTAATTCATTAGATATCATACCAACAGTATGAGAATACACTGACCTCAGGATCAAAGCAGCTGTTGAGCAATAGGCTGCCTTGATAGGCTAGGAATGTTTAGGTGCCTGGTCACTGCCGTGTATTTTGTCTGATTAGCTGACAGACCCCACTGACCTTGTCTGAAAGCACAGTTTCCACTTACATGTTATGGCTATGTCATTCCATTATACCACTATTAGAATTCTATGAACTGCTACCCTGTGTCTTGGTATTTTTGCTGCACATACATCATCTGCTCTACAGTGTGAGGTTATCAGGTTTGTGCGCCAACCAAATGCTTGGCTCACAGTAAGCTGTTGAGACAAAGTCATTACGAGTAGCCTGTGGTTCACAGTGAAGTGTTCCCAGGTGTAACTGGAGTAAATTCTGTCTCTGTTTTTGTTGGACGCCACATTGGAACCCTACCTGAACCTCAGCTACAGTCTGTGTTTACTTTGAGACTTTTTTTCGACTGTGGATCCTCAGGAGACGCGACACAACGAGAGATGAGCAGAAACTGGCAAAACACACACACTGTACCTGTGCAAGTACAGGCACCCACAAACTATGAGCTATGCACCTACACACAAGCTCACGCCGACAGGCCAAACATGTCTGATTTACGTCTCTCACACTGGCCATAATCTCGATGTTTTCGTCCAACAGTAGAAGCAATTAAGTGCTGACATTTGTTTTTGCATCAACATTCCAAAGTTGACAAGTTGCTTCCCTCAGACAGAAAATGCAATGGCCATGTGTGTTTGCGCTGCCGTTTCCCACGCTACTTTTGCTTTCGCGGTTGCCTGCGACGTTTAAAATCTATCGATGTGCGCACCTTTCGCACATATGTTCGACAGTTTGTGTCATCTCCAGAAGGATGCAAACTGAAAAACACATGGTTGCTATGTGCTGGGCTGTAGCGTGGTGAAGCAGCAGCTTCTCGCTCTCTTTCTGACTCTGCAACATGCACTGAAAAGTGGCACACAACTGTAAACTGTCTGCACCCACCAGGCCCTCATGCATCAGCTGTTAGTCTGAATCTAACATTAGCTCTCTGCACACAAGCTGACACGTACTGCATAAAAAAAACATCCACGACATTTCAAAACTTTGAAAAAAGCTTTATCCTCTCCCTATTGTCACATTTGAATGCTGCGTACAGTATGGTTATAGGACCAATAGCAGCACTGATTAGTGCTTTATTAATGCCTCTTGATGGCTGATTTAATCAGACTTGATTTCTAAATCTTTCCATATTTTCTGACCTAGATTTTGTTCGACTACTGCAAAATAGTTACAAGTGCTTAAATAGGCAGGAGAACTAAGACCCTAAAGCTCTTCTCACCTAGCTTTCTATAGAAGGCTAAATTAATTAGATTGGTTTAGCCTGTATGTTTAAAATAGCTATGCAAAGACTAACATGACTGTGTATACCACTGTTGACTGATCAATTTGCAGTCTTTTTTGATTCTCTCCTCCCTCCTCCTCATTTCCTATTTTCCTGTATTCCTGCTTTTTACTTTTGCTCACTTTTGGGAGCGCCCATTTTCGCAAGTGTCTTTTCTGTCTCTTCCTATAGGTTCTAATCTGAATACTTCCCACATGTACGCCTTCACTGTCTCCTTCGTGGACTGCTTACCCATGTTTTACTTGCAGAAACGCAAAGTTTTAATTATCACTACTATAACTGCTAAATTAAACTCACTTCCAGCTTAACCAAAACTGCCTGATTGTCTTTTTAGTATAGCTCAAACCCCAGCGTCAAAATGCGTGCCTAAAATGCTAAAACTAAATCTTTTTGGTGCCTGTAGTAAAAGTTGCAATAACCTGATAAACCCAACCTGAAACTTTTTACCAGTGACTGAACTTTATGGACGAAATTTGACAGGAAACCAAAACATGTCGAATTTGCTGCAGGGGCAATTCTTAAAGAGTGAATCCTTAAATTGACTCTGATGGGCATGGACTTAATGTTTTGATGTTTATTTGTGCTCTAAGTTAAGGCTTGCGCATACCATGTACGTATTTTTCGTCTGTAATTGTTACACGTTTAAAAATAAATGCAACCTCAGGTTGTGTCAACCATGCTTACACACTGACTCTGAACCTTTTGTCCATGACTATGGTTTTCGGAACAGGCTAGACTTTCTGTTTTTTTTTTACATCTGTCAAAGCTAAGAGAGAGTTGTTTGACTAAGAAGGAATGAAGAAAATCTAGGTGTGATCTGCAGGACACATACACCTGCAACAAGAGAGAAGAACAGGGTGCACAGTATAATTTCATAACTCAGATAGCCTACTTTTAACTGGTCAGATAGTAATATTCGGGGGATGATGATGAAGACAAACTCAGTGTGAGAGGTTTCTGTGCATAAGATTTTTTATCAGATGATGGATTAAAAAAAAGCAGACCAAAATACAGACTTGGTGTGCGAAGGTCTTAAATGTATCAATACAACTCAGTCGCCAGAAGGAAATACTGGCATGTACGACTCTGCATACATTTGTATGTTTCATACTTAGCATATCAACATTTCCAAAGTGATGTAGTTTTGATTACACATATAAGAGCGGAATTTACCATATGGAGGTAAAGGGGATTGTAGATGCCATAGACCTAGGTAAGATGGCTGCCAAGCAGCAGACCACTGTTTGAGAACAACAAACAACAAAAGTGATTGGTTTTTGGCAAGACATCTGCGGCATTTTCAGGTGTGATTATGCCACCAAAACCAGGTATTCTAAGCCAAAACATGATGTTTTCCCAATAACCTAGTGTTTTTTTGTGCCTAAATATCACCACACATTAATAACATTGTTGAAATATAAAGAATTGTCAAATATCCACTACATAGTAATGTAATGTACAATGCTAACATTTATCCTGGCGATTGGGTTAATCAATAACAATTTTACTGAGTAACGACACTCCACTGTAGAAAACTGTATCCAAGGCAGTTGTTAGTAGGACAGTTCGTTTTTTTTGTTTTGCTTTTATTTGATAGACAGAGCATAGAAAGACAAGTTACATGCTGCAAAGGTCCCAAGCCAAATTCACACCCAGGATGTCACAAATATATTTTTTTGCTAGCTGATCTGTTAGAAACTTGCACAATATTTTCAGCTCATGCAATCCAGGCCATGTTGGTAACAAGGGATTTTGTGGGATTCATGATGCCTGTAGTTTACTGTAGCTGGTGTTTCTTTGCGTTTACACCCATGTGGGACACCAACAACCATTGGCTGAGATGCAATAATCAGCTCATCATGGGGGTAACTGGAGCTGATCATCATCATTGCCATCGTCTCCGTAGCACATGAAGAGGTTGATGATCCCCTGTGAAACATCCTTTGAGTGAGACTTCTTCCCAAGACAGTGTAGGTGTCTGTACAGTGCACACTTCTGCCACATTCATGTGGTTCGCAGAGGCAACCAGGCAAAAGCGTCTCGGCGTCAATCATACAGGTGCGTGTTGTGTTTACCCAAGTCCCACAGCGAGAAGTGTCAGTCTCCATATACATGCTGTATCTGTGGCAGCTTTGTCTGCTGACAGGAGGAACAGCGTGACAAAACAGCAGGGAGATTGGCATCCATCTCGCCCCCCCAGGCGCTCTGCTTGACGCTGTACACATCGCTGGATGCTTTAAATTCCTCGCCCTAGAAGAACTGTCTTGCGTGATCTTCCTCCAAAGCTTGTTCTGTCTTCTGACTGGAATACTGTCGGAGTGCTGAGTTTTTTTGTCATCTGGGGGATGTTTTCAAGTAGGTGAGAGGAAGGGGTGTGCAAGGATACCGTTCAGAGAAATGTACGTCTGAAATAGTTTGTCTGTGACTTTGTTTCCACAGACCATTTTTGGGTCAAAGTAGTTGAACAAAACGATGCGACCATGAGATTTTTTTTTACACAGGAATGAAGGTGTCTTTTCTCCTGCAGTGAAACACTCACCATTTCCAGATATTTTCTCTGCTTACTGTTTCCCTCTTTCTCTCTCTCTCCTTGCTGTCAAATAACACACACACACACGAATCTGAAAGTTGAGCAGAAGATTTCTTTCACAACCATCAGACCTGCCTACAAAGTCAGATCAAGCAGATGGCAAGTGCTTCGTATAAAGGGCATGAAACTAAATCTGTGGGGCACCTGCACTGCAGAGGCCAGGGTTCCAGTGAAAACCAATACTCTCTCTTCAAATGTGACCAGGAAACCAGAGCACTAATAGCCCCCTGACAATGGACAAACTGGGAGAGATCGGCTTGGCTTCTCTTTTCTTTTGGAATCAGCATGAATGAGGTCATTATGGATTTTGGTGTAGCTGGTAGGATAACATCTGTATGGACACAGACTGAAGGAGCTGCATGAATATTTAAAGGTGCTCTGCCCTGCATTTCAACTTTCTTCTTCACACTTCTCACTGGTTCAGTCTGATTTATGAAACACAGACTGAGACACACTCTTGACCTCTGCATTGGCATCTTACAGTGTGAACCAATGGATTTAGTTTGGAGAGAAAAATGCTGGACTGCATGATGGTACAAAACAGAATGAGGGTGCTACTTTGCCAGAGTAAATAGCAGAAACTAAAGTGTTCAGGGTTTTGTGGAAATGGCAGATACTGGAAGAGTAAGGCCTTGCTCAGACCAACAGTAGCACTGCATCAAAAAACACAGCTGCCTCATTCTTTACATTGAGGCCAAAGTTATAACAAGTCCTCCCATGGGGGACATGCATTGGTCTCCCAAATTTCATGGACATCTATGCCATCAGGCTGTTCTCATACACTGTTTGTACTTATGCCTATAAAAAGTAATGCACTAGAACTAGTATATAACCTCATGAGGTATGTGGCTATGATCACGTGACCTATGTGCTGCAGGCTGTCTGCCATCATATAAGGGAAGCGAAGCAGGAAGTTGGGTCATGTAGTATAAAAAGCGACAAAGGCAAGTTAGGGTGGACAGATGTTTTTTCTTTTTTCTAAGACAGGTGGGTCTTCACATGTAACGTCCCATCATCACGTTACGTATGACGCCCAACCATGATGTTTTTCCTTGACCTAACCTAACCCAACCACTAGGGGCATTTATTCATAAAATATTATGTCACTTATTCTTGGACATTGGGCAAACAGAGTGCGTAACTTTTCTTAAGATATCTCATGAACTGTTGTGTGAGGCTATGTTGATGCAATAAACATCTCACTAAATACGATAAATGTGAACTTCATGGCGGTGCTAGAGCAAAGGTTAGAATTACCATGAATGTCTCTACAAAATTTCATCTTAACCTGTCCAAACTTTGAGATATTCAGTGTAGACCAACTGACAGACGGGCATTGAAACTGCTGGAGCTATGACGATAGCATGGGTAAAAAACCATACTAACCTTCTAAATTATTTTAGATTTACCTTGTAAACCATCGTCACATCCGTCACATATGTGTTGCATTATGCTTGTTTGTCTGTTGATCATGCAGGTATAATTTTATTCTTTTTTAGAATGTCTAGCCTTTTGGCGAACTTTGGTGCATTTACAGCAATGTTTATTATTGTGCACTTTCTTGTTAGATAAAGCAATAAATCAATAGATAAAATAATTAAATTAAACATCAACACAGAGGACGAAAGTTGTAATAACTCTTCAAAGTTATCAAATACTGACTCAAAGAAGAAGATCTATAAACTACTGTATAGTGTCCTGGATTTTGATCAACTTGAACATCATAGTTTATTTATATCATAACAGTACCTGCAGGAACATGCTCAGACTAATGAAGGCACTTGCATCTTTGGACTACTGTTTTTGTCAATCTGAACTTGGTGGTAAGGCTGGGATGGGCAGTTTTCTGGCAAAGGCAAAGAAAAAAAATGAATATCAGCCCTCCCCACAAGCACAGTCATCATAGGCGTCATACAGCTAACTAAGTACCAGTTATTCATTTCAGTTGTCCCGATTGTGACTGTGATCCCAGTGTGGTTATATAGCAACAGTTATATGAGAATTACTGTTGTGTTTTCTTTGAAGACCTGTGGACCTGTAAAGCCTTTTGAGAAGACATACTGTGATTCAAGGCTCTAGGCTAGCTGTATAAACATGAATGTGAATTTGCCGCAGCTGAGCCTTTGGCTTTTGTTAGCAGAAGGGCTTAAACATCAGCAACATTTTGTTTCCATTTCAGAAATGCTTCTCTGATATTAACACATGTTTTATGGCATTTATTGTCAGACTCTCCTCACGACTCCCACTTAGATTGGTCAGTCAAGCTTTTATGAGTTGATTTGCAGTGTAGGCAGTTCTTGCCAATGCTGGAACAGCAACTTTTTTCTGCAGGATTTTCCAGCATTAAATTAAGCTTTCCCCAAGGGGATGTGCACACGCATCTGTATTTGTAGAAATGCCAATAGTTAGCCTTCTCTCTGAAATGATCTGTGATTGGCCAGAGTCTCCCTTCATGGGACTTTTTTTCCCAGTGGCGAAAAAGAAAACTGCCTACCCCAGCTCTAATGGGAGATGTTGTCAAAATTTTGAGCAATATTGGTGCCAATGATATAATACTGAGTATGTATGTTTTATAATATACTATATTATAAACCTTTAGACATATAAGTTACATATACAGTAGCAACTGTTTTAAGAGAATTTTGAGAACCAAACTTTTACCTATTTCTAATCGTTAATCTCTCTCTCTATGCATCCACCCATTTATCAACATCTGTCTGATACTCTACTCTCTTTTTTTACCAGCCCATAATTAATTCATTCATGTTTTACACACTGGCAGGAAGGCAGCGCGTCAATTATGCGTCCAGGCTCCCAGGCCACTCCCAGCCATTCAGCGTAAGCCCCCTTAGAGAAGAGAACCTCAGGCTTTAGTCCTTATTCTGTCCACAGATTTGCAAAAGACACAGTCCCATATGCCTCATTGTGTGCTGGATTAGACCTGCCTCCATTCAGCCGAACCTTGAGAGTAACCCCTTGGCCGTCTCTCCGCCATTGGAAGCAAACCAATTAGAATCAATTGGCTGTATTCTCTGGGGTGATTAGCATACATGCTCCGCTCGTGGAGCTTTGACAGTTATTGAAGCTGTCCGGTTTGAGTGCCGTCTGTATGGCTGCCTCGTCACCTCGCTAACCACGGGTGATAATAATGAGGACTAATGAGCTGGTTTGAAATGGGAAATGGAAAAAAAAAGGCCATGAATCTATATGTCATAAATGTGTGTTTTAGTAAGCTTTCCTCTCAGTGAGCTGATTATGAATGCCTGAGATGGGTTTCAGAGGGAGTCTGAATATTTTGTTTCCTTTGTTAAAGCTTGAAGAAGCAGTCTAGATTTGATAAGCCTCATTCTAAACCAAGTAACCAGCTAATCCAAGTGATGATACACCGTGTGATTTGTTGAATTTGTTCAGCTACATATCGCACATTTTACAGAACATACCTTGTGTTCAATCTACAACAAGCATGTTTATGTAGTGTTGGCCAGCTATGCAATATGAATACAAATATCTTAGTTAGACAGCTTTGGCACTGTCAACAGACAATGCCAGAGAGGTTTGACCTGAAAGTACTGCTCAACATTTGTCAACAGCAGATTATGGAGAGTTCCTCCAGTCACAGTAAATACTCCATTTTAATTGTTTCAATATAATTCACAATACTGATATATATAATAATGACATATTAATTAAAGAACATCATGGATTACAACTTTTAGTGACACTACTCTGTTAGCTATTGTTTTCCAAACAGTTTGGAAATGACACCACTTTTTTTCTCCAGCCATGGATAAATGTCATTAAATGCTAAACTGCCAAAGGGTATTAACTGAAAAACCAATAACAGCAATGACCGCCTAATTAAAAGACAATGTTGCTTCCACTGAATACAAAATGTGTCAATAACACACTAATCATCTAAATAAGGAGCCTTCAGCTCATTGCATGGCTAAGCCTTCAAATTTACTGGGATCTGTGCTGGCTGATAATGTGGATCCAGTGGCCTCTGGCATAAATGCAGGCATAATGAATCATGGGAGCCCTCAAGAGGATAGTCCAATGGATGTTTTCCAGCTGATCTTCATTAGCCACCATCCAGCTGAAACATCTGTCACTGGAGTGCTTGGCACTGTCCCATGGCAATTAGTGAGCTGCTCGCAACAGGTTCTGCTGGAAGATAAACAGGATGCGAGCAGAGCCGAAGGCATGCACACAGCAGCTCCGCATGGGCACAGCGAAGCAGATCGAAGCCTCAGCTGACAGTGGGTGCATGTGCACATGGTGTCACACACACACACACGCACACACACACACACACACACTCAGGCTCATGAATGTAAGACTTTACATGGTCACGGTGTGCATTATAACATCTTGAAACATGCAAAACTAAGCTGAACGGTGCATCTGCTTACACATGCACAAATATGCAAACTCAAATTGTTAATATAACTTCACAGTCAGTTTGGGCTCCTATTTGTTGCTCATACACAAATGGCATCAAAAAGAAATAGTTGTTCATTATCTACAAACCGGAATGCAAAGTGTGTACGGGATACAGGACTACATGTGTTTGGGTTGGGTATGCACACAAAACCAAGGATGGAAAAATGTTCGAATTGCATGTTTCTGTAAACAGCAGATATGTTACATTTGTGTGTTATTATGCACCAGATAGGCTGACACTTTGCTTTTCTTAACATTTCAACAATGCCGTGGTTAGATTTAGGCAACAACCCAACTGTTATTGGTTGAGAAAAGGTCATAATATACCTGCTTTTTGTGGCACTGTTCTGGCTGAAAATGCAGTGACGTCTCTGTAAAAAATGATCACTTTTTGTGGCACTATCCCCACATGAAAAACAGCAACAGGTTGCTAAAAACACCCTTTTTTTGGTGGCAAAAAAGCCAAAAAACGACAGGTTGCTAAAATAAGAAAATCACATTTGGTGGCTAAAAAGCTGTTTTGGAAATATAGTGAGAAGTTACTAAAACATTGCCAGTTTTGGTTTCTGTTGGTTTTAAACAATACTCTGCAATAGTCTACAACTTGACAGGTATGTCGCCTAGGTGTCATGCTATCCACCATCCCCCACCCCTCAGTAACATTGCCCCTCATGCCCAGAGAAGAAATATGTAATCACTAAAGGAACAACATCACGTCTCTATTTGAAGTTCTTACTTGTGTGCTGTACTTGAATATTGTATTAGCATTAACCAACGTCAGCAAGTATAATTGCTTGCTTGGTTAGCATGACACATATCGCATGGTGTGCCCTGTCTCCTCTCTGCCCTTATCATAACTGTCTTAGGTTTACTTTAGGCATTAGCTTTGTTTTGACTACTGTAAAGGCCCTGACACACCAAACCATCTTCAGAGATCTAGTGGTGACAAAGGCCCCATGCTGCACGACCTAACATTGCTGCGTCTTGCACATGAACACACCACAAGGACTATGGTTGAAGATCAACCAGCATTCTGCACCTGCATGAGAAGAAATAACTCCACACCAGCAGATAGCAGTAGTCTGTATTCCTTATTAACAGCACAAATTAATGTTGACAGAGCAAAGCATATTTACCATGCACCAGTGAACAATAACACAAACCATCACAAAAACATTTCTGCTCCCTCTCGACTTTAGCTCTTTGTTTACTTTCCTCACTTCTTCTTGTGCACAGAGCTGATGGGCTCTGCAGCTTGCTCAAGGACAGCAGTGCTCAGCAGTGCCCAGGAAGTGAACTGGCACCTCTCCAGCTACCAGTCCACACTCCATATTTTAGTCTGGTTGGGGACTTAAACTGGCAACCCCCTCGGTTCCCAAGCCAAGTCGCTATGGACTGAGCTACTGCCACCCATAAGAACTCCCCGTCGGTGAACCGAACCCCGGTCTTCCGTGTGACAGGCAGAGATACTGTCCATTATACTAACAAGGAGAGTTAGTATAGAAAATCAACCAAACAAAACGAAAGCTCATGGGGCCGACATGGGGCAACAGTGTGGGATACATTGCACCTACAAGGGTGGCAGACGCTCACCAATGAGCCGACTTTAACCAGTGGCCGACTGTTGGCTTGGTGTGTTAGGGCCTTGAAAGCAGGCACATGTGCATTGTAACTAAGGAATATTGGTTCACAAGAAAGATATTATTTTTAAAGTTAAAAACTCATTCAGAAAAAAGCACAACAGCACACTTTTTAAGTACTCAAACAAGAATCAAATTCAGCAAAAGATTATTTTCTCCTTTTTAAGCAATATAATGATCATTGTGTTTTGCGGTAGGTGTGCGTTAGGGGGTTCTTGTCTGAGAGGAGCAGCAGAGAGAGCTTTTTGTTTATTGTGTTGAAGTGGTTGAGAGCTGACCCCCTCACCACCAACACCACCGCCTCCACCTCTCTGTCAGTTTTCCCTCCATTGCTGCTTCCCCTCTCAGGCAGCAGCAACACACAAAGAAGCAGCGGAGCGCGACGAGAGGGTAGCTCAAAACCAGAAATCCCTATCAAACAACACCACGCACACAAACACACGTACCCACACACACTTAAAAACCTCTTTAACAACCCAATGTGGAGTGCCACATACCTGAGCTGAAAGTAAAATGGATGTCAGGATCAACCAGGGAGGCCTTAACTCTGAGAGTTCCTCTAATGGATGTCATCGTCAGGTCAAAAACATGTTGGTTTAGGAAATTTAGAGTGAGTGTGTGTGTGAATGTGAGTGTGCATAAGTAAGTGTGAGTGTCAGTGAATGAGTAAAACATGGACTCATCAACCTATTTTGACATGCAGGTGTTAAAGCTTTTTTTTTTATCAATCTAAAATTTACCAAACTGATTTAAGCTTATAGCTTTAAAGGAATACTTCAACCCCAGAATGATGATTTGCATATCAATTAGTCACTCTGTGTTACACTGAATTCATGAAGAAAACTTTTCTCACATGCCTCAGTGAATGAAGAATCTAAAACAAAGAAAATTTTTGATGAGGCAAAAGGGGTCCACATTTAACAAATGCAAAACTATATAAAAGCATCTATTTACAAAGTCTCACACAACTCCTGCAGTATAAATCTTATTTATCCAGTCTTATATTCAGTACTTTCCAAAAGCAACCCTAACCCTAACCCTTTTTGCTAAAACCTTACTAAGACTGAACTGACGGTGAAACTTATTTATGCTCTCTTCAAAGCCAGACTCCATTGACAAAAAGAGTGACTTTACCTTGCTGATCATGGGAGCTGCTGGTCTACCACTGCCTTGATCAATAGCTTGTTTGTGTTAGTGTGCGACTTTTGTGAATCTGAGCTAAAATCACAGAAAAACACAAACTAACTACAAAATTAGATCATGGTAGACCAGCAGCTCCTGTGTTTAGCAAGGTAAAATTGCATTCCTTGAAGATATCCATCAACAGTGCAAAGCCAACAAAAGTTGTATACACATTACTGATGGGTACGTCCTCAAAGTAAAATTCATGACAAAATGTTCCATTCAGTCATAAGTTATTTTCCAATTTACTCCTGTAGGTGGCTACAAGATACCCTGCGTCAGTAAATGTCAATGTGAAGCCCAAATTTGCATGCCTACAATAAAAAAAAAATACAGTGATCACACATCTTTGCAGTTTAAACTGATTTTTTTAAACAGTCACAATGCAGCTCATGTTTGGAAACATCATTTGGGTTTTAGGTGTAACTGTTGAAATATTTAATTGCCCTGTGTGTATAGCTTTTTCAAGGTTATGACATCTAACACAATGTCAATCAAATGTCAAATAACAGCATAAATTGCCGATCTGCTGTTGTAATAGCATAGGCCTAATGGAGAAAAATGACTGGATGTGTATCATTTTGGTTTCTTCAAATCATCATTACTTTAAATCTGACTCAATCACTGTAACACATAGTACTGAGCTCATCACTGAGAATACAGTCCATCAAATACAGCCAATCGAATGAGACTTCTTCAAGTGAGCACATCTGTGCTGAAAAATGATTTAAATGATGGCAATAACTGCAGATTTTTCCAATTTCTTTGAGGAAAAAAAAGATTTTTAGGGCTCAAAATGATTAAAAAAAGACTCATGCAGGAATGTTTTGTTTACAGAAAACATGACCTGCCAATAGCCCTCCTTAAACTCTGATTGTGTCATTAGTTCAACAAGTAATAAACACCCTGCAGATCTGCCCTGTAAGGTACCACATCTCTATATAGAAAAGAACCCAGTGCCCCCCACAAGCACAGGAAGCCTTCATCTCAAATAAACAAAGTGTGGAATGATGGGAGATCCTTATCGAGATACGCACAGACGTACACAAGGAAGAGACAAAAGCAAACAAAAAAATGCCACACAGTTTAGCGAAGGCAGACAAGCAGACACACGCCCTGACCTCCTCCTGGCTAAATAATCAGCTGTGGAATCTGCAAGACAAATCTCAGCACAAAGCTGAGATCAGTAGGAGCCATTATTTTTCAATCTGCTTGATAAATCAGCCAGGCAGGCAACAACTGGACACTGGTGAAAACTAAATTAAGATAGGCAGCAGTCACTGAGATTTAGGAGATTATCTTGAAATATTTGGCATTCGGAGGTGATGGTGGGAGAAGACAGACAGAGGATTGGTGGTAGAGCATGCGACCTGTGTAAAAGTTGCCTAAAAGTAAAAATAAGTTTACCTCACTGTTTTGGAGAAATGTGAATGAAGGTTGGAGACATTTTTCCTTCATGCAGTAATGTCGCCTCTCACTGCATGCCAGATAATGAGCAACTAGTCTGGCCCTTTGTATAATTTAGGATGGTAGTTTGTTATTGCACGACTGTGATTATGAATAACACAGAGGCTCACTCCTCCAGGAGTTTAGTCTATTCCTTCTATCCAGCGTTGAGCCAGGCAGACACCCAGATCCCACTGATTAACTGGGACACAGGAAGCTAGCATGTAAACACAGAGGAAGACAAGCAAGCTACTGTTGGGGCTCTATATCTGTTTTTTTGTGGCGTATTGTGCTTTGTGTGCTATTGTTTGGCTTGAAACCTATATCAGATGGTACACTGAGAAAGGAGACGAGCTGATGGTGGTGGGAAAAAAGCTTTGAGCCTTTGTTATGTCATGTAGATATTTTGCTTGATACACTGCCAAGGTAAATGACGGCTGCACCGAAAAAAACTGTGTTGTCAACTTTGGCAGATCACTTCATATTCTTAAGTATGATTTTTTTCAATGGTTTAGGTTTAAAAAGGCTACTTTTTGTCTGCAACTGTTGAGCCTGTTTAGTTCCATAGTGTTGAAGCACTAGTAGGATGGCCAGTGTGTTAGTAGGTGCAGCAGCAGCTAAGGAAGCAGAGCAGGTCATCCAGTGATCGCAGGTTGACAGTTTGATCCCTAGCTCTTTCCGTCCACGTGTTCAAGTGTTGTTGGGCAAGAAGCTGAACCCCAAACTGGTCATGGTGGTCAGTACCTTGCAACCTTTTTTTTGCTCATGTATAAAAGCACTCTGTTTGTGATGCATTCATTCATTTTCCATAGCTGTTGGGGGTTGCAGGCTGGAGCCTATACCAGCTGACATTGGGCAAGAGGTGGGGTACACCCCGGACAGGTCAGTAGACTGTCACAGGGCTAACACATAGAGACAGACAACCATTCCTGCTCACATTCACACCTACGGGCAATTTAGAGTAAGCAATAGCATGTCTTGTGGGAGGAAACCGGAGTACCCAGAGAAAACCTACGCTGACACAGGGAGAACATGCAAACTCCGCACAGAAGGGCTCCCCCACCCCAAGTTTGAACCAGGGACCCTCTTGCTGTGAGGCAACAATGCTAACCACCATACCACCGTGCCATCACATTAATAATTTAGTATTACAAAACACTGTTTCTGTCAATCCTTGGAGGTGGGAAGTACATTTATCAGAATCAAAATCAGCTTTACTGACCAAGGACCAAGTATGTTTTTTGTTTTTTTTTTCCAGGCACTTCATCATAGTATAATTTGAGGTTACTGAGTTATTCCATTTTGGGAGACTTTTACTCAAGATGTATTATGAGGAGTATTGTGCTTTCACTTTAATGTTATGTATATTGTTTATTTATTTTATATTGTATATTGTACTTTTTAAAATCTTTTTGTATTTCACTTAGATTCAGCAGCTTTGTATTAGTTGTTTGTTCAAACACTTACAAGGCTTTAATTTTCTATAGTTAGAATAATAGTCATACTACTACTACTACTATTGCTGCTGCTACTGCTACTACTGCTACTAATAATAATAATAACAATTTTCTTTGACACAAAGCAAAATCTCTTTGGGGTTGGGATGAGTGATTGGGCATTAAATGTCACTCTGATACCAAACATCGCAGCTGTATCAGTCTCAAACTAACCGCCAGTGCTGTTTCTTTCATAACCACAATCCCTCCTTAACCTTAACTAAGTAGTTTTAGTAAATCTTAACTAAATCTCAATGATAATGGGAGCAGATTGAAAAAAAAAACATCATGTGAATCATTTTGGTCATATAACTTTTGGAAAGCAATAACAAAGTCATTAAGACTGTTCTTGTGCACTGTTTGTATGTGTATTGATGAAAAGAAATGCACCAAAATTCATATGTATAACTCATGTAATCATGAGCCAGTAATTCATGTATAACCCATGTATTTGCTAAGCCTGCGATCACTTGACCAAAGCACTCATGGGAGTGAACAAGGAAGTAGTTCGCATAAGGAAGCAAGCTGGGGTGGCAGATGGGTTACAAAACACAGGACTTTCGCCCAGGAGATCAGTTTTTGGAACTGTGTTAAACCAAGTGAACTTTGAGTTATTTTAAGGCACTTTGTTACTAAGTTTATTTTTCTAAGCCTAACCTATGAAACTTAATGTGCCTAGACCTAAAGATGCCCCAACCATGTTTCTTTTCCTGAACCTAACCTACCGAACTTTACGTTAAGTAGGGACCTTCATGTTAAGTATGTATCATCATTCGTAGGGTGATAATTTGTCGGATATCATATGAACTGTTTTGTAAGATAGCATGCAAACAATTTTATGAGGACACAGCAAACAAACAATTCATTTAGTTATGAGGACTTGCTGGAGATGCTGTTATCAGCTTTTCAGGAATTATGAAAAACCTTTTTGTTCCATTTTAAACATTATGCTTTCAGGTCAGCAAACGTGCTATTTTTCTTTTACAGTTGTATGTAGTATGTTAGTTTGTTTTGTTACATTTACATTTCATTGCTTTTTGTGTTATTAAAAAAATGTAATGACACGAGGGACTATACTTTAGAATTGGAACTTTTATTTTTAATGTTTAATTTCATTTTATTTATACTTGTTTTTTAAATGCATATCTTTTTCATGCAATGGAGTATTTTCTCCATGACTACTTCGAATTTCAGTTCATCTTACAGCACAGCAAAGTTAACCTCCTTTACATCACTTTCAGTAAGCAACAGTAGTAAATGATGAAGGAATTTCTCTTGGTGCAGATCTGTATTGATTACTGACACACACACACACACACACACACACACACACACACTCGGACATTCACAGGGGACGTACACTCCCTTTAAATTTCCATTTTGCTAAATTCCCCTGCGCTAAAAATTCCACAAGTCGGGGAGGGAATGAATGCATCCCTATATGTCACCCCCTCCCTTTCCTGTCTATGTTCCTTTTCCTGTGTGCGACCTCCCCATCTCTTAACGCCAACGAATCCCCTCTTCCACCCGAGAGAAGCAACCATTTTATTTAGGTCCACTTTAACCCGCCTGTCAGATTTATGTGAGGAATCCAGGGGGCCGTTTGATTCAGGAAGCTAGGGGGATCAGCAGGGGAACTAAAGGCTAACATACACACACACAGAGCTGTGTATACACATGGATGAAACACTTAACACATAACACGCATATTCACACGTACAGGAAACACTAAACCACAAATACCTACACAACGACAGATATATATTTACACGTGCATACAAACATGTGGAGGAAAGCCGTGTACACAAGACGAGCATTCACGCATACAGGAAACACTCCACCACAAATGGCTGGACACACACACACACACACACACACACACACACACACAGTCAGAGCTTATGAGATCTGATGAAGACAAGTGTTCTATCAACAAGTCCAACTCCAGTATCATTTCCTTCCTGAGGTTCACCGCAAACATTACAGGCCTGCTGGCTCATTCACTGCATGGCAGGGTTGCTAACAGGGTTGCCAGGTTGGTGGGAGGTAATGGATTGAATACCCACGTGGCGTGGAATGGCTGGGAAAGACACACACACACACACATCCTCAGACATACACACAAAGATTAAGGTAACTCCGACACATGCAGAGAGATAGGACATGCTCCCAGGAACATGCAAAGACACAACATGCTGTCACAGGACACTGAAACATGCAGAGATACGGCCCGTACACATGTACGCTCATACACACACGCTTAGAGGGAAAGCCCAGAGAGGAGGCTGAAGAGATTAGTTTATCATCCTTGGTGCTGACAGATCCTGCTGATGTGTGACCACAAACCAAACAACCATCAATCTCTTCGCTGCAGGAGAAACAGGACGGAGGAGAGGATGGTGAAGAGTTTTGCATGTGAAGGTCTAAACACTCAGGAGTATTTAGCTTGAGTTGGAGTGAGTACACACACACTACTCTGGAAAGGCCTGAGTGGCGTTATTCATCAGAAAAAGGGCAGCTGTGGATTTTACTGTGAGTTGACAGTGAGAGAGGAAATTCTGTTGTACATCCACTTGAACTGGAATGTGTGTGTGTGTGTGTGTGTGTGAGAGATCAGATGTAGAATTTATACTGCCCTTTTACTTTGGTGAAGGCGTGTGTTTGTATGTGTGTAAGGAGGTTTGGGAAATCCTGCCAGTCAGTAAACTGCACACATCCCACTGATGTTTACCATCCTGGGCGATGGTGATGCTTGAATACCAAAGCCCACCAAACGGATGAGAGAGGAAAAAAAAAGTAATGTTGGTCAGTCCAGCTGTCTCTGGATGGAGCAGTTGCTGCTGTTTAGGAAAGTGTGTGTTTTGGCATCATTTCCTTCAGGTGGGAGAGTGGATGTAGACACCACAGTGACATTGCGGAAAATACAAATACAGTGGTTCAGTGGTTTAAGTGGAAAGATGGTCCGTTCTTTGTGAGTCATGCAAAGATCGCAAATGTTTGTCTTTTTTATGTCAAATGCAAAATTTCATTTTGTTTTAAGTGTAGCAAATATCCAGCACAATGCTTTTATTTTGAAGTTCTGCTGCAGGGTGACAAGCAGGTGTCTTTTAGTAGCGACAACTGAGAAGAAGCTAGCTACCTCCAGGGGAGGGAAAACAACTCAATCACCAGAATAAATTGTGGCATTGCACATCCTGCAAAATACAGATATGTTAAATTTGTACATTTCATCTGTAGTGGATAAGTTAAAACTTTTATTTTTACCTTGCAGTTCTCAATTTGTTTAGGCACAAAACCAACGTGGTTAGGGTGAGGAAAACAAGTAAAAACTTTAAACACTCGTTTTTGTCGCCACAAAGCTGCACACACAGTTTCCACAGCTGGAAATCTCACTGGTCTTGAGCTGCCTTGCCCAGGTGTAACGCCATCCATCATCCCCTTCTCCTCGTGATAAAGAGACTCAGCACATATATATGTAATCTGAACTACGTCACTTTAGAAATGTTGGGATGATGCATATGAAACGTATAAGTGTAACATATCTGTGGGTTTGCAGAAATGTACAATGCCAGGATTTTTTTTGGCGACTAGGCTGAGGCCGAAGTATCAATACAAGCTCTGAGTACCAATATTGGCAATCAGTACAATCAGCACAGACACATGCACGCACAGGAAAGGATCCATCTCAGTCTTCTATATTGTATCCACTTTTATTTCATCAAATAGTCAAGAAACTGTCTCTGCAGACACCCCTCTGTCAGTATCTTATTACAAGACACTGACGTTAACAGCAAGGGTGTTTCTGGTCGCCTGACCCATTAGTGATACTCGTGGACCGGATTTCAACACATACCCAGGGTCTTTTAGAGTGTGTTGGCATCTCTGCTATTTGAAATGATGCTGATATCCTTTTTGACGTCTTTAAACTGTAACCTTAGATGTGTACTGCAACAGTTTGCAGCTAAGTGTGATGCAGGATCAACACCTCCAAGTTTTAGATCAAAAAATGAGTGGACTTCTCAATGCAGGTGAGGGAGGATATTTATGCGTCTAAGGATCTTGGGCGAAGGGTTGAGCTATTAGCTGTAGAAATGCAGCTTTGTGTGAGACCATGATGGTAAAGATATGGAGAGAATTTGATCTTTTAATCTATACATGCCTGGTTTTGCATGTTCCATATGTCAGCATGCGCCTGGATTCCTGCATGTGTTCCTCAGTGTGTGTCCGGCCACAGCAACAGACGGCCTAATATTCCGAGAACAGGCTGAGAGGAAGAAGTAGCCCCCCAACACGTCCGTGTGGTGAAAGCACCTCTTCAGCACACGGCAGCTGTTCACATTTCCTGCGTATTGGATGTCGAGCGGTGGCTATCTCTCATTTGCTGAGTGCATTATTAACAGATGGACTTCCCGCTCTGCGCTAATATTGGGAAATGGGAGAAATGTGGAGAGCACTGTGGACACACACATACACACACCACATCCCTTGAGCAGCTGCTGCTGCTGCTCAAGGGGTGTGTGGTGTGTGTGTGTGTGTGTGTGTGTGTGCGTGTGTGTGTGGATAGTTCTCGCTCGGTGTACCCTCTGTTTGTGTGTTTCTGTGTGTGTACATGTACATGTCTGTGTCAGGACATATGACTGTATGGCAGACTTATGTACATGACATGAGGTTTGTGTGTGTGTGTCTGTATGAGTGAGTGAGCAGGGCTGCTTGTGTGGGCCAGCTATGTGGCAGAAGAATTCCCCTTTGACCTCATCCCCGCTTCATTGATTCACATGGAGTGATTTGATTAGCAGTAAATGCATGACTGTCAGCACTGTACATTCAGCTGCAAGGAAGCCATCGGATGACACTGTTTGAGCTGTCATATTGAATTTTACCAAGATAAAGGGCTGTTTCACCAAACAACAAAGTCAACACAATAGTGACTGAAAATACACAGGAAGTGGTGAGTTTCCAGCAGCAGTACTTGTGATGGCTCATGATGGACATGTCATAAGAAAATGGGTCAGATTGTTAGTTTCAGACCCCACTTCTCTTTCCTCTGCTGCAAAGATATTTGAGTTCCCTAGAAGAGTAAAGCTTTTCCCGCCAAAACTGTCAAACCAATTTTTTGGGTAATTTTCATCTACTACTTTCGTCTTCTTTTTTCTACTGTGGCTCGGCTTGTTCCCCAGTTGTACATTGGTTTGGAAAAAAGCAACAACCAAATGACAAAATGTAATAAATATCTATATAAATTATGCAAAATTAGAATAAAATTGAGAATAAGAGATTGAAACTCTTGAAAGTTCTAAAAATACTAATCAGCAATTTCCTATTACGAAAAAGTGGAGGGCCACCCAAGGAAGCAAAAACGTCCTCAACGTAAAATCAAGAGAATCCAGAACAAAACTAACCACACAGATAAAATAAAAACAATTATTTTGGGTATTCTCAATTTTAAACCCATGTCATGAAAAACAGACATGACAAGAATTAAATTGGCTGATATCAGACAGAATTCAACTTACACAGTTACACAGTGCTTCTCCATCTTCAGTCTGACATTGCGTCCACTCTAAATAATCTCTGGGGGCAAGGGAGATTTGATTTTCCCTTACCAATTGCTAGAGAGCAACATAACTAACTGAATCTTTCAGTCTACACTGATGCGTAACCATGCCAACATACTGGTTTTGCCGGGGTTTTAAGAGTGGTATGGAGTGAAGTAAAAACAAACTATGAAGTCAGGCGATATAGAGAAGACATTCATTTAGAACAGTCTTGATAGCAGCATCTATCTTGTCACCATTTTTGTCTTTACTGCCCACTGGTTCCAGGCATGGCTTGACAACAGTCCTGATACCACAGTTGGTGCTGATTGGCTAATTGTTATTGTTTTTCAAATGAGAAAAAGCTGTTTTGTATCATGATGCCAGACAACTCAACTTGTTGGAGTGGGTGGATTCAAAGTTCTGGACCAAGGCAAAGAATGACATCTACTTCTTGCTATCTGGAGGAAAGTTAACTTCCAGTGTTCCTCTGTATACTTGATCAGCAAAATGTCAGCTGAATTGATCATTCACACCAAACCTTTCTCATTCCCAGGTAGTGAAATACTGATGCTTTGTCATGCCCCTCAGCGTCTCATTATGACGCACAGGTCACCCTTTATCGTATCTACGTGACTCACAGCTGAAACACATTGTAACACATGATAAATGTCATGAAATGGTCTCTGTTAGGAGTATACAACAGAAGGTTACATTAAAACAACACTGTCTTTTGGTTAAACATGTGATGTAGGTACATTCGTGATACAACATTACATTACAACAACACTGACTTTTGGTTACACACGAAACACTTATTGTGGTCTCTCAGATGATGTCAGTGTTTGTTTGACCCTTTCACCTCCCCTCCCCTCCAGCCTACACATACTTTCTCACTCTTTACACCAAATCAGTTGCTCTCAGCCTCAATTATTGCTGGTTTAAATTGGAGTTAGCTGAGAGTCTAGTGCATCTTACAAACACACTAAAGGTTGCCTTTGGCGTTAATATCGCACGCTGAGGGACATATCAAGCAAACACTATTTTGACACCCTAGGAATGAGAACGGACTGGCCACATGGACAATAAATGATGTTGAGTTGTATATCTGTCTAACACTGAACTCAGTAGACAACACATTCAGTAGTTATCAGCATTCACAGTTAAATTACTGAAGGACAATACCATGCAAGATTTGACTTCTTAAAAACAGACCATTTAACCAACACTTGGGTGATGTGTATGATGTACAATCTGAAAAACAACTCATACTTACATCACTTACAGGTTGACTTGAATTTCAAGCTCTGGTACATTATGTGACACAAAGATTCAAGAGTCTGCTAATGGATTTGTATGGAAATGAGTGGAAATCATTTGCTGCCAGAAAGTCTAAAAAGTAAAGCAAATACTAGCTGTGAAGTCAAGGATGCTTTTTGTTGTAAAATGGTTAAAATCAGTAAAACCACTGGGTTGGCCCCATAATAATGTTAACTGTATACAGTTTGACTAAGGTCTGAAGGAAAATTTTGAAAGACTCTGTGTGTTCTCTTACTCTGGTTGTTACGGTCCATTATCGTAATTATTCACGTATCCAAGTGTCATTATCTCCTGCATCTGTCCTTTGGTTTCCTGAAGCTTAATCTGACTTACACTCACTGGCAAAGGATGACTCATTACACCCTCCTTGCTCCTATGTACCTTCCCTTACTCATTTGTCACCTGGGTATGTAAACACAACCAGGCACTTCCTCCACGTTGCCATTCCTAAACGAGGCACTCATTGAAAAGGATATAAACCAGGCTACTTCCTGTGTACCTCAAGCAACCTAAGATGGCACGGGAACAACACCAAGTCCAGGTTTATCTGAAGTGTCTCCTGCCATCCGTAAATGCATTTGTTAACTCAGCCAACCATCAAGAGTCCCGGACAGTGGAACAGCACACTTAGAGCAACACTTTCCGCTTCTTCCTTTAAAACAAACAGCTGCGGCAGAAGCAGAGGGGAGTGATGGAAGTGAGAGCTAAATGAGAGGCTTTCTCATGCCATGATGCCAACTTATACAGTTTGGTTTCGACTTTAAATCACAGGAAGCTTATTTCTGCTTCTTCTATAAAGCTATTGTCTACTGTAGAGAGTAAGGAAACTGGAGATACCAACGCACCAAGGCACTTTTTTTTGATGCTATGAGCAACTATCGTAGTACGAAGAGGGAGAAAATCTGCATAGGGTGGGTGGTAGGTGAGACGGAGGGCTAAAAAACACTCGACTTAATCAAAATATTTGACAACAACATAGTGTGCTAGTACGTGTAGCATAATACGCTAGTGACATATGTCATGTGACTAATGTGATGTATGTCACATGACATTAAATTACTTTTGTAGCAGACATTTATTTTAAGCCAAACCATTTTTTCCCCCAAACTTAACCACCTTCTTTTGTTGCTTAAACTTGAGGAGGTAAACTAAGTTTTCTTTCTACGTCGTCAGTTTATTATGAAAAGAGACTGCATGCATTCACTGAGCAGAAACTGAACAACAAGTTCTGAACAACAATGCATGAAATGACATGTCATCCCCGAATGTCCAGAACTGATGCTGTAGGGATACCTATAGCGTCATAGTTTGACGTGGAGGGCCGTTGATTGATCATCGCCATTTAGAAGTGAGAATATGCTGCTGGAGCCTATCCCAGCTCATGTTGGGTGAGACGTGGGATACACCCTGGACAGGTTGCCAGGCGATCACAGGGCTGACACATATAGACAACCATTCATGCTCACATTCAAACCTACAGGCAATTTAGAGTCAACAGTTAACTTAACCTGCATGTCTTTGGGCTGTGGAAGGAGAGCGCAGAACCCGGAGAAAAACTATGCTAACACAGGGAGAACATGACTACATGATAGAGCCCAAGCAATGAGTTTGAGCAAAGTCCTTCTAAGGCAAGTCGTACCACTCCAACGCCATCTTTGATACGCGCCAGGGCAGCTATTTGAAATTAACAAGACCAAGCCCTATCAAAATGAGTGGGTGAAGGTCTGGTTCTCTACTTCCAGAGCTCGCTGGGACATAAAAACTATATGAATAGCATCAGCAAAAAAGACTGATCCAAATCGATGAGAAGACTTGCCAGTTATGTTCCTTAATAAGGTTTAAAACCGCTTTTTTCTTCTCAGGTTATTCAACTGCGCACGCGCGAAAGCTTCATGACACCGTTTCAATATACAGTTCCAACAACGTAAGACGTCACCGGTGCATGAGCTTTGTTTTGAGGGGTGGGGAACCCTGGAGCGCAGCGTATTTAATAATCATGAGGAAGCAAGCGAGCGCACACCTGACCAGATACCTGTGGCTTCTACAGGTGGTGCATAAGTATCCTTCGCAGCGGAGCGGTCGAGATGACATGTAAACAGAGGAAAACAACTTATATTTTCAACTGTGTCTGTTTGTAATTTCATCCTCACTATGACCAAGAACGTTTGTTGTCTGGAAATCATTTTCACTTCTTCCATAAGCCAAAGATTGTAGACGGGCTCTGATTGAAGGCATACTGCACAGGCGGAGCGAGGTGGCGAGGCGTAGCTTTCCAACCACACTTTCCCCGTGACCCTCCCTACTACTGTCAATGGTCCCTCCCTCCAGAGTCCTCTATGCAGCAACTTGACCAAACTGTCGTAAAGGTACTACAACATGACTGACAAAAAAAATCACCAAACAGCTGGCTTTGTGAGTTACGAACTACCCTCCTTCATTTATATGGAAGATTTTTTTAGTGATCAGTCTCTTCATAATAAAGTCTCTGGTTTGAGCCCAGAACTTGCTTGCTGTGAGGCGACAGTACTAACCACTGCACCAAGTAGAGTGGGTTGTCCACCAATTGGAAGATCAACGGTTCAATCCCAGGCCCCTCCAGTCTGCATGACAAAGTATCCTTAAGCAAGATACTGAACCCCAAATTGCTCCTGATGGCTGTTTCACTAGTGTGAGTGTGTTAAAAACTGAGTAGCAGGTGGCACCTTGTATGGTAGCCTCTGCCACCATTGTGTAACTGTGTGTGTGAACAGAATGTGACTTGTAGTGTAAAAAGAGCTTTGAATGGTCAGATGACTAGAAAGGCACTATACAAGTGCAGTCCATTTACCACTTTTTTGACATAAACAACAAATGAAAGTGCAGAGATTTGTGTGCCGCATTTTTTGGAGGAGTATGTTAAACAGAAGAATCACTTTTGAAGAGCAGCTGATGTTGTTGGACTTCTCTAACATCCAATCAGATCAGCACAGTGGGACTTCTTCAATGATTCTTGTAAACACAGATGCTTACCTGAAGGTTTAAAACTCAATTAACAAAAGTACCACAATGTATACTAAAAGAGAATGGCTTTAAGGTACTTCCTGTATGTTTGTCCGTAACTGCCAGACTCTCTTTGCTATATATTTCTGAGTGCGGATCATTTGGGAGCTTTGATTGTCATACTGCCACTACATGCCAAAACAGTTACATAACCAGACGAGTGCAGTATTTTATCACTCCCTGCCATCTACATAAACAGTCTTTTCAGGAGACCTAATATGTCTCATGGCCTGTTGGCAAGGCGACAGCGGTGCCAGGGTAATAACTAACTGAATGAAGGCCTGGACCCAGCTCTGGCAGGGTTGTGGTTAGCGAGCCAGGAGTCCAGTGCCAGCGGTCCTCTTGCTGTCCTGAGAGGCTGCCAAATCATAACCCTGCTTCAACAAATGCAGCGTGACGCGGGGATCCATCTCTGTGAGCGTGGTGGCGCCGGGGACCGACTCCGTCGGGCCTGGCCTGTCTCTGTCCCCACTTTGTGTCTACGGCTCGCACAGGACTGTCAGCTGGACAGTTAACACACAGCATGTCAGGGCCAAACACGGCAACACATGTCAGGAAGAGGAATGTATTGTGTCTGTGTGGATCGCTGCACATACACACTGGCTGAACACATTTTAGCTGTTTTTCTGTCTACAATTGGTTTTCATGTTTCATTCAATTAGTTTTGGTAAGAGACTTCAAAAGATTTGTAACATACACCGACAGTACACACACACACACACACACACACACACACACACACACACACACACACACACACACACACACACACACATACAGTATACTGTTACTGTAATGTCAACTATGTATATATAATTTATGGCTTCACAGTTACAAATGAAATGAATTGCATATTAAAAAGAGGATAGACAAAAAGAAATTTTTAATGAAATCTATAATGAAAGACACATAAGAGTTTTAATAAAAAGTCCAGGGACAAACCAAGGATAAAGCAAACAGTTTCAGACCTGAATCTAATAGGATGCCAGGGTTGTGAAGACATCAGGGTTGGACTGGGAACAAAATTTGGCCTCAGCAATTTTCTGCTGCCCCATTTCTACTGTGTTACTACACTGGTATCTGCCTGCTGCTTGAGTCCTTTTTCTTTATGTCTCTGATTTTTACTGCTCTAACTTTTGTGTTTTTTAGCTCCTTTATCCATCCAATTTGTATTTTCATTCCTCTTACTCCACGTCTACTGTCTTGATTTCATTTATTTCTTACTTTTGCTCTCATGCTTGATCTCTGGGGCCGGATGAGGTGATGAGGACCGGTAGCAGTGCACCTGCTTTACATTAAAGGTAGGCTATTGATTTTGGAATCGTATCAGATGGACTGTTTCAATATCAAGTGGGCCGCAACCAGCAGGTCTTTTTTTTTTTTCCTCCCCAACATTGCAAGTGGCTGGCCCATCTGGCATTTGCCCGAATTGCCCAATGGCCAGTCCAAGCCTAGAAGCCATCACTGGGATAGAATGATATCACTATTGAGTCTTAGTAAACACTTAATGTGTAATTCTGCTACAGCTTTATGACTTAAAGGATATTCTTTCACTGTGCTATAGAACTCCATTGTTGTCCCCAAACTCATTTGAGTGTTTTAAAACACATAATTAAGCCACACAGTTGCGGGTTGACATGTTCTTTCACAAAATGCCTTATGAGTTTAAAAGATAAAAGAATGGATTACTTGGTCTACTGTCATGGGGATAGAAATAGGCATAATTTGGTTTTATTTCATAACTTGATGTGTTTATCAAGGTGCATCAAGCACAACCCGGTCGCACTCCGAAGTTGTCAAAATGCGGCACTTGGTCAGTGACCTCTGGCATCAGAAACAGACAAAAAAGCAGTCCTTTCATGCCGGCATGATACACAGCCACGTTGCCATTATAGTTTAATGGTGCCCAGGGGCATTGGGGGAAACGCAGCGTGACAAGAACAACAGTTAAGGTGGCAAAATCCAAGTGGGGAGGGCGGGTCCTCTAACCACAGACTTTCACTCGAGAGGCTGGTGTTCACTTCCCGTAAGATTGTAAGGCCAAACCCAGTTCTTTTTTTCCTAAACCCAACCATGTGTGTATGTTGGCAAAATGTAACCATGTGTGTTTGTTATTGAAGAAAAAAAACATAATTCACGGTGTTGTGCTGACGTAGTGCGTTTATTTAGAAAGAGACTTTTTGAAAAAAAAAGGCAATACATGTAACAGACACAACTTGACACGGCATCCCAGAATGTCAACAACCAACGCCAGTTCTTTAGGTCAAGGCAAGATGGAGGGACCAGTGGAAGTCAGCAGAACTATCAAGGCCTCACTACTTTATTGACGATCCCATGGACGTCCTTGGCCAGCATCTGCCCCGACAGCAATGGACAACCCTCAACCACTTGAGGACAGGTGTAGGACGCTTTGGTGCAGCAACGCAGAAATGGGGCGACCATGGTCTAATCGACTTGGATGATGGCACGCTGGACTGGCTTGTATCAACGGAGCTAAGGGTCTAAAGACATAAGCCAGAAGAAGAAGAACAACCAATGCACCCAGGGTACATTGCACATCGTCGATATGTGACAAGGTCGGAGTGAGAATGTGTTGACTTGGAATCTGAAGTCATATGTAGGTTTGCACCAGAAGGCTAGGAGCCAAGTTCTGATGATTACTTTAACAGGTCTGATTGGACTGTATGTAGAATTTTGAAATGAATATGGGGGAAAAAAAGTTATCCAGGCTCTGATTTCATCAAAGTCATTGTGTTAGGTAGCAATTTTCTGCACTTTTGTGGATAAATACTTTCAAGGTGTATTAAAATGGAGCAGTAGCACCAGAGGTACATGTCTCACTAAACGATGCACAGACTGCACAGTTTTGCAAAGTAAATTAAAAAAAGCAGTGGTTCTATCATATCAGCTCCTACTGTACTGCACATTAAAACCTGTCTTGTACAGGACAGGTGAGTCGACTGTAATTACAGGTTTTAGCGACACTAAGGGGAGTAATCTTGCCACAGGGCTGAATGGATAATTGAAAGCCCTGGAACAAGGTGATTAATGAACAACGGGGCGTTTTACAGTTCACCTGATCTTCAGCTGTCACTGAAGGAGGTGCTGCCATGATGGAAAGGACTTTCCAGGCAAACAGACAGGTGTTTGTTCCTCTGCACCTGTCGTTGTTTTTCTTAATGTGCCATTTATGCCTCTTTTGGTGAGACTAGCAGCCAAAATTAAACGTATAGCAGCAATATGAGAATGTTGCATGCTGTTATTTTTTATCTTCTCTACCAAACGTAAAGCTTTATTTTCCTTAACTGTTACTTTAATTCCTTAGAAAATAACAAGATTTAGTCTTTTCCCTCGGGTAAATAAAAATGAGCTGTCATTTTACAAAGGGTAACTGCATTGTATCTCATCTGTGACACTGTATATGATACCAATTTTAGATCCATCTATAATTTGATTCGATGTAATTACCCCAAACCATTTTGAAAGCGTATCATTCTGAGCTCTCATTTCTTCAAACCAGTTTGTCATGCTACCAAGCTTCACACTGATACTCATAGTATTTATGGCTAAATTTAAATTAAGCTGTATTCCCCTGGGATATAGCAAGATTCGAGATACTGCAAATCTGCTTCTGGTGCTTTCTTCCAGAACCGCATTTAACATTTTTCATTTCGTCATGGAAGCCTTACCCTACAGTACGTATATATTCAGCACCTGTTTTCCTATTTAGAGCCAACATAAGGCCTCACATGATGAGCCCAGCAAGACCAAATCCATCTAAAAACCTCCATCCCACCTTAAAGCTCTACATACTCCCGGCAAGCATACTCCCAGAGTCCCTTGCTGATCTAGTGGGTTCCATACCAGGTCCTGCAGCTCCAGGCTGATTGGTTTGTCTCACCTGGGTGGTTCTTAAAGCATGTGACTGTGTCAAATCCTACTGTGTGCTCTCATACCTCATACTGAACCACCAAACAGCAGGCTTTCTCTTCTGAACATTATGGGGGCTCTGATTAACTGATTTGGCTCCCTTGCAGACAGATTATGAGGGAGGAGAGGAGCAGTTATAAAAGGGAGGAACAGTGAGAGAAAGATGGGGTAGTACACTTGAGGTGATTTGACACTTTCCATGTCAGCATGGTGGGGAGGTTGAGTTAGCTACTTTATCATCTCCATTTTGATGGTGTGTAAAATAAGTCTGCATTTGTAGATATCCAGTTAAGTATGCACACACCTGTGTCCACTGCAGAGGATATCTTATGAGTGAGGTGTGTGCAGTTTGCTGACATTATATTACAGAATTTCTAGGAGCTGAAGTTAAAAATTTCCAAACATCTTTCTCTTCTCGCAGCTATTAGGCCTGCCAGTGTGCAAAGTTGTCCACTGCTGATTTAGAGAAGATTTAGAGAAGCGGCAGAGGGGGAGGAAGATGCAGAGATGTCAAGAGAGAGGAGAAATAAGATTAAAAATGAGGTCCGCAGAGAGGGATGGTGAGAGAAAATGGCAGGAAAATGTGGCATCAGAGAGGAAGAGAGGAAAAAGGGAAAGATGTGTATAAACTAAAGGAGACATGAGAAAGTCACAGAGTTAGAGATTTCAAAAGAAGCCCCAACCGTTTTGTGTCTGTCAGGGCCTCTGTTGTTTGTGTTGGCCTGGCCCTGAGTTACATATATGTACATACTGGTATGTAAATTTTTTCTTTCCCATAGCACAAAACTGACTCAGTTATTGGCACGTTTGTAAACCACTGGCTCAAAAATTTCCTCAAAATATAGTAAATCGTCCCCTGAAAAGATTGGTGTGAATATGACTGTTTTTTGGCAGACCACTGGCTTCATTTTTCAGCACTGCTGTGAATGTTAAAAGGTCAGTGTCATAACTTGTTTTGATGAATTTTAAAGAAAATACACCGTGGAAGGAATGAACACTGACAGCGGAAGTTAAAAGACAACTCTGATTACAGTCACTTTTGCAAATGGCACAATGGATCATTGTTGTCAGTTAGAGAGTTATAGAGAGCATATTTTAGTATTCAGTTTCAAAAACTAAAAATTTCTACGTGAAGCAACAAAATGTAAAGAAACTGTGATGCCATTCCAGTATTTTGCAACATACTGAAGTGGCCCTACATTTTAATCGGGGAAGTTCTGATGGAGATATGTGTACAAAAACTGCTGATGCAGTTCCTTAGTGGTTGGCAGAGGAGATTTGTAAAGTTAATTTATGACTGAATGCTCCTCTAAGATTTTTCATTTATGTGAAGAACACAGATACGTCTGTGTTGTGATTTCAGAGATACACATGGGCATTAAAACACACATTAACATCTTCAATGTCAAAACCTTTTTTCTCTCCCTATATTATATGAGTCTTTTGTTCAGTGCCGCAGCAGCGTCAGGGTCCCACATACACTTTAGTTCTCCTCTCTCCATGTTTTCACAGCAGTGAGCTGTTAATGGAAGCGGAGGCCGCTGGCTGTGCCTGGCAATGAAAATAAGACCCAGGCAGGGAGCCGGGCTGGTGGGGAGAACAAGAGGAGAAGTGGGGAGGTAGAGATCGTGGTGGTGTGTGTGTGGGAGATGCAGCAGAGCTCAGAGGGAGGGAATATCATCCATTTCCATGCTAATACCCTTTGCCTTTTACATTTGGTGTCCCTTGTGGTGTTTTGCCGATAACGGAATTTCCCATCATAGGATCAATGCGGTGTGACTTCCTCAGCACATCACAGTACCACAGAGCAGAAACCACATCTGTCAAAAAAAAACTGTATGTATTCTTTACAACTAAGGGTAAAAAACAGAAATGTGCCAAAATCAGAGCAGCAATGAGATAGAAATGTCACCAATCTAGTGTTTTTGCTTTCATTTCTTCTCCGGTTTTATTATCTGAGCATCAATATTTGTATGTTTGCAGACTGCACATATCTCTCAGGATTCAGATGATTGTAGTTAGGCCTAATTTATAACACTTTTTGAGGGAACAGAAAGAACCAGAGAGTCCAAAATAAAAACATGCTGTCACGGTAGCTGTGTCACACCATCCAGTTTTATATGATCCTGCTCTGCTAAATAAGAAACATCCATTTTGCCACAAACTAAACTAGCTGTAACCAAAAGAAGCCACTACACAACCCACAAGTAGAACCTCCTTCCCCCAGCATGGAGCCTCTGCTAGTTTGGGAGGATTCAATAATAATTTTGTTGTGTCACTTCCTGAGCTGAGCAGGCACTTGGACCTATCTTGGTCTCAGCCTCTAATGGTAGTTTACCCTGAAATTTCAACATTGTGACTTAGCTCTATGGTGTAGGAAAACTTAATTGTCAGTTTTGGTCTTTTCATTTGTTGATTATATAACATGAAATTAGTAGTTAAGGCTTGTTTCTATCAACTCGGGATTATTGCTAAGATCAAACCATTTCCCTTTGCTAAAAAAATTGTTATTTATGGATTCATCACGTCACATCTTGACGATTGGATTTCCCTGTTTCCTGGCATTGGCCAAAAATCACTCTCATGTCCACAGTTTGCTCAAAAATGGGTTCCAGCTAAAATGAGGGAGGCAAAAAAAATCCAAACAAACTGTCTTTCAATTGCTTTAATAGTACAGATTCTAAAAATTGTATTGATAACTTTTAAGGCTTTTATAGGCCTTGCTGCTTGTTTTATTGCAGTGCTGTCAACCCTCAGTTTAACTTAATTTATGTTACTTTACCTGATGATAGGTGGCATTGTCCTAAAGAACAGTGCATAATAATCCCTCTTAATCATCACTTCTGACCTGCTGTATTTATCTGTGGAGACTCTGCCTGTATTTTCTTCTAATTTTGCTGTATTCAGGAGGTTCCTGCAGCGTTCAGATGAGGTTCGGACTTTAAAAAAGGTAGCAACCAGGTGCCAGACCATAAGCAGTGTGCATTCAAAATGATGCAACAAAAATTACAGACACAGTGTCAGAAAAATGCAAACACAGCCAGGGAAAAATGCCCAGTGGACAAAGCTGGAGTTGGTTTTCACATTCACTTTTGCTGCGATACTGTTTACAAACAGTAGCTGACAATGCCTGCATAGTATACCTTTAACCCTTTTAATCCTTTATGTTGTAATCTTTGCTGTAATTTTTTAGGAAGTTCTAAACTGTACTTTTCCCTGACTATTTTTACCTCCTGCTTTTTGTAAAGCACTTTGCAACCTTTCCAAAAGTGCTATGAATAAAGTGTTCCATGAACATTATTATGGTGATATTGATGAGATAAAATAATGCTTAAATTAATAATAGGAATAGACGTAGAGGTTGCCAGCGTGGCCAGCAAAATCACTGGGTGGGAAAAGAGCAGCACTTGTTCCTCCATCATGACCACCAGTGAGGTGCCCTGGAGCAAGACCCTTAATCCCCAGCTCCAGCTGCTCAGTGGCCAACACATCACTCTGTGGTTGTACTGGGCAGATGTGAATGTGTATAATTGTGTTACTGTGGAGCAGAACGTTTCTATAAAAGTGACACTGTTCTAGTTAAATAAAGCCTTAAATAGGTTCACACACAAAAAGCAATGGTGTGGTATTCTCTGAAAATAAACCTCTGCAAAGGCTTACGCTAAAACATGTAGGAACAAGGGGAGCCCCAATGCTTCTCTCAGCTTCTCCTGTACTGACTCAGTCTTTCCCACTGCCCTGTGAAGGTCCACAATGGGACAAAACTGTGCAGACTGTGGCCCTCGACGGCCATTGTGGAGAAAGAAAACAGATGCTGCTGCTGTAGCGGGATACAGACGCATCAACAACATTGATGACAGCGATGTTGGATGAATATTATCTTGTGTAATTAGTCCCTTAAGGAGATGGGGTCAGGACGGTCCACTGCAAGTGGGACGTCTGCATCAACTGCGAATCAGTCTCCTACCAGGGAATGGCTTCCTCTTTCTTCAGAGTGATGCAGAGACAACTTTAGTGGGCAAAATAGAAAAGACCAGCAGCATGCGCTTAGTGTAGTCACCATTGTATTGTCATACAGCACCCTCTACTGGGTAAATTTAAACATAAAAAGTTCTGTCTAAAAGATTTTGCACAGTTTACACAAAGGCAATTATCCGTAATTGAAATCAGAAAATGAAAATCACACCATGACTGACTACAAATGCCACATCATGAAAGTTTATAGCCCAGTGAAGTTAATTTTGCCATCACCTACTCTGCAAGGGAGCCCCTTTTTGGGTAATCCTGTATCCCGTCTGATGTCTAAACTCCAGATTTATTCCATAATAAACAAGTGTGCGTGAGTTAATGAAAGACAGATTGCTCTGCTGAAGACATTAAACAGGAGGGGAAATGATAGGATCCGTAGCCATGAATTTTCTGGGCCCCAGAGGGAAGCACTTTATGGTGATTCCTTTCGCAGGCCACGAGCTGGAGGCTCCATTATCACCTTCTTGGATTAAGCTGTGACTGCTGACAGGCACACAGGGTGCATAAATGTCAGAGCACCAGGCTGCTCCGTGGGTCAGATATAGGCTTCGCAAAATGCTGACTGAAAAGTGACAGATTTATGAGCGAGGGGCCCAAAAGCAGAATATGGATCAGCTATCAATTTGCCATGTTGCAATTTGTGGCAGAGATCAGTGGAGATGATTGTGTATTTCTTTTTTTTAGAATTTTGAGACTAACAGGGCACGTTTTACATTTTTCAGTCTGACGAAACAGATACTTTTCTATCTTAATCAATACACCAGATTGAGCGCATTACAATTACGCCTGTGACCACAACCTGAAGTATATGTTTAGGCTTCAGATCTATTTTCTTGAAATTACACATGTAGAGGTAGACTGTAATTATAATATATATAGCCCCTGCCCCCCTTAACATTTAATGAAAACATATACAATTTCAAAATTGCTGTGCTATGGCAGACAACCACACAAAACCACACACTGCTGTCCAAAATAATCAGCAGGAAATGTATTTATAATAATAAATAAATGTCCCAAATTGCCATTATTTTTACTACCAGTTGTGATTATCATGTGCCATTGGACAATATACAAATGCAAGTTCACAAAATTACTTGACATGTGAAGAATTCTGGAATATTGAGATGCTTTTCATGGATTTTCAAGTAATACAGAGCTATAAGGCTCATTAGAGTAAGGTATCTTTTCATCAATAGTATATTAAAAATATTTATTAAAACATGCATAGACCAAAATTTGTTTTACCCTGATCAAGAAGTATGTGATTAGTCCTTGTAAAGCTGAACGTAACAGCTTAACCAATTACATCAGCTAGGATTTTTGTTTCAAAATGCTTTAATATGTTCAGATTAGCTGCTAAGTTTCTAAAAATGTATTCTTCAGGTTTGGTTGCAGGAGGGATACATAAAAAATGATCCCCACCTCCAATGTTAAACAGGTAGTCATGGCCCTGAACTACTGTGATGGTGTATTGGGTTCCAAGCATTGACGAGATACCCAGAGCAGTACTGAGACAGAATGTGGTGCCTTTACTGTGTAGGCAACGTATAATGTTGTGCAGTTGTTACATGTCATATTACAAGTCATATTTTAGACATTTATCTGTTAAATCCAGAATCCTAACCCCAGCCTTATCACACACACTGTTGTGATCTAGACAAGTGACCTTTGTCATTTGAGCAAATCGTAAACTTTTCATGATCTGATAATCCTGTTTTTGAAATTTTGTGACAAGTGATACCAAAGATAATTCAATGGTTTTATAGAGGGAGATGTGAAGGAACTTATTTGTATCCAAAACAGAGCATTTGGTGCTCCAGTTAAATTGAATATCATAAAAAAACAAAATCCCTGGTCCACTGATATGATACAACCATTGGCACAAAAGCACAAAATGTATTTATTTTTCAATAAAATGGTTTAGCTTCACTAATATAATTAATGTTTTTTTTTTAAATACAAGGCTAAATTATTCTATTTATCAAAAAAGAGCCCCAGCATCTTCAGCACAAAAAAAAGAACAAAAAAAAAAAAAAAACTGAGGGAGGAGTGATGGATAAACTTGTTTTGGATTAATACCTCTATTGAAAAGGTTGGACAGATAAATCAGAATTATGGTGGAAAATGATGGTGGAATTATGGAGCACGTTTCTCCAATCTGTCTGTCGAAAAGGTGCAATGTGTCAAAGAAAAAGCACATGTGTCTACACCACAATCTTTAACATAAACTCTTGACCGCAGAGGACAGACAGAAAGACGACATTCTGACTTTTCCTGGATGGCCAGCGGCTAGACAGGCGTCCTTCCTCAGGACAAGGACAAGGTCAGTCCTAACCTCTGTAATCATTCTGTGCATAATTACCAAACATGGATTATTTTTAAATGGTCATGGGACAAAGGTCTTAGACAAGAAAAACAGCAATATGATTGCATTGAAACTCATCTGAGAACAAGGTATGCCTCAGTTTGACTTGTTTCAGGAAACCCTGCGGTGGATTTAAAGAAGGGAAAAAGCTGTGTTTTGTGTGTTGTGTCTGGAGAAGGGACAGAAACTGGATGTGTTTTGCTCAAGTGTTGAAAGCGAATTGCCTTCATGAGTGTTTGTATTTGTAATGTAATTGTGCTTAATTTTCTGTGACAGTGTCTGTACTCTCGGTGACCCCGTTTCCTTCATGCTAAAGTAAGCTAATCCTTAGGTTAACATTTTAACGAGGGCCTTTTCTTGTTGGCAGTAGCAAACTGTGCTGTCCACGCCAACCATGTAGCAAAGGCAAACAAACACCACATGGGAGCCATTTCAGGGGCACAACCAGACAAAATGAGTCTTTAATAACACTCTGCGGAGGGCCTTGTAATTGCAAGCGAGTGGAACATTTTCTAATTATAAGCGCTTGCAGGCACACACTCATTTCTTGCGCCTTCTGTAGCCTAGCAAGCCCCGTTAGCCCGTAGCTAGCCATGCGGCTGAAACCACATGAGATGTTGAAGATTGCAGGCTGGCAGAAGTTGTTTTGCTCGGGTTGGGTTTTCAGTCAGGGTTGGTTAGCTGAGTAAACACTATGTGAAGTGGGCAGGGCGTATGTGCAGTGAGATTCTAAACAAAATCAAGGAAAGTACAAATTTTCCTTATGTTTGGCACAAGTTTGAAGTTGTGTTGTTTCTGGTTAGCAATTAGAGGATGTGACTGTCAACGTAATTATAACTTCCTAATTGCGGCTGTTCTCTTCCAAGTTGGATCCCTGTTTGGAAAACAAATTTTTTTCTTCCTTTTTCTTGTCGTATTTCCTACAAGAAATTCCAGGAATATGTTCATTTTAATGCAATACTACCACCAGCACTTATTTTAATTAAATCTGTTGAACCTCCAAAGCAGAGACTGTCGGGGGCGTTGAAATATCAAAAGCATATTGAATAAGGCTTTTTTGGGGATTCTGTGACATGCTCAAAGAGTTCAGCAGGGCAGATGTTTGCAGAGTTTAAATGTGGGTCATTTGGTTTTCTCTCAAAGATTCAGGGGCAAAATAAACTGTTACACAATGAATTTCACCCCAGTTTCTTAAATCTGATCAAAAGTTGCTCTGATCTGAGAAGTAAAAGAAGCATTTTTTACACATGACCAGTTTTGCAGCTCAAGCAAAAGTCAATATGCCAAAGCAAGCTTTATTTTTTGGCTATTTTCCCACACTTGTATAAATTTTGATGTACTTTACATCCTTATTGAGAATCATATTACCATTCATGCAGGAATATTTTTCGATTTCTTCAGTTAAAGTTGAATATTTTTTGCCAGGTTAACCTTTGCTTATACTATTCATTCATTTTCCGTAACAGCTTATTCTGGAACATGACATTGGGGAGAGGCAGGGTACACCTTGAACAGGTTGCCAGACTATCGCAGTGCTGACATATAAAGAGAGACAACCATTCACACTCACATTCCACTTATGGCCAGTTTAGACTCACCAATTAACCGTCATGTCTTTGGACTGTAGGAGGAAGCTGGAGTACCCAGAGAAAACCCACGCCAAAGGGGGAGAGCATGCAGACTCTGGGTTCAAACCCCCACCCAGGAACCCTCTTGCTGTGAGGCGACAATGCTAACCACTGCACCACTGTGCCAGCATTTTCTTATACTAAGTTTTTGAAATTTGGTCCAGATAAGAGTCTGTATCAGCACTGACCCCTGGGCGTTGCACCTCCTCAGGCATCACTGACCTCTTTACTCGTGCTCAGACCTTCAATATTCAACCCAATCACCTAAATAAGTATTGGCATTGTATGTTTCTGCAAACCACAGTTTTATTACATTTGTATGCCATTTCATTATATTTATATGCCGTTTCAATAATACTTGGTTATGGTACGCAAAAGATCATGTTTTAAATACCTATATTTTGTGGCACTATCCTGGCAGGAAACACAGCAATTTCTGAGTTAAAAAAAAATGCTTATCATGGCACTATCTCTGGTGGAAACACAGTGACAGGTTGCAAAAAAAAAAAAAAAACACATTTGGTGGCTAAAAATCAGCTTAAAACACAGTGATGACTTTCTCAAAAACAACCAACTTTGCTGTTTATTGATCTGAAATAGTGGTTTGTAGCTTGCCTAGGTGTCACACCATCCACCACCCCCCCCACCTCCTGATGCCAAAGTCAGCTCACATACTATCACTTTAGAAACATTGATATGATACTTATAAAACATACAAATGTAATGTATACTAATTATCTTAAGTTTAAGAAATGTACGATGCCAACACTTTCTTCTGGTGACTGGGCTGCAGTATTAACATCTGGCTCTCAAGAACCTTTATGGGTGTCATTTCTTCCCCACTGACCACTGAGCTCCCACCCAGTTTCATCTCGCTGATAGCTGCTCCAGCTGTAACCCGTCTTTATGAACTCAGAGCACATCCAATGACCTTGAACCCATAGATCAACTGGTATTTTATCAGCGACAGCTCTATTGACCCGGTGACTGAAAGTAGCAGTCTTCATGTCTCAACCAGAGCTCCTGTGGCTGATCTGCTGTGACCTTTTGCCATCCCAGTAATGCCATAATTAACAACCAGACCTTAGGAGTAAATAGATGTGAGCCAAAATACTAAGCAATTGGGGAAACTTAGCAGTTCAACATCAACCACACAACAGCACCTCTGGGCTTCTTTCTATTTGCCTCCATTCTGGACGACCTCCAGTGCTAGCTTTTAATCTGGCAACAGATCTTTGGTGCTTAGAAATACCGCAACTGCAGTCTCTACAGCCAGCTCTAGCTCTATCCTCAGTGGGGCTGAAGTTCTAAGGGAGAGATCACCGGGGTTATTTGTAGGGTCAAAAGAAAGGCTACAGTGGTTCTTGTGACGAAAAGAGCATTTCTTTGTCCGCTTCTGTTTTGAGGGCTCCTTCAGATGCTGTATTGTTCAGGAAACAAACCTGGAAGCAGGTGATGAAACCGTGGTCGCCACTAATCATAAAATGACTCCATTTAAGAGAACTGCCCATTTATGTTTTTGAGTTTAAACGACCTTTAGCAGGACAACAGTTTGAAATGGTGCATGGTTATCATGAGAGTACGAAAAGCAGGAGGTCTCAAGGCATGGGCTTCACTCCACAGAAAGCAAGCGGGACACGTTACAGCCTCAGACTGACCTCTCACTGCTGTGTCAACAGCTCTCCTCGTCTGCAGCCATCGGAGTTGGATTTTTTGAGATTTACTTGCAAAAATGAAAATCGGCACGCAAACACTCATCAAGGAACTTTTCTTTATAACATACATCTTCATAGTTTTACGTATTCTTCCTCTCAGTTATGATTTTAAGATTATTTTCTAGATCTTCTAAACACAACTTTATAGGCAAGTCCATGAGGACTAATTACTTAATAGTAATATTGTTCAAACCACTTATATGATCATTAAAAATAAGGGTAAATAAAAATGTAATGTATGCACTGTATACTTATTCCATAGTTGCATTAATTTCCATTTTGCTTCCAAAGAATTTGTCATTCAAAGAAAATGTACATGAACCATTTAAGACCTTACTGTCTGTCTGTTTATGGCATTGTAAAGCCTACAGGTGTCGTTGCAGCAATAGAGTTGGTAAATAATATGTTATTTTAACAAATGGGCAACATGGCAAAAACTCAAGGCAAAGAAAACAAAAGAATATACATAAAAAACAACATTTAAGAGTTCTCAAACTTTGTCAAAAAGGTTTGACAAAACATTTTTCTTGACAAAGTATGATGATATCACATATAGTCTGTAGATCCCATCTTTTTCCGAGGATTCCTGGAGACAATAACACGCTCACATTGAGTTTAATATAAATACTTATAATGCCATTTTATTACTGCTCCATTACCTCCCACAAAAAATTTAAATGCCTTGCATATAATGTCAAAGAGTCTAGTCTTTTTTGTAAATAATATGGTTGCGAAATGAAAATATACCTCATCTGAGCAATACGTATACTGCAGCTTTTGTTAGAATGACCTGTATTCTATAGGGGACAAGTGGATGTCAACAAGGAAAAAACAAACAAACAGAAAACCCTACTCACTTAAGGTGAGTAAGAAAAAAAGAAGCTTAGCCGATGCTTGATCCTTGATCCTAAGGTTATTGTCTGGTTGTCTTGGAGACAACAAACATCTCAACAACACAAACAATAAATTCATACGTACAATTTCAGACTAAGTGTGCATTTTACAATATATGGGCAATAAATAAAAATGCAAACTTGTTATTGTGTCTCTGAAGCTTCTTACCGGCTCTTATCAGCCACGTTGAGTTGTGTGACTCAGGCTCAGGCTGTAACGTACGCATCAAACGCATCATGGAGGATAAAAGAAAATAAGAAGAGACAGAGCTGTATTGAGACATACAGTCTACTCACACACACACCCACACACACACACACACTGCTTCTGGATGTCTTTAGCGTCTGGTAGATTTACAGTGAGGAGGTCGGCTGGAGGAGAATGTGTGTTTCTCTATGGGAGTGTGTGATGAATAGCGTTTGGCTGGCACCCAGGCCAGACAGCCAGTGTGTTCTCCCCAGCCAGCCAGACAATTGTTAACATACAGCCCACCTGAGACCCCGAGCTCGTAAATTAGAGCCATTTAGCTGAGCTGAGCCACCTTTCAAACAGAAGCTGACAGACACAGCACGAGGCCTCCAGGCTTTCCACCTTCTTTATTTTTTTTAGTGGCTTCTTTCTTTCATTCTTTTTATTAAATTCTTTTTAGGAATTTCCTTTATTTATGTTTTGATTTCTTTCTCTTCTGTTTGTGTTATTGCTTCAGTGTGTCTGCTGGTCATTTATGTAAAATATTTCTACCTTTATTTTTGTTATTATTTCTTTTTCCTCTCTCTCACACACACACAGTCACAATCTTGGCCTGTGCTGGTGCAGCAGAATCTGTGCTGGATGGAAATGTTGACAAGGTGATGATAATTCCATATTTCCTCAACAAATTTCACTGCTCTTCAATTTTCCAAAATTTTCTCCCAAAAGCTGGAGAAATATGTTATCACCGTTCAGTCAAAGTGATTGATGCTTCCTTCTTACTGCAGCGATGACATACCTAATCTCACAGGTCGACATCATTATACAATCATGTCACAACAATACAGTGCAGTGCACTTAATATTTAAGTGCAATATAGATGGAAAGGGGTGTGTATGTATGATACAATACAGGGACTTCTTTTGTCATTTTTTTGTATATTAATTTCCTTACTTTAAGCTGCAAAGTGCTTGTGGTAACTTGTTTTTTTTAAGATAAAGAAACACTTAATGGTTTTGTTACAACACTTAATAATGACCTAACATTTCTTCCCAAGGTTAGTGAGCTGAGAGGAAATTTGGGTATTTGTGGTCATTATAACATCATCACAGACACAGATCTATACATATATTAGAGCTAAATGATGCAGGTGCATTCACTGAATTTTCTTTTTGTGCAAATGCACAGGAGTGCCATTTGTACTGAATGAGGGGAAACCATTTAGCGCTCATTTCTAGAAAACCAGACATCAAACAAAACAAACACAAACTAGATGCAGTTCATTATCAAATTACAATTACACATAAAGATCTGATCTGACTCAGGAAATTCAGTTGCTTTGTACTTGAGTTTGATGTGTTTGACATTTATTAGTTAAAGAGTTTATCTGTCTGGGAATGATTTAACAGTTTGACCCAACAGATGGAAAAGTCCGACAGGAAAAGCTGCAACACTGCCAGCACTTAGAGTCACACAGCATCTCCTGACGAACAAAACACGGGAATATTGTCCTTACAGGTGATTTATTGTTTGATTGTAGAGTCTGAGCTCTCTATTTAAGCCGGCGGGGTAAGATGACCTGTCTCGCTTCCAAAACAATGTCACATTGACTCTTTCAAAAACAGTATGCAATATCATGATGCAAGGCTTTTGAGTGACTAAGTGCGTCTCTATTTATGTCAATCAAAGTTCTTATAACACATGGTAAAATACAGAGTCTTTACACTGTACAGGAATAAAGGAGATATTGAGAACATTTTTGTTTTGGATAAATTAATCCTAATAAAATTAGGATTGCTACAACACAGTGTGTCATGCCAGAGTTTTTGTTTGTACATAGATAGACACTCTTAGGAGGATAGCAATATTTTATTATCTTACTCCATTGTGTGTGGAGTGTTATAGGATATACAGTTACCTTAATGTATCTTTATATCATGGTTTAGTGCTGCCCTCTCATGGCTATAATATGTAATGTGGTTAGACTTATAGAACCTGCAATAGTGTTACCCTTTAACTTTACATAGAGTGTCATCATGGTGCCTGCAGTATACACTCACTGGCCACTTTATTATGTACACCCGTTCAACCACTTGTATGGCAAATAGCTAATCAGCCAATCATGTGGAAGCAACTCAATGCATTTAGGCATGTGGACACCAGTAAAGACACCTGCTGAAGTTCAACTCTGAGCATCAAAGTGGGAAGGAAAGGTGATTTACGTGACACTGCTGATCTACTGGGTGATCACACACCATCTCTAAGGTTTACAGAGGATGGTCTGAAAAAGAGAAAATATCCACGGCTAGTAGATGATAATGTGATTAGAGCCATAAACCCTACGCTAGCGTTTCCCTTTAACTTTACATCAAGTGTCAACAAGGTGCCTGCAGTATGTGTTTAAAAAGCATTTTGAGTTTATTGTGAAAATAGATCGAATCTGGTTGCTTTTGGAAGGAGCTTGATTTGATTAGTTTAGTTACTCGTAGAAAGATTCCTCTGACCTCCAAACTCTACCCTCTGAATGCTCATCCTGATGGCATAGTGATGTTTGGGTGTGGAAAAGTTTTATTAAAGTTTGCTTGTTAGGATAAAATAACGTATAGTGTTTTCATGGGGAAAGAGAGGAATGTTGTGGAATCTCCAGTGACTAAAAGGTAATGTCTTCTTGATATTTTACCAAAAATTTAGACTGATAACGTCATAAAATCTGGCTTACTTTCTGCAGCTGTCTGGAAAACAATATTGCACCTAACTTATACCTGGTAGGAGGCACCCACGTTTACAGAATTAGACCTGCACCACTTTTTCTTGTGAATAACTTATCCTCTTCATCTTCAAAAAAATCCAGAACACTGCTGCTAGGCTGTTAACCAGGACCAGCAGGTTAACCCACGTCACTCCTGTTTTAGTTTCTTTACACTGGCCTCCCATCAATTATTATTATTATGATTTAATTCTTCAAGACTAGGAATGTAAGGAGGAATAAAAACAGTTGAACAGGTTGTAAAAAAGATGAGTTTGTAAGAAGCCATTGCTTTGTGTTTGGGAGGACAAAAGCCAAAATCAGTGACCGGGAACCACTGCTGCACACCACAATAACATATTCATCCAGCAGGGGGCGCCACAGCCCAGGAAAAGGATTACCTTTGGTTCTCTTTCAAATGTGCTCTAATGACTTAAACATATCCACACTCCTCACTGTGTGGACACCACCTCTGAGGCTTCTCAAAGATGCTTTAAACCCCAAATTACAGCAGTGTAAATGTTCCAGGGAAACTGTCTGCCACATACATTTCACTTTAAGTGCACATTAACATTCTCATTGCATAACTCCACGGCACTGCTGGACCACTTCGATCCCTCCACAGCTGAAATGAAATCGTAGCTCTGCTGCCTGAATACACACAGGAGGCTGAATGCTTGTATTGTGGATTTGAATGGCTTTATGTTGCATGTCCTTCACTGAAGTCCTGTTGTCTCTTTGTTAGGTAGTGTGTATCGATACATCTCTTTGCCAGTGGCTGTATTGGCTTCATTTGTGTGAATACACTGAATAAATTCTCTCCTCAGATAAATCTTCACTTAAGTTCATATCAACTCTAACGGGCGACAAATAAACGATGTTGCCAGGTTCAAAGCAGTCTTCAAACACCTTCTAGTATAAAGATGAGTCCTTCCTTCCTGGCGGCCTTTTTGTAAGTTCATGAAGACGATGGAAATATGCAGATAGCAGTTTCCGTAACTAACACCACCGTTTCCACTGCCTCACTCCAATATAATTTAATAGCCGTTTTGGTAATTGAGCCAGTCTGTTAGGTGATATGTGTTAATGTGTCTTAATTACAGAGTTGACTCTTAGGGCCTTCTTTGTATGGCGATGGGGGGTGGCCTAATATAACAAGAAAAAAAAAAACAAACCCTGAAACATTTAAAGGATAACGCCCTCATTTTATTAAAATTATATTAATGATTTCATTATTCCCAGCAGATTGGATTTGTATTCTGCTCCAGACCCCTTTTAGCGTGGAAAACAAATGGATTTGGAGTTAATGTTGTCATAATGAGCAGACTTTTTTTTTCCCCCACTCTGTCTCACACAAGCTCAATCCAGTTTGTAATATCTTCCAGACAGGCTAAAGTGTGGAATAGATTTATGCCCACAAAAGGCTGATAAAATCCTTATCTGTGATTAAAATTCACTCTTCTCTCATCGTTAATATGCTTATTAGATTTTTTTCCCTCCCTTTTATTTGATGGAGAGATTATTGCAGTTTGCGTAATGGTGGCATTGTGGCTCGTTCCACTGAAGCACCGCTCGTATCTCTGCACCATCGGCTCCCAAAGACTCCGGCCGGCGTGAAGTTTAAACTTGGCCGGCGGTTTATGATGCTGAAACTTTTATCGCTGTTTTATGTGTCACAGAGATCAGAAAAGGGAGTTGGGGCTTTGAAGGAAAGAAGGGAGAAAAGACATACATTTCTGACCTTTAAAAGAAACACTTCATTGACCTATAAAGAAGTGAACGATTTCGCCCTGCAAAACTATGACAATCATTTTGACCGGGCCTTTCAGCTCTGACCTTTTTCAACCTTTCTCACTGAAGTTTTTCAGTGTAAGCTGGAGACCAGTTGGCCTCGTGGTTATGAGGAGAGACTACGCTGTAACCTAAAGGTTACAGATTCAATCCCTGCAAACAGCCACTCCAGCTGATGGATTTGGGAAAAATATGGAGGTAGCATTTGACATTGCTGACAAGTTGGTGAAGGGAGATGTTGAAGCCTAGAGTTTGGGTTTACTGCCTGCTGCCATTTTTGTCAGTTACTGAAGCCAAAACAGCCGCAGCAGCCACAGCAGCTACCATGGCTGAGTGTGATAGACAGAGAAACATGTCACTCAAGCAAACAAAACAAAACTTTATTTAAAACCCGTGGGCGTTCATTCCAATATCCCTCCTCGACTCCTCCATCCTCGATCACCTGACCCGCTGTCTTGAGTGACACATACATTCGTCAGTGTAGTCTGAGAATTGAGGAGTAGTTGTGGCCTTTTACAGACTGACACGCCCCCTTATTGGATATCAGTTATTGACTGGATGCTGCTGTCAGTTGGACTGATCTAATAACCACATCGCTGTAATTTCATATTAGAGAGAAGACAGAGGCCAATAAGAGATTAAACTCAAGTGTATCACTCCAGACTTTTATATTTGTTTTCTGATTCACCATCTAGTTGAACAAAAGGACCACAAACAACTTTCTTCATTTATTATGAAGATTCTTTCCTTCATGATCTGTTATTTCCTCCATTAACTTTTATTATAGATACAATAAAACTGAAAGATAGTCCGTCTGTCACCAAGAAACACCATTTATTGTCATTTCCATTAACCCACACATGAGGCTGATAATTCCTGAGCACTGGGTTTGATAAATTACATAATTTTAATTTGCCTAATAAATAATTTCCAGTCCTCAAAGACACAATAATCATGTTCTGCATTAATAAATAATGACTTCACAATCAGATTATCAACAAATACAGATGCAAGTAATGATTACCAGTTATATACCATTTCGAAATGGTCCCCGTGCCTCTGAGCTGGACACAGTATTCACAGTATAAATACAGAGAGCAGGTTGTTATTCATGTGCGGGTGTTTGTTAAACAAAGAGAAAACACTGCTGCTCTGGCCGTGATAACTGTGTGACTTTATTAGTATTAGCACAGTGCACATGTGTGCAGACACAAACTCCATCAAAAGTCTCCACAGCTGTTAAAGCCGACTCACAGCTGATCCAGCTGTCAGTCGGGCGCCGCCATCGGAAACAGACAGCGCTTGACGCGTTAGAGGAAAGGATGTCTCCTCTCCTCACATGGTATCCATACATCTTTCCATGCATCTCCAGGGAGAAGGACTAAGACACAAGGTAAAGCCGCAAGTGAGGGAAATGTTGATAAAAAATAAGGTACTGGATGAACCCTACACTTCCACTTGTCCTATTTTGCCTGACTGGACTTATTATCAGGACTGTGAGGCTTGATTGTCATCTCCTTCAATCTCCTGTTGTATTTGTTGCACTAGAGCAAAGATCATCTTCATCACTCATTCTTTAATTATGTCTGACAACCACACTCAGAATAGCTCTGGCTATCTTCATCCTACGCAGAGGTCTAATCAACCAGAATTATTAAAAACACCCATATGGGTGTGCAGAACCTTAAATATTCTCTTTTAAGAGACAGTGAAACACCTCTTAAATTCACCTCCAAGACAGAAGAAGTAAAATGAGCTACTCGACCAAAATGAAAATGACTTTGAAAGGAACTTCAATGTACAGGTAATTCCTATGAATACATGTTGCTGTGAAAACTGCAAAGATTTGTTTTTTCAGTCAACAGTCACATGTCGTTCATGAAAAGGGTAAAATATATAACAGACCAAGAGTAAATTAAACAACAGTAGTCTATAGGCATGTCATGCATAAAGATGCATTCATATGCACATGCATGAAATGAAACTCTTGCTTTCCAGCAGCAAACTCTGGGGACCAGTCCAGAGACAGTATAAGGGTGTGATGACACTCCTCACAGGGGCATACAATGTAAAAAACATGATGCTTATCTAGCCTCAAAATTTTGTTTCAGCTCTTCACTAATGCAAGATGGAAGGCAATGGGTTGACTATTGATTAAATATTGATTTAAAACTGTTTTTTAGCAGGACATACTAGGTAATATGAATGCACATCTTTCAGTAAATAAGAACTATCAAATTTCTAGCCGAGCCATATTATAAATAGTATTTTATATTTGGAAATGTGTAAAAGGAAATCTAAGGGAATAGGATTGTTGTCTATAATTAACATGTGTTGTGTTTATACTGACTGAAAGTGGATGTGAATAAGCTAACACTTCTAAAACCTTTACATTTTACCTTTTGCTAAAAATGTAGCCCTCTTCTTGAGCAGTTTAATTATTAGCATTTTATTAAACAGTGCTCCTTTGTCTTTCTTTCTTATCTGATCACTGCACCTGCACCTTGCACAATACTGTTACGACATTTGTATTAAAATATGTTCTTCACCATGTGATTGCCTTTTGCATCATATCTTTTTTGATCATGTCATGACATCTTACAAGTGAAGAAAGGTGGGATTCCGCCCTTTCAAATGGGACTACAACACTAAAATTTGCATCAACCAGCAAAGAGCCCTGAGAGGGACCATTCATAGAGTTAACGGGTGGTTAGGCTGCCTCACCGTTCTGTATAAAAGGTACGATTGCAGAGTGGAGGGACAGAGTTGTCTCGCCTTCAAGCCGGCATTAGAGATAGTAACAGTGCTGAAACTCTGTCTGTACAAATGGGATAGCAAGCAAGACAGAATCGTGGGCGGCAAGGGTGTGGCATTTTGACGATGTGCTGTGTATGTGCCACTTTGGGAGCTTTAGCTGTTAGCAGTTAGCAGCTAACTCAAAGAAGAGGAACAACTGCTGAAAATGTCCATAAGTTTGGAAAACAATGAGGTTCTCTTATTTAAATAAAGTGTAACTGCTAATGTGCCACTTCAGTCTCTACATGCTTACTTGTACATTATGTGTGCTTAAACTAATATTAACAAGACAAAAGTTTATTTAGTGTCATATAAAGTGGCAACATGGTATGATGAGGGGTGGTGGCAAACCCCCCAAAAAAGCTGAGGCCCACCAGAAGTCTAGGGTCAGTACAGTGGCTGTAGCATTAAACTGATCACAGAAAAAGTCAATTAATAAATCACAAATCAATCCTCACATAACACATACAAATAATACTCTAACAGTTGCGGAGTTCATAAATGTACTGAATATCAGTCAAGCTGCATCCAACAACAGAATGTTCAACTGAAACCAAATGTTAGTGGCAGAGTAGCAGCTATAAAACTACCCAGTTTTTCTTCTGCTTAACGTATGCCAAACAATCCATAAACATAAAAGCATAATTTTCTGTGTGGCAGAGCATTTTTACAACGACAGAGCTACTAAATCAGCTAGTTCAGTACAAAGTGTTTTACAGGTGACTGACAAGCTAATAATAAGAGTGTAGAAATATAAGCAGTGAAACAATGGGAGACTAATGAACACGAAAGAGGAAAAAATATGTAAGGGGAGAACAATAAAATAAAAGCTATAAAATAGATAGAGGACAATAAAAACATTCTCAAAGAGAAACAATAAATGTAAAAAATCCCCATGAAGTTGAGAGAGAAGCTGAACACACATTTAGAGGTGTGCAAAAGCTGCAGTTATACTTTTATTTACTGCTGCCAAGTATCTAACTGATGTCGTTCCATTTTTAGTGCAGCTGAACACCTTGTGGGGTTTTTCACATGCTACGATGTGATTAATGGTATATAAAAGGAAATCATTAAATATCTGTACAGTGTGTACTTTCTGTTTGCCGCACATGTTGTGACATTTGACTGGATTAAAAAAAAATCTTTAAATTAAAAACATTTTTTAAATTCATATGCTGCTCTCAAGCTACACAAAAACATGAAAACATCAAGTTTCTATTTTCATTTGACATGTTTATATTCGAGTGCTTTACTGATTTGCTGACTTTCCACTTAGCAACCCAGACATTCTCTTGTGTATCATGTTCCTAAAGGGGCGAGCACAATTCAGTATACTAATTAAGTATCCAGCTGCTAATGTGTAGTATAATAACCTTGTTGTCACTGGGGGCTGTGAGATCTCTATAATGAAATTAGTGCACATATGAGTTTCTATATCTCTGATAATAAAACCAGTGCTTTTATTGTGTGTTATTTGGTGCAGGTTCTATTTTGACAGCCTATGGCGAGCAACGCATTTTGGAGAAATGTGACAATCTCTTATGACTGCCCCCTCCCCAACATGCATTGCACACACTGCAGTCCTGTCAGTCAGCGTATTAAACACACAGAGACCCTCTGCACTGCTGCAGTTCTTCACTGCATGCTGGTTTTCATTTCAGCGCTCACAGCAGGTGCCAAGGCACAGACTCCCAGGCTTAATGCTGGGCTCATTTCCCAGGTCAAGACTTTATTGATTGATATAGAGTACAATTACATAACCCGCAATGCATATCCCCCGGCCAGTTATTAGTATAATTTCCTTTATTACGCCCTCTGTGAACTCTGAGGGAGCGCCGCGGGCCACGAGCTGGGACTGTCTCTTTCTTCTGACTGGCGAGTATTAAAGTCCTGACCTGTGATTTCAAAGTGTCACAGCTGCCAGAGTCGGTTAACTGTGACAATTACATGACTTGAAATGACAGCATGATTCTGTCTTTTCTATTTCTTATGTCCTACTACGGGTCTTGTCACAGCTTACGAGGTAAAATGCTCTATAATGAGAAGTAATAATATCAGATCAATATGTTCTGTACCTAATGTTCCTTGCACAGTGAAGGAAAAAAATATCCAAGCGTCTTTTCTTTAGTACAAACAAGTGAAAAATATCTGCCGGCGGAGTGAGATAATTTTAGTTTTTTCATTATGATTTATTTCAAAAATGTTCTTCCAATAAATCACCAGATCTTGGTTCAAAACTGAGCTACACAAGAGGTTAATGGAAAAATCTTCTCATCTATCGGCTCTAAATCCCGCTCCCCAGTTTGGGAGTGCTTTGAGATTTAGAGAAGAGCATCCTGTCCTGTCTGGCTTTCAGTTCCTATGAATTGAAGTTGACACATTTTGGAAAATGCTTAGCATTTCACTGAGCCTGGCCTCAGTTCTCTATACTGTGTTTGGATAAGGCTGCTATCATGTCAGGCCAACAGCTTAGCCTTATCTGTCAAAATAAAAACAGTACTTGATATGCATTAAAACCTAATTTAGCTGATATGTCAGTGAATAACATTCAACACAACCCAAAATGTTGGTGTTATATGTTTCTGCAAAACACAAATATGATATATTTCATGTGTAGCAGATATGTTGAAACTTCTTTCTTTATTTTTCATTTTTCAGTTTCATCCTGTGACAGTGCTGAGGTTGATGTGTGGTTAGGGTTAGAAAAAGCTAATGTTTTGGCTTAAAATACCTGGCACAAACATGACTTTAATAGTGACGTGAAAAGAACAGTTTTGTCACAACAAACATTGCTGGAAGTGTCTAAACGTGTCCTCAAAGTACCTGCTTTTGTTGTTTGTTGGTCTCAAGCAGTGGTCTGCTGCTGTCTGCTGTTTGGTAGCCATCTTGCCCGAGGTATCACACCACCCACCATCCTCTCCTGATGAGAAACACAGCTCATATACATGTAATCTAAACTACGTCACTTAAGAAATGTTGATATGATACATATGAAACACGTAAATGTAACATATTTGTGGTGTGCAAAAAACTACAATGGGACCACATTATTCTTGAACTGCTGTCCAGGAACATATATTCATTTAGCTTGATAGCCATTTACAGAAAGTAATCTCACAGGCAGTGGTGGATCTTCTTATAGGCAAAAAAAAAAAGAAAAGGCAAAAGCCTATGGGGTACCGTTTTCAGATTTAGATTTAACTTTCAGATTTAGATTTAACTTTTAGATTTAGATTTAACTTTTAGATTTAGATTTAATTATTTAATACATTTTCAAAGTTAACAAATATTGTGTTAAATGTGCTAAAAAGTGACTTTCAAAAATTCACACCACTTTTTAAAACATGATTTTTAGCTAAATGTGACAAAATGTTGCTGTTATTTTCAGCATGACCAACTTTACAAACGGCACCCCATAAAAGCCATTTGACGTACAAAAACAAGAAGACGACATTTGCAAATACTGTATTCTCTTATTGTTTATTTACAGCCATTGTTTGTTGGGGGGGCAGGGGGGCTGTGTTGGGGGCTTGCCTAGGGCATTGAATGTGCTAGGTCCGGCACTGCTTACAGGTGCATCTGTGCAAACTTTCAGCTATCCTTTATGTGGCTCTAACTTTACCTAAGTTACAGAAGAGGGGGGGCATTGTGCAGAAGGTTACAGCCTTAATTGAAAGAAATTGTTGGGGCAGCAAAGTTCTAAAAAGTTACTTCCAGCTGCCATCATTCTTAAGTTTTTTTCCTGTGGCCCAAAACCAAATGGTCTCACTTATTTCACCACACTGCGATTTTATCCATGACAACTCTTGAAACTGTTTCAGTGACAAATTTTCTCATTCCACGGGCAGATATCTTTTTTTTTCCACTTGCAGTAAGAGTGATGAGAGAAATAAGACTCAATAGTAGATCAAGAGATTAACTGGGGCCGCCGGGTCGCCAGCTCCTCCACTGTGGATCGCAGCTTTTACTGCTGCTAAGTATAAAACATAGATCAAACTTCACTGCAAGCTTGTCTGTCTGTAAGTAACCATCACTATGTAAACACTACTTGTCATCAGGATGGATGGGTTTGGGCACGGAGCCGCTGGCCTATGAGGTCTGTGTTATTGTGGTGAATGGATGGGAACACTCACACACTCAAACACACACACCCTTATGACTCATCCAGTGTCTCTGTTTAGTTACTCCGCTTTCAGTCGTACAGGGAGTGTTCTCAGACAGACATGCCCAAACGCACGTGGAGAAACACGTGGATTTGTGGACGGGTTCATCCAAGGATTCACCCGGTTGCAACAGGAGGCATAATTTTAGATCTGCAAGTGTCAGCATGGCAAGTATGAACATATGCTCAAGTTTTGAAGGGTTTTTTAAGGTCAGCAGTGAAAGACCAAGTGGCAGTGTAAGAGGCTGAAAAACAAAGCTAATGTGGAAAGTACCAAAACTGCAGTTCCTCTACTGGCCACTTGAAGCTGGCTTTTAAAGTAAGTCAGTTACCTTGTCTTTACCACACAAATAAACATGTTTACATGTGGTCTCTAAAGCTAAAATCCTCCTTTGTGACAACTGTACATAGGGTGAATTTTTACACATACCGTTTATACTAATATATAATATGGTGACCTCCCGTGACCTCTGGGACCAAAAATCCAAGATGGCAACAGCCAAATGCCAAACTCAAAGCTTCAAAACAGGAGTCGTTATTTTCATACAAGCTTTGGTTTAGACTGATATCTAATGCCAAAGAGTATACATACCCCAAAGAGTATTCCTCTTAAGAGTAGAAAAGGTCCTAAAACTACACACAGACCATGACTGGAATGAAACAGTGATGTGAAAAATGTTTGGTTTAATGAACTTTCAAACTTTGTCTGTTGTCACTTCTTCACCAATCGACTTGGTGCTCATGTAACCAAAAAACTACATATAGGAAAAATAACTCAGCAAAACAGGCTTACTAGAGAAGTCTGCTCCTCACAGTATCTAACCAATACATATCAGCACAGGGCCTTCATAAAAGTATTTTACAGAACTGATGAAAGGACAGCCTGAATAGAAAGCTGAATCTTTGTCAAATATCCAATAAAAGCTACACACATACTACAAGGCCAGTCTCTACAGAAAACTACACAGCTCTCAAGTTAGTAATGCAAAAATCCTCATTCATTCATTAATTCATCTCAAATACATACATCTGAGACTGTTAATCCAGAGTTTTTTTTCTAGGGAATTTAAAGGAACACTAGGTAGGATTTAGGGTGGTTTAGTAGCACCTAGTGGTGAGGACTGCATATTGCAACCAGCTGAAACTTCTGTTAGAATTCCTTTGGTGTTCATTGTTCAGGTTTTTTTTTTTGTTTTTGTTTTGTTTGTTACTGTGAGCCAAATAACCCCTCTCCAAAACAAATAAACCAAGTGATTTAAACCAGTAAAAACAGACAAAGTTTTCTAAATCTGGTGCTTGGGCAGTGACTTGCGGCATCAGAAATCAACGAAAAAACGCATCCTTTAACGTTGGCATGATACATGGCCAGTTGCTGTTATAGTTTAACAGTGCCCGGCGGTGTCAGAGGAAAATGCTGTGGGACAAGGACAAAAATTAAGGTGGCAAAAGCCAGAGTGGGGCGAGTGCAATGGAAAATATATCCTGGTCGCGGGAGCTGCGTGGCCTATTGAATGGCCCTATCCAAAGGCAGTGTTTGTTTTGTCTGTTCTTGACTACTGTAGAAACATGGCAGACTTCATGGATGACGACCTGCTTCCTATGTAGATATAAACAGCTTATTTAACGGAAATACAATGATTCTTATTTTCAAGTGATTGTAAACTTAAGAAAACATGCTTGTTTTTTATATACTATATATTGTGTTTCTGCCAACAAATCCCCTCAAATCTTACACACTGGACCTGTATCAGTACCTATACAACTGAGTCCACGTTTGACCTAAAAAAAGCCACTGACTTCCTTATTAACAGAGCTCCTTCGTGCTTTATTAGGCCATTTATTTTACTGAATGATTGGTTTCACTTTTGCATGGACAGCTACTTGTATAGTCAAGTTGCATTATGGAAAGTATAGGATCTGGCGACTGTACATCAGGATATCTCTGCCTCCCTCCCCAACTTAACGGACGTTCAGTACTTAATTGACGCTGGGGTACCACTTTAAGCTTTGTGACTATGAATTTTTGAGATAATCCGATAGGGATCTTCTCAAGACAAGCATTTAATTGTTCTGTTTACCTAAAAACTTTAAAATGAACAATAATGAAGATACTGCACTTTTTTTTTTTTTTGGACAGTGTTCCTAAAAAATAAAACGTTGCAATTTTTTTCCGACACCAGAAGTGGTTGGCATTTAGCCAATATTTAAAAAGACCAGTATATCTGATATATTGGTCAAACCCACAAACACACACATAGCTTTTGCTTCCTCTCTTCCATGCTCATTTCCTCACTTTCCCCAACAGACAAACTCACGTGCACTCACACACACATTCATGCTTGTACTTTCTGAGGAGACATACACGAATACACCAAATTTATCTCTCTCACACACAGACAGGCATGCTTCCTCTCTCTCCGTCACACACAGAAAACCTCTTGCAGACATGCCTATTCATGTAGGGGGCGGCGTTATTAACAGAGCACATTAATAACAATACCGCAGGGCTTCCATTGTCTCCCAAACATAATTATATTATCCATCATGCTTCTCTGCCGAGCTGACACACATCGAAACACGGCTTGGGAGTCTCGCCGGGGCTGCTCGTCCACCAGCATTACCATAGATAATGTTTAATTATGCTAATTCGATTGCAATCATTTTGAACAAAATGACAACATGCTTGAGCTAATGAATATTTATAAGACGGAGCTAAAGAAGTTAATTGTGCTTTATGAGTGTGCCGGGGAAGTTATGTTTGGGACCTGGATGTGGAAGGGATGACTGGACCGTGGTGGGAGAGGAAGGGAGGGAGGACGGAGCGAGAAAAGGGGAATGGAAAACTGTTGCAACTGATGATCTGTCACTGACTCATCTGATGGTGTTCACAGACTGGAGGTGCGCTTGATTTTAACTCCATCAGTGCACCGAATGAGCCCATAAGAAGGGAATCTGAAGATTTATTTTCAAACTGAGCAGTTTTTCCTGTGCTTTCCCCTTTAAAAGAGACATTTTCCTGAAGTCATTACTCAGGATCACGTTCAGTCAGTGGGAATAAAAACCAGGATCCAAGTATAATAATACAGCTAAATTTAGTACCATGAATCATTTAGAGTAGATCATCAAGAGCAGATGTCACTTCATCAGTACCACTTGATTAAAATCACTAATTAATATTGAACTGCTCATTTATTTTTCAGCCACCATTCCCTAAATTTAGTCATCAGTGTCTTCATTGCTTTGTTGAACGTTGCCAGTATAAGCAGTAATTAAAAGGATGTAAATTAAAGGGTCAGTTCACCCAAATTACAAGAAAAAAAATCTGTCGTACCTCCAAGTAGCCATGCAGATGTTTTGGTTTTGGGTTTTTCCAAGTAAGTAAGATCTGTATCTGAGATTCCTCCACTCCTGTACTATGAAGGTGCATGGAATTTCCATTGTAGAGCTCGCAGCCATGAAAAAATACATCGGAAACCATTCAATGCAATATCTTTTTCCATAAACAGTGAGTTCTGTGGAATATCCAGAGTACAGTCAATAGTGTTTATAGGAACTATTTCTTTGTCAGAGGGAGTTCCAATAACCGGACTATCTATCCTTGTCACTCAAAGAGAGAATATATTTGTATTAGTCCAAATATAGTATCTTCTGGCCAAGATGACAACAGCCAAAATGCTGAACATGAGGCTTCCTCAAACCAATGGGTGATGTCACGCAAGCTATGTCTATTATTTACACAGTCTTAGTTGCATTAAAAGAAATTAAACCATAGGAAACAAGATTTAGGATAGTTTGGCCCCTGTTGCATCTAATTGTTTAATTGTTGCGTCTTTTGCAACCCTCACAACTTTGTGGAAATCTAATACTTAATTTCTATAATACCCCTAAATTCAATCCAATTTAAGTGACACTCTCTGGGCTCTCACTGTGATCTCCAGTTACAGTTTACACAAACAAGATTATGAATCAGAGTTCACTGTTTAAAATACTCATCAAACTGTATCGTTTTTTTTATGCCCAGTAAAGCTGTCCTGTTGGACAAATTAAAAAATGTTGGAAAGCCACAGAAGCAAACTGACAGCATTAATAGACCTGATTTGAATGGTTTCCTCGTGTGTAGGTTTTGATCTTCCTGTTTGAGTCAGTGTGTGTAGATGAATTGGACGGATGAGTAAATGTTGCTCTGCTCTGCAGACTTTAGGAGATTTGTCTTGAAATTGCAGACGGATGCCCTTTGACTTCACTTTTTCTGTCTTACTGGAATATCCTCCTTCTTTCCTCTCTTTCTTCCTCACACACATAGATGAACACACACACACACACACACACACACACACACACACTAGCATATATCTCTTTAGAGGTAAGTGCTGGTTTAAATTTCAGACGGATCATTTCTCACTGTCAGTAATGCACATAACCCGAGCACAGAGTCGGGGCTGATGGGTAACACGATTACTTATTATGCCTTTCCACGAGGGGAGAAATGAGATTAAAAGTTGCCCTTTTACATCTTAGGGAACAGCAGCCCGGCACACGGCGGGCCGTGTCAGGCGCTGGCAGCTCACTGCAGAGTGCAGCTCATAATCCATCTTGATCTCATTAGGACGGCACAGCCGATTTTTACTGAAATGTTCCTTTAGATGCTGCCACAGGAATGCAGAGAGGCTTTTTTGGTTCAGACGATGCATCCACACTTTCAGCTGACTAAGCGCGAAAGGGTTGAGTGCTGCACACGCCAGCGTTGGCTGGTGTTGGCAAGAAAGGGAGAGAGACGGAAAAAGTGTGTGTGTGTTCTTGTATTTCTGTACTTAAGAGGACCAATGTTCCCACTAGTTTAGAAAAAAATGAGGACAAATTGAATATAAGGATATGCTGGCCAGACAGAATGTATTTAAGGAGTTGGGAATTAAGTTTAGGAAAGAGTCGTGATAAGTTTAAGGTCAGGGTTTGGATTCAAAGCACTATGTGTAGATGATAGAAATGAGAGCGAAGAATAAGACACAGAAAAAGTGTTCACAAAAAAAGAGGAGAGATTAAAAAATCTGAGGGCAACTGAGGCCATAACAAGGGGAAAGATGTGTGCAGAGATAGTGAAGCAGAAAGAAAGATGGTAAGATAGAGATAAAGACAGACAGACTTCTACTCTGGATTCAGCTTGTAGCAGCTTGCCAGGGTCTAACATGATACCCTGCAACTCACCATGTTGTTTTTCATTCACTCTGTTGAGAGTTTCACTTCAACATACTGAGTTCCCATTCAAATGTCATGTCGGCTGTTGCATAATACCTGGCTGCACTGCGAGACTGTGTGTGTGTCTGTGTGTGTTTGCACACTGGGGGGCACCGTTCTACAGTCCTGAAGAGGCTTACTGAGCCCGTTGTTGGGGTTTCTGAAACCATTTAAGAGCTGCGATCACCATTTGTTGAATTTTAAATCACTTGAGCAAACATCATAGCTTAAATGAAAATTCAAGCTTCTTTGTATTCATCCAAAAAAAAACTTTGACATTAGTGTTTGCATCCTCTTGACCCAGCGCTTTAAAAATATAATCAGGTTCGACCCTGCAATAATGAGCTTGGCAAGTGATTGCCCTTTGCATCCAGACATATTGAGGATATGTCAGGTTAACTTGGTACAAATTATCTAAATGCTAAAGAAGATAATTTTGCTCAGGGTTCACTGGCTTATTTAAGCAGTATGTCATTTGTTTTAAAAAGACTGCTTTGCCAAAGGCTTTTTCTGTATTTCCTGATAATTTCTTGGGGTAATTCACATTGACATAACGTGATATTTATTGAAATTCTAAAAAATGGTTTGACAATAGAATCAGATGAAAAGGTAAATCTGGCCTAAAGCTTCAGTTGCTTATAATGCGTATAATTTTTTAGGAGTGCATAACAGCATAACAATTTATTGCACTTTGACATTTTTTCTGGCCTGAAGTTTCTGCGTGAATCATTCAGAGTAACTTGCAGAGCCTGTTACAGCTCCATATCCCTAAATCAGCTGACATTTAAACCATAGAGGCAGAAATCTAATCAAATTTGTGCATTAGTAATTCTAAACACCTGATTTTATTTGAAAAGAACTGAGGAGATGGAGTTTGAAGCTTCAGGTTAAGAATCAGTTTGAAGAAGCCATATTGAAAATGCTCAAGAATGTGAACAAAGGTCTTATCTTGCACCCTCCAACCACATTCCCTTATTGCATTCAGTGTATTAGTTATGTTACGTGATAATGACACGGTATGGTGAACTGTCTGTTTAACTAAAATCTTGTCCCCATAACTTAAAAACAGAATAGGTTTGTCACTAATTCCTAAAATTATATAAATGATCGTTTGACTTTTTGACTATTAGAGCACCAGCGCCAGGCACATATAGTAACAATCGTAGTTAGAAACACATGATTAAAGGTTGAATGAGCAGGATATAGTGGCATCTATAAGTGAGACTGTGATTGCAACCGACTCAAATTCTCATGTTGCCAAGCATGTTGGACAACTATGGTGGCCAATGCAAAAATGCAAAAACACAAACAGCCCTAAAGCCAGTGTTTGGTTTGTCTGTTTTGGGCTACCATAGAAACAACATGGTGGACTCCATGGAAGAGGACCCTCTCTGTATGTTAATATAAATGGCTCATTCAAAGGTAATAAAAACCCAAATATTCTTAGTTTCAAGTGATTATAAACTAAAAAACACAAAGTTAGAAATATTACATTCATTTCTGCCAATATGACTCCAGAAATCCTACACATTAGACCTTAAATGTTGTCAAATGGTCTTAGGTTTAGTTCAGGTTTAGTTACTTGGTTAGAGCCTTTTTGGTGCAGAAGGCTAAAGACATAGAGAAAATTAATATCTGCATCTCCTCTCAAGAATTACTGACTTAGCCCCCAGGGACAGAACTTGACTGTGGTATTATTTTGCCATAGTAGCTGCAGTTGGTGGTGCATGATCATATGATGTCTACTGCCCCCAAAATAGTTTTGACATACACAGTCATTTTAAAAATGATGTAAATGGGTACATTGTTCTGGGCGTCACAAATATCACAAAATGTCTCTTAGTCCGAATTTGATTTATTATGTCTGTTAACATTTGAAAAGCCTTTTGTTGAAGCCTGTCTTGATCAGATAGAGCACTTTTTCCAGCTTTTTTTAATTGGTGGAAACCACCTAATAACTTATCTGTAGTTTACCCAAACCATGTAGGCTACATTACCACTTGTTGTCATCGCCATCACAGAAGGGCCCACCCCTCAATTCATCTAATTGGACATTGACATTGGGTGCTTTTATGCTCTAAGTTGAAGTTATTTCAACTCATTTAGGAAATTCCTGCAAAAATGTGAGGAGTTTGGAGGAAAGAGAGCAGAAACACGCTAGGCGTTCAGCAATGCAAAAGCAGTGAGCAAAACACTTTACTCTCATTGAATACAATTACATGAGATGAATTGGTTTAAGGATCATTCATACATTTGTCACTTCAACTAACACTAGGAAATAGCATTGTCACCTACAGAGGTTGTGATGTGTCTTCATTGTCGCAGTTTAACATATACATTTAAAAAATAATGTTGTAATGTGAGCAAATAGATGCCATATAAATGTCCATGGGTGCTGTGTAGTCATTAAAACGTATCAGAATTTACGTGTTTATTGATCAGCTGCTGCTATTGGTTCATTGTAATTTTATGGTGTTGTGTAATTATCGTCGATCAGCACTAAGACAAGTTTTCCCACGGGGACGGTTAAGGATGTCACTTCACACCTGTATCCTATCGCGAGCACTCGACATTAAAAAGGTGCAGGGTCCAGAGTCACGGCGCTGTGCTAATTTCCATGACATTATTCAAGTCTCTTCAGAAGTCAGTGTTTAACAATGGGGAGACCCATCCTGTCTCCTCGGGTTCATTAACTACAGTACTGTGAGTGCAGGGCAGAAACATTTATTGGTTTCTATAGCAACTTCATCTCACCTCAGTATTTTACTGCAGGGTATCTCTATTCATCTTGTTCAAGGACTGACAGTCATCGATAGTGTCTCGCTGTGACACACATAGCAGAGCTGCTCTGTTGGCATCTCTTTTTAAATTCCTTTATTTAAAATCAACATTTTTTACTTTCATGCTTTAAATACCTTTGAGATTCTGTGGCTACAACCCTTAAAATAGCAGCACAGATTGTTTGATTGATTGATTGATGACTGAGGATTTGGCTGACTCATTGAAGGACAGGCTGTGGATTATTCACTTTACAAATGGATTTTGTCACTGACTGACATATATCTTACTTTTTAAGACAATTCATCAAAAACCATGGTCAAACTTCCCAGAGTGATAGTGTTAGGTTAATAAACTTTAATGCCCATCAATAACAAATATTAAACATAGGTCACTGAATAGTAGTGTAGTACCTTAATGCAATGAATGTACCTTAAAATGCATGCTAGTTTATGATTCTGACATTTTGAGTAGCAAATAAAAGCTGTCATTTATCCAATTGTTAATATAAAAATGTTAAAACTGTTAGAAATCTGATTGCCCGCCTGCAGATCCTCCGACGGTGATTTTTGATGATTTTGATATATAAACCAACTGCTGTATTTGTTGTTGTTGTTTAAGTTAATTGGAAATCTACACTCCTCGCAGTGCCATTAATGCTGACCATTTCAAGACCATCCACACCAAAACACAGTTTGCACAGCTCCCATTTCATTTCTCGCACGCTGACAAACGTCCAGACAAAGAAAATCCAGCAAAATATTTGTCTAAACCCATTATTACATCCACAGATACCCACCAGCTGCTGTTACATTGTAAACATTCATATTTCTCCACATATTATCCATAATATCTCCTGTTCTGCATATAAACAAACTGACTGTGGGCTGCCATGATGGAGGTGAGCTCCTGGCCTTTTGATTGACACCTAACATGAGCCAATAGGAGCCTGCCAATGCTGTTGCTATGGACCCCATAGCCATCAAGAGCCTGAGTTAAAGGACAGTGACACCTCCCGGGTCTAAAGCCATTTAATTGGCCCACAATGCTGCAAAGGCTTATGGGTCTTGTGGTCAATCATACTCCAAAGCATTACAGGAGAAGTGAACTCCTTACAGGCTCTACAGACTGCACAAAACGACAAATAGCTCCATGTTGTGTATGGCAAAAAAAATCTTATCAATTTGGGTTTTTTAGAAGTGTTTTTATATACAGTAAGCTCCTAAATAGACATTTTTGTGTGTGCTGATTTTTTTTTCACTCGTTCAGATCATTGTTTTATCCTCCTTTTTTTTGAAAAGCACCTGGACAAAACCTTAGAAAAACATGGGAAAATGTTTATTTCCTGTAATATTGTTATCTGCTGTAAATTTGGAAAATGGAAATGTGAAACTTCATGTTATGGCCCCATTGTGTTTTTTAGCTAATACTGCCTAGTTCTAGTCATCTGCAGCATCATTCTTCAAGGAAACATTCAGACAAAGATAGAAAAAAACTAAGGGTTTTTTTCTTCAGTGTGTTGAAACTTGTGTTAGTCGGCGACAGAAGGACTAGCAATGATTCTGCCTGTTGGGGAAAAAACTTTTTGAGTGTTACCTTTCAAACGAGACCATCTATGTACATATACTAAAAATGGAACAAGGGCAGATTTCAGTTTACTTGAGGTGTGCCTTGGATAGGCTTTTCTGCTGAATTTAGGTAATGTTACAAGATGACTATCATTTGCATCTTTAAAACATACAACCTCAAAAACACACAACAGCTTTAAAAAAGAAAACATATGAACTGCAGTTGCAACACTTATTGCCAACGTGAGGTGCAAGTGCCATAATTGCAGAGGCTATTACTGTCTTTGATATGATGTGTTTCCTGTAACAATAGCCTAACTTATATTTATCAGTTGTGGTGGAGGTTTGCATTATACTCTGTTTAGGTACATTTCATTTTACACAAACTCTTACTAGAGGTGTACATGTACTGACATAAATTCTGCCAGTCTGTCATCTGCACCCCAGTTGTATTTCCTCTGATGTGTGCTGGTGTTTGAGTGCATCTCTGGGTTTGAACTTTCTTCCTTAATACAGGGAAAATGGGGAACTAGAAGTGCTAGCTCAGCATACCAGGCTTCTGTGCTCTTTATTGTTGGCAGGAGTAACATTATGGAACACACCATGCGGCAGGGAGACACTTAAACTGCGTGTAACTCAACTCTTCTCTGCTCCCTGAGGACATCACACTGCCTCCTGTTTCATATGAGCTCAAATTTGGAAAAAAAAAAAAAAAAAATCACTCACCTTGCCTGCACGAAGACCGAGTGTGTGTGACTATGCTTGCATACTTTGAAGGTCATGATTGTTAAATCACCATTTCATAAAGGTAGAAATCTGAAAACGTCTGAAATTTAGGCTTTATTCTGTGTGTGGATATAATAAAGACAGTAAACTTTATTCTGTATAGGACTGTAAAATACTGATTTACCAAGAACTGTAAAAGAAAGGTAGTGGCGATAAAATAACACTACTAAGAACACTTTAAAGAAAACAAGTGTGTATGATTATCTCTGTATGTGTCCATTCATGCTTTTGAACCTGTTTTTGTGTAAATATCTTCAAATAATTGTACATTGAATACTAAATTGATTAGTTAATTCAAAGCCTAGGAGGTCGATTCATTGTGGCAAAAACAGAACAACAACAAAAAAACTTTAAATATTTAATTATCATTACAGAAAATGTTGATTATTTTGTAAGCCAGTTTGTCCAAAATTAAGAGACTAGATCCTCCAAAGCAGTGGTTCCAACTGGTGGGTCGTGGTCCAAAAGTGAGGTGCGAACATACTGGAGGTTATTCCCACCTCCCATTGGTCCATCCTGTAGTGGCTTTTTAGTTTGTACTTTTGATCCAGTGTAAATCTTTACTGTATAATAACTTGAAAATAAGTGTCACTTTCTTTTTGTTATCTTAGAATGAGTTGTTTAAATCTATATAGGGCATGGATCTCAGATCGCCTCATCCATGGAAATTGCTGAATTGCACTTACATATTTCTAACTCAGAACGGACAAACCAAACACTAGTCCTAGATAGGGAAACCTACGTTTTCACGTCACCCATGAAACTGCTTTATTCAGTGTTTTGACTGCTTAATATCACCTGGTCCTGTTTTAGAAAGAGGAAGACCTGCGGATAAGGTGGCTCATCAAAATAAGGTGAGCACACATTAGCTGGTGCTGAGCTAAAGTCCCATCTCCAACATGCCAAACTGCTTCAGTGTTTTTACTGGTTATAATCATCAGTTCCATTTTTTTTGGAGAGCAGGAGACCTCTGAGGATAATTCATCTCCCAATAAAAACTTCCTTAACAATGAAGGAATCCTAACTGGGAGAAGTTTTAGGTGGTTGCAATCTGCAATCCTCACCACCGAATGCTACTAAATGCCCCTAAATTTTACACACTGGACCTTTAATGTAAGTGTGTTTGTTCATTAAAAAAATAGCAAAGAATGTCCTATTTCTTGATTTTCACCAAAAACAAACCAATTTCTAACTTGACACAAGGAAAATAATTTTTTCAGACACGTGGCAAGAACAGAGCAAATAAGGGGATTTATTTAACTGGACTACATATCAGACAAAAGAAGACTCCAGCTGTTTCAGGATGATGTCACTTTGCTCAACAACAGACTGGCATTGGATTTGCATTGCTGATTTACATCAGAAAAAGCAAACTTATCTCATCCCCACTGGCAGATTATGTTTTTTATTTGTTTTGACAAAGATAAGACTTTGAGACTCATCGCTAGATGAAATCAGTAATTAAGATGTACAAGTTTAGCTGTGACAGAAGTCCAGACAGTGCCACGGAAACAAAATGACGTCTTCATTTAAATGAGTCCCTTGTGGTTGGAATGGGATTAGGTTATTCATGCTATCTTAACGTGCAAAGACGAGACCCGGCATCTTAATCCTCTGTGTAAGATGAAAATCTATGACTGTGTGTGTGTGTGTGACTGTATGTGTCTGCTTATGATTGGTTGTGTAGCTGCGAGCTGGTGTGTGATTTGTATGTGTGCATGCAGGCGATTGTTAGACTGATATTGTTTTTTATTGAAGATACCGATTTCTTTCATGTTAAAGCTGCCAGTATGATCTTTTAATATGACCCCTTTATTAAAAAAATGCTGTGTTTTCCCCTGACTCTGAAGGAAAGACTGAAAATAGAGTAGATACATTTTAAAAATGGTTGACCAATAAAATAAAAATTTGAAGGCTGCGTTTACCTTCAACCTCCATCATACCAGCAATGAGCTGCACTGACGTGCTGATATCCGATACTTGATATTTGATGAAGCAGAATCCAGTAGCCCACGTGCAAGCTCTTTAAAAGCTTCCCATCTCCTCCATCAGTTTCTAAGCACTGAGGAACAAGAACTCATTGGAATTCGCCCTGTTTCCCACAGTCACTGGGTTCAAACCTAAAACAACACACAGCCACTGAACAGAAACATCACTGCTGTTCCTTGGAGACAAATAAAAAAGGCGGAAAACAAATGCCAAAAGCAGAAAAAAAGAAATCAAGAGTATTCTCCAGAGCTGAAGCAGCTCGCAGACACTGATAAATGTTTTGTACACTGTTGGCTTCTAAATATAGTTTCAGATCAATGCAATCAGGAACAATCTCCCCATTACAACGAGCAGGTCGGCTACTGAAGGCAGATATCTGAGGCTGTCAGATATTTCTGTGGTGCAGTCAGGTAAATATAGTCTGTAACAGGAACTAACGCTGCATGGCTAGGGGACACACAGCCAGACAGTTTGGCAGTATTGCTTATATAATAACGCTCATGCCAATAAAGGGAATTGAATTGGGTAAAAGACAAAGAGGGAGAGATTGAGTGGAACATGTATGGAAGATGAAAGATGGAGAGAAAGGAAGCAAATACCACTGACAAAAAAGAACTATGAACCATACACCATAACACAGTTTTCATATGGCACTCATTTAAAAGCCAATTTTAATGACTGCAAGCTTGTAACTTATGTATGGAAATATACAACTTACATCAGTTACATACACTTAATGAGCTAATTTACAGGTGTTTGATTATGTGCCTGACATTTCAGCCTTATTTCCGCTGCATGGCTCGGCTCAACTCTCTTTCATTTTCCACTGATAGCACCTGCTCAATGTTGGCTGACCACCATAGTGATGGTGCGTGAAACTGCCGTGACATCATCTTAAACATAGCACGCTTTGCTCAGTAGCTAGCTCCGGCTAGATTCTTTCATTAGCGACCGGAGAAATGTTTGCATTTTGTTTCCCATGGCATGGTGTTAGTGGTTGCCATGTTTAAAAATATGAGTTGAATGAACATTGCGGTTGTTATTTACGGTAGCCTAATTATTTAAAATGGTGTTTGTTCAGGACATCCTGTGTCACATTATTGACAACAGTCTGACCAAACAGTGCTCTGCAGTGTTTAACCACCTTCTCAGCACAGCTCATTTAAAACCTCAACTGAGGTGGTACCAAAAAAGTACCAGGTACTATCCACAACTTCTGCTAATGAACAACCACAAAAGAACAGTTCTACGCTACGTTGAGTCGAACTGTGACAAGACAGTCTGACGGTACTATGCAATGGAAATGAGACTCTCCATCCTGTTTGAATGTCTATTTTTCTGTAGATAGTAGGTAATTCAAGGGCAGACATCCCCCTTGTGAGCAAAATGACCAAAATGTGCCACCCCTGTTTTAACCTGCAAACTCTTTCCATCCCCCAGACGGATACCAGATAAATTACTAAGATTATTTAATTTTCCGAGAGCGTTTCTATTTTAACGGACACAGCATCTGTAGCATTGGTTTGGCTCACCACAGACCAAACGCATGCAGTTAATGATCCTATGTGATGCTACTCAGCCAAGCATTGTGAGTGAGTGTGATACACAAAGAGAAAGATGAGACGAGAGACAACAGACAAATAAAACTTGCTGTTTATCACAAAAAGTAAAAAAAAAAAATCTTGTAGAAAATAGTGCACACAGTTCCTACGATATCTTACAAACTGGTTCCATAATATTGTACAAAGTTGCCCTCCTACTGGTTAGGTTAGGTTAGGTTTCGGAAAAGAATCATGGCTGGGGATTGTCACGTAACATACTTAACATAGTGTGACATGATGTTAAGAACATACATAATTTAAAGTGACTCAGCAATGACTTTTGCTTTCGGACAGGACACAAACCCCATTCTCCTGGGTCAAAGTCCTGTGTTTGTTTGACCACACATTTTTTTTTTCTACGTCGCCTGACTTCCTCCTTTGTTCCTGTCAAATGATGTATAACAGCCTACAGGACATAGGTCAAGTGATCACAGTCTCCTGGCTCACAATCACATGGGTTATATACAAATTATAGTGCATTACTTTTAGTTTGTATAAGTACGAAAAGTGATAACCGCCTGGTACACTACCTGCATAGCACGGAACTGCAGGCAGACATAGTTAATGACTACCTGGTGACACAAGCAAAACATCTAGCAGCTAAAGAGTCAGATATTTATCACAGGAGTTTGTGGAGACCAATTCAGAACTGAAAAGAGAATGACTGATGGACTTCCATTTATCAGAAGGACAGAAACACTACCCCAGTTGAATGCTGATGTTGCTCCTGTTGTGGTTATAAAAGCAGGCACTGTTGGCTGTAACAAACGTGTAAGGTAGGTCAGAGCTGTTTTCTGCCCTCTAGTGACCAATACAAATCAATATGCACCTTTGAATTGTGATATTGAAATAGATATGGCAAACCATGGTAGCGTATTGCTGAGTCCATTTTGCCATCATAATCATAATTAACACTGGAGGCATTTAGTATTTTCCTTCAAGTTTACTAGAGAGGAAGTAGGAGACTCATAAAGGGAATCACTCATTTTAGTAAATGAATTCAAGATAATACCATTTTTAATATAACTTTAGTTGCGAGAAAACTGTTGTTCATTCAGACAAGCAAGATAATTGTGTGGTACCATCAACAACATCAGTGTTTTTCTAGAATCCGTATTGACTTGTTGAAAGCCTCTAACTGTTCACATAAGCTCGTTTTGTGCTCAGGTGACCTTCTCTTTACAGTTGGATCATCAGATGATCACATCTTCCAGTTAGGAGCGATGACGCTCCCGGCATTATTGTTTCCCAGTGAAGCCGGGCTCTAGCTGCCTCGCCTAATGGACAAAAGGAGCGGAGAATAGAGAGGACAAGGAGGAGAGGAGTGTAGGATAATGAAAACATCATTGTATGGGAGGGGATCCTGATCTAATCACTGAGGAAATGAGGCCTGTGAATGCCCAGTCGTTTGGACTCATTTACACATCTCCTCTAATGCTGCTCACCCATCGATTAGCCACCGAAGAGTCCAGGAGAAGAAGAGGGAGACGAGTAAATGCTTCCTCAGTTTGGACTCTTTACTTCTGCTCTGAGTTCAGGAAACAATACAACAGGTTGGTGTCCAATTTACTTCACTAAAGTGCCATGATGATTGCCCAGGGAGCCAGGAAGATACTTGCAGGTAAAATGCGGACTGCGCATTTGTCTGACAACCCATTATACCAAAACAAAGGCCCATTGCTCCGAAAATACACCTTTTCCCAAACGGAAGCACATGGCTACTTTTTACGCAGAGTGACATCATTGTTCCCTTCTACTATTTTGAAGGCAAGACCATCGTACTCTGCCTCTGACTGGCAAGTACTTGCCTTTGTTGGTTGAGTTGGTTAGGTTTAGGCATGACGAGTGAGACTGGTTAGTGTTAGGGTAAGAATACCTGGGTAAGCCAATCAGCCAATTTATCACTTCCCAGGTGCAGAGGAAGGAAGCCAAGCTGTTGGGTGGACCTCATGGTCTCATACTTCATCTAGCAATCTCTCTCCTCTGGCTGGCATTATGAGTTTTCCATGCAGCAGTGATATTACGGTAACGGTGAGGGCTTAGTCCCCTAAGAAAAACAAGCCACTCATGTTTCTTCATGGACGCACATATGTGATTGTCAGATCTGAGGTCTGAGCAGTGGCGTTGTTGGTACCTTACAGGATCTCAGTTTGGACAGCCATGGACGAAAGAGGGTGTGAAACATAAAGAGGCAGGGCCGACTGATGCAAGCCACAAATCCTTCTAACTGCGGGGGGAGTGTGTATTTTCGGATCATGGGCCTTTGGAGCAAAGATATCCATTCTCAGGACAACAGGCTGTTGGACAAATGGGCTTTCAGTCCATTGAAAAACTTTTCAAAATGTTGGGGGTTTGGAAAAATGGGCTGACAAAAGAATGGCAAGTCACCGGTAAAATAGGTTGGTTAAATTTACTGAGTCTGTGGCAGCATGGTGTAGTTACAGATGATTTAATTGCTGTGACTAAGAAGTATTTACAATTAATTGTCAAATAGGCTTCTTTTCAGCACTTTTGAAATAGTTGATCTGTTTCATATGTAATTGGGTTCCATTTAAAGTAAATAACACAGACCGTTTTTGTGGGATGCGGGAAATACAAGGAAGTGATGCAACGAGAGACACAGCGTCCCAAAGATCTACAAAGCTTTCGGTGCAGGTAATCGTGGTTAGCACTGTCGCCTCACAGCAAGAGGGCTCCTGGTTCAAGCCCAGGAGGGAGCCCTTCTGTGCGGAGTTTGCATGTTCTCCCCTTGTCAGTGTGGGTTTTCTCCGGGTACTCCGGCTTCCTCCCACAGTCCAAAGACATGCAGGTTGGGGATAGGTTAATTGGTGACTCTAAATTGCCCGTAAGTGTGAATGTGAGTGTGAATGGTTGTCTGTCTCTATGCTTCAGCCCTGTGATAGTCTGGCGACCTGTCCAGGGTGTACCCTGCCTCTCGCCCAATGTCAGCTGGGATAGGCTCCAGCCCCCCCGCGACCCTCAAAAGGATAAGTGGTTAGAAAATGGTTAGAAAATGGATGGATGTTTTATGAAAAGGCAGCAAAATATCTTTTCATTTTATATTTACAGTTCACTAATGTATGTTGACTTGCCACTGCAGGAACAGTGATTACATGACCTTCACGAGACAAATAGCAATACACGTGATGTGAACAAGTGTCTGATGCTGACATCACACATTTAATATGCTGAGTTGTCCACCTTGACTTCCGCCCTGGAAGTGCATTCAGACTGAACGTTAAGCGTTTTACCACAAACTTTACCATGTGTGTTACCACATATATAGCTATTGTAGCTAAAAGCTAAGACTGCTATGGGTAGATAGCAATGTACATGTCAACCACGTGTGTGCAGTGTGTGCTTGTGTGACTACTCACACTTTATTATCACATTCTGTTGTTATGTTCCTTAAAACCCTTCTTCTTTTTCATATTGTATTTTGACATTTATGTAGTGGGGTCCTCCAACTTCAGCTATTCATGTTATTTATCATGCTATATTTCACAGTCTGCACCCACAAATCAATCAAGCCACCTAACAATTTGCTCAAAGGTTTAGACTTCCTTTAATGGTATGACATCACACTGCTTGAGCTAAACATATAGCCTGTCTTTTCAGTATGTCTCTTTGCAAACATATGTCACTTGAGTAAACAACCAATGCTGCTGATTTTCTAGGGAGGGATAGTCAAGGACATGAGTCTTCTTAAGTACTTCAATAAGTGACCAATTATGTTGTTTTTCAGGTTAGGACAGGTCTCCTGTGACAGCTAATATTTGCTTCCCTTTTGACATGCTCTTGGAAAAAAAACTCTGGACCTCCTAATTGCTGGAGTAGTACTTCACTAGCTGTTCTTTGACGTCTGACCCCTCAGGTGAAATGTTTGCGTGTGTGTAAAAGAAATGCACAGAGGTTCACATTTCTACTTAAACCAACATCTTACTGATCAAATCATAGGTGCAAAATCTATAAGTAAGTGTACTATCAGGGTGAATGTTATACATCATGTAGCATTAATGGAGAAAAGTGTAAGATACTTTGAAGTTGGGCTATTTAAGAATCATATCCTCCTTTTTAAGTTTCTTTATAATGATGATAGTTAACGTGTTTCTGGTGAATCACGTATTGCAAGTCACTCTGGGTAAGAGCTTCAATATTTAAATACAAAAACGGTGTAAGACCCACAAGAATCTGGACCAAACCTGCTAGTTATAGACTAAATTAAAGTTTAATTTAAATTCTTAGTCTCATTTCATTAAATGTTGCCATTTAAACTAAATCAGTAAGTATTTTGAAGACTAATGATGGAGCAAAGAAGAATGTTCAAGAATTCCCAAGTTTAAGGCTTTTACAGTTGAGGCTTCTCTGTAAGGCAAGCATGTATTCAGTATGAAGGCACATTCATTTATTCAAAACAGCAAATATGTCATTTTGGAGTGAATAAATTCACATCTCGCTTTCTGCAATAATTAATCTGTGATTAAAATATGTGCACCAATTACCTTCTAAAGAGTCCTTTTAAATAAATTACTATATTGATGCACTCTAGCAGCTCCACAGACTTCAGGAACATGAACAACATGAAGAGGAAACACAACCTTATTAAGATATTTTCTATAGTATTTTGTGAATAACAAGTTTACTGTGTGCTCTGTTGCTCCAGGCTGCTTACCTTCAACAAACTATTTATTCATATTTGCCAGAACACATTCTGAATTTATGCAATCTGACTTTCATTCTGTTTTCTTTCGTCCACATCATTGGGAAAATCAGTTTTCTGTATGTTTAGAATTGGTTGTTCAGCTTTATATTACCAAAGCAGGACTCATAAACCAAATATGCGGACTCACAGTTAAAAGTTACTTGTAGGAGTTAAGCCTACAGATTTTGAATGAAGAAGGAAAAACAAATGTGCATCTGGTCCCTGGAACATTACCACTTTTTGAAATTTTTGTTTTAAAAAAGCCTGGTAAATTAATTTTAGTGATTTGCAAGTGTTAGAATCAATTTCTGTCTATAAAATGGGGCTAAATTTGGTTGAAAAGGTGTCTAAAATACTTACAACCTTTTTGACTTTGACAGTATTTTCATAATTAGATACGTAGCAGGGGATATTTTTTCAGCAAAAGCAGGACAAACCACTTTAAAGGTAAATTATTCAGGTTGTTCTCATTCACTGTTAGCACTTAAACCAAGCAGCAACCTCTGAAGCTGAAAAATGAAGCCAACTCGGAAGTGCCAAAAACTGCAGTTCCTTGAATGGCCACTTGAGGCTGGCTCCCAAAGCAAGTTAATCCCCATAGACTCCCATATTAAAATTCCTAACTATACAGAAGACATAAACATGTTTACAGCTTGGTACAAAAAATGGTGGGGTCTCCATAACTAATTTAACATTTATGCAATTGTAGGGAGATGGTTTTTTATGTAACTCACCTGTTTACTTTTTTTTAAGGTCCAAAGATACGCATAATTAAGACTGGGACCACTTGAGTAGCGAGGCCTCACCAGTCTAAGCGTCAGATCCGTCCCATTCTTCTTAACAGGTTCAACCTCCTGTCCAAATTTGGTCACTTACGACTCCAGAAATCCAAGATGGCAACGGCCAAAATGCTGAACTTGAAGCTACATCCTTTTTTTTACACAGTCTATAACTTAAAACTCAAAGCAATGCACTTAACCTATGCACTGAGCGCTGTCTGCCTGCATACAATAAAAGCAAAGAAGGAGGTCAGGTCACGTCATATGCAGAGCCTCAAAGTGTGTGGATGGAGGCAGTCGGGGTGGTGGATAGGTCAAACAAACACAGGACTTTTATCCAGAAGACCTGTGACCAAAAGTGAAAGTTCAATTATTTTAAGTAATGTATGATTCTTTTCCTAACATAACCCAGCCTTACCAGTAGTTGTGCCAATTTGTAAGATATCATATAAACCGTTGTATGAGGACATGTTGAATTATTTTTTCAAATGCACAGCAATGTTAAGCCCACTTGCGATTGAGGCACTAATGGCGGCTTGTTTATATCCATCCAAAATCTTTAAGTCTACGCTCAAATTGTTCATGTCATGATGGACTTCTCTCACTCTGCAGTTTACTTTCTCTGGTGCAGATATCAGGTTAAGAAATGGCTGAGTAAGAGCATCAGTCCAGACTGCAGTTTGCTATCACTTAATTTAGGCTTTCTGGGCACCTGGGACTGCAGGCTAACAGATGTCAACATCTGCCATCTAATACCCCTAAAATATTTCAATTTAGGGTCATCTCCTGCAGCTGGATTAGGTTACATTCTCACTTCTAATAAACCACACACCCTGGTTCAAGTGAGAGGAGCCTGACATGAAACTGAAACTTAACATTTTCAGGTGTCAGGATGACATTGATTGGTGAGCTGAGCTTTAAGAGGGAAATGCTTCAGGTTATAGCAAACAACTACCAACGTGTTTCACAAGGCTCAGGTTCTGCTGTTCCCACCTACAAGCTGATGCTCAGCCACACCCCTGCTTATCACACACACTCCTAAATGTATGATCCCAACCTTTTTCTGTCAAGACGAAATCTTGCACGACACAGCAAGAATTATCTTGGAGCGGAGTCTCAGCTCCCACATGTGAGACCTTTGAGATAGCTCTATCCTCTTACACTTATCCTTTACATGCACATACACACATGTTCACACACACACACACACACACACACACACACGCTCGCACACACACTTTGACGCAGACACTTTTACACAACATGGACTCACAAGGAGGAGAATTCTGATTAGGCTGCATCCAAAGCTGCCACCCACGGGACCCGAGGGAGATATGAATTTGAAAAGACAGTGTAGCGCCGATATGAAGCGCCTGCATCGCTGGGCAACAGGGACCCCTGTTAAGACCTGCTACCCAGAGACCTGTCAGGGGAGAGAGGCAGAAAGAGAGAGGTGGGGGGGTTCTGCATATGAAGCCGAATGTGTAGCAACCCAGATCTCTCATTAAAAAGGTACTGCAGTTTGCACACACACACACTCACTACTGGCCCAGATACTCACACGAATAGAAATTCACCTTTATCTACAACTTAATACATTTTGATTCAAGTCAGAAAACTATTACAGGACAGATCCATGTAATTAATCTGTATCAATCCTTTCAATCTGCCAACCTTTTTTTTTTTACATTTGTAAATTAGTTTACCTGCTCTTAAAATCTTTAAGGACTTTGTGTGTGTATGATACGCATTGTGAGAAACATGAAAAGCTGTTAATAGTTTAGGTAACACATGTAGAACAAAGTTAGGTCTTAACATATGATTTAGGATTTGTACCACAGTGTGAGAGCGTTTGTTTTGTTCAGCTGATGAATTTAGATGAAAAGACAGAAACAATAAATTTGCTCCTGGCTGTTTTGAAAACACACTTGCCCTTGGGATTTGGGTTGTGCTCTTTATTAATTCTATGAAAACAGTAGCCCAAAGGATGCAATCTGTGTGCATGTAACAGCAAATTTACATAAACTTTTTATTCTAGACTTTACATCACCAATAGGCAACACATCCTTATACCCAAATGACAGAGTAGGTCGACATACTGTTTATGACTGCACCACATGTGAGCGATGAAGAGTACCAATGACAGGGGCTATTAAACGCTGTGAAACGTTCAGTTTTAAACACGTTGTTAAGGTTTAGGCAACAAAACTATTCAGTGAGGTTTAGGAAAATATCAAGGTTTGGATTAGACTTATGCACTGTTTGTACTTTGTCCTACAAAAAGTAATGCACCATTAATTATATGTCCCACATAATCTACAGTCATGTCAACAGTGGGCTGACGATAGTAAATAAGGAAGTAGTCCATGTAAGGTTGGGGTGGTGGATGGAGCAACAAACACAGGACTTTCCCTCAGGAGACCGGTGTTTGGAACTATGTCAAACTAAATGAACTTTAACCCTTTGGGCCTGAACGACGCAAAGTGCGTCCAAATTCACACCTGTTCTTCTCTATGGATTTTCCTCCGCAACCGTTCGTCATAGTGAGAAGCCACTCATATCACATGAAACAGTGGAACCGCAGCTTTCCGACAAGACCACTTGTAGGTAGTCCAATGTTTTCACAAGGAAAAACAATTCTAAAGTTACACTAAAATTATGTATAACAAAGCTTTCATACAGCTGTGCACACACATTACTCTTGCAAGGATTACTCGCGAATGCGTGGTCGCACAGAAATGCCACGCATATCACGTGAAAGCGCAGGACTGGAGCTTTCCGATGATACCAAACACATCATTGTGCTGTCGTCCCATCACGCTATATTTACAGATCAGTTGTCTACAAAATAAAAACTTGACGAATTTCTTTACAATCCGTTATACAGATCATGTTATCAGTCACTTCAAATAGTGAGGAATATCGCATCTTACCACGTCTTAGGCTTGTGTGTGTTTCTCCCTGTCTATCCACGTTTGTAGTCCGGCTTTCAATATACAAATATTTCCATATTGTCCAATATATGGTCGACAATCCATCAAACTTTGTACGACAAAGTATTTCTGCAATTTGCCTTTTACTCCAATTGAAGCCAGTGGTGTAGTGTAGTTGTGCTGGGCCCCGGTGCAAGTATTTTCCTTGGACTCCCCCACGACCACCACCTTTCTAGCAATAATGAAAAAATACTGGCAATTATGTCCGCCTGGCACACACCACATGTTTTGGACAACTGTGAAGTGACGAAATGTCCCATCATCATGGCTCTTATATTGCCAGATTCCAGAGAGTCTCCCCTCTTCATATATAGCAGAATATGTCTACTTCCAACTTGCTATGGTGAGATACATGTAAAAATGTAAGAATTTAGTAACACTGATTTTTTTTTCATTGGTATAAAAATTGATATAAAATACAGGCACAAAGAAGGACATGCAATGATGGCAAATCTGGATAGCCCAGATTGTCCTGAAAAAAAAACAAGATATAGCATGTGTATGTACCCTTTATAATGACTGAGATATGAGCTTAAAAGTAAAGGCAGTAAAAACACCCCGAAAAAGGCTAGGGTCCAAAGGGTTAAGTCATTTTAAAAAACGTCATCACCATGTTTCTTTTCCTACTGTAAGTCTGACCAAAGTAACTCTACTTGTTGAAACCTCACCTACTTAACTTAATGTTAAGTACGTAGCTTTACATTACATACATAACGTCATCAATGGGGTGTTGGCTTGTTAGATATCATGTAAACATTGTTTGGTTAAAAAAAAAATGTTTGTGATGTAACTTCAGTTGCCTACATAATTACCTGACATAACGTGGTGTATAACCATGCTACCTAAGTCATGCTGCATACATCAAGCCACATACATCACGCTATGTATGTAAGTTGACTTAAAATAAGTCAATGCTGATTTTCGGTTTTACCTGGAACACAAACAGCAGCCTCCTGGGAGAAAGTCCTGTGTTTGTTTGACCCAGCCATCCACCCCTAACGTGGACTTTGTTGCTCTTTATGTGACGTCACATGACTTCCTTCTTTGCTCACATCATAAACACTGCGATCACTAAAGGTGGTTGCTTGCACAGACAACCTATATGGCTGTTTTTTGGGAGAGGGGCTGCAGATACGGCTTAAACTTTCCACAGTCCAAATAATACAGCAGTAACTGTGATATCAGTGTCTTTGACTAAAGTACAAGAGAATAAAATTGTATTATTAATGTTATTGTTAATATTAATGTTAATGCAAATAATGTGACAAATATTCAAGTGATTGGGTGTATTCTTAAACATGGTCTCTTTAAGGGGAAGGAAAGCATAAATTGGCAGATATTAAATGAGGTTCTTTTTTATTGAATTTAATTATAATTCATTGGAGTTTATGGCTTTTGCGCCCTCCTTTTCTACCCCCACATGCCTGCTTTTAGTACCTTTGGCAGTTGTTCACATTTAAATATCCATGCATCAAATGTTCATAATGAACAGAATTGAGAAACATTTTGTTCGAAAACAGAGAGAAGCTGCTGGAGACACTGAAAGTGAATCCTGGTGGGGCCAGAAAAATAGAAAATATTTCAGAGCCGCTCCCAGGGATGATTGGCTTCATATGTTATCCTGTCATTCCATGAGCTGTTATGAGAGGATGGAGTGGGTGAGGAGGAGAAGAGGGAGGATGAGGACAGAGGGAGGGAGGAATTAAGGGGAGGGATGAGAGGGAAGGAGGAGAGGAGAAAAGAAAGGGGTGAAAGAGGGAACGGAAGAAAAAGCACAAAAATAAGGGAAGGGAAGGGAACAAGTGCAGAAAGGAGGAGGAAGAAGGACAGAAATCAGGAAAGAAGAGCAAGTTTAGAGAAGAGGAATTCCTAGGAGATTAAAGGAAAGGTGAGACAAAAGGGAAAGAAGAAGGAAGGAAAGATGAGTTGTTAAAATGAAAAAAAAGGGAAGAAAACGAGACGAGAGTCCAAGTGGAAAACTGAAGATGAAAATAGTGAAGAAGCATGGAGAGCAAAAGGGAAGACAGGAGTCAAATCAAATCAAGTCTTACTGAGAAAACAACCAGAGCAGGAAAGCACAGCCAATTTGACATGAGAAAAATAAAATAAAATAAAGTGAATCCCAGCAGACTGAATCCTGGCTCTTCTCCGCATCTGTTTTCAGTCTCTGGCTGCTGGACGGAGAGCTCCAGGCCCGGCCCACCACCCTGACTGGGTCATACAAGACTTACACCCACGTACGCAATCCTGAGAGAGTAGGCCCGACGCCAAATCACAACGTGAACCAGCTGTTCTCCAGTTCTCACATATTCAACCAATCAATAGCTACAACCATGAGAGACAGAGCGAGACAGAAAAAAGATGGTGTAACTGTATTCTTGATCTTGCATAACAGACTGAAGCAGATTCAGGAGATAAGGTCATGACTTTCCCGCCTCCAGATGTGAAATATTTGCCAGAAGTTGACCTAGTGGCCCAGCTGTCTCTCATATGACCTGATAACCTTCGTTTTTAGACATTAAATTAGGGCACAGATCCAGAACCATCACCAAAAAGCCTCCAATATTCTTTTTATGGCATTGTACACTTTGTGCTCTCAGGGTCATTTGAGGGAAATCTGTTGGTTTGTTTATGGAACAAATCAAAAAAGAGGCCGCTGGTCCTCCGAAGCTAAAAGTTCTGAAGTTTTCATTGTTTCTGGTGATGGAGAGAAGGGACATAGGATGTTTATGCTCTCCAATAAAGCCGAAAATAAAATAAACGCCAGAGAACAAGAAGAGGGACAACTAGCAGAATAGGGCTTTTTTTGGCAGGAAGCAGCAAGTTTATAGAAAAGCTGGTCTTAATTTTGAGAAACAGCAGTGCTCAGTGTTGGAAGAACTACTTGGATCCTTTACTAGTATAAAGTGGTAATAGCAGAATATAAAAATAACTCTCATTACAAGTCTGACTTTTTTTTTCTAAAGTAGCTATCATCAGCAGAAATGCTTGGAGTCCATCCACCCATCCACCCACCTATCCATCCATCCATCCATCAATCCATCCATCCATCCATCCATCCATCCACCCGTCCATCCATCCACCCGTCCATCCATCCATCCATGATCTGGTGCCAGGTCATGAGGGCAGCAGGCCAAGCAAGGCATTCCAAAAGTCCCTTTCCAAAGCAACATTTTCCAGTTCCCAGGCCAGATGAAATATATCATCCCTCCAGCATGTTCTGGGTCTACCCTGGGGTCCCTTACCAGTGGGACATGCCTGGAAAACCTCAAACTGGAGGCATCCTGATCAGATGCTCAAACCACTTCAACTGACCCCTTTGAAGCAACAGCTCTACTCCAATCTCCCTCTGGAAGTCTAAGCTCCTCACCCTATCTCTGACGGCTGAGCCCAGCCACCCTGTGGACAAACCTCATTTACAGCCACTTGCATTTGCGATCTCATTCTTTCGGCCACTGCCCAAAGTGCGACCATAGGTGAGGGTTGAAACTAGACTGGTAAAACGGGGGCCCTCTTTTGAGTATCAGAGTAAGAGCACTCATCATTTACGCTATGCGAAATGCTATGCCAACATGGTTGCTACCAATGGATGCCTTAGGTTGGCTAGTTTCACAATGTCAACATAAGGTCCATTTAAACTAGCTGAAAAAATGTGTGTGCCACATACTCTTAAAGACAGTAATTTCAGCCTCCAATTATTTTTGTCATGGAGGGAGGGCAGCAATTGTATCGAGGGGGCCATGCCCACCCCTCACAATGCGCCACTGCTCACAATGTGAGGGTGTTATACTCTTATTCATATCATATTTCATACATCATATTTAACATTACGGCTGGTTGGTCGAGATGGGGCTTATTTTTAAGTACTTTATATACTGTAGTAGTTCAACTTGTTGTATTTGTTGATATGTTTTGTAAGTAAAATCTGAACCTGCAGAGTAACTAGTTGCCAAAGCTTGAGATATTATGTATTGTGATAAATTTACCTTTGAAATGTGATGAAAAGAAAAACAGATTTATGAAAATCTGCTGTTGCATTGCATGTCCATACCAAGTTTTTTAGACATACTGGCAAGATTATATGCTATATTTCCATGCCAAGTCATTATTCAACTTAATACAGAGACAAGAATTCAGGCAGGTGATATCAGTGCAGTCATACAAATAATACAGTGCATTTCTCTTCTTGTTAAAACAGCCACATCTTTGAAACATAAATCACAGTGGTGAGTCCAAAATTTATCTTCTGTAGTAAAACACAGGACAGTGGTATGAAGAAGAAAGGGGAGCCTTGAATACAACTACTAAATATCTTCATAATAAAATACAGACATTGTAACTGACAGTTGTGTTGTGTTTGTTTTCTGTCATGCTTTGGTTTTGTCTCCATTGTTCAGTAATGATCCCACATAGCCATCAAACAATCATCTCCAAGGCTGCTTCTTGTAATCAGTCAAAATAGATACGTCATGAACAAGTTTCGGGCTTGTTTTGTGGCTTTGGCCCTCATCATTTTTCCATCTGAGGTTTTAAGATCACAGCTGTGCCGGTAAGACTCTGACGCAGGTTTTTACCTGATCGGGTCAACAATTCGCAGGCAGCTGAACCAGCTGTCAGACAGGGTCAGAGGTCACAGTCAGTACCCCAGCAGTTTAGACTGGTGTCACTGCAGACTCCCTAGGCATGTGTGTATGTCAGTATACACACACACACACGCACACACACACGCACACACACACACACACACACACACACACACACACACACACACACACACACACACACACACACACACACACAGATATGTGTGAGCGCATAGATTATGCATAAATGTATGCAGTACTGTACCACGTATGTTCTGTATGTATACACCCTGGCACATGCAGCCATACACACAGTCATACACATACATGAACATACACCGGCAAATGTTCAAAAATACAAACATACTCTCTCTTAAGCTTTGTTTAATTATTAATTTTCACATATAAAATGATGAAATATGTTACACTATAAAATATTTACAGTTTGTGCAAATGAGATAAAAAGATACCCCCGGGGATTTATAAAAGGATCTGATCCCAAAAGAAACAAAGAAAAAACTACTTTCTGGGGATAAGTGAAAATTCCCTCACTACTTTAGTGTGCCTTCTCCATTTTCCACACACTCTAGAACTGCAACAAGCCACCATGTCCACCTTGCTACTTAATATCTTCATAAAACAGATGACTTTTGCAGCCTGTTGATCTCTAGATTTGAGAAAATGACGTACCCTCAGAACGTTCTGCTGGTGGTTTGGCTCAGATAAAGGATCATTAATTATTGTGGCTACTAAAGGAAACATTTAGTGTTCATCTTGTTCTTGCTTCTTAACAATACACGCATCAGACTTGTGTTGCAGGGCGGTGTTGCTTTGTTAGAGTGAAATACAACGCAAAATTAATGCTAATGTGGCTCTGTGTCTGCTGAATGTGAACAAAAGTAATTGTTTGCTAGCACATTAAGCCCAAACTACTTATAGCCTGGAGATATTGTGGCAGCTGTTGGCTTACTTTTTTTTCTATCCCCTTGTTGATCAAGACTGATGAAAGTAGCTTTAAGTAAAAGTTAAATTACTTACTTATTAAAAGCACACAAAAGCTGCTCACGTACAATGCCATGGAATTAAATAACTACGTTTACAGCTTTTTGAGAATGCAAAGTAAGTGCAAAGCAACTGACCCCCTCCACAAAACATGAGCAGACACTTAGTCATTGTTTCACACTTGCAGAAGTGCTAACAATGACCTCTTCACACACACCTAAAAATGCACAAATCACAGCCACACTCTCTGCTGCTCTTATCAATTACTTCACCAATATGTAATTTGAGAAAGGCTTTGCTGACAGCTGCTTTTACACGCCAAACACTGTAGAATTAGTCAACAGACAGGCTATTCAGCAGCACAAAGTGCCTGTCAGAGACAGTTATTACAGGGCGGACGCAGAGACGAGGTCTTGGACGCTCTGTCACTGATACTCTTGGGGAAACTGTCATGGCGCTGTTGCAAAATCAGGGTTTGGAATTTGCAGGAGGATGATAGACCTGTCAGGCACAGGAAGGTAAACTGCTGTCAATCCGGCTTTGAAAGCTGCTTGGGGTGACTGCAACAAAGGAGAGACTGAATCACCTTGACACCTTTTGTGTGTTTCTTTTTTTTTTGTTTCACCTGGTTAGCTCTGCCTGCAGGGTCACCTCATCCACAGGCCCGCAGGCCAGTGACAACCTTTGCGTTTTATGACCCTGACTGCAGGTTGACCCCGAGGTGCCTGGGGCAGGGTCATGACTGACAGGAGAACACCTTTAAATTAAAGAGTCAAGACAGCTTTAATTTTCAGGGTGTTTTTCTTTCTTTCTTTATTACCAACCCCCCATCCCCCTTTTTTCACATTACTCCCATTGTCTTGTCACCTCTTGGTATGAATGACCTGCATTTACGGTTTACATCTTAAGTGCCATTCACAAAGGACTGATATTATCTGAGGAAGAACAGTCAGGGAAAATGTAATAATTGCCTCAATAGACAAATGTCATTTTAATAAAATCTGCAATGTGAATTGGAAAAGAACTTCCAGCACAGATTGCCTACTGCATTATGATAAAGACAGACTGCTGCTGATAATACTGACAACACTCAGTCGTGTGAATAAAAACTAATTTCAGATGTGATTTGTTTTTGGCTCCCAGCTCCTTATCCTCATCCTCTTTGGAAGAATTCCTCTATAGGCTGAAAGTCTTTTTCAGTGCAAAGTGCATGCTTTGCTTCGCTTAATTAAAATGTAAAGTTGAATTCATTATAAAATTGGTAACATTTCCCCATTATTAGTCTGTGCAAATGTAGATTGATCCCCACTTGCAGGAATCTGTTGCTAGCACTTTGTGTCTTCTCCTCATGGCAGAGACCCAGTGACTTTAAATAATGATTTGGGTGAATCTAGACATAGCGCCTTATTTATCCAACACATTCTCACTCCGATCTCGTCACATATTGATGTGCTTGGTAATGGACATTCCACATACACATATGACGTGCAAGAAACCCAGGGTGCATTGGTTGTTGACGTTCTGGGACACACTTCCATTTTCAAAGGAAATTTAACATTTACATACAGTCTCAAACAAACATGATTGGGTTTATGCAACAAAAACATGTGGTTAAGTTTAGGAAAAAAGAACAGGGTTTGACTTTAGAGTCTTACAGGATGCAAACACTGCTCTCTTGGGTGAAAGTCGATGTTCGTTGGACCCATCCACAACCCCTCCCTCCCGCCTCATTTGGACTTTTGCCGCCTTAATTTTCATCCCTGTCCCGCTGCGTTACCCCCTGACGCTGCCAGGCGATGTTAAACTATAACAGCAATCAGCTGCGTATCATGTCGACGTTAAAGGGCGCCTTTATCGTTGGTTTCTGATGCCACAAGTCACTGCCCACGTGCTGAATTTCGACTTCGGAGTGAGACCGGGCTCATTTATCTCCATTTACAGCCACTCAGCACTTACGCTAAGAGAGTTTTCCCCTCTTCTACATGCCCTTAGCATGGATGCTCGGAGATACACAGGGGGTTGGCGCGTTTCTATTTCTTCATATATCGCTCAGATGTTCTTTCACAGAAATTCTTAATACAGTTTTTGGCAGTGTTGCAGTCAAGACCACTTACCGAAGATCAAGTCATGACTAAGACCAGAGACAAGATCAGGACTAGACCATAGTCTCACACGTGCAACGTATCCTCATACAACAGTCTGTTAGATATCCTACGAAAATATACACACAACAGTGTGAGTTTAGGTTTAGGCAAGCAAAGTTACTGTGGTTAGGTTAGGAAAAAAGACATGTTGATAATGTATCTTATGGCAAAATGACCCAAAGGTTTTGCATCCTCATGGGGACCACTTGGGTTTACACCTCAAACTGATCTGAAAGATCCACATTCCCATAAAAACACCTGACGAATATTGCTCTTTATTCACCTCTTTTATTTTTAAACTGTATATTTGTGTGTATATATGACAAATGTCTTGATAAAATAATCAAAAGGCATTGCAGAGGTTATATAAACAAACACCAAGCAGCTGAAATCAGCATAACCGTCTTTATTCAACACCCCTTCTTTGCACATGGTGAATCAGTGATATCCCCACAGTTATGGTCTTAACCGGTCTTGAAATAAAAACGTAGTCGAGTCCGAGATGAGATGGCCTTAAGCCTGGTATTTAGACAAAACCAATCTTGAGCTTTACAAAACTTTTTTAATAATTATTATATATTAGTATAATCTTTATAATTATGATGATTAAAGGACCCTTGAGAGATGCAATGTCTTCAAGAATCTAAAGCAAGTTTAGTTGCCTTTAACTCAGCACTTCTAGATGTATCACAAACTGGATAACTGGGAATCTTTACAGAATGTCTGGGTCCAATGGTTTCACGTGACCATTCTTGGCCACTATGCCAAAACTGCTGCACAGCTCAGTCCTGCTCTTGGGAGTTTACAGGATGCGACCAAGATGCCTGTTTGAATCATGGCAACCAAATTGTGATGTGTCTGTTTGTTTTTTTGGTTGGATTTCTGTTTTGCTGTGACTGGATCAACACTGACCAATCCACTGGGGCAAGCAAAAGCTTTAAAGTCAGAGAGGAGGTGCCAGACAACATGAATTGGGAAACCAAAAGTTCTGCCAGCAATTCATAAGATCTGGAAACCAGACTAGTGCAAATGTGTTTTATGACATACAACAGCTGTGGGGTAATTAGCAGAGGACCCATTGGTCTCGTGTAAGTATGGCATCGAGCATCTACAGATGTGAGCACTGTACAAGCATGTGTGGTTTGCTGACTGTGCTATCGTTGCTCCAACCCAGAGAAATCATTAGCAGGTTTATTTTTTCCCACAAAATGCCCCCCTCCCCAAAAAACTATATAAATGAACTTGCAATTTACTACTAAGGAAATCTTGACACACTTTGAATAAATGATGGCTCTGCATGATAAGCAGAACTTCCTGTGGATTTTCTTGTCTGTTTTCTGTCATTAGCTCCTGCTTTTCTTTCTTATGTGATTATTCTGGGTTAATAGGAAACACACCCAGGACATGTCCGACAGTAAAAATGGGTTGGTTGTCATTTTGGAGATAAAGGAAATTGAAGGTCATGCTGTTATTTTGAGGCAAAACCATGTGACATATGTTCTAGTTATGCTTAGAAAGTAAATGCAATAAATCCAGTAGTTACCGATGCTAAATGTGGAGTTGCCCTTCATTTGTAAGCAAATAATTTCTAGCAGGGACATGATCTGAACAGACAGGGGCAAACAGTATTCAAAACAGACCAGAAAGTAGAGCAGAATTGCATTTGTCCTTTTCCTAGTAATCAAATCTGGTCCAGGATTTATGTGCATCTCTTCAATGTCCAGCCTCATATCTTGATGTTTGTTTCCCCTTGGTTTTATCGCTATTTATGTCCTCTGTGGCCCTGTGATGAACTTGATTGTTAAAACCCTCTTTACAAATACATTTGACTTTAAGTCGAAACGCCAAAATGATGAGTAGGATTTTCTGCTTTATACTCCCATGGTCACAAAGTGTAGATACACAGCATCATGCATCTTAGAGATTAAATCTGAGACAACAGATATAACCTCTTTCTTTGGCTGCATGTGATCTAGTTTTACTTATTAATTTAAACATATCTATGCAGTTTTTCTAATGTGAACAGTTCTGTAAATAAAATGATGTGATTATCATGGTTCTACACACTTGATGGGCCCTGTGCAATATCCCAAACAGGCACTTTCATAGTTCTCTATCGGCCACCACAGCTCCTCTTTACCTGCAAGTCTGCTGTGCTGCCTGAATCCACACACGCTCCGGATGTTTAATGTATATTTGCAAAAGGACAGAGTATGGTCCATTGTCCCATTATATGGGTATGAAGCATCAATTCCTTAAGTACTAAGCCATGCAATTGACTGGCTCAGAATAAAGATCTGCTCCGGTTAATGCATGGTTCATTGCCACAATTTACAAGGCTGGCAGAGAGAACCTTAACGTTTTCTGTATTTTACAGTTTTATGTGTTTTACTGTTTGGAATGGGCTGATTGCTTGGCTTCTGATAATGCTGCTTGCAGCTTTTTTGAGAACTGTTCATCTAAACAACTTCAACTGTGCGTGCTTGCATCTTGAACAATACACCTGCAATGACAATTGCATTTTCCAGCAATGCGTAAGTGTATACATCATGAGCTAACAGTTAACTATTTGGAACCAGGCTATTTTCAACAAAAGCATTCATTCATTCCTAAAGTTACATCGCTGATGCTTGAAATGTTTGAGTTTGCTACAATGTAACATCTCTGGTCTCTCAGGTTTGTCATTCTCAGTCGGTTTCTGAATGTACTGTAGCAAGCGACAGAGAGCGAGCTGTACTCAGAAAGTGGCAGTGTAACAGTTAACAGGGGTTCCCTCTCAATACACTTCACAGCATGTACATAAAGCATTACTAATAAATATATATCCCATAGGTTGAGTGGAACTTGCACTTGATAACGCATTTCTTGGGTCCTCAGCAATACCAAGTCAGTTGGATGAAAATTTGTAGAGAAAATTGAAGGAGAGAAGTACATTCAGACATGTCAGTGAAGGTTCTCAGTCATCCAGGTCATGGTAATACTAAGTGCTATATCGAAGGTAACTGGACTTTCGCCTCTCATCCAAGAAGCTTCTTCAGTTCTAACTGACTGGTACGGAGTTGCAGGCTTTTAAGCTCTATGTGGGTGTGAACCCTGGCAGAGTCATTAAGGTCACATGTGAGCTCTTAGTTACTAAGAGCTCACGTGTGACCTTCAAGAAACGCAAGCAAGTCCAGTTGCCTACGATATAGCACTTAGTATTACATTCAGACAGTGACAGAGTCCTTCCATATGAGTTAGATAATAGCTTGGTTGTGCCACAGTTGGCTGCAATATTTGTTGGTTTAAGGAACGAGGTAGCACCTTGTGATGCTACTACTTTAATCTATGGTACACAAGGTGATTCAGAGATACATTTGCTTTTAAAAAAAAATTATTTAATGGGTAGCAATGTTGGTCTGTCGGCTCAGTTGGGCGGCTGTGGCTCAGAGCTGTCAGACCAATCGGAAGATCGGCGGTTCAATTCTCAGCACCTGCTGTCTGCATGTCGAAGCAAGATACTTGAGGCATACTGAACAAGATACTGAACGTCAAATTGCTACCCATGGCTGTTCCATTGCCGTGTGAGTGCGATAATAACTGAGTAGCAGGTAGCACCTTGTATGGTAGCCATTACATTTTTTACAGACATTCGTGGTTCCCAGAGGATGGTTCCTGACTTTAGAGATCCCCTGACTTTTCGTCTAGTGCCACCATGGGGTTGGCATTTGTAGTTTACAGTAAGATATCTCAACAACTACTACATGCATTGCCATGGACTTTGCTACAGATATTCACAAGATCCTCTGACCTTTCCTCTAGCACCACCAGCAAGTCAAACATTTCACCCTTCCAGTAAAATATCTGAACATTTACTGATGGACTGGCACCACATGAGGTCCAGATAACCACAGAGTCCAGATGATGTGTTTTAGAGTCTTTTGTGATCCCCTGCCTTTTCCCCTTGTGCAACATGAGCTTGACATTTTTGCCTTTATCAAAACAAATATTGGATCAGTTGCTGTGAAATTTGGTACACACACTCATGATTCCCAGAGGATGCATTATAATCAATTTGATCCACTGACCTTTCATGTAGCGCTATCATCTGGTTAATCAAATTTTGTGCTAAATACTTTCGTTTATGACCAAATAACTGCAAGACTAATCACACTGCCATCTGCTCAGTTGTACTTTACATTTGGTGCTTAGTAGCTAATATTATAATCTTAAATTCAAATGCCTTGTGCTTGAAATTTCTCAAGATTAAGCATGTATCTGTGTTGGAGAAAAGTAGTTGTTCATATCTATTACATTGCTAAAGTATCAAATGTGGTAATTGGATTACATGGCATGCATGAAGTCAAATGGGATTCCTCATAACGGAGTGTATGTAATAGATATTATCAGTCAGCTTTATTTTTATAACCGCAAATCACAGACTCTTCTCAAAAGGCTTTGCTAGTGGGCTTTAAACAATTTGGCAGAAAAAACGAGAAACCTTTAAAAGAGTAACAAATGGGGTATTCCTTGTCTAGAGTGGACGAACATACAATAGATGTTGTATTATATGTACAGAGTAATACAATAGATATGATATGTGCAGAGAAGCAACGATGATAAAACTGCACTAGAGAGAACTATAAGTAATACTGATCAGAGGAAAATGTCGATAGCCTTCCCTTAATTAAAGGCCTAGCTTTACTTTTCAAACATGTTTTTCTGTTTAACACTTTACAATGGCTTTAGTGCTCTCTTGTTTATTTTGTAAACCTGTGGGAAAAGTTTCCTTGTGCACATCATTACCGGTCAGCGTTAAATGAGATGTGTGAAAATGGATTAAAAAAAACAGCCGTTCTCAGCTGGTTACACTAACTGAGCATTAACACAGAATGTTGTAAATGGGTTCCCAGTGATTAATACAAGGGTTAACATACTACAATGACGGTATCATAAAGTACATCATTACTCTCTCCTGTGTTAACTGTGGAAATAATAAACTCACCAATTAGAGAAATAAATACTGCCATTTCAGCACTCGACAAAACACTTCATGTGACGCACTGATGCTTTTCCACGGTGGATAGGAATCAAACAAACTACCCACTCAAGTATAATATGCACCACAGGAGCCAAGCAAGGCCTGTAAAACGATACACTGCCACAATGCAGTGCTTGTGCCGACTGCAAACAGCGACTTCAAAGAGTCTCTGATTGCTTATACTGTAGTAATGCTGCTCGGTTCATGTTGGTTGCCTCAAAGATTGTATGAGAAAGACATCTTTTGTTTTTGTTTTTGCGTATTATTCCAGGACATTTGCCTTTGCTGTTTTTAATGAGCACATTTAATACCTAATTGGGAGATTAGCCTCCTTGCCTGCAGGCTGGAAATTGTGTCCCCTGCTGTGCTGTTTGCTGTTCAAATACAAAGCTCAGACAGTCATGCCTCTCAGCTTTGGTCTGAACTCATTCTTCGCTCTATCAGTCTGCAGGGAAATGAATCTTGATCCAGTGCTACAGGAATAAACTGGATAATGCAGCATTTGTACACAGAGAGGCTGCCTTCGTCAGGAGCATTTGATGGAGGGAAAGTTTGCCTCTATCTGGTTAGCCATAAGTATCTCTGAATGCCACCGAGTCTCAGGCTATTTAGCCTTCAAAGTGATCTGCTGATGAATCCACAGCATCGAGAGATGATGAATGATTTGATTCCTCTGAACCTACACCAAGACAAATTTCATTATGAGGATAGTGACTCTGTAACACACTAAAACAGATGTGGTAGAACTTTAAAGCATGGAGTGGTGACTCAGCCAGAATAACAAAGCTGTGAATGATAAAACCTATAAAGAGAATAAGAACAAATTGATTGTCTAGGCAAAGTTGCAACTTATCAATGGTACTTGCCCTTATGACTTATGACTGACTCTAATGTTGTTTGTAATTCTTGGCTATTGGAATGCATACACTGTATGCATTTAATGTGTTTACAGTTGACAATACTTCTGTTAATCCCTTGTAAGTACAAAGATTTCTTATGTAAACCTCCACAACTTATTACAACTAAGTTTTACATGGTATGAGCTAAGGTTTCTCGTGGTCTGGGCAAAGCCCCTTATTTCCAGTACAAGGGAAGCCGCACACGAGATATTTTAGTACTGTGCCTCCAGCTTTGGACACCTTTGGACAGAATTGGAACACCTACTGAGAGAGTCGGGCCTTCCTGACAATCAGCAACCGACCTTACTAATGCTCCTCTGGCTGAGTGGGAGCAAATCCCTGCAGCCTTGTTCCACATATTAATTAATGTGGGTGTAATATGCAGGTGCTCACATCATGTTGGCCATGTAGTGTAACTCTATCTTTTACATGATTGGAGCCACAACTGGTTAAATTAAAATAACTCCACTTGCATACAAGAATGCCAAAATTGTAAAAACCTCTGATTATGATCAAGGCCAAATAAAATTCTTGCTTTCCATAATTTCTGGGCATGGCAGCTATGGAATAAGTTAAGGAAGAATGTGGTTATAGCAAATACATTCTGGTTAAGGTTAGGCAACTAACACCTTGTAGGGAAAGGTCATGGTTACGGTTAATTAAAAGGCAAAATTTAAAGGTCTATGATGGGACACAACTTTGGTCTTCTGCATAAAGGTGGATGTGCTACACACCAAGCAACCACACACTGACCTCCACACTCTCACTTGCCCATTTTGTTACATGAAAGGCACACAGGCTTCCTGCATTAGCACTGAGCATTGGCATTGGACGGAAATAATTAGGTGAAGAATCATCCAATATGAATGTAATTCCTAGGATAATGGCTGCCTCAGATACCCCCATGAGTCTGGAGAGACTACCCTCCAGCTATTTTTCACAAAGTAAATGGAGCAAAGTACAAACGATTCTAAACCTTCAATATCTCATCCCATTGGATGACTTGAGCCTCTAACTTACCATATAATCTATGTGGAGAGGTTTGTGATTACTTATGATGCTGTTTGCATCCGTTTCCCTTCTGTACTTTGGTCTCTCTTACAAAAGAGATCTTAATCTAAGGGATATTACCTGATTAAATAAAAGTTATGGTAATCAATAATGACTATGCTGAGGCAGCATTTCTCTTAATTTAATCACTGAGGAGCAAGCAAACAAGCAGCCAGCTCTAAGACAAGGAAAGACATAGTCTACGCTGTTACAACTCACTGTATGTCCCTTTTTTAGGGAAGAAAAAAAAATCAGATGCTGCCCAAAATCTTACATGAGGTGGGGTACATTGCTTGGAATTAGCTCAATACTGTAAAATTTGAGACATTTTAATATTTCAGAGTGAAATGTCACTGTGTGCACTCGCGTCTGTGCACAGTGCTCAGCTTGTTCAAAACAAGACAATACGGTATTCTTCTCACGTCAGCGAGGCTGGCCAAGACATTCCTCTCACCCCGCATCCAATATTCCCCCACGCTCAACACAGAGCCACTCTCGCCACATCTCCTATGAAAGCTTCCTGTGGTGCCAACCTGCCCTGAGACTGGTGGCTTATGGGATTTGCGGCCCCTCATCACAGCTGGGCTCTGCCTGTGAGCTCCACTTAACCTCCATGGTCTGCACGTCTGGGAGTCTCATTGAAGCTCCACTGACACTGGGGTGACTGGAGGAGGGGTGTATATGTGCACTATTTGTACCCCTTTTCAGCAAAATTAAGGCGTATAAAATTGGGTTTTTAAATGTGAAAACCACTAAACCTAGGCAGTAGACTACTTTCCTGAAAAAAAAAAAAAAAAATCTTCTCAATCATTACTTATAACCCCATAGAAGAATGTGGAAGTGGATCTGCAGAGGCCTACAGTCTGTTTTCTTATTTTCTTCTTATTTTGCTGTGCTTGGGACATTCCTGGGCACAGCGCACAGGTGAGGTCGGGACTTTATAGAGAGGTACCGACTAAGTGCCAGACCGTATAACAGCATGCATCCAAGAGGAAAAAAATCACAAATATAGTAAAGCTAGAGATGGCTCTCACTTTCGCTTTTGCTGGCAATGCTCTCCACAAACACTCATTGACATTTCCTGCATAGTATCCCTTCAAGGTTTTATACATTTATGCTTGAGGCATCAGTATGTTTAAAATGAAGTTAAGATCATTACAGCATCTGAATTAAGTTCGGCCTTGGATAATTAGCAGAGTACATCCACAGGGCTGCTGCTGGCTATTTGGGTGCCCTAACTGCAAGTTTGTTGTGCCCCCGCCAAAAAAAACTCCAAATGTTTATGTGATTGTTTTCCAAATTGTCGAATGCAACCCTCTTATATAAAGTAAGACGACAAAATATATTTTTATTATCAATGTTACAAATAAGAAATCAGAACTATACAATTACAGTATATATGACACTATAGAAGTTCCTACAGAACAAGCAAACATGTGTGTGCAATCTTATTTAATAAAATAAACGAAAGAATCACATGATACGTAAGGGATAATGTAGAGCGAGCCGGTCACTATAGAGAAATAAACCCCGACAGGGTGATGTAGGACCCCGACGCGAAGCGGAGGGGTCCTACATCACCCTGAAGGGGTTTATTTCTCTATAGTGACCGGCTCGCTCTACATTATCCCGCTTATTACACGGCTACTCACTAAAGAAATCAAAAGTTTGAGCAACAGAAAACAACAGAAAATTAACGATTTCTTGCCGCAGGTATAAACGTCTTTCTGCGGATTGATATGACAGGACGTGATTCGCCCGAGTTGATCAGAAGCGTCCTTAACAACGGTCTGCTATTCATAGCAACGGTCTGCTATTCAGAAATAACAGACCGTAGAATGTTGTAATTGACCAATCAGGATCGAGCATTTGACAATGCCGTGTAATAAAATACGATATGTTACGATATGTTACAATACGATACGATACGATATTGATTGCATTATTGTTAAATTAAATATAAATAAATAAGAAAAACAGAACTGTCCCATTAGTCATACACAACAGGAGAGAAGTCACAAAACTTAATGATTCTGTAGAGACAGTATATTCCCCACAACAGAAGAGCTATAGAACAGGCATTTTTCAGCAGTTGCGGGAGGCTCTATAGAGGCACATGTCTGCATTACCTGGCTGCAAGGTCATTCATGAGATCAATATATGACAGCTTCCAAGCAAATTCTGCATCAGTGCTGATGACAGAAAGACCACCAGATGTCCTTGTCCCATTCTTGAATGCAGGTATATTTCAATGAGCTTAAGTTTCAAAAAAACTTCGCTCTGCAGAGGCAACTGACTATACTAATAGCCTCACTGTAAAACTAACCCTATGAGTGGGAGCGCAGCACTTGGTAAGCAGTGCAGTTAAAACTGTGCTGTGTCTGAGAGGGCCTTAACTGGGAGAGTTAATTCAATATCCATAATTATTATTGATGCTTATCATATTAGGCTGTTTTGGTGCCCCCTCTAGCACTGGTGCCCTACACACAGCACATGCTGTGCATGCCCTTAGCGACAGGTGCTGCACACCCAGTGCATGCAGCAACAGCTGTGAAGAGGCGAGAAAGTAAGCAGGACTTTACCTTTTCTATGTCAAGCTCTCTGACTTATTCTTTACACAACTGCTTCGTTCAACACCTAGAATATTTTGGACATGAGACTGTCTGAAAAAATGCTTTATCCCCATTTGTTGGTTGACTGTGTTTTGCCCTTCTCTCTGATGGCGGGTGTTTCATCCCGTCTTCAAGTGTGGCCATTCTGAACAGGTTTAAACTCTCTAACCTTAGACATGGTCTAATGACACTTCATACAGACTGCTGTGTCTCATGCCATGGGCTTTAGGTGACTCAGTGCACTTGGATTAGGGAAAGGTTTTAGTCTCGGTTGAATACTGAAAATGTCAACATTGATTTGAAGCACAAGATGGGCCGTGACCCCCATCTTGTGCTCAAAATTGTGTTTTGTACATGTGTTTGGCTTTTCACTGCTTTTTAAAAACACCACATTACTTCCCACATTGGACCAAAACATTGCATGTATTTCTGGCATAGTTAGGTTCTCTGCAAAACATTAACCAGTACAAATTGGTTGCAAAACAGAGAAAGGGTTGAAATAGCACAAAATGTTGTTTTTTCATCCCTAGTGCCTGCATGATGGTATGAAATTAGGATCTCAATTATTATTATTATTTTTTTATAAAATAATGACATGGTATTTGGTTGAGGGTGAATTTGGATGTCTCCCGTACTATAGTTGCTGTCTGTAAAATGCTTGCTGGGTTTGAGACCACAACATGGTCGACGTCAGCCCTTGAGGTAATCCTTGTAAGCCACTTTGGAATAAAAAAGTGCCAGCTGAATTTCTAAAACGGGAAGAAAAAGGAAGGAAAAAAACCCACCATATTTGCAGTTACATGTCATTTCCACAACAGCAGCATTAAGCAGCAGACTGCTATCTATGGAGAGGCATGCCAGTCTAATGGCAACAGTACAGGGACTCATATTTAAGCTACCACAGACCTCAGTTGCTCCCACAAATGAGGCAGCTCGGTGGGCCAGGGAGGCGCGCAGGGAGCACAATGCCAGCTGATTGGTTGTACTTACTGACTCAGTACTTTGGGCTGAATATGGAGAGCCTGTGCAAAGTGGCTCTGAAGATAAAATGAAAATTAGTTGCCCACTTAGCCAGCTGTACAATTTGACTAAATCACAAATCAAGTGTAGGTATTGTGGTTTTGACAGTTATTGTGAGGTCTCCACATGCAGGACAGGCAATTCTGTACCGCGTGACTCTGGTTTCTAAACTCGGTGCTTCTCTGTCATCCATCAACATGACGGAGTGACGGGAGGATTTCAACATTAGTTGTCAGGGAGCTTCAGCTTTAACCTTTCTCTATTCTTACAGTAAAGCTGTGTTTACATCAGCTTGCACCATGTGCCATTGTAAGATGAAAATGTTTTTCAATAGAGCTTGTTCTGCCTGGAATACGTCAGCCACCAGCATGAGAAACTTAAAATCAAGTCAGTTAATTTATTTTATAGCCCAGTAGCATGAATCACAAATTTGCCTCGAAGGGCTTTATAATCTGTACAATGTACAGCACCCTCTGTCCCCTCACCCTCAATTCAGATAAGGAACACCCCTCCCAAAAAAACCTTAATGGGAAAAAAATGCTAGAAACTACAGGATGAGCAGCTGAGGATCCCTCTTCTAGTTTGACAGAGACATGGATGGAATACTGAACAGGTCTACCTGGCACAGGCCCCGGGGCCCAAAGTGTCTGGGCCGCCCCTGGCCTTCATCTATGAAATGGCACTTTAAGAGATGTACTGACCAGGAGGAGACTCAAAATGACCACGAAGAGACACAAAACAACTACAGAGAGATGCAAAACAGCTGCAAAGAGACACAAAGAGACTCAAAATGACTATGGAAAGGGGCAAAACAACTACAGAGAGACACAAAATTATCACAAAGGGACACAAAATGACCAAAAAGAGACAAAGAATGATCATAGAGTGTCACAAAATGACCACAAAGAGACACAGAATGACAATAAAAAGACACAAAATAACCACAGAGACAAAGAATGACTACAAAGAGACACAGAATGACCACAAAGACACACGGGATGACCACAGAGAGACACAGGATGACTACAAAGAGACACAGGATGACTACAAAGAGACACAGAATGACCACAAAGAGGCACATGATGACCACAAAGAAACATAGAATGACAACAAAGAGTCATAAAATGACCACAAAGAGACACAGAATGACCACAAAGAGACACAGGATGACTACAAAGAGACACAGGATGACTACAAAGAGACACAAGATGACTACAAAGAGGCACATGATGACCACAAAGAAACATAGAATGACAACAAAGAGTCACAGAATGACCACAAAGAGACACAGAATGACCACAAAGAGACACAAAATGACTATAAAGAGATGCAAAGTAACAACAAACACATTCAAAATGACTACAAAGACACATATAATGTCAGACTACAAAAAGAAGTAAAGCAACAACGACTCTTTCTCACAAAATATTTATTTGTTATTATATGGGACTTTTTTTTAAACTCATTTTCCTGTCACTGCTTTTTTCTATTTATATTTTCTTTTTTAATATTTTGTAATTGTTTCATGTTACTGTCAGTATATATTCACTTTATCTTGAACAACATGTTTAATTTGGAAATCTGTAATTTTATTTTACTGTTGCTCAGATTTGGTGCCTTCTGTTGTTCCATTTACATGTTGTGGTTTTTTAAGATCTGACGATTATTTTTTGTTATTGAACCAAGGAACTGGAAGTTAATCAGGATCAAAAAACAGAATTAAGTATAAAACTTATTCCACTGTTGCATCACAGCATAAAGCTACTGTGGTGTATTACAGTAGGTTTTCAATGTCAAACAGACATCCAGTATTTCTATCGAACATTATACAAACCTTGAGAGTAAAATTATGAAACACTCTCAGACGCAGATGCTCCTCCCCGTCGCAGCAACACATGGCTGACAAGTTTGCCAAAGTTTGCTTGTACTGTAGCTGGCTTGAATACTTAATATTCCTTGCTCTGTGTCTGTATGTGGGCGTGGAACAGCTGTGATGAGACGAGCCCAGGTCCCAAGTGACAGAGCCTGCAGAATGTGTGCACAGTTTTCACCCACGCCCCCTCATGGCTTTCATTCCCTGCACAAACTGGGAGGAAAAAATTGTCCATCAGAAGAAGTCCATAAGTCGGCCACTGAGCTCTCAAACCTTGTTTTCTTAAAAGTGCACTTTGCAAGGTTTTTATGCAGCAGTATGCCAAGCTTTTGTGAAGATGAGCTCCAACTCCTCCCATTCTGAAGAACTGGGATGATTTTCCTCATGTGCTCAATTCAAATTCTGGCATTAGATATGGACAAGGGCAGGAAATCTTCACCATCTGCAGGAAGTGATGGATCAAAGCTAAAGAGTGAGATACAAACAGTCTCCTTAACAGATGTAAGAGGCCACTTTGGTCTTTTTCGTCTCTTATCCCTTACGGTATCCTTTGGTGTAAATAATGCTCATCGATCTCAGTTCACCAGGATCAGTTTAAAGAATCAGACAGGGTTTCTGTTAGAAAAAAAAAACGGTTTCGGACCATGTGTCCTGGAAAATTTCAATGTCCCAAATAGGAGAGATTCCAATCCAATATTATGTGTGTTTATTAAGCTAAAAACAATTGACAGTACTGTTACATCATGTAAAACAAACCACGTACCTTTCAGTTGTACCACGTGACCACATTAGAGATGTAACCACTTAAAAGATGGGTGAGTACTTGCTATCTTCCTGTCTGTACATTAAAAAAAAAAAAACATTTGATATTGTGATATTTGCTGATGTCAATGTCTATACATAACTATAATGACATTCCCATTAGAATAATAATTTATAGTAAAATATAATCTATAATTTCTCTCAGTGTATTCACTTTCGACCCCCATAGTTCTTTTTGTAAGTAGTGGACCCCGCCCCCCAACTGCACTACCCCCCCACTGGGGGAGGAAATAGGACATTCCTCCTGCTGGCTCGGGCCACAGAGGAAATGGAACAATATACTTCAGAAATAACAAGAGGAGGTCATCACAGAGATGGCTTTTATTGGTCCTGGCAATGTTGAAGTAGTGAGGATGGAAGATGGAACACAGAAATACCTTTTTTGTCTCTGAGCTGTAAAGAACGATCACAGTCACAGCTGCTGGACTTTGTCCCATGTCTTCTATCTGAGCAGAAATCCCATTTATTTGTCAGTTCAAAACGACAGAAAGAATTTTATTATCTTAATGCACTCCCTGTAGACTAACATATTCAGAACCTCTTCTTAGCAAAGGGAGCAACTTTAGCTCAACATATCTGATGCAGTGAGCTATCTTGATTTGAAAAACTAAAGATCTGATTTGTTTCATCTTATCAGCAAAGCTGATGTAATGAACTTATTCAAACTACAAACCATAAAGGGAACATAATCATAATCAGATCAGGCTGACTTCAAAGTCAAAAAAATAATTGAATATTATATTTTAAATACTGTGGAAAGAATTATGTAGCTTTGTCCGTGTGCTAAAACAGGCTATCTGCATAACCAAAAGCAACCATTTCATCTGATTAGCAATGCAAACTGGTGTTATGAACTTCCACTAATATGCTCCCATAAAACTAATATGCTCATAATTTCTTACTCGCTTCATATGGCGGATATATGGCACCGTATTCTTATATTATCTGCATTAAAGGTTAATCTGTTTTGATCAAGGCGCTGCTGAACTCCAACTGTGGGAATTTGGCATTGAGTCTGTTGACTGCAGAAAACCACAAGTGTGAAGTGCTGGCATGAGGCCGACCTGGAATTAGATTTTACAGCCCACAAACAAGGTGTTTAACTGTCTGAGGTACAATCTCACATTCCTTCTGCTGTTTAAGTGCTGGATTTTAATGACAGACAGAAACAGTAGGCAGTGTTAGTATCCCTCAGTGTTTAATTCTTCTGGAATTTGCTCCCTTGCGTCAATGTAGGGCCTTTTGGTATGTTGCTCCTGAAGTGGGTTCCACGCCATGATCTAGACTAAAGACAAGTTTCACAATTAGGGTCTGATGTCTTTGAAATGACTTGACTGAGGGAATCAGACCACTAACTCTAACATTTCCATCTCTCTTTGTATTTTCTCACGAGTTAAATGTATACGATTGTTCACTAACGTTATGTAACGTTACCTATGAACATTACTTAAAATCAATGGTGTAATGGAGGGTATATGCAGGTAAACAGGGTATACCCACCTCTTTTTATGCCCATTTAAAGTAAGCAATGGAATATATAGGAGAGTACGCCCACTTCCTCCTCAGTAACCTACCCATCTACCCAGAAATACAACCACCTTTACAACTGCCACTACACCACTGCTTTAAAGAACTCAGCGTTGACTTGTGACCCATACATCCACCCTGACCTCCTCCTTACATGGACTTTGTTACAGACCAAGCTGCTTGCACAAATGACCTTGATTGTTTGTTGGAATTCGTGAATGATCTATATATGTTTTTTGGACTTCCTTTGCCATGTTTGTCTTTCTGATGCAAATCTGTAAGTAGTGTGACATTTATAAGACGATTTCTATTTTTTTGCTCGCCTATAAGTAGTCAGATTTAAATTTATTGAGTGTGAAATCATTGTGAAAGGTTCAGTACTTTCACATTAGAAATTTTCTTGAAATTATGCTTTAAAACTGTTTTCAGGTCTTAATTGAGCAAATAAAAATTACAGAAAATTTCAACAATTCCAATGACTTGAATTCATTTAGTTGTATTTATTTGGGTGGGTGGGGGAGCTTCAACTCAAAAGTTCGGTATTTTTTTTAAAACCTTACAGTAGCTAGAAGCTATCATTCCCAGCCATTGGGAAGGACTGTTTAGTGTCTTGCTCAAGAACACTTCAACAAGTGGACAGGAAAATCCACAGTCCAAATGACCAGCTCTGTCAATAATGCACAACCAGCTCTTCCTCTGAGTCACCCCTGCCCCAAAGCTGACCTTCGACTGAACAGAGAGAGGGTTTACTGGTTGATTACACTTTTGTATACTGTTGTTGACCATGTTTTGCAGTCAGTTGTGACAGGAGTGAAATACACTGAATAAACTGTGAACAGTTAGTGACCAAGACCAGGAGTCACTATGTCGCAAAGCTTTGTGGTAAATCAGAAAATGTGAATCATTTTTTGTGATTCTGTATTCTTCAAAGTTATGAAGATGATAAAGCACTAAAATCTGTGCATTTTTTATTTTTTATTTTTTTTACCACAGTCATCCTCTCCTAACTTCTCTTTTCACTGCATGCTATCAACAGAAATGACAGGTACTGTAGTTTTAGCACATCCTGCATCATAATAATTTCCAGTGCCATGTAGACCCGCCGCTCATGAAGGCTACATGCTGTACTAAAGTGCTGGATAAACCACTGGCTCCACATCAATATTCTCAGTGGGTGCCCTCCTTCAAAACGCCATATTCTTGCAAATTACATAAACAAATTGTGATTGACCACGGCGGGGGCGTCAGTTTAGACAGCCAATCAAAACAACTCTACATGAAGTCAGAACCGCCAGGCTGAATTCTCTCACACGCATGGTCGCAACGCTTGAACAGACATTTAAACAGCACGTCTGCCACTGTGTCACCTCTCTGCTGTATTGGCATTGTAAAAGGACCTTGTAATATATATATATATATATATTTATTTTTTTTTTTTTCAGAGCTTGAACGCTGAGCTCCCTGGCACACTACGGCTGGGTGCCTTCCATCCCAGCCCGAGCTCAGGAGCCCACAGTCTTTTTATATCAATATTGCTGCAAAGCCACAGAAATTTGCTGAAAATGAAAAATGAAATAGGTGGGTTTTGTATGTGTGTGGGGAGCCTTTAAAGAGTGGGTGAGCGGCCTCATGGGAACAGAGTAAGTGAGGAGAATCAAGCCTTCAGGAGGCAGCAGGCCATGCGACTTCCTCCCTCTGTCTGCTCCACGACAAATTCATCCTTTGGATGCCTCTATGCTTTGAAATGCAAGAGATGAGAATTTGGAAGAACTAAAAACAGCCTGACACTCCTCTTGGTCTTAGACATAATTATTCAATGGACAAGGGATATTAGTTACAGAGAATATATGTTGATGCTAGAGGCTTCTGGTTCCTCTGGGAACCACTCGGTTCCAAGTACAAGGTGATTCAGACTGAGTCCAAGTCTTTCAGTCTAAATAGGTTTAGGTAGGGTCCCTGTCTATTGCTGCAGGTATAGAGTTTGTGGTTAGTCACACTGCTGTTGTTGTCTCCTAATTTAGGTCTATTCAGGTCAACAGCATAGAGGATCAGGTGTTATTATCCCCAAGTCTACTTTTAAACTGGGTCTTAAGTTGCCTTTGAGATCAGGTTTGGATTATAAATATATACATGTATATATATATATATATATATATATATATATATATATATATATATATATATATATGTATGTATGACCCAAGATTCCAGTGGGTTGATCAGGCTGAAGTGTGCTCTCAGGGCAGTTGATGAGCAGATTCAGGCTGAAGATGAATCTCTTTGGCTCTGCGACAGTTGTGACAATCATTCAGGACTCATAACCTCCTGCTGACATACTGCCCAATTACTCGGTAATATCCACGGTACCTGAGCGTATGTGTGTGTGTCTGAGAGTAGGTAAGGGTGTGAGTGATGGATAAAGCTGCCGGAATGACATACATGTGGGCAAGTATGTGTGAACAAATGCGCATGTGTACACAGTGTGTGCACCATGTGTGAGCATGTCTGTCTGTATGTGTAGGCGCATCTGTGATGGATCAAGCTATCCCTGGAATGACATTCTTGTGGGCGAGTCTGCCTGCGTGTGTGTTTGTGTGTGTGTGTGTGTGTTTATATCTGTATATATCTGTGAATGTATTGTATAAGTGTGTGTGTGTGTGTGTGTGTGTGTGTGTGTGTGTGTGTGTGTGTGTGTGTGTGTGTGTGTGAGATAGAGTGTGTGTGCATGATGGATCAACCTATCTCCACAGAGGCAGGATGACAGAGAGGAGCTGAAGACGGTGAAAATGGGAGAATGTTTTGGTGCTGTGACCGGAGTTCAGATGTGTTTTAGCTCCTGAAGTAGGAGTGCTGAGAACACTCAGGAGGACTGCTTCTACTCATAGTTAGGTACCAGAGATTATGCATTATATTCTTTTAGAATCTGCAGATTTAATGATAGTCACAATCCAACTTCCCTCAGACAGGTAGGTTTAGTCAGGCGCAAAGAATTAACAAATCAAAATCACAAATCAAATCCCAGAAATAAAGCACATGTAGAACATTTCAAGGCAAATGTGTGGCAGAAACATATAGATATTCAGGATTACATGTCAAAAGAGAAAACTAGAATTACTGCCTTGTGGATGTATGCCTCTGCAAACCAGTCAAGTTGCAGTTAACATCCATGTCATTGGCAATAACAATGCTTCAAATTTGAATGTTGCTGCAAAGAAGCTACTATGACATTGAATTATGTTGTAAGTGCTTTAGCAGAAGATTATGATGTCACAGTGTAGCTGACCTTTGACCTTTTGTATATAAAATGTCGTCACTTCATCATTTTATCCTAGTAGACATTTGTGTGAATTCTTGAGTTATGGCGAAAAACATGTTCTGTAAGGTCACAGTAACCTTGACCTTTGACCTTCAATCACTAAAATCTAATCTGCTCCTTCATGAGTCCTGGTGGATGTTTGTGCCAAATTTGAGAAAATTCCCAAAAGGCCTTTTTTAGATGTCACATTCACAAGAGGAGATGGACACAAGGTCACAGTGACCTTGACCTTTGACCACCAAAATCTAATCAGTTCATTTGTGAGTCCAGGTGTATGTTTGTGCCAACTTTGAAAAGAATTCCATTCTTGAGATATCCCATTTATGAGAATGAGACAGACAGATGGACACATGGACAGATGGACAGATGGACGGACAACTCAAAAATAATGCCTCCAGCCATGATTAACATTGGTGCGAGGAACCAGACAGGAGATCCGCACACTGTAATAAAAGCTCCCGGTGTTTTTAATTGTGCAACATTTTGATCTAACAGAGATCTTCGTCAGGCATTTTGAAATCAGATTCAATTCACCACGCATTTTGAAACAGGATTTCAAAATGCCTGACAAAGAAACATGAGATCAAAACGTTGCACAATTACATTTATTGGGAGCTTTTAATACAGTGTGTGACAGTCTCCTGTCTGGTTTTTGCTTTAGTTCGATTTTTGATCCAGCACCTGTATAAGTTTTTTGGACACGTGTGCCCTCCACCTGGCTTGTTTATCACTGATGGGGAGGCATAAATATTAAAGGGAATAAAAGAAAAAAACAGTTTGCTCCACAGAAGTGCTACACATCATCCAAAAGGCACCGGCAAATGGGATGTAATGTTAAAAAAATGCAATCATCTTAGCTCCCTAAATCACAAAGAGGGTCTGTAGCAGTGTAAAGTATCCCCTCCCCTGAGAGCCCAAATCAAATTCTGGTTCAAGTAGGGTCACTGCTGGGGGAATTTTTTCAATGCACCGGAAGAGACAAATGGGGACTGAAGAGCAAATCAGAAAATGCCGCCTCAACACTGGTCCTTTATCCAGAAAACCTGGACTCACCAATCAATAATCAGACCATTTCATCATCTCCACTGACATCAGACAATAACCATTAGGGCTCCTCAGAGAACTTAGTAGAAAACTATAACTTGTCTTTATGTATTTGGTTTGTTTAGGGTTCATGGTGCTGTAGTGAATTTACAAGCAACACCGGACAGTTTTAGTAAGCTTTCATCCCAGCAGGTCAGAGATTCTAGCAGTGACAGGAGTATGATGATTCCAGCACCTGGTTCTCCTGTACAACTGACAATAATTGTTTTTACCCATAAGACATTTCATAGAGATTTTTGCTGTAGCATTGTCAGATAAAGTTCTCAGTCCCAATGAGCTGTGCTGCAGAGATTTTAGCAGAGAACAGATTTTAGTTTTTATTTTGTACCATTTTAGTCAAACCATGATTTTCTTCACTTGCTGGAATTTATCACACTGTATCATGTTACACCTTCTTATTGATTTTTTTATTCCTCAAAATGGAATGAGTTGTATCAGAACTTTTTGAAGTTAAAATAAAAATCCAAAATAGTTCTCCATTTCTGCTACGCCCTCTCAAACTGATCTGGCTTGTGTGGCCAGCCGGCTCTGACACAGACCAGATGCTGTAAAAATAAAAGCACAGAGATGGATGAACATATGCAGGCTTCCATCTAACCCTCCCCAGGGCGAATAAACGGGAGGCATCCCATCCGGAGATTTTTCGCGGGCAGTAAAACACTCTTACACGAAGGAGCCCCACCAGGCCACAGCTGCTGTCATTACAGAACATGAACTAATTGATTGGAGGGCGCACCCGCTGGTTGGGGAATGGGGGTCGGGGTGGGAAGGGGTTGTTGAGAGATTAGGAATGAGTGAGGGGTGGAGGGGGAGACGGGGGAGGGACGGAGGGGTTTGGTGGTAAATTAGAGGACAAGGGAGGTGAAGTAGTAGAGCGGACGTGAAAAGAGCAGAAGAAGGATGATGTGGTGTGTGTTTTTGTGTGTGACGGGTGTGGGAGTGAGAAGTGAGGACGTTACTCATCAGCGATTACTCAAGTCATGGGGCGATCACATACTGCTGCATTACTCCTTACAATGTGTCTGGGTGTAGGTGTGCAAATGAGGAACTCGTCATGTGTCATGGATGGATGTCCATTCTGAATGATGCACGTCATTATTTGTAGCCCGAATGTCGATGGAAGACCCCAGGTACTTAAAATATCTGAGAATTGATGTTGGGTGTGTGAGTGGAGGTCAAATTAATCAAGGCCAAGCAAACATTTGACAGGGCACTAAGAGCCATGAAGACACTGTACAGAAAGAATAGGGATGATGGTTATTTATGTTGATCTGGCATGTGCAAATTAAAGTGCTGATCTGCACTGTCTTTGTTTCTTATTTGCTTTGTCTCAATCTCTGGTGCCTTGGGACAGAGTTTTAAAAACTGTCAAGTCCTGAAAGTTAGCATTTAAGTATGAACAGAACCACATGCGTGTCTGCTGTCCGCCCTGCTGCTGTGTCCATATCCAGTATATTTAGTAGGGATGTTAACAGGGGGACATACAGCCCTTTTTCATACACATGTGCTGGCTTGGCTTGACTCAGCTTGACTTTGTCTACTCAGCCCAGCGAGGCAGGGATTTGCATCTTTATACAACAGGGCTACCTGCTTGAAAGTGACTGTAACTGATGACGTGCTTGTTGAATGTTGATGCTGATTCATCCCTGAATGATGACAAGGGAGATGGTTGGAAGCGCATGACCCAACTCCTGAGGTGGTCCATCTTGGGTGTGACTCAGCGGAACTCAGCGTGTTTAAATTGGTAATGGAAATGCAAATCAACACGGGCAAGACTTGACTCAATGTGGCCAAAAGTTCCAATGAAAAAGCCCTATGAGCCATTTAATTCATGAAAATCTACAAAGAGATTTATGAATGTTGAGAATGTCTTGTTTGATCTTCACGCTAGATCAATGGGTGGTCACAAGAACCCACTTCAGGAACAAAATACTGAATGGTTTTCTGGTTCAAAATCAGAGACAAGATGACAGCGTTCATACTCTATCTGCTATATCTCTTAATAGCAGGTTATTTAAACATGTCGCTGAATCTTCACTGAATGATGACAAAGCCCATCTGATGTCACCACAATCCGCTTGGAGGCAGTTAGGCATGCTCCGAACCAAATCCAGAGATGGTCCATCCTAGGTGCAACTTGGAACAATGTGGCATGCTTAAACTGTTAGGAAATGCCCTAATATTGACCTTGTAATATTCACTCAACTTCCTCATTGCATTTTGTGTTATTTGCGTTTGTTTAGGTGGGGATCTTTTCCTTGATTGTTCAGCCATGAACACTGGTTCATGAACTCCTGTTTTGAAGCCTCAGATTCGTCAATTCAGCCGTCATCATCTTGTTTTTTGGAGTTATCAATGATATATAGAAGAGAGGGTAGAGCTGTGGAGGAGTGAGGGGTGGATACGACTCGCAGACTGAAGTAACGCCTTGCAGATGGCCTGTCACTTATGCACCCCCGCCCTTAAATATGTGTAACTTTAAGCCTTATAAAATGTAAACTGGTAAGTTACATAAAAAAAAAAATCAACCCCATACTCTTGTCGTGAGTGTTGAAATAGGCCACAAAGACCAAAACTGTATTTTGTACCAGGCTGCAAACATGTTAATTTATATGGTGATTTATGGGGATTGACTGGCTTCTGCAGCCAGCCTCAAGTGGCCATTCATAGAACTGCAGTTTTGGGCACTTTTGCATTTGCCCTCAGCCTTTCTGAGTCATGTATGCTAAATTCTGTGAAAATCAATTTTTCAATCCAGCAGTTTAAAAGAAATTGTAATGCTTGATTATTGTCTTTTTAAATGGATAATTGAACTGGTAAGTATTAAACAGGCTGAGGACGGAGAACAAAACAAACCTATCCCCAGACATGTCAGCATTTACATTTATGTTTCATAACACCCACTGTATGACGGGCTTCAATAAACATGTTTAAGTTAAAATGTCACACATTACTTTTCGTCTCGTTTTTGGCACTGACAAATAGATTAATTGATGGACAAATGACTGAGCAGACAAATACATCATTGTAACCCACTTTGTTATGATAGTCACTGAGGTTCCTCTTCATTCCTGACTTTGTGTGTGTCTTACTCAGGTACCTGCTGGCATTCTTTAAAGAAAAATAAAGATGACAGCTTCGTATCTTCAGCCAGCTGTGTAATTATGGAGGAGTAAATGACAGCCATGCTGTTGGTATGCACAAGAAAATGTCAGCAATGCAGATGTCCTAAAAGCCAGCATGTTGTTTATCAAAGATGCTGTACACGGAACATGTGTGTGTGTGCAAGAACATGTACTTGTGTGCAGCGGGGCTAGTTGTGTGTATGCACGAAGCCAAGCTGTTTTTTTGTGAATATGTGCATGCAAGTTTTATCTCTGTGTTTGCACTGATGTGTGTGCACACCCATGTTGATGCATTTGCATGCGTACTCGTGTGTAAAAGCATGTCCTTACAGGTGAATGTCTCCTCTAAAAATGTGGGGCAGTGCATACTTCTGTCTGCAGGGCCCTCCTCTTATGCAAGTATCTGCATGTTTTGTTTTTCCTGTTTCTCAATGGGGCCGGTCACTGACTCAATGCAGCCTTTATACCTCACTGCGCATGCTGCTGCCATGCAGTTTGAAACAAAACACACACCTGTAATGCAAACTAACCGCCCACAGTCACCTTTAAACTTGTTAAGCAATTGAATGTTACAGAAATGTGTGGGTGGTACGGTGGCAAACTGAGCTATTCACCAAGACAAAAACATGTCTGGGTTTTAAGCCCGATGGAACTTGAACAGCTCTGTGAAAAATCTGGTTGGAGTGTAGCTGGTTAATGGGTAACACTCAGCATACAGTGTGTTATTGTGCTGTCAGCTTTGATCCACTGATAGCAGTTTTTAATAGAGTAGTCAAAGGTGGAGGCCGTTGGATGCTGAGTTTTAAGAATAAAATGGTACTTGAAAAGGAAATGTTCTCATTTTTCTGTGGTTTTACGTTTGGTTCTTTGTAAAAAAGGTACAAAAGATTTAAGGTCACCTGATGGTCATACATTTTATTAAAAAGGTACGTACATGTTGATCTTAAGAAAATAATGAATGCTTTATTTGAGGTGTGGAAGAGTTGTACGATAAGTACTAGGTCAGTGCAGCAGGTGTGCGGAAGAAACTTGGCCTTGTAAATAAAAATGTACCCTCTCCTCCATCTACTCTTGCTGATCCTAACCTGCATACAATACAGAGTTACAAAATGGAGCTTTATGGTCATTATTATACCAACCTTTTTTCCACAGATGGATTATTGAGTTGAGTTCTGTATTATTTATTATCAGAGAGTCAAAGGACTCAGTCACAAGTTCCTTTGATAAACTTTTAAAACTTTATTTGAATAAAAATAGGAATACTACAGACATGAGTGGATTATGAGACAATAGGCTCCTGGGCACAGAAATGCAAAAGGCCCCACCACCTCTCCTACACAGGAGTAAGAAACACAGATTTCGTGTTGGTTTTGCTCTTATTGTTGTCGCTATTTTGTGTCTCTGTAGTTTTCAGCATATTTTTGTCTCTTTTCAGTTGTTTTGTGTTTCTTTGTAATCATTTTCTCTCTCTTTAAAGTCATCCTGTGTCTCTGCAGGGTATATTTGTTTCCGTTTTTGGTCATTGTGTTACTCTTTGCAGTTGTTTTTTGTCTTTTAGAGGTTTATTTGTGTCTTCCTTTGGTCATTTTGTGTCTCTTTGTAGTGCCTTTGCATGTCTTTATTGTTGTTTTGTGTCTCTTTAAAGATCAATTTGTGTCTCTTTGAGGTATATTTGTGTCTTCCTTTGGTTGTTTTAACACTTTCTCACTCCAGCTTCCCCACATATCAATGTTTGGTGATGGACTCCACATCGAGATACAACATGCAAGGTACCCTAGGTGCGCAAGTTGTTGATGTTCTGGGATGCCATGTCAAGTTTTGCCTGTTACATGGACTGTCTGTTTTCAAAATACACTTCCATTTTCACAGGAACTGTACAGTTTGCATAAAGTCTCTTTCAAAATAAAGACACTGCATAGGTACAAAACTGCAAATTGACAGTTTATTACAGTTACAATTAGCCAACACACATACGTGGTTGCGTTTAGGAAAAAAAGAACAGGGTTTGGCTTTACAATTTTATGGTAAGCAAACGCTGGCCTCCCAGGTGAAAATCGGTGGTTGTTGGGACTTCTGCCACCTTAACTTTTGTTGTTGTCCCGCCTTGTTTCCCCCTGACACTGCCAGGTACCAGCTGCGTATCATACCAACGTGAAAGGGTGACACCAGAAGTCACTGACTTGCAGATTCTTTGCATCCCTTTGTGGTAATTTTGAGTCTCTTCCTGGTTGATATCTGTTATTCTGGTTAATATGGCCTGTGTAGGCCCCTTCAGTAATTTAATCCACGACCATAATGTAAAAATACTCCTTTACATGTAAAAATCCTACATTTATTTACTCTATATTTAATATAAGACTTAAAAATTACATGTATCAAAAGTAAAACTACTGATTATGCAGACTATTTTGTATATAAAATTTAAACAATTTAAATATACCGTTTTAATACGTGCACATCCATCACTTTCAAAGCCAAAGTGTTACCTTAACTTTCCTCTGGGACGTTTAGCTCCAGTGCTTCTTAGCAACATCAGTCAATAATACCTGACTCTGTGGATGGGGGCTGCTAGGCGGGGTTGGGGGCATCATTATTCATAATCCCACCATTCTCCTGTTCCTTCCAGGTCCTTGACAAGACCAAAATTTCTGACAGCTGTGTCTTTGTTGGTTTGGAGTTTTTATGTATATCCTTTAAAACATATGTTGTGTTATCAGTGATATGAAATGAGTGACAGAAAATAACTTAAGTAAATACAACATCTATTTAACACGCATTTCAACTGCTACATCTGTTGCCATAGCACAAAACAAAAAAGGCAGCAACTGAAATTAGACAGTAAAAAAATTTAGAATCTGTGTCCACACTATCAGATAATCCATCTTGCAGCTCTTTCTAACCTCCTGTTTCTCCACCTCACGCTCTGCTTCAACCCTTAAGTGGTTAACAGCCGTCTAGCTGACTCTTAAATGGCCCAGATTGCCATTACTAAGGTTTTCTGGAGCCATCCCTTACCCTTTTAATGACAGCTGCTTCCGCCATTAATTCTCAATCAATAATGCAAAAACACTCAGAGCGAAGTCCATCCTGCCACAGCTTTATTTTCTAATGCTCTCCGAAAGCTAATGAGTCAGGCTAATTGGTCCGTCATCATCACCACTCAGGAGTTTACCAGAGGAAGTGGCTCTTTCTTTTTGAGCTTTAAAGAACATCAGATGAACAACTGGTTTCCAGTGAACGACCTGCTCAACCTGCCCTGCCTTGTGCAAGCAAACTCTTGACCGTTTTCTCAACACAGCATTTTCTTTTTTCAATTGCATTTGCACAAATATACTCACTTTAGAGGTTCAGATACAATTTTTGTGCATTCCCAGGCTTCCAAACACATATAGCAACACTGAGTATGTTTTGAAAGACCTTCGACAAGCTGCTATGTTCATATGGTTGAGAATGTATTTAGCAAGTGTTTTAATCTCAGGGTCAAGTGATAATGGGAAGAGAAACCCAGTAGGCTTTGTTTTCATGAAAAAAAAAAAAAAAAAGCAAGATGTCAGGGACACACAGTATGATGGCTGGGCCGAGCATTACACAGGGAGAGAGTTTAAGATAGAGTTTAAGATCTGTTCCGGGTGTTGTTGATAGTGGGAAATAAAAGCATGTTTAAGAAAAACTTAGACATTCTAGGAAATATGCGTGTTCACTTTTTTGCAGAGAGTTAGAGTTAGAGTTAGTTAGACAGCACGTTAGAAATGAATCATTTCACTATCAGTGTGTAATCTGTAAGGTCCAACAACACTTGAAAAGTCTAGAAGAGCCACACAATTAAATAAGTGTAAGGTTTACAAGTGAAGTTACTTCATGTGATTTAATAATTTGCTAAAAATACATTTACAGTGTTTACACAAATAACTATTTACACATTTATGTTCACAATTATTATTTACATATTTACATGTTAAGCAGAATTGTTAAAAACAGTTAAATAATTTGCTAGATCTGCCTCAGTAATTCTCACACACAGTTACCTCAGTCTAAGTCCTTCTAGCTTCTCATTGGTTAGTTAAGAGACATGTGACCCATAACAAGGAAGTGTAACCAGAGGTCTGTTCCAATACCCATACTTTCTGTACTTATCGTACCTAGTTTGGGTACATAGGGTGTTCACATTATGATTGCGGCGAAAAATAAGTGTACCTAAAAGACCCGGATGTGTACTCATAACGGCCAAAATTGAGAGTGTGGAGCATTGTACACTTTTCACACTCAACGGCCGCCATCTTAGCTACATAGCGGAAGAGGCGGGACCACTTACAGGTCAGTGCTCCAGTTTTTTGGCGGGTGACGTCACTGACGAGTCGCAGCCGTAGTCATGATCGTAACATCCCGTGAGTGCGCCATAGAGTACTGAATCGGAACAGCACTTACTTGCTGAAATATGTGCACTTTGTAAGTGCGGACAGTGTACTGTGTGTAAGTGTACTCATGGCAGTATAGATTTCTGCTGGACTGCTGGAAATGTGGTTGCAGTGAAGCTGCTGAAGTGTGGAGAATAGTGAAGTGCTGTTTAAGAAAATATACGGCTCTGTCCTGCCACAGAACCCTCACATTACATCATTTTATCTCCATTGAAGTTAGCAGAGTGCTAAACAGGAAGTAGCCAGATCTGCCGGTGGAAGTCCCTAGTGCACTTGCTCTGTAGGCCACACAGTGCGGAAGCAGTGCCAGTCATCGGGGTGGTTTTATATGCAGCAGTTAAACTTTTTTGCCTTCATGCACTGAGCAACTTTCATAGGAATGTATGAGGCTCCAGCTCCAACACTGTATCCAGTTCTCTTTATACATCCATGCTGGAAACAGCCAGGCAGCTAGCCTGGTAACAAAATCTGCCCGGCATTACCTCTGAAGTTCACCAATTAAAACGTTATATCTTGTTTGCTTTGTTTGCACATACACTGAGGGATAAAAATGACAATCATGCAAATGTCTATGAGTCTCAGGATAATTATCTAGGGTGGGGAAGAGCAGCCATATAGGAACCCCACAGGGAGGAAAAAATAGTTGCTAGATGCTTAATGAGATGCCTTATCAAGAGAAACATTCTGTGGATGTGGCCAGAGCAGGTGTAGCTCTTCTGCTTGTATGATCTATTGTCACATTAACTCCATAATACCACTCAATGCTAGTGTCTAGGAGGCTATTTCCTAATGGTAATTCACCTCATTTAGCAAAGCACACTATGGGGCATTTTGTTTGTTTATGGTCAAAATAATGTATTTCGGAGTCCAGCAGTTATGAGAAATGAACAGCGATAGTTTTTTTTTCTTTGCCATCACCATAGGCCGGATGAAACTGCCGTTTGAAAATGCAATCATTGTACCATACATAAATTTTCACTGTGGACTCATTCTGCTCCCCCTCCCTTTCTCCACTTGCCAATATGAGAGGGGCTTCCCAAATCCAATATTATCTTGTAAAAACATGTAGGCTGATGGATTATCCATAAATCACACCCAATGCAATACTGCGGCATGATCGGGGTCATGTAATCATCTTGATCATTTCAAACAAATAGTCCCTCGTACGATCAATACAGGTTCAGACGCAGGCGAGAGAAATGCTTTTCTCCATGGATTTTGTAATCAGCAATAGCCTCTCGGTTAGATGGCGACTGCTATGTATTTTTCACTAAAGACTCAGTGCATGAGGTGACTAAATGGCTGCAGTATTGAATGTGTTTTAAACAAAGGGCCAAATGACTTGATTTGATGGAAGGACAGTTGTCAAGACTTGTGTAGCAGGTGATTTGTGGACAGCTGTGAACTAAAGGTTAGAACAACCTGACTTATGACTCCAAGTCAGAGTTTGGGATTCAACACTGTCAGAAAATTTTGCTAATAGATAGCCTCGAAATATGAAATACAACCTGATTCATATGCAGAAGACATTCATCTATTAGTAAAGAACTGCATGATAGATACTTGCATAAGGAAAATCAATATCAACATCTTTTATTTGATGTTTAAGCAGGATGGTCTATTGAGATCTAAATCTGTTTATTTTAATAGCAGCTTTTGCAAAAGTTGCAGCACAAGTGTGAAACATAAACCAGCACAGACACCATGAGTAAGTAGAGGAAGAAGAAAATAAGGAACAAGACAGAAGAAGATACAAGGAACTGAAACAGGATGGGGAAAACTTAAAAGGCATAAAAAAAACCCCCACAAATATATAGCTATGAATTTTAATAAAGCTAATAATTGCTTCATATGGCTCATTGTACAGCAAGGTAAAGACTTTCAGATCTCATGCTATGCTCTATGTTTCTCTTATCTGACAGACAACACATTGAACGCATGACAGAATGCAGAAGATTCACAGCAAATGACTGCTCATGTGATTCTCCTGTGATGGTAGAGATGATCGCAGACCCAATATTTTCTCTCTACAGGAAGTGACTGTGATGAAACCTGGTATGCAACTTGGAAAAAACATCCTAACAATTAGTTTCTTAAAATGCTGACAGTGACATTGGAAGAGACACTCAGCAACTGATATTATACACCACCAGTGGCCCCACGAATTAGCGGCCCTACCTGTTAGGTTGGGTTTATGAAAAGAATCATGGTTGTGTGTGGCCATGTTACGTACTAAATGTGACATGACAACATGATGTGACGAGATGTGACAATGTGACATTTCTTGACAACATCACCTTTACGTACACCTAACTTAAAAAAAAAAGAACTAAGTGCTCAACTCAGATGTCTTGCGAGTGCAATAGGTGCTCACCCAAGATAAAAATAAAATAGCAGATGAAGTTGTAAGTATTCACAAATGAGTACTTTTAATAATGCATGGCAGAAGAAGACATCAGACACATTTCAGCCTTAGGCTTTCCATAGCGTTACTGAAACAAACGCTGTAGAAGAGCAGAGGGCTGAAAAGTGCCCATTGTCTTCTTCTGCTATGCAGTATCATATGCTAGGTTGTGAGTGCTGATGACTTCCTGTGCTCTATTGACTAACTAAACTATCTAAAAATAACTCAAAAATAAGTCAGTGTTAACTTTTGGTTTCACACAGGCACACTGGTCTCCTCAAGGTCCTCATTGTTTGACCTGTTCACCACCCTGACCAGCTCCTTACATGGACTTTGTTGCTCATTACACTACATCTGCTGACTTCCTCCTTTGCTCCCGTCAGCACGTAGGTCACAGGACAGCAGCCTCCTGGCTCATGATTGCATGAGTTACATGGGATATACTGGGTTATGATTACATAGGTTATACACATAGAATTCTAGTGCATTACTTTTTATAAGTACAAGTATGGACAGTGCATGAGAAAAGCCTATGCTTGTTTAACACTTCTGTGCTCAGAAAACATGGCTACTTCAGGATGTTTGCAAAATAAAAAATAAAAAATTACTTGGAATCATTTCACATCACTTTATGGTTTATACTGTACATCTTGGGTCCTATCTCCATGGTGAATGATCACTTTTAAATTACAGCGCGGACAGTCAGCCTTTTTAAAATTATCATTATTATTTGGCTTTGTATGCCTTTATTAGACACTGAGTAGAGAGATGCCAGGAAATGAGAGAGAGAGTGATTCAAACCAAAGGATTTTTACGACCGGCGGTTTACCTCCTGAGCCACAAGCTGCTTCCAGCCATGTACAATTAAAATAATAATAATGCTGATTTATTTTGTAGAGGCAGTTGGTCAATTGTCTGACTTCCTGTCCAAGCATTTGCCATATAGATATATACTGTATGCCATCTTCTATAACGGTTTCTCTCACGGAAGTCTGCTACCCATCAGATGCATATCTAAAGTAACTTTCAGATTTATCTAAGATACAGTGCCTCTGGTAAGTGTTCTGTCAGCCAGACTGCATGCTAGTTATGTCGCTGAGCGTCAAATGCAGGGCTGATGAATTGTGTTACTTGCTGTCACTCTTGTAGTGGTTGGACTGGCAGGTAACCAGTTTAGAGACATCCATTAGATATCCATGTCAAGCACAGACCCTGGATTTATATCAGTCTATAAAATGAATGGCACATAATGGAGGCATCCATCCAGTAAGGGCAGAGAGTGTTTGCTCTTCTAGCTTTTTCTTTGACCCTTCAGTGTGTATTTGCTTGGGTATAATCTAGTTTTCCCTTGACAATGTACATATTGTATGATTTTATTTTTTTTGTTTGTTGTTTTTATTTACAGATGCTCAAATTACAGTGTAGAAGCAGTTCTAAAATGTGTCAGGTTTCCATTTGTGCATTTGAAAATATTATTTTAAAAAGAAAAAGTTAAAGTAACAGGACAAAAATATTTTTTCCAAAAACATAAGAAAAGACTTTATAATAAAATCAGCATGAAAAGTTAAGTTATGGTTGATCCAGGAAGAATCACAACACTGTGGTTGGTTAACTCCAAAGAAGGCAGAATGTTAATAAAGGGACCCCAAATTTTCTGAAAGGCTGACGGGTTTTTTCCTTACATTATATAATAATTTTTCAGATGTGCAGTAAGAGGCAAGTTCATTAATCCAGTGTCTTGGGGATGGTGCACCTTCTGATTTCTTTGCTGCAGTGCTGGCAAGTAGAATAAAGTATTTCTTGTGGTGGTTCACATTAACAGAACTCATATTCCCCAATATCTGTATTCTTGGGTCCTGCTTGATTTGCGATCCTATGATCTTCTTTTTTGTATAGCCTCAACCTGCCTTGTTGACTTATTCGTCTCTCAACCTGCCATTTGACAACACCAAGAAAGAATTAGATAAAACACCTATAGATTGCCACATTTAGCAACAAGAACCATCAAAACAATGAAGGAATTTTTTCCTTAAAAAAAAAAAAAAGTTGGAATATGTCTCATGGCCACGCTAAGTTTTGTTCTTTTCTCCACTGTCCTGTTTTCTGGTGTCTACTCCTTCTCCAGTGGATATCTCAGTGTATGACTTCTGAACATCACTGCAAAATTGCAGCTCTCAAAAGAAGTACTTTCATTCTGGGAGACTGAAACCAAACTCTTAACTGCCATTCTTCTGCCATCATGCCACCCAGGAACACCAGATGACACTAGAAATAGAAGACAGTTGATATCAGTGTGTTGGACTCAACAACTGAAAAAAAAATATAAGCTAGAAATAAAAATACCGGAGTTGTTTGACATAGTGTGTGACAGTCTTTCCAGTGACTAGTCCCAAACACACAGAAAGGTTTTCCAAACAGCTTGTTTTGACATGTAAAAGCCAAATACATTGTGGCATTTATATTTCTCTGGCCCACAATTTGCCGACAGGGTGAAAATAGAAGTTATATTCTACTGTGTATAATATGTTTTAGGATGACATTTTAAAATTGAGCGGCCTGTCAATCAGAGAGCAGAGCTCTACAATATAAATGACCTCTGTGCAGCATAGCATTTAAACACAGTGGCTTCTGTCTCCAACAAGCAAGCTGGGGAATGTATCATAAGATCAATTGTTTGGTATGATAACATCATGAGATCGTGGATGCAGCATATTGCCTAATTATATCATGCAAGCTCTGTATCTAGAGGCATCACATCATTGTTTTTTTCTGAAGCTCTCTGCTGTGTGTTAGAACCCACATGACCGACACATAGTTCTGCGCATTTGCTGTGCTTAGTCTGATGCAACACGTATTTTAAAATGCCTTTGTGTGTCTGGCATCCCCCTTTCTACTTCTTAAAATAAAATTATAGATTTGATCTTGATTAAAAAAAGCCCTAACACATTTTAACATATTAAGTAATACTGAGTAAAAACACTGGGTAGATTTGTGTCTGTTTTCCCTTAGTTACATTTACAAATAAAGCATCAGCACAAATTGTTGATCACCGGCAGTATAATTTTCTGTTTCGTTTAAGGCCACTGTTGAGTGAAACTTGTAACTTTAACTCCCCGACCAAAGGTTAAAGAAAATAGGTCAATTTCTCATGTTATGCTGTTAATGTAAAAACCCCTCACCCTCGACAGATGTGCTTCATTTCTATCTAATTGAACTCAGTCTCACTGTGATTGGTCCCCCGCTGTTTGTGAATGGGAACACTGACTGGGAAATGTCATTCATGTGTTTGGCTCTGGCTCAGATTAAAGGTCCCATTATTGTCAAATGGCCCGCTGTTAATATCCCCAGGCACATAGCTCTGTGGAGGTCACCATGTTAATAGATACAAAACTAGCCCATTACCATTTTCATGCACGCTGCGCGGGTAAGAGCTTTTAAACACAGTCAAAGAGAGTCAGACAGATTTTTTTTTTTATTATTATCATGAACAGTGAACAGTTGTAGAAATAAATATTTTTAATGCAGCTGATCAAGCTTACCGTTGCATAACTGTCTATTAAATGGAATTTAACCTTTTCATGCAATGTAATGTGATTATGTCAGTGAACTAGATCGACCTGCTCTTTCCAGGATGTCAAATACCAACACCTTCTCTGGAATCTGTATCAGATGCACAAGGCTTTCGACTACCTTTTAAACCCAACCATGGCAATATAAGATGCTCAGAACCACTGGCATGACGAGGGAGAAAGTCCGATGATGAAGGAAGTCGGAATGGATGGATGGTTCAAACAAATACAGGACTAACCCCCCCGAAGACCGCTGTTTATGTCCTGTGCGAAACCAATCTTCAACGTCATTTTAACCAAAACCTTTTTCTTAAACCTAACTAAATAGTTTTGTTTCCTTTACCTAAAATAGTTTTATGTTGAAAACGCATTATGCATATAATGAGCAGAAACTGACACGTCCAAAAGTGATGCTAAAGCGGGTATCTAGAACATCATAGTTTAAAGGGTAGGGCCACCAATCGAGCGGCCATATTTGACAAGTTGGGAGTGAATGTGTTGACTAGATTTCCTCTGGGTACCCATCCATGATAACAGCTTAGTGAAATATCAAAGCTAAAACTTGGTGAATTTTGCCATTGATGTGTAAGGTTGTGTGGTTTCTACAGATCTGGAGGTCACTCAAGTAAAAAGAGTGAAAAATAGAATGTGGCATCCATAAACGTTAACTCAACAACAGATGAACATATTGGCCTCATTTTGGACATATTGGATTGAAACCAGAGCTAAACACAGAAGGCTAAACATTGAAATTGATGGCATTGATTGAATTACCGGAAACTGCCTCAGGTGATGAAGAAAATAATAGTCAGGATGAATTTCTTGGGGAGGCTGAAACTAAGCTAGAGAAGGACAGAAGTCGATGACCGGCAAAATGATGGGAGATGATTAACTTAAACCTCCACATATTGAGCTTATATAATTCTAGGCCTTCTCAGTTTGTTTTCCTTTATAAAGCCTTACTTTTCCTCTCTCCCCACGGCATACCTCACCACGTACAGATGACTAACATTCTCTATCATGCATGTATATAAAACAGTAAGTCAAGGACACTCCATTACTGGGAACATTGGTCATCCATTACTGGGGTGCGTGTATGTGCATGCCCTTTGGCACAAATGGTGGATGGCGAAAAAAAAAATCTGTTTTCAATTGAACAGTTTACCACCCCGTTAAGAAAAATATGTGTTGATGTCGCAGCATTGATCCCGCATTGAGATAAAAGGCATAACTGGAAACTTGCACAAGATATTTGATGCCTGAGGCCTCTCCACAGCTACAGCCATTCACTGTGTTGCATATAAGAGGGACAAGTGAATGTTGGTTGTTGACAACACATTAATTTCTCAACCAACCTCTTATTTTTTGTACAGCGCTATTTTTGATTTTCCTCTTTTAGAATTATCTGTATTTAATGTTAATTGTATTTAACATATTTGAAAAAGTCCTAGTGAGGAATCTGGTGATGAAAGCTGCAGCAGACGGGGTATTTAATTATTTCTGCTTAAATGCAGATATGAGAGAAAGGCTTGTCTTGAAATTATGGGAATATGACATCTGTGCTTTGGCTGCGTTTGTGAAACAAAATGATTTAATGCACACAGGATGGACTTCCTGTCTTAGTCATCCAGTCGCATTTTCTAAATCGGGTTTAAAAACACTGCACATTGGACCTTAATTTGCACAGCTCTTCTTCCACTAAATGGAAGCTCCTGTCATTTTTATGATCTGTGTGTCAGTATCCATTAAGGATTTCCCAATGAAAAATTTCTGTGCATGTAGTCTTGTTCTGCAATGTCGATGACCTCATTTTGAATTAAGAATTAGCAGTGTCCTCTTACTCTGTTTCTTAACCTTTCTCTCCAAGAACTAAATTTCTGCTATGTCAATAAGCTGTTACGGATTGTTCAAATAATTGATAGTCTATACCTTGTCAGAAAATACCTTTTTCTTAACGGCAAATCCTCACAAGTGACAAATATTCCCATTCACACAGAAAGTTAGCTTTTACTGCTCCAGTGATTTGTATTTTAATTCAGTAATTATGCTTTAGTTTATTCAATTTCTGAATGGCATTTCATTTCATTTAGACTCTTTGTAACTCATCTCATTAAGTTCAGACAGTGCATGACTATTCTTTGGACCTCAGCATATTACTATGAGTACTACATTCCCATCCTGAGTTTGTTGACCACTTTCTCCTTGTTCCTTTTCATTCTGGTGGTTTTGGTTTCCTAGCGAGTACTATGATGATGGCATCGAGCTAAGCCTTTGGCCACAGGATGGGATTGATTGAGTCATTCATTCATTCATGGGACATATCCCACAGGGTGGACATGACATGGAGAATAGATGGTCACAGTTTTCTAAAGAGCAACAAAGTGGGTTTTTGACCAGAAGACTGTCTGCTCAATTTCCTGGAACGTCTAGGAAAAGAAATGTTCCCTTTGGTTCAGTGTTGATGTTTCCTTGAGCAAGGCACTGAACCCTGAGCCATTCACATTTTGCTGATAAATGGACAATAGTGAGAAACTGTGGTTTTCTGGAACTGTGAAAGAGGCTGAAACAAAACTTTTGAATAATGAATAACTAAAAATGACAAAAAACAATAGGTCCTGTGTAGAACAGGGACTTAGTCATTTCATCATCTTTAAATATTGTGTATGTTATTACCTATTGATTGAGAATTCTGGCCTCAGTAAAAATTAAGTTCCATATCTAGTGTTGTACATAGCACATTAAGCAAGCTAGGCAAGGCCCCATTGACCGGCCCTCATGTTCACCTGACCTAAATCCAACTGAGCACCTTTGGGACGTTATGTATCTGATGCTGCCAAGTACCACCACAGACTGTCCAGGAGCTTACTAATGCCCTGATCCATGTCTGGGAGGAGATCCCCCAGGACATCATCCGCCGACTCATCAGGAGCATGCCCAGGCATTGTCCATACACACTACTGACTCACATTATGAGTTGCTATGTAAAAATTCACACAAATTGGATGAGCCTTTGTTATGATTTTCAGTGTAATTTTAAATCCAAGCCCTCACTGGGTTGATAGTTTTGGTTTCCATGGACCATTGATATGTCATTTTGTTCTCACCAAATTATACAGTGTACACCAGTAAAGATTTTTGAAATATTTCCTTCATCAAGATCTGATGTTCGATTTAAGTGTTCCCTTCATTTTTTTCCGCAGTGTATATCCCATCTGCTGCATTTGGGTGGAAACCTTTCCTAGTGTTTCTGAAAACTCCAAGAATAACAGGCTTAAATTCAGATTGAAGGTCGTACAGTTCCTCAAATGTCATTCTGGGTTTTGAATGGAACCATAATTAACTATAAATATCCATTTCAAGTTAAACATAAAAATCACCATTTTTGGGAGTTATGTGTTAGGCCTTTCCACTGCAGTGATATCAGTGTTATAAATAACATTCCTCTGGACTATTCTGTGGTTTGTTGCCTCCAATCAAACCTCATTAACCGAGCAAAACAAATGTATCACTTACATGGTTTGGCATGTGCGCCTTACTGCCGAGCACTAGTTGAATCATCATATAAAAAAGAAAAATAACCTCGATCCTCTGCTCTCACTGGTTGCCCAGACTATGATAAAGCTCTTTTGATAGAGATTAATCACCCCCACCTTTCCCCAACGTGGTTTATTCCAATTTTTTGCAGGCGAGCATTTTTCCCCTCCTGCTAATCTCTTCAAACATTTTCAGGCGAGCCGAATGCAGACTGGTTTGAGTGATCAAGCTAAATTGCCTAAGAGGCCATTAATAGTTTATAGGGCCGAGGCTGATGAAAGACAGGCAGGAGGAGAAGGAGAAGAAAGCTAATTAAATCAGTGTCGGGGGGTCGCTGGTGTCTTGGGCTGGCATGGTGGGCCGTAAAGATTACCATTATCACTTTCATTACCCCGGCTGATTGTTTAGAGGTGGGGAGGGTTTGGGATGGAGGGACACGTGGCACCAAATTGCTTCGCCATCCCCATTTACAAACCTCTGACAATTTCCATTATCGTAAAGTTATGGCGCAGGGGGTGAGAGATTTGATTTCACAAACAAAACTCGCCCACCCTCTGTTATATAATTTTCATGGTGTGCTTGATTTCTAGATTTCAAATTACATCACAGAAGCACAGTTTGCACATTTTATTGTTGATGTTTGTTTGTTTTTGTGGTAATTTTAAAACTTAGTTGTGCTGATGTTTAATGATAACATAGGTGTTGGATGGGATTGATGAAAGACGTTATTATGGACCTGGTTTTTGCACTGGGCCTTTGCCATGTTTAAACAGTAAAAAAAAAGTCCTCCCCAAACTGCTGATGCAAAGTTAGATGGTCACAACTGTCTAAAATATCACCACATGCTGTAGAACTTAGATTTTTATTAGCAGAAAGTAAGAGGCCTAGCCCAAACCCTAACCGATAAAATGCAGCCTGAGACAAAATGTATGTGGGAAATGCGTCCACATATTTTGGACCATTAACAGTAAATACAGTAGACAAAGAAGACTAATATTTCCCTGTGAAATAGAGTAGATCACAATTTAAAATAACAGAAAATTAAAATAAAGAGTGAAGCATCAGTACCTAAATGTAGAGAGTTTCACTCCACCACACAAACATAACATTCAGCGCATAACTAGTTTTCTATTTTGCTGTCCTCAGTGCTCAGTACAGACTACTCCACATGTGTCTACATATATTTTATTTAATGGAGAAACAAATGCTCAGGGCTCTGGAGACTGAAGCACAGATATAGACTGGATCACTCCTTCCTATGTTACATAAACTTAGAACAATGGCATATGTATAATTAAAAAAAAACAAAACAACTATTATTAAAGTTTGAAGTGTGAACATTGGCCAATGTAAAATCACATATGTTCTGCCATGTTTTGAATCCCACTGCTCTCCCATTGTTTGTCCAGCAAGGTAATAACAGGAATGACCTTGTTCCCATAGCAATCTGCTGTTCATTATTGGATGCCGGTTTGGACTGGGCCTGTAACTCTTTCATACGTTTCTCCACGTCCAGCCTTTCTTTCAGCTTCTGCCACGGACAGGGGTTCTGCCAGCCTGGGCGGTTTAACACAGAGTGCTGCCACTGGGTCGGGTTTATAAATATGCGCTAATGAGCTAGCGGCTGATTGTGCTGTGGCACGCTTACTCATTACCTGCGATCACCATGGAGACACTTTCTGTGGAGGCAGCGCATGGATGCCATGGTACTCGCATATGGAGCAGCATATATTCAGAGGGAGGACGCAGAGATAGTTTATTCAAAAACTAAATACCTGCTAATGAGAAGCCAAAACAATCTGAGGCAGAACTGGACTGATGATGATGATGATGATGATGATGATGATGATTTTGGCTGAGCAGCTGATATTTCAGCTCATATTCACAATCTGTAAATTGCGCATTAAACTGCAAAAAGTTCTAAGCCATTTTGAGTACCTAATATTTTCTTGAGAATATATCTTTCTCATGGGCAAAGTTCTGAAACAGACACTAAATGTCTCCACTGAAACCCTGGATAATAATACATGGAACAGATAATATTTTACTTGTCCCACAAAGAAGTGCAAACCCTGGATCACAATTGTGTGGACTGCTTCACATGCACCATCAAACCTGCATAAATTGATTTGGTTGAATCAGTTTTTTTTGTTTGTTTTTTTGGGGTGTTTGGAGCGTGCTAACGTCAGAATGCTAAAATGCCATAGATTTATATTAATGCCTTTATACTGGATTCCCAGATTGTGCCTTTTGATTCCAATGGAGTTACTTTGGCAAATGCCGAAACAAAAAGTTTTTGGCTTCTTGTTTTTATCCCGTGGTATGCAGTCGAATTAAAATTGCGCAGTGGTGTGTCTCCCGCTAGCCCCGCCTGCGAGTTCCCACTCGTATCAAATACTTTACAATGATGAGGATGAGGATTTTCAAATTGCTTTTTGCAGCTCAAGGAAAGTTTTACAAATATAAGAACTCCATGGATCAATAGAAAGAGTCATAATTGGCCGTCTTTGCAGTTTGTGGTGTCCTGTCAACAATCTTACAGACATCTCTTTCATAATTGTGGGGAAAATGCTTTTAGGATTTTTTTTGGTTGCAATATGGCGAGTGGCCATTGGGAAAAATTGGCTGCAAGGTTGAGATGCTTTCCGGGGGCCTGTGAAATACCATGACAATGTTAACACGCTTATGTTTAGTAGGTAATGTTTACCATTGTCACTATCTTGATTTAGCATGTTAGCATGCTAAAACTTGCCTATTTGTACCATATAAAGGCAGTCGGGGGAAATTTCCTCCAAGGTGCGGCATGGTGGTGCCATGGTTAGCCTTGTTGCCTCACAGCAAGAGGATTCCCGGTTCAAATCCAGGGTTCAGGGTTCAAACCCCTGAGTGGGGGAGCTGTTCTTTGTGGATTCTGCATGTTCTCCCAGTGTTAGCATGGATTTTCTCCAAGTTCTGCAGTTTCCTCCTACAGTCCAAAGACATGCAGGTTAATTGGTGACTCTAAATGGCCCAAAAGTGGGAATGTGAGCATGAATGGTTGTCTGTCTCTATGTGTCATCCCTGCGATAGTCTGTCAACCTGTCCAGGGTGTACCCCGCCTCTTGCCCAATGTCAGCTGGATAGGCTCCAGCACCCCCCACGACCCCAAAAAGGATACGCGGTTACAGAAAATGAATGAATGAATGAATGAGGATCACCAAAGTCAGTGGAATGCTTCAGTTGAGGACAATGACTTTTTGGCCCATACTGAAATATCTCACAAATGACACATTGCCATCAACAGAGTATGTTATGGTATGGTATGATACATATATATATATATATATATGCGCATACCACATATACTATTTATATACATTTATTTTACATGGTATTACTGAGTGTGTTGTGTGTTTTGACCATGTTGTAAGGCATTCATATTCTTATATTCTATATATACTGGAAAAAACACCCATGTATTAGGATGTGAAAGGAAGAGAGAGAGAAAAAATAGGCAGCAAAGATTTGGAATCCTATTTCATGTAATTGGTAACTGCCCAAACCGCATAGGACTGTTTATCTCTCTCTCTCTTTCTCTTTCCTTTATGCAATAAGCAAGAACATATGAAAAAATTAGATTTAACGATTCACCAGTTGGTGTAACCGAGTTCACATCTCAGCTAATGACTGTCTCTAAAGTGTGTGTAGAAATAGGCTTATTGACTTTTGTTGCCTGCAGTGTATGAATGCAGTCTGATGCTGTTCTGTCCTTTACTCTCTACAGTGGTACTTACTGTTTCAGGCCTGGTCCAGCACCAAACTGGGAGAGGGGATTAAAGAGACAGCCGGCCTGTTGGATCCCAGCCCTGCTTCTATAAATCATGCTTTTAGGGAGGCTTTAGTAAATGGCCAATCAAAAGTGTCAGAACAGGTTATGTAATAAGACATAAATCACTTCTGAGACTGTCCTTGTTTTGTTGTTTTGTCTCAAAATGCCTGCACTGCTGTGTTCAGGGTCTGGAGAAACTGGTTAACAGATGTAGCTAGCGCCGAAATCCACATTAGCTGAATACATGCTGAACATGAAGAACTGATCAGAAAATTAGGAAGTGGTTCTTCTCTACGACAAAGACACATAACAACCTGGCAGTTGGCTGTGAGCCACTGTTTTGAGTTCTAAAATGCTGATTCCTTCTACTTCATGGATACTTTCAAGGAAGATTTGATTTGGCATCAGTAAAGGGTGACAAAGGAATCCTAATTTAAACTTTGCAGTCTACATACACATTTACTCTCACGTTATTATGCATATGAAACTGACCTAACCAAAATGAACCTCATTCTATCTGGCAACAGTGAACACTGCAAATCTCCAAAGTAAAATATAGAAACACTTGAGTAAGCTGCACTGAAATACCATTAAGTTGATCCCACTCTTGTAACTCTCAAGAAACTATTTTCATGAAATCCTCTTGAAACCCTTGCTCACTCTTTTCTTTTGCTATTTTGGTCTCTAATAAATGAAATAATTAAACATCTTTAAACCTTATAAAAAAGGTTACAGATATAACAATCAAGCACATGGAAGAACGCATCCTCATACAACGGCTCATATGATATCCTACAAATTAGCGCCCTACAAATGTAGTTATGTATACACAATGTAAAGTTACGTATTTAATGTTAAGTTAGTTAGATTAAGACAAGTAAAGTTACGTAAGCTAGGTTTAGGAAGAAAAACATGGTGTTGACATGGCTTACAATGACAAATCCACCACCCCAACCTACCTCCTTATGGGGACCGCATCCTTCTTTCAGTGCATTGGTCACATGATCAAAGCCTTCCCAAATATGTGGGTTACACGAATTACTGGCTCATGATTAGGTGGGATGCATACAAATTTTGGCGCTTTTTTTGTTGTTGTTGTTGTTGTTGTCCTTTACCATGAAAAAAAACTTGGTTACAGCAACTGAGAAGTCATCTATAGATTGCTAAGAGTTTTGTACAAGCTCATGGAATTTACAGAATAAGTATGGAATATTTCGAGAATATGGATAGACATCAAACTAAGTTGTGAATTATGCTCAGTTGTTTTACCTGCCATGAAAATATATCTCTTCTGAAATCTGTGAGACTGACATGGCTGGCCACTTTTATACAGTCCTAAAAGTGGACAGTATTTATGACTCAAATCCATTAGACAGATCCAGTGCATTCTCATTGCAAGTCATCACATGTTGCCACTTTTTCAGAAGCCTATCACATCTGTGTCTGCTGTTGACACCCCAGGATGCTGCTACAGTACCAATGCCGGCATGTCAACAAAAGCACATGGTTAGGTTCAGAAAAAAACATCATGGTTTGGCTCTACATTTATAGGGGAAGCGAACACTGGCCTCCTGAGTGAAAGTCTGGGGTTTGCTGGAACTGTCCACTACCCATCCCGCTTGTCCTATGGGGACTTTCCTGCCCCATCCAAAAGGCGGCTTTTGGCATTAGGTGTATGACACTGAAATCACTGACAAAGCGACAGTATTTGACGACTATGGAATGAGAATGGGCTGATAGATTCTAAAATGATTTCCAAGGGTACAACGTGTGCCCTCACAATTGACTTTAACATTCAGCGATGGTTCATTAAAACACTCTAAAATATATCAAAATGGTCCACAATGGCAGCAACAATGTTGAATACAAAAACCTAAGTGCAAACAAAAAGCCAAAAATATTAAAAACAAGGTTTTATGCTTCACTGAGGTGAAAAAGTTAATGTGTCAAAAAAGGAAAAATAAATAAAGGCTGAAAGAAACATTTTTGGTGTCAGGAAACTTCTACTTTTTCCACTCTCCAATTAAACACCAAAACTAAAGAATAAGAAAACAAACTAACAAACAGGGGTGTTGGATATGTACAACAAGGCCCCCACAGCATATGCAGACATCAGAACAGACCAATTGTGGAGGACTTTCTGTGGAAGCAACAGCGAAATGCCATGATGTATTAATTATGTGATCTGAGCACAAATATATTTGCAAAAAGTGACGGAAACACACTCCCGTTCTATTTAGCAATATTTTCAGTAACTTTTGCAACATGAGTTTGTTGTGTGATTGCCCAGTGTTTTGGTGAGTTTGTGGATCAGGTTTTTATGAGCTCGCCCATCAGCTCCATCTCCCACTGCTGCAATGTTTCTAGTGCTGAACTGTTCTGCTGCCAGGCTCCGTAATGGAAAAACAGAGGGTCCAGGCCCTGGGATGTCCAAGTACTGTGTGCGTGTGTGTGTGTATGTGTGTCAGCAAGTGTAAGAAGGAGGGAGTTTATTTTTGTGTGTGCATGTGTCAGCATGTGTGGGTGTGTGTATGCACATACTGAAGAGGTTTGCAACAGTGGCCTGTGTGTTTTTGTGTGTGTGTGTAAAGCAGGGGGGGTAGTTTGTGTACGCGGAGAGAATTTGTGAGTTGTACGCATGTGTGTGTTTGTACGTGTCTGTTTTCTTGGGCAGAGGAAATACGTTTACCTGCATGTGCATCAGACAGACACGCACACATAGAGACACACAAAGGGAAAGGGAATATATCCATGACCAGTGAGCATGTTTGTAACAGCGTGTTTGTAAGTGTGTGTGTGTTTACTCAAACATGCCCGGCTGTTGGAGTGCCTTTGTACATGTGTGCCTTCCTGCATCTGTTTGTGCATTCACAACACAAAGGCAAATGGGAAACATGGGATGGGTGGAGGGAGCATTTGGGAGTGGGGTGGGGGTTTTGAGGGGTGACAGCTCTCCAACATCTGCAGGTCCACTCCCACATTCAGGGATTCCTTGAGAAATGTACACTATTTGTCTGAGCCGATCTGAGAGGGGGGTGGACAGGCCTTCCCGACTCTGACTTCGATATTGTGTGTATTTTTTCCCCAATGATACACTGTGCAGAGGAAATGAGTTTCGGTTGCAGAGAGACAAGAGCGACGGATGGTGTGGGGGGGTTGGGGGTTGGGATGGTTTTCATTTAGCTCTCTTTATGAGTCAGGACAAAGCTGGCCGGGTCAGAGAGGAGCTGCGTGCGAGGAGAGGAGGGAGTTGACTTGTCTGGTTGATGTATGACAAATGCATATAGGAAACGCAGGCAGAGGGGAATTGGATTCTTCCCTTCTCTGGGAGATGGCAATGACTCCTTTTTTTTTTCTTCCTTTCTTTCCTCCCTCCAGGCAATGAGGTTATGGATTTGGACAGGTGTGAATACTGATGATGAATAGTAATGTTGTTAGCTTGAATGGAGTGCTGAGATGGATGGAGCGAGCGCTGCCTTTTGATTATGACGACTGCAGAAGGATCGGCCGCCCCCGTGAGAGTTTATGGGGCGTTATCCGGTGTAAATGGCAAAATAAATGGCAAATAAATTCTGCATCTTGTAGTTCAGATCCGCTTCATTTTACAAGTGTCACTGGCAATATGGGGAAATGTGCACACACATACATACAGTACATGCGTCATCTGGTAACATGGGTGGAATCACACACACATACACACAAATGTGCACAAACACAGTGGTTGACATGTAGAGATAAACATAAACAAACACACATACATCAACACATATGCACACGTGCAGATGTGCATACACATGTGTGTGCAGTTTCCGAACATATACTGTATATACACACAAATACATACAGCACATCCACGCAATATAAAAACATAAAAGCAGACGTACACACACGTTATACTGTATATTATACTGTAGAAACACACAGACATTTTGAAAGCATGTACAAAGATACACACACACACACACACACACACACAACCCATCCAGTAACATCCGCAGGCTCTGAGCGACAAGAGAGTCAGAGAAAAGCTCTCAGAGTCGTACAAGAAGAAAATTAGATCAAAAAGATTTCCTGGGGAGCGAAAACTATACCGATTCTTATATGGCCTATAGTCTCCCAGCGCCGCTCCTCTAACAACACCAAACTCCGGCAACAAGACTACAGTAACTTTCCACTACCTCTGTCTCTGCTCTTCCACCTTTCAGCGCAAATGGCAACCAGGTTGATCTGCACTCATCGAAAAAAAAAATACAATAAATGTACCTGAATGTGCCTCCCCATCAGCTTGACTTCTTAGGTGCTTTACAGTAAAAATGACATTGTGTGGGACAGCATATATATTTAAGGATAAGGTTGGGAATGCTCTTCTTTTTTCTTTGTGTCAACAATCCCAATGATGAAAGCAAAACCAATAATGAATTGGTACCATTAGAAAGTATTGCTTGTGTTTCTAAACACTGACAGTGGCATATAGCTCCATTGTTATCCAAACTACACTGCTCTAAACAATTAAGGGAACACTTAAATCACAAATCAGAGCTTGATGAATGAATTCATCAAGTTGAAAATGATTACAGATGCACATTGTATAATTTGTTGAAAACAAAATGATCACAAAATCCCACTGAAAATCTAAGTAAAAAATTGAAATCAAAGGCTGATCCAACTTATGTGAATTTTATCACGGCAACTCATTATGTGAGTCAATAGTGTGTACGGCCCATGTGCCTGATGAGTTGGTGGATGGTGTCCTGGGAAATCTCCTCCCTGACCTATATCAGGGTATGAGTGAGCTCCTGGACAGTCTGTGGTGGTACTTGGTGGCATTGAATGCACCAACACATAATGTCCCACAGGTGCTCTGTTGGATTTAGGTCAGGGGAACGAGAGAGCCAGTCAAAGGCGTCAATGCCTTTGTCATCCAGGAACTTCCCACACTCTGGCCACATAAGGCCGAGCATTGTCCTGCACCAGGAGGAAAACAGGGCCCACTTTGCCAGTGTAAGTTGTGACAGTCGCTCTGAGGAGTTCATCCTGGTACCTAACAGCAGTCAGTGTACCACTGGCTATGACATGGAGGTCTGTGTGACCCTCCAAGGATATGCTTCCCAAGGCCATCACTGATTCATCATCAAACTGGTCATGCTGGATGATGTTACAGGTAGCATAACACTCACCACAGCGTCTTTAGACTCTTTCATGCCTGTCGCATGTGCTTAGTGTGAACCTGTTCTCATCTGTGAAGACAACAGGGTGCCAATAGTGGACCTGCAAATTCCATTGTTCTCTAGTGAATGCCAATCGAGCTGCATGGTGCTGGGCTGAGAGCACAGGCCCCACTAGAGGATGTCAGGCCCTAATGCCACTCTCTAAAGTCTGTTTCTGACAGTTTGGTCAGAAACATGCACACCAGTACCCTGCTGGAGGTCATTTTGTAGGACACTGGCACAAAGGAGCAGATACCAGTCCTGCTGCTGGGTTGATGCCACACTGCTGTTTGGCTCTGTGCCACGATGGACCAATCAGCAGCTGACTAGTCACAAAGTGATATAATACAGTAGTGTTTTCAAACTTATCGTTCTAGATAATTGCCTTGCTCTTGTCCCTTTATTTAAGTGATTTAAGTCTCGGATTTCAAAAATATTTCAAGAGTAAAAATGATATTTAAATACCTTATACACTCAGGGTATGCAATTTGTATTGCCGGTGAGATGTTTTTTTGTCAAGCAATTTCTGTGAACCTCTGGTGGTTAAAATAGGCCAATGAGCCATTTTTAAATAAATGTTTGCTGTTTTATAACATATTTCTAAACTTTTTTTTTAAATCGTCCACCATATACATTTTGGTTTGGATTAATTCACACCCCAATATTTGCAAAGTGATTTGAATTTAATCATTTGTTTTTTGTTTTAAGTGATAATACATGTTGTAATGTGATCTTAACCAGGTTATGAGCTAATATCTGGAAAGATATTAAAGATAATGCCATAAAAACAAAGAGCAAGATAAGGTAAACAAAATCAATGGAATGTTACTGGTGAACAAATTACCTGCTAAAAAATATCTATCACCTGTTATTTATTGGTGGTGGCAGGATTCAATTAGCGGACCTCCATCATGGTAGACCTAATTCAAACCACACAAGGTCAGAGGAGGGCGCGGTCTGTCTATCTCCAGCTGATGAAGTGCTACATGGTCTGGTTCAATGGCCGTTGCATTCCTACCTAACAAAACCTCCCCAACCCCCACTATCAGCCCATGACCTTTGACCTCCAGTGTTAAGGCTGGCCAACATCTGGTTGAAGGCACCCCAATGCTGTTGCTGCTGTGGAGACGGGAGGGAGGGAGGGTGGTGGGTGGTGCTGTTCCACATAATTCACACCTCAACAGACGAGGATTGGCTTTGAAGCTGGCATTTCAAAGAGCCGGCACTGTTTGTTCGTGTCGGGGTCAGCAGGTCTTGACGGGCTCGTTCGAATATTATACCTGTATTTTGAGTTTTAATGCACAGTGGAAAAGACAGTTTGAAGTGCATGTTATGTTGAATTTGGTGTTAAAATTAAGACAAAGTGTTACGCAGACAACAGATAGAGTTCATTTCACTTGTTCTCTGCAAAGAGACAAAATGATCCCAAACCAGCAAGTAAATAAATATATAAAATCTAATCAAGATCTTGTTTTTTTCTTTCACACTGGCAAACATTCATAAAATGTTCATGGCCTGTGGACGTCATGGTATAAACTTAGAAGGCAGGACGATTTAGAGGTTAAGAGGGACTTTCCTTGCATGCATCAGGTCACAAGTTCAAACTCTTACAACAGCCAATCTGTCTAATAACAGCCATGAAATGTCTTTGAGTGAGACATACAGCTCCTCCCTGAGGGTCTCTTTGGATAAGACTGTCAGCTAAATGTAAATATCTGTGTCTTGTTAGCAGACAGCTTGACGGTGGCATTCGTCTCTACCAGCTCCTCAGCTGAAGCCCATTTCTGAAGATGCCCCTTTATACTTTTTGCTCTCCTGCATATAAATTCCCTGCGCCAGCAGCTGCAGAAGCCAGTTTCTGAACGACAAGTTCCATCTGTGCATCCCTCACTGAAGATGTGACCAAACAAACAAGAGCAGCAGTACAGTGGCTTTCGACGGTGCCATATGTTTTCCATATTCGCTCTCTGAATCAACACTGCAAGGCAAATTGTGTTTTCGTTTGAGATATTATGCAACAAAAGCACATGCCGGGGATAAAAAAGAATGTGCTACCATCGATGAAAAATGTGCTGTAAAGCAACCCCCCCGCCTCCACTCACATCTTAGAAAAATACAACTGGCTTTTGCATGGTTCACATTCCACATAACAACACTTAGCATCAGTTGTACAGTGACTGAAGCCTCACTGAGTCCAGAAATCCTGCAAACTTAACTCTTCAAATTGGAAAATGACAGTAATTTCAATAATTTATTTGTTCGCTGTCTTGAGTTGGCAACAAAACCATTTAATATTACACACACACACATATATATATAAACTTATTATTCAACTTTATCTCTTACTTAGCTGACTAACCTTTTGCATTTTACCTTCTTCCTTACTTTCCAAACCCCTAACTCAATACATAACCCATTTTCCTTTGTCATAAGTACCTTGTTCTTTACTTACCTCAGAAAAACACTAATTTCTCACTGCTTTTCATGTGCACACAGCCATGGAGGATTTCCTAAAAGATGAGGACATAGGATCCCTCATCTTTTCACAACCTACAACCCCACAGTCAGATCTGGTGCACAATCCACCATGATGGCATGGTAATCGAGCTGAATGCTCCTAAAGGCATCAAAGCTCGGACACAGGCTATGACAACCTGCCCACTGGTAGGCACAACCAGTATCACATGCTGAACAAGCACATGCCTTCGAGGGGGGGTACTCTGTGACCCTGTCTGTACTGCTGCCATCGGCAAGTGAGGAAGGGTGAAAGCCAAACATGACTGACTCCGCTTGGAGCTCCCCTAAAGGCAGCTCAGATGATCACTGAAGTCACAAAAACCTTTTAGAAAATGTTGCGCCATCTACTGAGCATAGAAACAAGCAGTCTGTTCAACTTGTTGGAGCACAACCAGAAATTTATCTTTAAGGTTCTGAGCGAGGCAATTACCAAAGTCGATTGTGAGCATGACTTCACTTTGATGCTGACCTTGTCTAAGTTTGGACAAAAAGTCATGAAGACCTTGTGGTGAGCAACTTGGTCCAGACCACATCTATAAAGACACTCTCTGTCCATGCTGTCGTGAACACTGAGCCAACTATCAATGAAATGGAGCTCTACTTACCATGGTCACGGGGGCCTGGAGGAGATGGTGGGAAGCAGACGCTAGCACTACCCATGCCTTACCTTTGGTGAGTGTGCCAACTTTCAAACTAATTTCGATGAAAGGAAACTAGATGTCATCAAAGCCCTCCTGGATATTTGTGGTGGGAAGGAGCAGGAGGCAAAAGTCATCCTTCCTCCAGCTTTACACTGACTCCCCCACATGCACATGGCCACAACTTAGAAACATCCAGCAAGAGGCATGATCACAACATGTGGCCTGACGCACGGCATGACAGCAAAATACATGTACAGTCATGCCTTAGTTTTTATGATCCACATTGATGACACAAGTTGGTCAAACCACTTGTATGTCAGATTGAAGAATTCTGTTATTTTACATCAAAAAAGAATGCCAGATGTGATTAAAGCAAAAAACAAAACACAAAAACCACTTCAATCTTGAAAAAATTGGAAGCATGTTGCAGCAAAACCCATTCTGGGGCTGTTTCTTGACCAGCCGAATAGCAAGGGAATCTGAACAGTTGTGGAGAAAACAATTTCCTGGGTGCAACTTTGAAGACTACAAATCAGAGCCACAAAGTATGGGGGTAATACGATGCCTCCTGGAAGGCCTTACAATGTGAGCTGGCAGTAGAGAAAATTCTCCCTGGTCACCCTCTCTCCCAAGACGATGACCAGCTCACTGTCAGCTTAAGCACGACTGCTAAGAACTAATAGGGGCTGAGCCCTGGTAGCTCAGCAGCCTCAGAGGAGAAACAAACCCAGAGGATCAAACACTGTCTGACATGCTGGGAGCTTCAGCCCCAGTCAATGGGGTGGAGATAGTGAGAGTCCTGTGGCTAGATTTAGACAGATGGAACACTGAAGCAACCCTAACAACACTGACAGTGTCCTGGTTGGCTGGTAGGGGCACTAACCACTGAGACCTTCACTGAGTCAGTAGTTGCTGTGTGTTGTTTTTTTTTTCTTCCCGCCACTTTTGACAGAACAAAGGCCCTAGTCTCAGAGGCTAGTTTTGACACCGATCAGATAATGGGGCTTGGCACTGCAGAGCTGAAACTGTGTTGGTTCCCTGCCACAAATATTTGGCATGGGAAAATGCTCAAGCTGGTGGAACACAACTGACTACATAGAGCTCTTCGGCAAGGGCGAACCTCCCTCTACGCTCTTAAAGCAAGAGATCATCTAGGGTGAAATGTGCACAGAGGTAGAAAGGAGGGATCTGTGCTACGCCCAAAACCTTGACTGCTTCAGGGAGCATGATATGCTGTGGCTCTCTAATTGCTTGGCCAGGATACCCCCAATGCTTGCACCTTCCCCTCCTGCATAATCATCTTCGAAGTTTGGGACTATGAAAATTTTGAGGCTGTGAGGACCCTGGTTTAGGAACTGCCTGTAAGCCAGGCCAAAATGCAAGAGCAGCACCTGCAGTCATGGTACATGCTGCAGAAAGTGTGGACCTTCAGGCTGTGGAAGGTCCATGAGGACGTTCCATACAAGGCCGTCCTTCCCAAACCTGATGGCCAGTGTAAGAAGAGCTGGGGTCAAATACTCAAATAGTCAAAACTCTAATGGTCACCCGTGGACATGTCTCTGATTCTGCTTTCTCATGAAACACCACCCATCAAGACCTACAAAACCTACCTGAACACTGTTGATGGACAAATGCTTCTGGCCAGGGCGTTCTAGGTATTTAGTTCGTATAGGAGAAGCCCTGAAATGACTCAGGTGGCTCACTGTCAATTGTTTAGAGGTTGCCATTAAAAAATAAATCTGTGTGTCTCTGTCTGTCTCTGTGTTTGTCTCTGTATAGTTCACTGACTTTGCTATTCACAAAAAATCTGTGTCTCTGTCTGTCTCTATGCATGTCTGTATATACTTAGTTTGGTTCAGTGTTCAAGCAAAAATATCTGTTTCTTTGTATGTTTCTGTGTGCCTCAGTGTCTTTGTCTGTTTCTGTCTCTGTGTAGTTAGGCTTAGTTCACCCCTTCTAAAAAAAAGAAAGACATTCCCCCACATGGACTCTGCCTCTACGTGGTGTGGGCTTGTTTGTCTCAGTGCTCCTAGGAACTCTCTAGAATGGCTCTACTCAGCAGAGCTGACTCCTGTTTGGTAAAGCAGGATGTTCCCTCATCAAATATTTTGCAAACTGCAAAAATAAAAATGTAAAATGAGACTCTTGCCAGGGTTTTCTCTGTTTCTGTGGAAGTCTTAAAATGTTTTTCTTTCCCAATAAGAGTTGGTGGAGGGATGGAGTGTATGTGCCAGAAAAACAGGCATGAGGAGTCGATGGCAGTGGTGTTTGGGGTTGTGGGCCAAAAAGGGAGGCGAGAAGGTGTGTCTTTGAGTGTGTGTGAGATTGGGGCTCAGCCAAAAGGTGTCATATTTGAGAAGTGCTCATCCCTGCACTGTTCTAACCTGCTGGAGGAGTATTATGTAACACGGCATTTACACACAGAGAGACACACATAGGTACGCTCACCTGACCCACATCACCCTGCTCTCTGAAAGAAAATTTCCACTCAATTTATGCCTCGGGTCTTTGGGGAAGAGCTTAGAGAGGAGGGCAATCTGCTTGTGCAATTGGGCAGAAGGGGAAAAAAAGGGAGAACACAGAAAGAGAAACCTATGGGAGTAGAAAATAGGCACAGGGGTTCTGTAATTGCCTGGTTGTGGCCTTTCAAAGCAGATCAGATTATGTTATCTGTTATGTTGAAATAATTTTGGCTGGTAAACAATGCATGGCAAACGGCCACACTACACCCTGACGCAACACTAAACGCTACATAAATCACATTTTCAGATCTTTTGTCAATACATGTCTGGACACAACAGATCTGTTGAACATCCTTGGAAATGCTCTAAATGTTTTGTTTCACTACTCCCTGTAGGCTATCAATGCGTCATAACAAGGATTGGCGTTCCAAAACTGAATCCAGTATTAGATTTGCTTACTGGATATTAATCCTTTTTAATCCTTCATCAAATCTCTTGTAGTTAGGGTTAGCCTTGTAAGAAATAACCTAACAATATAAAAACTCGGGAGGTTAACATTAAAAAACTAAAACTCGTGTTTTATCACACAGGTTTTAATACATATCATTTTATAACAAAACTAAGCATCTACAGGCTCTGGGTTTATGATTATGGCAAAGACAACCAAGTTGTAAGAAAAGTAAAATTTGATGTCCAAAGTTTGTTTTGGCTGACAAATATGATGTTAACTTGCTGATGTTCGACACATAATTTTTTTCACATCCCACTCTTTGGCATGTAAGCATGCTAATATTTGCTAGTTAGCGCTAAATCCAAAAATATAGATTTTACCTGATGATGGGGCTAGACTTAAAGTAATGAGATATTTATCTAAGATAAAGAAAATTCATATAGAGGTTAACATGAATGTCTGCCCCAAATTTAAAGGCAATCCATCCAGTTGTTTAAATAAAAACAAGGTCTGTTTTCATGCAACTGGCCTGACATGAAAAGATCGTTAGGATTTATCCCCTCGGGAACTTGAATATTTTTTATATCTTTATTTATTTTAGCATATTTCATGGCAATCCATCCAATAGTTATCATTTCACTCTTGATCTTAACAGGGCCAGAGAAGACTCAGGCCCAGTGAATCTGTTTTTTAACAGTGAGCCAAATCTGAAATGGAGCCAGCGTTTTGGGTTTTCTGGTGAAATTCTCTGTCTGACAGGAAGTGATGTGTTTTACATTTTTTTTCAACAGTGAATCTCCAATTGCATAAAATCTGTCATCTGTTGTTTGAAACGTCAAATCATGCTGCATTTCTAACCACACCCCAGTCAGTGATGTCACCGCAGATGTTTGGCTTTGACAGTGACAGCTAATGCAAAACACCTGCAGTGACATCAGTGATTGGTTTGTGAAACTAGAAATACATAAAGAAATACAGCTCTCTTCAAAATAACTTCTTACCCTCCTACACATGGTGACTGTAGGGTTTATGAGTGCCATTTAAAGGTTTATGGGACTTGAAAGGTAACGACTTGAAACAGCCACAATGACTATTGAATAAACCAAAAGATAGAAGAGGAGAGAGGGCTGTTTGGCCAAAAGTTACATAACATTTCCAGGCTCGCAGCGGCCCCGGTAATAAACACGCTCCATATCCATCACATCGTCAAATTACAGCACTAATGACCCAGACCCACGCAGTAATAATCCTTCATGCTTTGCTGCTGGATATTTCTTTTGAAGATCAATTACCAGTCAGCTACAGGTCGTTGCAGATCTGTAGTATCGTTTGTGTCTTTGACTTTCATCACAACTGACCTCCTATTATATTTAACCTTATTCCCTCGAGTACACTGTTGAACTCGCTCCTCCTGACCTTTACTTTATGCTTTGTGCAACTAGAGACTGAAACAAATTTAGAGTGGTAAACTGCAGTGTACAAGCTTTTTCATGTATTCCACAACATACATGCCTGTCAGCCAAAGTTCATCCAGCAGAGTTTTCAAGCATTTTTAACCATTTGTTGATGCAATTTTCAGTAGATGTAACAACGAAATGTGAGTCAGAAGTTAGCAATAGAATTTACATAGATTGTACAGTCTGACACTGGCATGTTTAATCACTTTGGACTACTCTTCTAATACCACAAGTCTGTATTATATCTAGTACCAAAACAGTTATCAGGTTAATCGATTAGTTGATGCACAAAATATTTATTTAGAATTAAAAATAGCACACATTTGCAGGTTCCAACATCACTGCTTTTCTCTCTGTTTTATATCATTGCAAATTTAATATATTTTAAATTTTATCTCGGGTCCAAGGAAACTGTGGGGAGCATCTAACCAATCCATGTAAAAAATACACATAAAAGGTTCAGTATGCAATTCTGAAGAAAGATAAACCGTGCTGGTACTTGACAACCTGGGAATTGGACTCAACAATCAACAATTTTTCTCCAGAATTTCATTCTGAGCCTTCAATTGATAGCACAGATAACCCTTTCATTGCATTGATTTGCCAAAGTGATGTCCATATACATATACATCGAGATATCAGGTGAAACTAAGATCAGAAGGTAGATTTCAGGTTAGATGACCAAAGTCCCATGTACCATGTGGGTAAAAAACAGGCTTGATATAAAATAAATAGAAAAAGAAAAGAGTGTGAGAGAATTTTTTTTACTTCAGTTTTCTTCCCAGAGACCACCTGTCAGTTAAAATATGATATGTAGCAAAGTATATCAGTTCCTGTCTTAACTGGGTCTCCTTGTCATTGTCTCTATAACCAGCAGTATGCTGGGTATTTTTATCTGTTTATTCCAAATCAACTGCAATTTTTTTTAACAAAAAAAGCAAAATGCATTACATTGTTTGCCCCAGGGATTGTTCATGAAGGGAATATATGTTGAGTGCTGCGTCATACCAATATTCAAAATACAGTAGATGAGAAAATATTCAGCTATTTAAAAATGTTACATGTCCTTCACTAATTACTGTCTTTGTCAAAGCAGAAGTGCAGGAATTTGTCTTGTGGCATTAGCACTGAGACTGACTGACAGCTTACACAGAGTGAGATGGAACTGAGCTGATACTTGGCTGTGAGTCAGTCAGACGGGGAAATAGATCACAAAGTGAGTGACACCTGAGCCGGTGCACATCTGGTTTCAGGAGTGAACCTTCTCCCCGGGCCACACATGGTTTTCATTGGGGCGACATGCTGCAAGGGTCAACCCCTTGCCTGTAAGGAGAAAACCCGAGGCAACAACCCCCCTCCCTCGCATCTGGAATCCTGCTGGACACCTCCCCAGCAGGCTCCACTTGACCCACTTTCAGCCTTGATAGTTGTTGTTTTTTTTTTCCTCTTTTTCTTTTCGGTTCAGTGGCTGACTTGGCTCACCAAAGGTTGCTGTAATGTCAAGCATGAGCAACATGCTGTAATGTTGCCGATTTGAATCTGAGCTAATTATGTAGAACTTCATGGGGAGTCGTGTGTATTTCAGAAAAAAAAAAAAAAAAAGTGTAATACTCTGTAGCATCAAACGTACAGTGGATTTGTACACCAGACAAAAGAAAGCTAACTTCAAATCATTAAGTGACACTAATACTACTTAGACATAATATTCTTGCAATATTTTTTTAAAAAGTGGCTAAGTCAGGCAAGTAAAACCAGCTGGTTACAGCCAGACCAGATTTGGTCATGATTACATAACAAGGGACGAGGATGGAAATTACAGGTAAACCACTATGCTTTGTCAGTGTCAGACTATCTCTTCATTCTCCTCATTTTTGTTGAGGGCAATTCTGGCTATATTCAATTTCAAGATACACTCATCTCACAAATTTGAGAAAATCAAAATCACCCCTTATTCCTAAATAACACCAGCCTCTTGCCCAAATGTGGTCACCTCTTCAGAAACACAAGGTGCCAACAGTCGCAGTTCTACTGTAAGTTGAGGCTTCAAAATGGGAGTCCACAAACCAATGGATGACATCACGGTGTCTGCGTTATTTCTCCAGTCTATGGCCACAACGTGCTTAGCCAAAACATTTTAGCAAAGTCTACATACCTTTTGTGATTTTATTCCTCCTGTGTGGGTACTCCTTTCTCATTGCCATGGCTTCCTTTAGTGATGGATAATCCATCTGCTACAGCTTTGATATTTCAGTGCCTTTGCTTTGGAAGGACTCCCAATCTGTTTTCTGTCACCTTGACCACCTTTTTCTTATGTTACTTTCAATAACAGTTCCACATTTTCATCAGTCCAGGCATCTCTGGCCTTACTTTTACCATCTCTGTAGTATTGTCTTTAATTAAGCAACCAACCGCAGAGCAGACAACCTGCTTATCATTTACATCTGCAAGTGCATGCTTAGTGCATGTGGATGGTCATGTGATATGTGTTTCTAGGCATGTTAGTATGGATAGAGATTATATCTGAAACGGTGCTAAAATAGCAACACATTCTCACTCCAACCTCGTCACATATTGACGTTTGGTCATGGACTTTCTTCATCCTGATACGATGTGCAAGGTATCCTGGGTGCACACATTTTTACACTCTGTTCATGTACAGATTAACAATCGCCGTTGGTCATTGTTTTCTTTACGAAGAACAAAGCTAAGCTAGCCGTTTCCCTTGCTTTCAGTCTTTATGCTAATCTAGGCTAATAACATCCTGACGCAACATGCAGATGTGATTGATATTGATCTTCCATCGTACCCATGGAAAGATAGCATATCTCCCAAACGTCAAAGTATACCTTCACGAAAAAGTCAGACACTGTATCAGAAAAATGGTAAAGCATTCACAACAACTGAGGCAGGCCTCCGGGCTGTGTCCATATTAGTTTGGACGAGGTACTCTTGGTTTAATTTGATAATGATCCAAAATGCTTTGACATGTTTTGCACTGCCAAAATAAAAACAAACACTAATTTCAGGTGTTCAGGTTCTGCTTTCTTGCACAAATAAACCAACAAACCATTTAAATCCTTCCACATTGACTGTTTTCCTCCAGCATTGTTCTGATGAATAAACAAGCAATTTTTAAGTCTGAGAAATGTGTGAGAGCTGAAAACATTTCCCTACTTAGAGAAAAAAAAGACACAAAATTGTGCTGAGCTGCAAGAAAATCAACCTCTCTCTTTAGCAGCTCCAAAGATCTATGAGCAATTTGTCCCCCCTGCCGAGCTCCGAAGAAAGCGAGGCTGTTTCTCTTAACTTGGCACTGCATAAAATTACATTTAATGTATGAGTCCTATTTGTCATAAGTTTAGTTTGTGGGGTCCTTCCAAGCTGCTCAAACAAAAGATCTATGGCTGAGGACTGTACTTAGCATCCGCATCGCAGCACTGCCAAATGCAGGTGACAATGATTAATCCACTTACTGTTTTACTTTTGACCTCAATAACGCACACACACATACACACAGTCACAATCAGATGCTTTCCCCAGCTTGACTGTTCAATCGCATTAATAGGTCGGCTGTAATTTTTCAACCTTTTCATGCCACTGGCGAGATAATTTATCAAATGAATATTTTCTTATCGCCTGTGCAACTGCTGCTCGCAGGGCTTTTAACCGTTTCTGCAACATCACATGAGTTTTGGGGCACATTGGAACTTTTGTGGCAGTGTAGATATTCCCCTCAAGAATAAAGGATACAATGGGTGGCTTATTACAGCATGTTTATTGAATACTGGAAGCAGTTGTATCTTGTTTCATGCACATTGGGGTTCATTTCAGCTGCATGCCTTAAGGAAGGAGACCATTCACAACAACAAAATGTTCTGAATTAAGTCATGTTCACTGAAATATGAAACCAAAGCAGAACCAAACTCATGCCTAAATTTGTTCGAGTACTAAGCACACAATTGTGCTGTATTCTAAAGGGACTATGAGGTTTGAATGAAGTTTTAAAAAGCTTTTTTGAGTCTGTCATCAAGCATAATTCCAAAAACCACAACTCTCTAAGCCAGCAATAAAGCAACCTTGACATGTGTTTTTATAGGTTTTTTATGTGAAATAATCAAGGTTCATGTGTATTCAGACTGCTTAAGATTCTTTATTTTCATTTCAGCTTAATTCAATTCAACTCCACCTGATGACTAATAAACCATAAAACATTTTGACATTGATCGATGTTGGTACTTGCCCCAACATAGTAAAACAGGAGGTCTGTAGCTGCTAATGACATAATGTATGAAAGGATAAACTAGATTTAATGTTCCAGTATCAGTTTACAACAGTTCCAAAAAGCAGTTTTAAGATGAACTTTATAACTGTGCTGTATACCATGTTGTTTACACACTGAATCTGACACTCTGTATATCACTTTCTATTATATACTGATAAAGACGAGTGCGGTGGCAACTAATAGTTATTAATAATTAATGTGGAGATTGCCTTCTCTCAATTAATTGATTTATTGTTGGTTGATAAAATATCATAAAGTAGAGAACCCAAGATGACGTCTCCATATAGCTGATTTTTTCTGACCAACAGTCCAAACCCCAAATATATTCACTTCACAGTGATATAAAAACAGACAAAAGCAGTAAATAATCACATTTAAAGGGACAGTTCACCCCAATACTTTCCCCTTAACTGTAGTGCTATTTACTGATCTAGACAGGATGTTCTCATGCACTGTTCATATATATACACACTACAATTAATATAGTAGCCCACATTATCATGAGCTAGTAAGTTGTAAATAACGAACACATTCTCACTCCGACCTCGTCGCATATTGACGTTTCGGTCATGGACTTTGCACGGACACATACAACCTGCAAGGTACCTCTGACTGCATTGGTTGTTGACGTTCTGGGACACCGTGTCAAGTTCTGCCTTTTACATGCATTGTCTTCTGTCTAGATACACTTCGTTTTCACAGAAAATTTTAACATTTACATACAGTCTCTTTCAAAATAAATGCACTATGTCAGTACAGCACACTGCAATTTTTTTTTCTTCGGCAACAAAAGCATGTGGTTAGGTTAAGCAAAACAGAGCAGGGTTTACCTTACATTAAGTATGTTGCGTGACATGTACAACCATGTTCCATTTCCTAAATCTTACCTACTTTCTTGATGTTAAGTACATAATGTGACAACTCCATTAGTCTGGCACTATTCCATTATATGAGAGGCATTGTGCATTTTCATTAGATATCATACGAACTGCTGTATGAGGATATGTTGATCCAGATTGTTTTGGTCTGAGCTACCAAGTACTGGAGTCATTGGCCATAGAGTTGTCTGCCACATTGCAAGTATAATGAAACTAGATGGCTCTTGGTTTGTGGTGCAAATGTTACACCCTTGTGAGGAAAGATTCAAAGAAATGAAGTGGACACAATGTTGCTGGCTTTAAGTCCAAAGTGTAATGAACAACACTTCACTAACACTGCACTACAGAAAATACACACTGTCCAAGAACCTGCGCACTTTGAAAAATATATGTCTAATACCTTTAAACAGTCAATGTAATAACTATGCGTTATCCCATAAGAAACTACACAATTGGAAAAATACATGTGGCACCTTTAAATAACCGGCATAACATATATGCATTACACAACTGGAAAAACACACACTGCCGCTATTTATGAAAACACTCTACTCTTGCTTTAACTGTTTCATGCATTTTGTAGATATGTGCCTACATGCTTAAGAGTAAGTTAAGTTAAACAGAGTGAAGTATAAGGTCAAGTGAACCCAAAATGTGATGTTCTCATATTAGGACACAGGGTCTCAGGAGGTTAATTTAGATAATCCATAGACTTTGTGTTAGCTGTTACATGTAGGAACTATTTTTTCTACCAAACTACACATGTCAACTGTATCACTGCGCGGAGGGAAGCATGCAACTACTAGCTATTCGAACCAATAGTTCGATGCTGCCAGCTTACCTAAGCGAGCTAACGTTACACCTTAGCTTAAGATGACGCCATAATCTTAATATCTTGTACTGCTGTGACGTGGTTAGAGGGTGTAGTCAAAAAGGGTATGTTTGATTTTGGGATGAACTGTCCCTTCTACAGGCTGGAAGCAAAAAGTGTTTTTGCTCTATAAATTACTTGATTAAAACATAACTGATCATTTTTTGTTTATAGATTTTATATGAATCCCCTGATCAAACATTTTAGAACCAAAAGCTAGGTTGTATAATCCTTTTACCTTTTCCCCTGTTGAAGACATTCTTTTTTTCCATCTGTGTCCAGTAACTGTCTCTAATATCACTGCAAGCTGCACTCATGTTCACACACTGACAGCTCCAGCTGCCAGACAGAGAGGTCACTGAAATCCTGTCACATTACATCAGTAAACTGCACACAGCACGCTCATGTTTACCAGCCCTGCTGCTCTGTGGTGCTTTAAAACCAGAGGAAAACTAACACACAAACAGGGAAGAGATGTGATGTTAGTGAGTCCAGCCTCGTCTGGGCAGAGAGGTCGCTAACTGCTGTTTCAGAGACAGTTTGGATTTTGATTTTATGTTTTGATACCACCTCTAAACAGAATGTGCCAATAACCTACTCTTGCATTTTATTCCAACAGATATCTAACATGGCCTATGCATGTCTCCTTGACGGAATTCAGCTATTGTAGGTGTCGTTCTATTACTCTGAAAACTTTATTAAACTTTTGAGATATGAACCCCTGTTGATGGAGTCCAACAATGATGTAGACTTACACCGAAATGTGAAATGACTGTGATACAACTTATACTCTTTGGCTTTGCTCTTGCACTCAGGCTAACACACTTGAGAGCAGCAAGTAAAATGACCGTGCCCCTCAGAGGCTACAAATGATGTTAATGTTACAATGTTACATTCTGGCCATGACAGCATGATAAGAAGCTTTCACATTTTCGTTGGTATAAGACAAAATAAATGCACCACATTTTATTTATTCTAGCCTATTAATAAGACTTTTTGATATATATATTTTTTTTACATCTAACTCTTATATTGTTGGTTTAGCAGCCATTTTGCAACTAGTTTGTTGACATTTTAGTCACACAAAATTTTGTGGATGTCAGAAATTCCCAGTATCTCCAACTCAGCATTACATATTACACCAAACACATTTCAGTTGTGCTTTGCAGTTGCAATGGCACCATTTTCAAAATTCTCACCTTTGACAACACATGCAGATGGCTGATAATCTCTAGTTAGGGCATGGTTTGGGAAAGGTAACTAAAACACTTGGTTAAGGGTAGGGAAAGACCAGGGTTTCCTGCATGACAGTTAGACTCGCTACATCCACGACAACAAGCTCTATATCTTTACTTTCAGCCTTGGTACATATAGGACACACTACGTCCTGCTACTGGCACTAAATGTTGGCATTGGATTGATATATGACTTTAACAACATTGGACTCCTTTTCATGCGGTAAGTATTTACACTCTTGTGCATTGTATACGATTTCATATTGGGCTGTTAGCTGTCAAACACCGAGTGCACAGCAGCACTGGCACTAATGGATTCAATAGATCTGACGTAAAACAGTAGCTGATATTGGATTCGTTTATGAAATCCACTTATCTGCAATGTTATATTCCTCTGTTTATTCTTCTCTCTTACTTTAAATCAATATTTGTCATTATCAATTATTACATCTGCTTAGCAGCCGATTTGGACCATTTTATTGTCAAACCTACTTTTGGATTATTTTTTTCTAGCTCTGTACAACCTGATCTCACAGAAATACATGAAATGACCACGACCCCTTGACACTGTATTACAAAGTGGTGGCACGTATTATGTTAAAATTGAAGGCCGCAACAGACGCAGTTTTGAATACGTGGTTAAACAAAATGATCAAAACAGCAATGCACCAAAACTACTTGATTAGGTTTAGGGAAAAAATACTCAGGTTTAGAAAAAGTTTGTGGTTTTTCTTAAAATCAGTATGTTTGTTACATAATGGACGTAAGTATGATATTGCATGACATGAATACATAAACTGCGTATGTATGTATGTAAAGTTAAAATAACTCTAGTTGACTTTTGGTTGTACATTGGTCTAAATCAGCAATCTCCTGTGTTAAAGTCCTGTATGTGTTTGATCCATCTGCCAGCTCATCCACCAATGCTTCATAATGGTCTTTCCATGTTGACATATGACCTTCAAGGTACCCTCGATGCATTTGTTGTTGAAGTTCTGGGACGCCAAGTCAACTTCAGCCTGTTACATCCATTGCGTTCTCAAAATACACTTCTGTTTTATCAGGAAATGTACAGTTTGCATACTGTCTCTTTCAAAATAAACCTTCTGCATTTGTACAATACTGCAAATTGACTTTTTTCTGCTTCACCATCACATGGTTACATTTAGCGAACACACGCTTGTGGTTGAGGTTCAGGTAACAAAAGTAAAAAAAAAAAAAACAACAACAGGGTTTGGCTTTACTATCAAACAGGAAGTGAATACCGCCCACATAGCATGCCAATGCTCTACATTCAAACAGGAAGTGAATACTGGCCATGTATCATGCCAGTGTGAAAGGACAGCTTTTTTAATCGGAAGTCAATGCCCAAGCGCCACTATTTGACGACTTAAGAATGAGCCCAGGTTGGCCCATTGCATGGCATTGTGGAACCATGGAATTTGTGTGTCCATCACGACGCAGAATTCTGATTGACCTTCTACTGGCATTGTTTCCGTGGTGCCAGCACATAATGTTATCACATAGTGCTAAGAGGTTGTGGTAATTTCATGTATTTCCCTGGAAACAGGCTGCTCTGTAAGTGGCCACTTGTGTAATGTATAGAGCCACGTATAACCAAGTACCAAGGGTGAGTGAAGGAGGGCATGTTAAATGGCTTTTGGAACACACTACAGATTTTTATGTCAGGCTGAAAAGACAATATATCAGATAAGCTGAATGAACGTTTTCTTCACTTCACTACCTGATTAAGGCTGATGTCACAAGGGTATTTTAACATGGAAAACTGTCTAGCGAAGCTTTTGGTTGTACATTTCAAGGTGTCTGATTTCTCATCCTAACTCTCCATGTCATCCTCCTCACTATCTCCTCCCTTCCCTGCTCTCCGTGGGAGCGAGCCCCTCTCAAGCCCTTCACCCCGGCTCTGTGCCAACTGCTATTTGGCTGTGGAACATTATTTGGAATTCACACGCATTTGAAGGGGACACGGCAGGGGCAATTTCTCAGCACTCCGGGGGTGTTCTCAGTGCTTGGGGAGGAGGTGGCGGGGGGGATTTTTTGGCTCGGCTACCAGTAGCTCTCAGAAGGAGCACTTGGCAAATCATAGATCTTAGTGGGAAGAAATGACAGCACAGCCATGTTTGTGAATGTTCTGATTGTTACTGACTCACAACATAGCTTGGAAATCTTTAAAGGGGGGGGGGTCTTTGGCAGTCTGAGGAGGGGCGAAGGGCATCTCAGGCTTTTATTCCTCTTTCTCTTCCTCTCTGTCTTTCTTATCTCTTTCTGTCTTTTCCTGGCAGAGCTGAGTTGTTAACTGGATCACAGACTGAAGGAGAAAGAATGATTTCATTTAGGACGGTGGGGGCATTTTTCTGCAAGCACTGCCTGAAATTGTACAGGCCCTTGTGGGGAAAAAAGGGGGGGAGGGTATGGAGGGGGGGCTACAATAGCTGCACAGTCTGACTGCTCCTCTGACAAAAGGATGTAATGTGGATGGGAGCTTTGAGGCGTGAATGAAATGCTTGTGTCATGTGTCAGATATGTTCCAAGATAGAAAATGGAAGTCATTTAAATTTCTGTGCTGGTTTATTTCAGAGTATGACAGGCTGTTTGCCTAAATTAGATATAAAAATCATCACTTGTAGCACCCTGCAAATAAACTTCCAACTGCTGCTACTGATGCAGTGATTGCAATTGCTCTGCAACGCATGAGCAAATCATAGGTTATGGTTTTACATTCTTTATTTTTGCCATGTTTTTGAAAAGTTGTAGTTTTAGGCACATTTTTGCCCACATTATTTAAATCATTTTGCTAATTTCTGCATGAGGTTTCAGCTTTTATATTTGCATAAAAAACAGCAGGATGGACAGTTGGATGGAGTGTGATCACTCCTGTAATACACTTTCCTCTGGTATTAATCAGGGTTACTGCTACTGGCCCCAACTGCTGTAGAGCACTGCTGCACGAATTATTACTGAGATCAAGACACATGAACATAAACCCCCTCTACTACAGCCACCTTGCCCTGGCTCCTTGTTAGGTTTTTGTATTGATTTTAAAATTTTACTACTGACTTTTAAAGCTTTAAATAGCCCTGTGCCAAAATTCATTACTGACCTCTTAACCCCTTGTGTGCCTGCACGGTCAGAGGCAGAAGTGAACTAAATGACGCCAAACAAAATATCTCACTCTAGGTTCCTTTGGTCAGTTTTTGTCAACAGAATTTAAGATCACTCCCTGATTTTGTTTGAATTTGCAGTTCTTACAAAGAGTCGCTAAGTGTAAATAAAGCTGGCTAGCTCCAGGGGTCAGGATGATGAAAGGAGGAGAGGAAGGGAAGGAGACAGGATGAAGGACGAGGAGTAAAGGAAGATGTGTGAAGAGAAAAGGAGGAGGAGGAGGCACAGGGCTGCTGTGTGAAGCCTCGCTGTGTCTTCCTGTAAGAATGCGCCCTCTGAACTGGATGACACGTACAGACAAAACAATCTGTGTGTGAGACGCGAGACAGTTAAATGGATTCTTTCTAGTGTGAGCATTGTGTGACCGTGTATGTGTGTGTGTGTGTGTGTGTGTCTGTGGCTGTATGGTGTTAGTAGGGCTTTTTTTAAAGGCTGCTTTTTATATCTAACGTGTTTGGTGCAGTTCCAACAAACTCTGGTGTGTAAGATTGGTTTGGTTCATTTATGCTGATGTGAAGGCTGTCAATCAAACTCTCATGCAGACCAAACACAAGACTGAGCAATAGTAAATCATGTGAACCCTTGAATTCAATTCATGATAAGATCATGACAACTGTCAAATAACAGGAGTCCTGCACAATTGTGCAAAATCATTTGGTAACCATGGTAACATGTATGTCTATCAGCATGTGACTGTGGGGATTTTCCCCGATACTCCAATAAGACTAAAGCCCTATTCACACAGGACTAGGATTACCTGGGGACCTCCAGAATTTTTTAATAATTGCAGGGGTCATCTGTGATCTTAATCACATGTGAATCTGCCATGTCTGTAATTTGAAGTAAAAATTCCACTGCAAACTACCATATTTTGCTAAACACAGAGGTCATGTGATATTATCAGTTCCATGCAAATTGGCATCTTGGTTATTTTTTGCTTTCTTTTTTTTAAGCCTCCTTCTTGGTGGAGAATTATAGAGGCTGCATTGGCAATTATAAATCAATGTTTTGACAGCATTTTGGGTGCAAATTCAGGAGGCTCATCTCGCTACACAGCATGGAGGCAGAAAGAGCAAGCTCAATCAGAGGAGTGAAATCTTGGAAGATGATGAGATGCATGATGTGCATGGCAGCATGCTGTAAGAAATCTATTCTGTCTTTCAACAAGCTCAACAGTTAGCCTGTTCATAATAATGCTGCACCAAAGGGTATAATGAAGTATTGGAAAATGGCAATCTTGACCTGATGATGGTGCTAGCTGAAAAGTCAGGGGACCAAAATAGTCACAATCTGTCCTGACAGGAACATAAATGTGTGTAACAAATTTGATAAAAATCCATCCAGTGCATTCACTCAAAACCTTGGATGTCAACCTGGTGGTGGCACTAGAGGAAATAGCAGGGCAATCAGGGCATCACTGGAGTCATGACATGTCTGTAGAAAATCTGGTAGGAATGATATTACAGAACAGGACACATTGTTTTGTTCTGTCTCTAGCTGCCCATGAGTAGGTGAGTTGAGTTGCAGGCTGGACTAGTTATGCTCCTCACCCTGTTTCTTTATGAGCGCTTTGTGAGCACCACAGAGGATAAATCTGCTGGCAGTGTGAACATGAAATGGACCAGAACTAAAAGGCGACAATGTATTGCTCTTTTAATTTAGTCTGAACCAAGTGAACCCAGCTACAGGTGAGCAAAGCCAATACCACTTTTACTGGACTGCTGCTATTTTGTTATCTCAATATTTCTCCATCATCATGCCAAAACCAAGTTTCATTTTTTTCCCAAGGCATTTATTAAAACACCTAGTTTTGGTCCAACTTTGGTGCATATCCTCCTGAACGCACACACTGAGATGTTAGTGTGGCTATACATGTGCTCTCATCTGTGCAAGACTGAGCGGGTTACACTCAGCATGTCCTCCAAACAGCAAACAAAAGTGTCTAAAGTGGCAAAACGGGGGCTGAAACCATGCAATTTTGATGAAATACATCTTCACGACCCAACGCTTTCTTTTAGTAGCACTCGGGGTGATTTTGTAGATGATACACACTCAGCCAGAATGGGGCAGTGAGTGCATGTCGCCCTGTGTCGTGGTGCTAAGTCATTCTTTGGTTTGTTATTTTCCCCCCCTTCTGCCCCTTTTGAACGGTTCCACTGAAGCAATGGATGCATTGTGTCAAAAAGCAGGCCGGATATGGGCCTCTTGTGTCAGCCGATGCACCAGCCACAGGCTTGTTTGTGTATGTGTGTGTGTGTGCATGTGTGTGAGTGAGAGGATGGGTTTGTTAGTGACACAGCCACGAGGTGAGGAGCCTCAAGATGTTTTTCTGTGTGTTTTTCTTCATAAACCACATGGGAACAGCATGATGGTGTTGTTTCCCCACTGTGTAACTCTTCACATGACAAGCATCAGTTAACTTTAATTTAGCATTGATTAAATAACACATTTCTGATCAATAGCATAATGGAAAGCGATAATGTGGGTCTAGAGAAATGTAGGTATCACACAGACCAATTACAGCCTGCTGCCTATTTCTTGGTTTTCCTTTTGTTTTGCAGATTAAATGTGCCGCGAAGAATCCACTTTATTGTGACACATTTTTCATCTTTTTCATAATCATTTAATTGAGAGAAATGAAAGTCAATTTACTGTGAAGAGTATTTGTCAGCTCATCATAAAAAGGACAATGAAACAAAATGCCATTTTCCATTTCTCCCAAACTGCACAGCAGATTCTGTTCCTCTTTTCAGTATCACTCATGCTATTAATATTTATTTTCCTATTTCATGAGCTAATGGTACAGGACTGCATAAAACAAGAAACAGTATCTCCAATAATTTTAGCATCAGTTGTATAAACAGTAGCAGAATAGGTAGCAGTTGTCACAAAAACAGCAGAAGCAGTAGAAATAGAAGTACCGTAATACCCTAAGTACAAGGATTAACCAATACAATATGGCTTCATAAGATAAGATAAAATTCAATTTTTCCCAGGGGAAATTGCTGTGCAGCAGTTGCAACACTAAATGGGAAAATGCAAATATAAAAGTCCAAGATAACAATAACTTGCAAATGCAAAAACAATCCACACACAACTACAAATCTGGAATATATAAATATGCACAAGCAAGGCTTCTTATGATATCTAAGAAATTAGCGCCCCACAAATGATGTTAAGTAGACCAGGAAAGCTGCATAGGTTACGTTTAAGAAAAGAAATGTTGTTGGGCATCATTAGGTTTAGGGAAGTAAAGTTACGTTTAGGAAAAGAAACATAGTGATGACATACTTTAAAATAACTCAACGTTTGCTAGGTTTCGCATGGATTGGAGCACTGGTCTCCTAGTGGAAAGTCCTATGTTGTTTGACCCATTCACAACCCTAGCCTGCCTCCTCACACAGACTGTTAGTCTTTATTATACTTCCTTTTTCACTCTGCGCAGCACATTGGCCACATTATCGCAGCCTCCCAGATTACATGGGTATATAATTATGTGTTTGTCTTTCAGGATGTGGAGCCCAACCTTCCCGCTAGCTAGCTACATTTCCCAGTCGCGTAGTTACTTGTATTCTAAGGGTGCTTTCACACCTGCCCTGTGTGGTTCGGTTCAGTCAAACTCAAGTTCGTTTGCTCCCAAAATGCATGTGAACACAGCAATTGTACTCGGATGTGCACCGAAACAACCGGACCGAGACATGTCATTTTGACATTAGAAAGTGTTGCATTTATCTTGCAAGTGTGCTCTTCTTCAACGTTTTGTTTACTTCCCGGATTTTTCCTGCATGAAAATTCTGACCAATCAAGCAGCTTTCTCACGCAGGGCAGAACACGAACCAACTCAAGGCAGTTATGCAGCTTTGTAACAAAATAAGTCCCTAATTCAAACCAAAGCAAGCAAAATCTAGGTCTGAAAGCACCCTAAAATATGATGGTGGAACCAAACATGTGGCTGAGGTGAGTAACGTTAGCATTAGCAGAAAACGCTACTTCAGAAGTAATCGTTGTTAAACCATAAGCTGTTTCATTTACAAAAAAAACCAATTACTAGTTTTATATTAGGAATACAGACCATGAAACCAAGATTGACTGCTTGAGTGAAAATCGTCCCTTCTTGGGGACTACCTGGCCAAAAACTTAACCAGTGCATCACTGCCTTTATTTACTGTTGGGAAATAGACGCATAAGGCAACTTGAACACTGAAAGTTCAGTCAGAGATTCAGGGGTGTTATTCTATTACCTACAAATGGATTGTAGCATTGTGTACTACTAACACACCAATATTTTTAGCTTCATGTGCAGTAACTGAGAGATTTCCTTTGGGGTTTATCAGAGTATCACAATAAAGACAGAAATTGACGTTTTGATTCCCATTGAAAGTGCAGGAGAGTGCAGCAGCTAGACTGCAGACAAACACTGCTAGTCTGGACAAACACTAGCAGAGTCCTTTAATAAGATCTCCAAATAAAGCACACCACCATTTAGGAGCCCTGTCCACACCTCAATATTGCAGCTATGCTATGGAAACACTGGCGTATTAACCTCAGCCTTATTGAGCCCTCCTGCTCCTCTGGCCAGTCCACATGTTCAATCAATGTTGAACACATCCCGACCAGCGTGCCATTCATTACCAGACATTATAAGTAACGTTATACCTCGGCTTTAAACATGGTCATCGACCTGGGGGCCAGTTAATGATAGAAAAATGATATCATTTGCTGCAATGTTCCTTTGTAAGCTGACCCCGAAAACCAGACGGGGGTCTCTTCATCTTGACCACGTCGGCTATCGATTTCCACTGAGGATAATGACTTTTTATGTCTGTAATATATGAGGGGATGTTTGATGTAGGCTGATCTGTTTGCTCACTGTGGCCCGCTTTCATTGCCATTGTCAGGGGAGTCATATCATGGAAAGCTAGAAGCAAGGCTCTCTATGGACATTGCTTAGCAAGCTTTCACCTCTCATTTTAGTGAGCAGCTTACATATCTGAGTCCTGGCTCTGCTTTCAGCTGCGTTCACTGCTGAATATTTGTGCTGTTTGTGGCATAATATAAAGTTTGTCCTAGCTGTGTTTATTTTTTTATTAATCTCATAACAGTTATTAATATAAAGGTGTATGGTTTCTTTATTCAGCATCATAATTACACCTGCTGAGTTTTAGATGCTGAAAAATGTATCAAGAGAAGCATTTGACTATGTTTAATTACATTCCTGCGCAGTCTAATTTTGCTATACAGGGGTAGCCGTGACAGAAAATTACTGAGATAGCAACCCCATAAAAAACAGAAATAATTCCTCTTTGAGTGGAGAATGCTTTCTCATTGTATGGTTTAAAAATTCACCTCAAATACAAGTTTAATTATGTGCTTTTCAAAAGGTGTGTTTACCTTTAGAAGCAATGAATTTTCAATCTCTTCAATGGCTTGTTTATTTCAAGGTTATGTGCTTTGATTACTACGTTTTGAGTTTGCCAATAAAATGCATCTGAAACACAAGTGTTGTACAGGAACAGATGGAAGTCTAACACTAGTGCTTTAGGAGATCATGACTGTGTTTACACTGAAACAACAAAATTATTTCCAATCATCCAGTCACAAGTCTTTTTTATCTGTGTGCAATAATGTTCCTCAATAACAAAAGTAATTACTCTATGGACAGGGGATTTGTTCCATCTATTGTGTAGGTGCTGTGGCTCTGACCTTTGACCCCCTGGCTGTAGGTTTCTTGTAATGTTTGTTATCCAGGAAATTAATCTTATTCTACTTTTCACACTCATTTTGAGTAGTTTTGGACAGGGGTTTATACGAAATTATTGGGCTGACGCTTGAAGAAATAATTGGGATTAATAGAGTGTCCATATCAAGCATCTATCAGTCTATATGTGGGGACACAATAAAGTCAGAGTCAAGTTTAAATGTTAACATAGATTATTTTTTTCCTTGAAAATATGCGGTGGTGTCTGAGGCGGTATTTAAGCCCTGTGTTGTGCCTAAATATCTTCCTGTCACATTGCCTATATCGCCAAGAAGATGGCACCAATCAGATGGTAAGGACAGCCTGCCTGAGATGCAAAACCCAGGGCTAAATAGTTCACAGGAGTATACTGTATACCTTGTCAGTTAAAGGTGACCTCAGTAGCTAGACAAACATAATGTATGAACTCAGAAAATACATGTGAAGGAACTAATGATGCTAAATAAGAAAGAGAGTTAAACAGCCTGTGAAAAACTTTCCTGACAATGACCTATCACACAGTGTGATGTCCAGCAGCATCCACAAGAAATTAGCTCTGGCAGCATATGGATAATGACCCCGCAGTCTGGCTCAGCACCCACATTTGACCAAGGAAAAAAAAAAAAAAAATCCACCCACCCCTCCCTATCAGGGTTAATGGACACATAGATTTTTTTTCTTTTTTGCCGTCCAATTTATCTCATTCTTATTGGCATTACCCTTTTGCCTTGGTGCTCCAGCGGGGAGGAGGGGAGGCCGAGCGAAACACGAGACAGTAATGAGATTTCGCAGACGTTGCACCATGTAGAATTTCTGATGATCATATTACATTTTGTCGATAACCAACAGAACGTATTAAATCAGGCCTTCTCGGCGTAGCGCTGGATTGAGTGGCGTGATTACATGACCCACTTTTTTATGTGCTTTGTTAAAGTGGAGATGTATGCATTTGGCCCTTTTCTTCTCCAATCAAGCCGTGTGATTCGATTGTCAGTAAAGCATCACTCAATAATATCATCTCATCTATGAAGATAATACGGTGAAGACAGAGAGGAATATGACAGAACCATCTGAATCAAGGGGAATTTTAATGGTGCCTTATAATTTTCTTATGTTTTTGTTGTCGAATTCTCATGGCTCATGATATGAGCAATGTCACTTATGGTGTTTCTAAAAGAAAATGTTACATATAGAAAAGCCGTTTCACCATTACTGCCTTCATGTATTTGCCAGTGTTTATAAAAAAAAATATTCAAATGTTCTCAACACAAAAATATTGCCTTTTATATAACCTAATATTTCAAGGCATGTCCATCATATTTTACTGTTTGTATTCTCCATAAAAAGCAAAATAAAACAGTTAGATTGGGAGTTGTGACTTGTTGAATGTGTTCAGTTGAGGAAATAACAAAAGGACAATAAATAAATAAATAAATAAATAAAGCTTCTGATATTGACTTTGAGATTAAAATACCAACAAACGCTCAAATATTTAGGCCAGTCTTGGAGAGTTACATTGACTTTAGGTGAAGATATTAAATACATTTCCTTTTCTATCTTTTGTGTCTGTTCATTCATTAATTTTAATCATATACCTTCTGGGTTGGTATTCTTTATTAAAATAACTTTATGTTGTATTTGTTACTGTCACTATATTTAGAAAGAAGTGCACGAGACAGTCAGTGGAAAAAAAACCCCTCCTCTTCTTATTGCTTCTAATGGCGTTTTCTGGAATTTACCGCAGCTTGCCTCAAACAACAAATCAGAGCCGAGGAGTCTCTAATGCAGCTGTCAATCAACTGCTAATAAACTGAGGTCAAACCATAGGTTGTGTAAAATAATCGATGTAGCTACTGTGATATTACCCATTGGTTTGTGAACCACCATTTTGAAGCTTTGATTTTGGGATTTCAGCCGTCGCCATCTTAGTTTTTTGAAGTGATAGTGAAGAGGTTGGAGCTGTAGAAAAGTGAGGGGTGGATCTGACTCATAAACTGCGGTGATGCCTCGCAGATGGCCTGTCATTCAAAGCAGCCCCGCCTTTGATTGTGCGTAACTTTAACCCTAAATAAAATATAAACTAGTGTAAACTAGTAAACCTGTATAGTTGTCATGAAGGGGGAAATTAGCTATGGACTTTTTGTTCTAGGCTGTAAACATGTTATGTATTTTTTGTTGTAAAGTTGCGCATTTTAACATAGGGGTCTGTGGAGATTGGCTTGTGCCAGAGCCAGCCTTACGTGGCCAGTCAAAGAATTGCAGTTTTTGCCACTTCAGCGCTAGCTTAATGTTTCAGCCTGGAGGTTGTCGCTCGGGTCAAACTGGCTAATAAGGCAATGTCAAATATGAATCAAGATTCTGTCACTGCATTGCCTAATTCTCACCTCAAATGTTTTTCAGAAACATATTTTAGTGTACTGTTTAGCTGTAAAATGAGAGAGTTTCTTCCAGGCGGTGAGCAGTGCTGTTTTGGCTCAAATATTTCCAACATGGTAGCTGGTTCACAAACTTTGTCATTTTACAGTTAAACAGACATTAAATGTTAAAATATGTTTCTGAAAACATTTTAGGTGATAAATAGGTAATGCGGGTACATGCAGTCTATTAGAAGGCACAACAAGGCAACATAATAGGAAGAGAAATATGAATTTTTTTCACAGATTATCTGTCTCATTGAGTGCTGTGCAGTGCTGTGTGACATTTTCAGCAAATACGTCAAAAAGTTAATTTCTCTAAGATTATTTTTTGGCTTTTTTGCCTCTTCTAGATAGGAAAGTGTGAAATGGGGAGAATAAGAGGGGATGACATGCAGCAAAGGACCAGAGTTGGAATCAAGCCACAGCTGCTGCAGCAAGGACATAGCTTTATACATGTGACGCTCGCTCTACGAGGTGAGCTTGTGGGCACCCCACAAAAAATGTTTATTTTGATAAACCTTCCTAACTATAGCCTGAAGACTGAAGAGAACCCCCAACTTCAAATTAGCTAAAGATGAACATTTAAAGATGCACTTTTAAAGTACAAATGCTTTAAATGCCATCACACAAACCAATTAAATTTTTAGGAATGTCTTTATTAAACATCTTTGATAGTAAATAACACATTTGAATTCCCTCCATATGGCGCCTTTAAACTACTCAACCTCTGTTTTTTTTTATTGAAGCTCGGCGGTTCCACAGGCATCCAATAACGCTCGCTATCTGTCACCTACCAGACACATTGAAATAAGCAGGTAATATCTAGTGCCTTTTTACAGGCACATTACTGTAATAATTCTGGAGTGCCGTGTATTGTTGAGTGGAGTGTTGTTCAGCTCATATTGCTCCCTGCTCCAATTTGACAAAGCCACTTAGACTCCTCCATGTTCACAGTCATTTCCACTTGGCCCAGAGTGGATTTAAAGCCACTGGAAATTAAGTGTGCAGGGTGACATCATCATGCTGCTGCTGCTGCATGTGTGTGTTTCTCTTTGGTACTGAAGAGTAATTTTTGTGCCAGTTTGCGTGTGAATTATGTGCATTTGTGTGTGTTGTTGGTCTGTCCATGTGTGTAATGTGTGTGTGTAACATGGTGAGGCCTGTGGATTTTTATAGAGCCCAGGCTCTTAAGGTTTGTAAATTCAGTGGCCGACTCCATGACATCATGACGGATGAGTTAATCATATCAAAGTTTCATTGGATGAGTCACATGGGCGCTAAAACCTGCTGGAATTCCTACTCTGAAGGTGGTACAGTGTGTTATATTTGGTCTAGATGAAAAAAAAAAAAAAATCACCCTGCTCAATTAGAAGCGAGCTCACTGCGAAGTAAAGGCATTAAAGTATAAAATACAGCGGTGAGGGCTCAGCCACTGTAAGGCTATGTTAACTCTTTTCCAATTTTGCTTTAAACACATAAAAAAATAACAACTTGGTGGCATAATTTTCACAATTCATTTTCTCAAAGACAGTTAAAATGTTTTAGGAATATGAACTCAGAAGCCACTTTATCTGGTACAAGCTATTGCAATTCAGTACAACTGCTCTAATTGAATCTTTTATGAAGTTTATCATGTTCAGTTTTTGCTGACGTTGTCAGAAATTTGTAAAATCAATTATATGTTTTTTATTGAGGTCATAGTTAAAAGTGATGTTGTACTGGACTGCATATTATTGAAAGTTGTGCCTAATGAAGTGGCCACTAAGTGTATTTGTCTCTTGTTACTTCTTATATCAATCACCCCAGTACTATCTGACAACATATCAAACACTTGAAAGTCTATTAGACACAAATCAAACTATCTCATCCCACTAAAAATGAATACAAAAAAAGGGAAGAAAAAACATTTTTTATGATCTATTAGACTAACTAAAAGTTTGCTACAATATTGGACTTTCAAAACTACAACTAAAATTATTTATAATATCATTTATAATTTTTTTATTCTGGAATAAATAAGTGTTTCATTAATTAAACTGAGCACAAAAGTTACACTGTACAAAATTAAAGTCCCTCTTCAGACATGTTTGAATATATGAATTTAAACTAATATTTTATTTTCCTACATGATAGTTCACCCCTGAAAAGGAGCTTTCTTTCCAGCATTGCTTGCACGAGGTTAACTGGTAAAAGACAACTACGTGTCAAGATGGCTAGCGTTAGCATTAGGAAACACCAGAGGGATTCAGCCATACATGTTTGAGCCTAAGACGGCTGTACACCAAAATCAGCAACTTACAGACATATTAGAATGGTAAATGTAGTTAGCATCTTTTATTTATTTTGTTTATTAACTCGTTAGCTTGTAGGTTAACTGGCAGCGGCTGACACAGCATTAGTTTTTGTGAAACATACAATAATATCTGCCATGATGTGGTTTTTGGTAGATCACAGGAGGAAGCTCTGGGTTCCGGTTTCATCCAAAAACTGCACACTCTACCATGATAAAACTTTCACTATGCTAATACAAACTCTTGCTGTCTGTTTGCTCTGCAAGTCTGTTCCCCTGTCGATCAACACATTCTGACATATTGACGTTTGGTCATGGACTTTCCATGATGAGATATGATCTGCAAGGCACCCTAGGTGCGTTGGTTGTTGGCGGTCTGGGGCGCTGTGTCAACTTCAGCCTGTTATATGAATTATCTGCTTTAGTTTTCACAGGAAATGTACAGTTTGCAAACGGTCCCTTTCAAAATAAACACACTATGCTCAACACCGCAAATTGATGTCTTTTTCCTTCAGCTACAAACGCATGAGGTTACATTTAACTAACTAATGCGTGTGGTTGGGTTCAGGAAAAAAATCACGGGGTTTGGCTTTACAGTCACATGGGAAGCGAACAGGTTGGTAGTTGTTGGACCCAGACTTGGACTTTTGTCCCCTTAACTTATGTTGTTGTCCAGCTGCATTTCGCCCTGATGCCACTGGGCGCCATTACACAATAATGATAACTGGCCGCGTATCTTGCAGACGTGAAAGGACTGCTTTTTTCGTCGGTGTCTGACGCAGGAAGTCACTGTCCAAGTGCCAGTTTTCAATGACCAGTTTGCGTCAAAATGTGTTTCCTAAATCAGACAGCTATCGTTTTTTGCGACATAGCTAATCCAGCTTGCCCAGCATACATTGGAATCTCAGATTTTAGTGCACAGATATTGCCCCCCTCAGTTCAGAATACACCCCACTAGTGACAAACTTTGCACAGATACAAGTCAGTAGCCTATCGTCAAGGTCTTTGATTTTTAGGGGGCATGAACACATTTTTTGAGTGGAGGTGGACTTAAGTTATCTGCGCAATAGCAGAGTATCCAGACCACCTTTATGTAGTTTGCAGATAGCAGGCTGCTGAAACACCTACTCCACTGCCACAAAATGACTGTGAGATGTCAAGTGACCTCTCCTCGGTTGCTGCTGTCAGACTGCCGTTGGTCTCCAAACACATTAGTTTATGTAGCCACCATGAGACCAATTCACTCTTAATTGGAAAGTGGATGTATTGCACTGCATTACATCATATAACAATAGTGGGGTTATTGCTGGGCTGTGTTAACATAATTGAACACAGGCCTCCTTTATATCTACCAACAAGACATGGCTTTAGGGTAAAGATAAGAATGAGGTGTAGGTTGGATTTAGAGTAAAGGTTGCAGGTAAGGCATGTTGCTCTGGTGGTAAGGGTTATGTCGATGCATTATGTTAATCAGGGTCCTCACAAGTATAGAAATGTGAGTAATAATTTTATTTACCTCAACCACAGAGAGAGCCAGGCAATTATATTTGACAAATTACAATATCAAAATGAAATTATTACAGTGGGAAACTGAGACCAGTGATAACAGCAGCTAGGGTTTATGGGTAGATTGTAAAATGATATAAGAGTCCTTATTGGTCACAGCAGTATGTTATGTTATGACAGAATCTATCTTTATACACAGTTTGTGGCTGCACCATTATTGCAAATGGAATAATCTAGATACCAAACCAGTTCTTGGACCAACTGTTGGGCCTGTGGAGATGAGGAAGCCAGCATCCGTCTCATATGCACAGTGTCCAACAGAATTCATATTTCCACCTGGCATGAAATCTGCCTCTGTAAACATTGAACATATTTACCGTATTCACATCCATTGAGATTTGATTTCTTTCTCTCACAGATTGTCACAAAGTCAAAGATAGAACAAGTCAGTACACAGAACAGATCCATTGTCTGTCAGCAGGATCTCAAACAAGTTTGAATGTATTTACATGAAATTTTGTGGTGAAATATATACTTACAAACAGGCTAAAAAACAATTTTTTAGATTATGGGAAAGGGCTAGATCTGGAGCTTCTAAATCTTAAAGGGGAACAATGCCCGTTTTCAAAATTCATACATTATAGGGTTTAAAGTTTGGTAATGCTCAGTGACATCGGGTAGTTAGGATGGGCCCCTGGTGCGCGTTATTATAATGGGGCCTAGTGATTTTGCGTCTAAACTAGGTACAACATACAAATTACCCAGCAATCATCAGTGCAAGTACGTATATAAAAAAATCCCCAAATAAAAATAAGAAAGCATTGAGTCAATATATTCAATCAATATATATTTTTTATATATTTTATGTAAAGTAAACATGTAATTTTATTGTAGAATGGTTTGCTACTGACTCTTTCACCAAAAAAAGAGAGAGAAAAAAAGAAACCATGATAGAGATAGGTTTGCCTTTACAAGAGCATATATAGCATTTAATTTGAGTTCTTCTTTGAACATGAGTGTATTTCTGAGGCGGCAATCTGAAAGAGTTGCAAGACCTGTTCCCTGGCCAACACGCTGTTGGAGACCCTGCTTTCTCTATGGGCCCTCTATCCCATGGGCCCCTGTGCAACTGCACTGCCTGTACTGTCTATATTTACGCCCCTGGTACTGCTTCATATGAATTGGGCAAGATGTTTTAGATGACACTGACAGCAGTCAGGGGATGTTCCGAGTATATGGGTACATTTTCTGTTTCAGAACTGACAATAGTACAACAGAATAAAGCTCATTTGGGTATAAAAAGAAAAACATATGGTGGGTCCACAAAATCAGGCTCCCATGCATTGTCTATGGAGCAGCTCTTTCAAGACCTAAAACTTAATGACATCTCAAATTTGATACTTACTTCTCTGGTTTCTGGCTTTGAGGGAGAGTAGCTCAAGTTCACAAATATTGATTGAACTTTCCTCAGCCATGGAAATAAAATATTGGTAGTCTTAATTTAGCTGGTGTTCCCCCTTAGAGATATATTTTCAGTAAATTAAACTAAGTTCAAAAAGAAGTGAGAAAAACGGTGCAACAATAAGATGTTCCTCAGTGCAAAGGTTTATCCGGAGGGCTTTCTAAATAAAAATGTATGCCAAAGCTGCCATCTGTTTGGTTTGCTTGTGCTTCCTGTTGATGTTAGCTCCTACTGTATGTCAAAAGTCAGAATTTGATCATTGTGCTGCAAGACGACTCTGATTTCTAAGTTCATCCTCCAAGAAGAGGTATGATTTTTGACGTAAAATAGGTCACTCCTTTACATTTTGGAGACAGTGCATGAAAAACTTTATACAACAAAATGATTTTTTCTTATTTCCTGTGTCTTTTTTTTAAGCTGTACAGTAGCTCAGAGTTCAATCCTTCAAACACTAAACAAGTCAACTGGCTGTATCTGATGGATCTGGCCTACCACAGCACATCTCAACTCCCAGGTCTGAGCCTCCCGGGCACATAAACAAACCCTTCACAATTTACACTCAGCAATGCCCTGACCCTGCATTACTTACTCTATCCAGCCAACATCTGCTGCTCAGTGAGTCAGCTTCCTATCAGCCGCTGCGGCCCGAGTCACTCTGGCATCCAGGAAAGAGTGTTAGGCAGAGATCCCCCCGTAAGCTTAGCAAGAACTGCTGATCTCATCCAGCTACGCTTTTGTTTCCAGTAACAGTCGAGATAGTGTGTTTCACTTTCTGTGGGTGACTGCGGGAGATCTGTGTGTGTGTGTGTGTGTGTGTGTGTGTGTGCTTTCCCTGTGAAACTCATCCAAAGTTTGCTGCGAGGGTGGCAGTGAAGGAAAGATAAGCTTCCGCAGAAGTTTGAGTAATATTGTTTGCATCATAATTTATGTTACAGTTTGGTTATTGTTTTGAGGTGTTGGTGGTTTTTGAAAAAATTCCTGAACCTGCTTTTTTTTTTTTTTTATCTTATCATATTGATGTGCTTAAAAGGCTGAATGGAGCATAGCCTTGTGAAGCTGACTGAAAAGGTACATGCTTTGTAAAGGACTGAAAAGCCATAGTACTCGACAAGGGATTCAGTAGATTCAAATGCCACAAGAGATTTATTAGCAATGTGGGGTGCAGAGGTGCATTCTAACAGAAGCTTTCATAAAACGTGCTGTATGGAATTGAAATAGAAAAAAACTAATCGAAATTAAAAGGGAGAGGAGACAGATAATCAGCCTTGCAGGAGCTGGAAGGTACTCTGAGCTCACATACGGGATTTAGTTCCATATATGAAGCCTGCATACAGATGTACACGTTGTCCATTTTTAGAAACAGCACTGTACGTGCTGAGAGGTTGTGCTCGGCTACGACAGCCCAAATAGGAATTGTTTACAGAAGCCCTGCAGAACTGATTCAACACAGACGTACGCCTGTCCCTCCTGCCACTGTCTTAGCGAGAAACAACCCAAACAGCAACAAACTGGAAAGATTTCTAAAGCATCAAATAGCTGAAAACCCGAGCTTACAAAAGCTTCGACATATTTGGTCTCTGGTGGATGTGTTTGACTCAAATGTCACTACAGCAAACCATCACCCCAGCTGAATTTATGTTACGTCAGATTACAAAGTCTCTACTTATTATGTAGAGCCTTGTTTGACAGCGAGGCTGTGTTTTTTCATTGAACCATGGAGACTTGAGGTACATCTTGGCTAAAGAGACCTCTAGCCACAACACTGTTGCACACATTTTCTCCCTCAGTGGCCAATAATCATGCCCCGATAAACACTGACTGAACTGAGAATCAGATACATTACATGACAGCAGAAAATAAAGAGGAGAAACCAAGCAAAGCTTAAACCATAGTAGTATTAGGACTGATGGGGTTGTGCAGTGGGAGAAGCCATTGGTTCCTTAAGTATTTCTCCCCATTGTAAATTCTCTGATATTTTTTATACACAGTTGCTCCTTTTGTGGATTGATGATTCGGTTTCATGCCAATTTAAGCCCTGGTACTGATCCAGTTGTCAGTTACTTGACATTAAGCCTTTTCAGACCAAACAGTTCTGGGGACTTCCCGAGAGAAAATACCCACTGGGGAGCTACCCCAAGAACTTCATACCCAAAGGGTTTTCTTTCTGTTTGCATTCGCACCAATAGAAACTGTGAAGTGACGTAAGCCAGCCTAAACCTATTTGCACTGATGAGTCAAAATCACCTTTTCTTTACCACCTCACAAATATGCTCAGTAAAGCCTGGACTTCACTGTTGGTCTGAGATATATACAGCTTCAACCACATTCTGTTTGAAGCCGACAGGACATGTCCCTACAAACCATGCTCACCACCAGCATAATACAAATGCTACAGTTATTTGAACCCTGCAACAACACGACAATGTAGTGAGTAAATAAGAGGCCAACTGCAGCAATAATCCACTTTATAATTCATTATGCATAAAAACACGAGTCATCCTATTAGTAACAAGATGTAACCCTTACCCCTGACCCTAATCATGCCAGACAGAAATATTACTGATCCTTCCTCTGCCCCCCCTAAGCGTGTACCTTTACTCACCTGGTTCTTGCGTGCCCCTGCCCCTAGTAGCACTCAATAGAGTGCTGCGTTTGAACCCAAACCTAATCCTAACCTTAAACACCTCTTTAAACTAACTCTTAATAGCTAGCGTAATGCTAACAATGCTAGCATTTCCCTCAGGGCTTCTGCTTCCAGACCACCGATCTAATCATGGACTGATATGTAGGTATGGTTGATGAGTCATGTAGCGGGTGGCGGGTCACGTAGCTGCTCCAGCCGCAGCCATACCCGCTTGGTTCACACAGCAAATGGGTTTTTAAAAAATGGTGGTCGTCAGTAATACATTGGCTCATGTGTTTCACCTGTGCACTTTTGTTACTCACATTTCCTCTTGTGCTGGGAGAGCACCGACTCTGAAATAGGAGCTGAAAAAGTCCCTCAAAACATGACATCCCATCAACTACAATCTTTCCTAGTTCTTGTGATGTGTATACAGTGAAAAGGGGGTGTTCTTAGAACTACGAAAAAGTTTCCTCTAATCCAAAAATGTCTACAGTCTATGTAGAAAAAAAGTCGGACTTTGACCCCCTGGACCCTGGATGCCAAAAATAACTCTACACTACAACATGCAATAGACAGAACAACTGACATCACTGCTAATAGAGTGGAAAACATATTTTATCACACCAGATATTAATGAAATGAAACAGCATAATTTTTATGACAGTATAGGCATGTATATAATTGTAATAAAGATATCTTGGATGAAAAAAAGAGAGACACAAGTAGGGAAGTGGATAAAACAAAAAGATAACAAAAGCAAACAAAACTTAAAATGGAAACTAAATAAGGATTTCACTGGGTCCTGTTACGTATTCTGGGTTACCATCGGAATGAAATCCTCAATGCCCTGACCTTACTCTAACTCAGGTACACAGGAAGTTTCATCATATAGCCATTAAGCTCTGCAGCTCCTCACAATCTTTCAGCATCCAACAGCAATGTAAAACACCAGAGGCAGAGCAAGTCTGGGTCACTGAGTCTCTTTCCAAGTGCCGCACAGTTACTGTAAGCATGACTAAATCCCTACCAGAGAGATACCAACAGTGAGTCCCCTCGGCCCGTCTTTGCAGGAACAATTCCCCAAAGCCTCATACTCCTCGCCAGGCTTCAGACATGTGTAATTAGGTATAAAATACAGCTGTGTGGAGGGTGGGGTGGGACGGGGCCACTGTAACACCGAGGGGAGCCAGGGCTCAGGGCTGTAGAGCCTTGAGCTGCCAGTGCACAGAGACAATTAGGTCCAAATGAAAAATTGATTTCCACTCATACTGAATGGATGTTAAAACAAAGCACGTAATAAATACCATCTGGTGACAGGCGGGAGTGCTGGCCACAGCAGACGAAGCCCCTTGTTAGCCTCGGCAGCGCCAGCGTATCGATCGCTCGCGGTGACAAAGGCGACTCTAAACGGGGCCTGGAAGATATATAATTCAATAAACATATCAGACGGCCTTAGATTGTACGTGGCAACGTGGGCATACGGGTGCCACCTTTAATATGTTCCTGTTGGTTGGTCGGTTGGTAGCCCACCAACGATTGATGGAGTGAACATGAAGCTTGCACGGATCAAAATATTGAGTTATGCACCAAGGTCGCACTGTGTTGTTCGAGGCAGGATCACATATATGAAGTGATGCCATGACTTGCTGAGATTCAGCAGCAATTTAAAAGTGCTTACTCTTATGGCTGCTGAACATAGTGGTCAAAAATGGATTCACCAGATCATTTCACAAAGGGTTTAATCTTTTTTTTTTCCTTATATTTTCCTTACAGCTTCAAGGATGGAAAGTCATTTCATTTTGTCTGTCTGACAGTATCACAAATACATTGTGTATCAACTTTATCCAGCTCCAGTTCAGAGCTCATGGTTTTGGCTGCACCCTCCAATTTACAGAAAATATTCTAAAAGTTTTGAACTTCATTTTATACACATTTCCTAAAAATCCATCCGACTATTTTTGGTATCTTAAAAACTTTTCGATCTGCACTAAAATTTAAAATTAAGTCATGTGGGTTCGAACAAAGTTTGCCTTGTAGCATGACTTTGACCGACCAACTGGTGTGTCAAAGGGTTTGAAAAGGTTCAAAGAACAGGAACTGCCTCACCTAAATGGAGTGAAGCCACTTTTAATATCATCATTTCCACCTATACTTTCCTCCTTTGATAAGTCAAAATCTCTGTCATGAAAAAGAGGGATAAAAGCTTAAAGCTCAGTGCAGCCTTTCAGGTGTTGTCAATTGTTCTGGTAAATAAGACCTCTGCTGAGGTAGAAGGTGGGTGGAGCTATGCTATGAATTACCTGAGCACACCAGATACTAATACCTGTGCTGCACTGAGTAGGTGGAGTCTGCACACCACTTGAGATTTAGTGTATCCAGCAGATCCTTCGAATTAGCTACTAAATTTCAGCAGTGAGACCGTTGTTTACGTCACCATGACCACATGGCCTTTACAATCAGAAACAAGTCGAGGGAGACTGACAAGACAGAACTGGTCCATGTCATTCGGGCTGACATAAAATCATATTGTGAACATTAGTGAACATTACTGTGCATGGAGGCAATCATTTGTCAAGCTACCATGGCTTTCGCCCCGTAGGCCGACACTGTTGTTTGTTTTGTCAGCTGACAATTACGTGGTTGCTGCTGCTGGCTGAGAGATCACACTTCATTTTAAGAGTTTTCCCAGCCCTCACCATCACGTGTCAAACAATGGACATGGAAATGGAGCAACCCAGTAAAGCCTAATCAGGTTAAGTCAGTAAAAAGCACCCATGTAGGTGGACCATGGCTTATTCAAACCAAAAATACAACTGCTCAAACAAAATTAAGGGAACACTGAAATCACACATCAGATCTTGATGAACAAATTATTCAAGTTGAAAATCTTTACTAATGTACATTGTATAATTTGTTGAGAACAAAATGATGCAAAAACAGTTGTGATGAAAAGCAAAATTATCAATCCACTAAGGCTCAAAATCACACTGAAAATCAAAGTAAAGTAAGTAATTTAAAATTACAGGCTGATCCAACTTGCATTCATTATATCACGGCCCCTGCATGCCTGTATGCACTCCCGACAGCGTCAAGGCATTCTCCTGATAAGTAGGCGGATGGTGTCCCAGGGGATCTCCTGGACGGTATGTGGTGGTACTGGGTGGCGTCACATAGGTGCTCAATTGGATGTAGGTCAGGGAAACGGAAGAGCCAGTCAATGGCATCAATGCCTTCGTCATCCAGGAACTGCCTACACTCTCTGGCCACATGAGGCCGGGCATTGTCCCGCACCAGGAGGACCCCAGGGCCCACTGCGCCAGCATATGGTCTGACAATCACTCCAAGGATTTCATCCTGGTACCTAACAGCAGTCAGGGGTACCGTTGGCTATAAGGTCATCTTGTAGGGCTCTGGCAGTGCACCTCCTGCTCCTCCTCACACAAAGGAGCAGATACCAGTCCTGCTGCTGGGTTGATACCCTCCTACGGCCCTGTCCAGCTCTCCTGGTATCTCCTCTTGAGACTGTGTTGAGAGACAAAGCAAACTTTCTTGCGACCACATGTATGGATGAACCATCCTGGAGGAGCTGGACTACCTGTGCAACCTGATTGGGCTGCAGGCACCGCCTCATGCTACCAGTAGTGACAAGGACACTAGCAGAACACAAAACTAGAGAAGAATCAGTCAGGAAGGATGAGGAGAGAGCTACTGTCTGTGTCCACCACATGATAAACCATTCCCTTTTTAGGGGTTGTCTTGGTTTTGCCTCTCCATTGCACCTGTTGTCACTTTTATTTGCACCAAAACAGGTGAAACTGGTTCACAATCACTTGTGCTTCCTAAATGGACAGATAAACATCCCTGAAGTTTAACTGACCGGTGCTGTACTGTGACAGTGAAACGTGTACAATATGGCCCTAACCTTAACCACACTTCCATTTCCATGAGAGTATTGCAGGAATAAATAATATAAAAGATAGTGGTACTGAATATTTATGTAGGATTTTCTCCTGAAAGACATTCACAAAAGATCATGACAGATTTTTTTTTTCTTTGAGTGAGAGCAGGTTCATAATGGTAAAATGATGATAATAACAATAATAATAATGATAATAATAATAATAAAACACATTTGCATGCTGTCTTCAGGTCCTCAGTTAGGGAAAGATCAAGGACCTCTGTTTGCCGGCCAGTGGGACATACATTTTATTGCAGGAAAAGTAAATTATAAAGAAAAATATTTCCTATAAACTGCTCCAGTGATGCTACAGGGGGGATTGCCAGTAAAACTTCAAGCATGCATTTGTGAAAAATAAATGACAAATGAAAAGCAAAGAGCTGCTGGTTAAATATTTGTGCAAATAGGTACATTTTCATAACGCAGTCCCTTGGTAATATTGGATAAAAAAAAAAAAAAAGGAAAGATAAAAGGGTTCAATGTGAATTAAAAGCCATTTTGCTGAAGCTGTTTATCAGCTGACATTTCTCTCTGTTTAATTTTTCACATCAAAAGCCCTTGTCTTTGTGGCGACGCTGTGTTGTCGCACTGTAAATTGAAGAGGGTCTTCTTTTAAGAATCCATCCTCTCCCGAATCTGAGGAGGGATTTCTTCCTTGAAGCGATGCAGAAGAGTGTGATAGCATCACTAATCTTAGTGGGCTTTGTATGCACTTAGGATACCTCAGTAAATCAAGAGTGAGCATAGATCTTCAAAAGAGAGAGATGGAGAGAGAGAAACAGAGACAGACGGGAGGAAACAGAGAGGAAACAGGATAGACAGAGTAAGGGACAGAAAAAAACTGACATGGAGCAGATATAAGAGACAGAAGCAATTAGACAATGAAAGGGAAAATCACAGAGACAGTGAGACGTTCAAAGACAAATTACAAAATGGGTGAATGTTTATTTCAAGAAGCTTTTAAAAAATATTGGTACAGTTGAATTCATCATCAAGTTTGAGGCAAAGCGCCTAAAAAAGCCTGCGTGGCAACTAAAAAGAGATGCAGAAACAACCAGTAGAACAAAATACTGATACATTCATATTTAAGGAACTTGATATCATTTCTATGCAAATGTGCTAAAGTAAGTGCTGGAATCATGAAAACATTAGTCTCAGGCTAAATGCATTCACTGGCACGATAATAAGTGAAGCAGATAAACAAAATAGTAAGACAACAAAACAATAAGGAGAGAAAAAAAAAACACATTTCTACATCTGTGATAAAGAATCCCTATAGTCTCACCTCATAACAAACAGAACAGGAAGCATAATATCTGCAGCACATCCATGCGTCTAATTAAATAGCTGGTTTCTTTACTTTAATCTGCTCCGCAGTGCAACCACCGACTTAATCAAGTTTGTCTGTATAGGAGAGACCCTTTCATCAAAGCCTTTTGAAGATCTGTTCATTTTTCTTTGCTGGATTTGTCCTTTCCAACTATTTTTTAAAATGTATTTGAGACAGGAAATAACACATAAGCATACGTGTTCTGTTAGTTTACTGACACACTGCATTAAAAAGAAATCTCAGTGGCTGAAACAACAAGACAGGAGCCAGGTGAGAGAAGCAGCAGCAACAGAAAGAAACAGGACGGAAGCAATTGCCAAACGGCAGCCAAGACGTAATCCTTATTCCCTGAAACTGGACGGAAATGCAAACGCAAGCACGAACTGCAGGTCACCAGCACAAGAGAGAGAGACAAACTAATTTGCAAATCTGACGACCAGAGGCACAAGTGCCACAGTGTGGCTACAACCAGAATGCTGCAGCCTGATGAATTTGTTGTTCAGTATTCCAGGAATTAGCAATCTTGTGATCACAGGAAGTATGCCAATTAAACCAATTTTCACCAAAAAAATAAGGTCAGACTGGGAGAATGTCTGGCAAATCTTTCAATAATGCAGTTTTTGTCATGAAAATAATCCAATTCAGAGCCAATTTGCAAAGCCGGTAAGATCAATATCAAGCTTCAATCTCCACAAACTTAATTCCTTTGAAGTATGATGATGGGTATTTTCCTTGCCAAGAACTTGTATTCACTGTTACTGGCCCAGCAACTCTCTAACTGACCAATTTTAAGATAATGTAAGTGAATCATATCTAATCCATTTCATTAAAAGAGATGTGGCAACACTACATGGCACTATTGGAAGCATAAGGTTAATATATTAAATTAATTTAGGGAGGAAGACAGGAAAATAAGCAAGTTTAGATTCTTTCGAACTGGCAAAAAAACATGAGAATGCCTATTGTCAGTACTTCCAAAACAAGTTGCATTGCCTTTTCCTTCAGCCCCTTTCTAAATGGGACTAAAAGTGAAAGCACAGAGAAGTTTTCACTTCACAAATTCAAGGTAACATGTCATGAATAGTATATATAATATATATAAATGGTCATTTTGTGGGTGAAGTATTCCTTGAAGCAGTTCTTCACTCTAACTGGAATTTCACAGAAAATCAGTCTCTTTACAGTATAACAATTTAAGACCCATACTTTTTTAATTTTACCTTTTTCACACATCTAAATGACTGCACATTTAACTGCACTGTTTTTGAAAAAGAACTTCAAAATCTGTCTGTTTCTTTGCAGCAATAGTCACAAAACTCTCTAGAGGGCTGGCTTATTAGTAGAAATAAGTTGGTATCAACAGGTGGAGTCGATAATGGCCAATTATATCAGCTCATTTCATCCTTTTTAAAAGCAGCAGACAGTTAAATTGTTCCAGTTGTGATTGTGGTTTCATCCAGTGAAGCTGGAGATACTAATGGTTCCAGGAAAAGGAGAAAGAACGATGCAAGACATGAAAAATACACAGATATAACTCAATATTTATGACATTTCCAAGGTTTAAGTGTATTTTTATTGTCATTGTCTGTGCATTATGTTGCAGTGTTGACAGTGCTAATTCCACTCATTGTCTAAATTAGAGACACCTGCCTTAACGGTCACACGGGATGTTGAGGGTGTGTATGTAACTCAATAAATCAGATCAGCTATCTGCCTCCCAAAAAAAAATGGTCATGGGTATTTAATAAAATACATATTTTATTAATCCATCTCGGAGGAATGTGGGTGTAGTCGGCTTGAGGATGACATCAACCTAACCTCCCGGCATGATTCTAACTTTACGTGGCAAACATAACTCTTCCCGCCTGTATAGACGCAGTATTCTCACTCAAGAGGCACTTGTTCATCCTTTTAAGTTGGACTTTTTCAAATGTAGCTTAATTGAAATCTGCTGGTGCGTGTATGGCATCATGTTGTGAGAATTACAAAAGTACAAGAAGTGGTCAGTCACAAAACTGCTCCAAAGGCTCCACATGATTTAGATCACCTAATGATTAAGGGCCTGCAGCTGTGAGAGGGTGGGTGGAGTTGAACATGTGAATAAAGGTTCCTGGAATGGAGACATTAGGGCACAGTGAAAGGTGGCTTGTAAGGTTGAAATGTTTGAGCAGTTTTCAGTCCTGTTTGCAACAATTAGCTCAAAAGCACGTAAGTGTGGGAAAGCAGGAGATATGTACAAATTAAAATTGTTTTCTGTTAAGCATCATCATTGCTGTTGTGCATTTCTGGATGGGCTGACGTTACCTTCTGTTTGCTGTGGAAGATTTTAAGAAAGACATAGTTTACATATATCCACTTCTTTTTGTTGCTGGCCCACTCTCCACTCTTGTTGCAGATGTATGTGTCACTAAGATTACACTACATTTTCTTTACTGCTCCTGGGCAGTGTTGGGCAGCAACGTAATAATATTACTTTTTCTAGTAACGAGAAGCGTAACTAATTACTAATGACATTTAAGTAATAATATCACTATTACTCCAAAACCAAACAATTCCAATGTTACAATGTTACTTTTGCTGCGCACGCCCATTATAAAGCAGCAAGCTAGTTAGAAATGCTTACCTTAGCAACTGGAAATATTCCCATTACTTTGCTTTTGTCAGGAGTAAAGATGACAGGAACACTGTTGCTGCAGGTAGTCGGACTAAAACATTTTTTAGCACTTAGTCTAACAACTTTCTTCAGGCTTTTGACAGATGTGGAAAAATGCGAAAAAGAGACCTGCAAATCCAATGGCGGACTAAAATTTTGGAGTCAGTGTGTAAGTGTAATTAACACAACATGAGGTCGGCAGTAGGTTGGGAACCAAAGGGTCGTCGGCTCAAGTCCCCATCCAGACCAAATATGGAGCATGAACTGGTAGCTGCAGAGGTGTCAGCTTGCCTCCTGTCGAAGTGAGCTTGAACAAGGCACCGAACCCCCAATCGCTTGGGGCGCCTGTCCAAAGCAGCTCCCTCACTCTAACATCTCTCCATTTAATGCATGTATACGTCCTGTCTGTGCACGTGTGTGTATTTCGGGCCTATGACAAGAGTGAGAAAAATTTAATCACCCCTCTGGGATTAATAAATTGTATCTTCCTCTTCTTTTAAACAAGCACCAATTTTGGACAAAAAAATACAGGGTTGGTGTGCAAAGGCCTTAACTCTTGAAATGAAAGACTCTTGGGTGTCTTTACCAATTTTTTGTTGTTTTTTTAAGCAATTTTTGTGTGTAGTGCTGAAACTTTAAGATTTTACTGGCATAAAGTGTAAACATAAAAAACATTTCTACAAAGAAGTGACAGTGTACATGGTCTATTTTGCTTATGGTCTTCTGTTTTCCTACTTTTGACAACACACATGGATTTACTTTACAGGTTTTTTTGTGCATCTGAAACTTCAATAAATATGTTTCATTTTTACAAGCAGATGCTTCCGACTATCCTACCTCTGATTTTCTCTGGGCCCCTGTTTTTCCACTTTAAGCAGTGACAGTCCTTGTTGAGTTCTCAGCAAGTCACTTCTTCCAATGTGTGTACGCGTTGTGGCATTTTTCTACATGATGTATCATTATTAAGAAGATGATATGGCTTAAAGTAAAGTGTTTTTGCCTGCATTTGGCTTTTCAGGCTGCAGCAGCTTCAAGCTTGTGACACCATGTTTTTAACTCTGCTGTTAGTAAGTGTGGTTCTTTGGCATCACCAATTTTGAGGCTTACTACTCCAATTTGTAAGGCCAATGCTGATAAATGTTTGTCTAAATAAATATGCAATCAGCCTACAAACACCACCCTTGCATTACTTCCTCCATATGTCATCTCATGGGAAAACACGTACCCATGATGAACCTGCATGACAGATCATTCATTAATGAGCTGGTGACGGAGGCGGGAGCAGGGTTCCCAGCACCGGCTTTAGAAGCCAGAATGCCCTCGGGACTAAATGACAGCGATAGTGAGTATAGGATAACATGCTTGTGACAGGGACTGACAGACAGAACTGTGGGGCATGATGGGAGAAATGTTTACAGGCACGTACAGGAGGGAAAACTCAACAACTCTTTGGTGTGAGGCCTATTATAAGCCTGTTTATCAGTATAGGAAAAATGATTCCTTTTTTGTATTAAATTGGGTAAAATACCTGATTAATGAATTTAATGTGGATCATTCTTCACCTGCGCAGTGTGTTTCTCGCTCCATGTTGCTATGTTCTAGCACATTTTGAATGTCACTCTTGGTCCTGGCATCTAAACTAATAAATCTAATTGCTACCCAGTGACAGTAATTCGAACCAAGATGTAATAGCATGCTGAATCATCCTGTTCTTGCCAAGAGGAAACTCCTGCATGTGGCAATTTGAGTGAAATCCCATCCAGGTTGCATTTGCCCTTCTATGAAGTGCCAGGAAATTATCAAACAAGAGGGTGCTCTTACCGCATGTGAACGCAGTGTCTCTCAGAAGTTAATTACAGTAGGTTGCCGCGGCATCATGGGAAAAACAACACACAGGACGATTGCGTCCCATTATGGCTGTAGTGAGATGTGTTTAAACTTGTTGTTTTGGCACCCGCAGGGTGTATGAGGGGGTGGGGGAGCGTTGGATTTCTGCTAATTTATGACTTGGATCATGTAAGACAAAACACAAAAGACTGCTCGAGGATTATGTTGTTTACTCAAAGGTCAGCTTTTTTTTTTTTTTTAATTTCTGTTCCAAAGATCGTCTGACAGAGAACTGATCACCAGAAGTGATGTTGTTGTGGGAGGCCGTCACAGGCACCAACAATGTCTCAGCTGTGATGTATCTATTCTTTGGAAGTTAGCTCAGTGCCATTAAAGTCAGTCTAAGTAATTGCAGATATTGGATGTGACCAAAGGAGGAGTGATACTCCCGGGGCGATATTTGTACATCGTTCAATCCTGAGCCAGAAATCAATTGAAAACAGTTCTGCTGTGCATCCTAACGGAACACCCCTTTAAAACAGCTTGTTTCCACACACACTCCCACAGTGTGCTGTTAGGAAGAGCTGACAGTGTGTGGATGTTAGTTCTCATAAGAAGTGGTCGTAAATACAGAAAGAACACTGCACTGATGGAGGTTGATGGATTGTCGGGACGACAGCGTCTGGAGGCAGAATTAATCTCACAGTCTGAATATCAAGTACCTTGATAAGGAGCATGCTCACCCTGTTTGCTTTCAGATCTTTAATGCCTCTTTTAATTTAAAACCGCTATGTCTAGGCTATTTATGTGATTATAACATCTATCAAATTCTACAGTCTTTCTAAGTATGGGTGAAAACGGGTATGCCTGCCTCATTATTTTTTCTAGTAGGAAGCCAAAGTTGGGAATTTTTTAATCTACTCATTGTGGCCACTCTGTTTCCAGACCTCTAAAGCCCAGCCCACATCTCTGATTTGTGCAGTGATTCAAGTATGTCTGGTGATTTGCTCACTGATGGCTAGTCTGCCAGATGGAAAAACAACCCAGCCAATCAGAGCTTTGTAGGCAGGACTGAGAATGGCGTTATCATCAAGTGCCAGACCCAGAATCAGTTTCAAACAAAAATGTTGTGATGATGCAGCTATACAAGTCCTTGTAAACCCACAAACATAACAACTTGTAAATCAGCATATTTCTTTGACAAGTGCTCCTGGCAATTACTAATGAAGGGAATTGAAATGCAGATTTAGTGTGAATTATCATTTGGATCTCACTGGTTAAACTTTAACAGGGAACTTTTACTGTGAAGTTGAGGAAGTCCAAAAGGCTTTGGTAAAAACCTTCAGGAAAAAAGGAAGAAAAATGGGTAGAATCAAAAAGGCATCATTTGTTTAGCTTTAATCCACGGTATAATGGCTATGAGGCAGAAAAACTGTGTATATACTTTGGAGATGCAATGCCATTTGGTGGCATTTCATGACATGAATGACTGAAACGACATACAAAGACATACAGTGCTGCAGGGTTGACAGTCTTTGTAGGCTAACCCGGAGGTTAGCATCGCCCTGGTTGCTTCAATAAAAATCCAGTGACATTTTTCCATTGAATTTTGGTTTATTTCGGAAAATAAGCTCTGTGGCAACAAAAGTTAATGACACTTAAATCTAACGTTAGACTATAAACAAACCACCACAGTCAAATGACTTAACATCACCACCACTTGTCAGCAACGGCCTTTAAAATGACACTTTAAAGCCCGAAAATTCACAAGTGGGGTATTTACTGGTGCGTTTTACGTCGTATAACATAACGTGAATATCTCTTAAGCCTGTGTTAACCACAGACCCAGACCTTATTTCAGTCATCCAACCAAAAACCCATTCAAAAAAAGCCATTGACTTCAAGACCAGGGAACTGGGAGCGCAAAAATGCTAACTCATTTCCAGGTGTTGGAACTCATTCCTGCATCACTCTGCTGAGGTTTATCTCAACAAATGTGATGAATTCAGATTCCAGATCAGCCATCTGCATCTAAGTTTTGTGTTCTTGTTCATTCCAGTATGAATTCACAAGTCTTTGAGGACAAACAGATACTTCAGCAATCCATCTGGGAGACATAGAGGTGTAGTCTGCTTAGGGATGACATCAGGAGAAACTCCCTGTGTGATTGTGACTTCATGTGTCAGATATACAAACCTATTCCAGCCTCTATAGACTCATTATTCACTATCTATTCACTGCCGGCTACTTCCTGAGCCAAAACCAAACATGACTATCAGCTGACACATTTGGGTTTCATGGCAGAATCACTGGTTCAGTCAGCAGTGTGGTTCAACAGCACGAACTGTATGTCTATAAGGCAATTACTTTTATTTTTAATGTGCATGTATAAAAGTGTTTACAGTGCATTAAATATGAACATTTGTGTGATTCAAGAAAATGGAGAAATTCAAAGATGGTTCATGGTGTTTAAAAATTCTCATAAAGCGCTGCTAAGAGTAATCAAGTTGCCATAGCCACCCATTGTAGTAGTTACCTTCATAAAATGGGTTGTCTGACGCTTGGATATTTTGGATATTGTTAAGATTCCCATGAGTTTGTGTCCTTGAATAATTGATTAGATATTGGTGCTGATCCAGATCTGGGATTTCTGCCAACAGAGATGATCTTTTCAAAGCTCTAACTATGAAACAGATGGAGATGGAGGCGTGATCCAAATCCAAAGGGGAGGTTTGCAGGCTCAAGAAATCAATTTAGCTTGAAAATTAATTGATAGGAATCTTGTTGTTAATCTTGAGTGCACGGAAAGATGAATGTGCAGCACTGCACAGCTCTGTGCATTCTGTCTTTCATCTAATGTGTTTTTTTGGTGTGTGTGTTTGTGACTAATTTTAAGATAACTTTTCATTAGAAACAGTTCAATAAAACACATAAATCCACCTTAGGGAATTCTTCATTTTGATAACATACTTTGGTCCTGCTTTCTGTACCTATTGCATCACTGAAATACCCACAGTCAGAGAAAGGAATGTGGTGAGGGTGAGGGGACAATAACGTGTTGGTGGCATATAATGTGTCAACATTACATGATGGAACGGTGGCATTTTTAAAATATGTGGTTAACTTTGGGAAACAGTCCCAGTTTTGTTCGATTAACGCACCAAAACTATTTGGTTAGGTTTAGAGAAAAAAATTGGTTGGTTAGTATAAGATCAAGGTTTCTGCTAAAGTAAGTATGTTTGTTATGTATGGCATGTCAGTACGTTACGTAAAGTTAAAATAAATAACACTGAATTTTGGTTTCACAATGGGACACAAACAATAGTTTCCTGGATAAAAATCCTTTGTTTGTTTGACCCATCCTCCTCTTCTGTGGACTTTGATGCTCTTTATTTTCACTATTCCAGCCAGCCATCAACTTTGTTAGAAGCTGATATTTGGTCGATTTTAGGTTGTGACATTGGGTGACCAAAATTCAATGTTAGCCATAATGCCAACATCAGTTTGATTTAGATCACTAATAACAGATTATGCTGATTTTTTTTGTTGGTTTTAAGTTGTGTTGTTAAGTAACCAAAGTCAAACATATTCAAATGTCTCATACCAACATCATTTTGACACTGAAAAACAACATTTAGTCGTAAGGTATGGAGACCAACATCCAATATCTGCAAAACGTCATGAAAAAAACAACAACAAAGAACATCCACAAAATGTAAAATTCAAACATTGTTTAACATTTACAATATCATCAACACAATTTTCATTCCAACTAAAATTTAATTCAGTCTGTTCAATGCAAGAATCCCACATCTTTCTGATGTCATATTGATCTCCAAGGCCAGCTGGGCTATGGGTCCGTAATATCCCCCATCCCCCATTGTGAAACCAGGGACTCTGTGCATCCACCATGGCAAAGGATCCTGATTGACCTTCCACTGGCAGTGCTTCCATGGTGCCAGCACATGATTTTAACACATTATGTGCCACCACCACCATGTAATGCAGTGCCAAGAGGCTGTCGCCATTTCATGTATTTCTGTGAGACCAGGCTGCAATAAAAGGTGGTTTATGCTTTTTTTTCAAACTGCTTATACAGAATGCAGTTTTCTTAATTTAAAAAAATCTCACATTTGTTTACTAGTGACTTAATCTGTTTACTCTGTAGTGTATGACACCATGTCTGAATTTTAATGTGCATGCTAAATCAAAACCATCATCTTCAGTCATGTGCAAATTCTTGTGTCACTATGGATGACTTTCACTTGGTGTACAGTACAATTTGCTGTCACATTTTATGGTTAAATCCCATTTGCAGCTACAAAGGTCCGACAAGCCAAGTGCTATCTGCACAGCACCAAACAGCAGAGCACAGACGAATTGCTGTTAACTTGAGCATCTCAAAAGCTTGAGCAAGTGCCAGGTATGTTTCATCATGAGTTGGTGGAGACCAAATCAGAGCTAAAAGGAGATGAAATAGTGGGCTAAACATTTACCAGGTGGACACAAACTCGACTCTGATGTGATGCTCAGGTTGCTTTGTGTCTGTTTGAATGTGTATCAAGACAATTTTGTTCTACCAAGTTAACCATAATGACTAGATGAGCAGAGGGCTTTTTAAGCTGAAATTGTGGTTGTTGCCATAGTAAAAAAAATGCTTAATATTAAATACAGTTTCTACTTCATCAACACATTTTTACCTACTTTTTTCTGAAGTATGATTTGAATTAACTTTGTCTTTTGTTTCACTGTGGAACTTTAAAAATTTAGGTCACATTTAGGGACCTTTGGTGCATGTCATATTCATCTCTCACGCCCTCATTTCCTGTCATCTTTCTTGTGTTCATGTAATAAAGGTATGTAAAATAAATTTCGATAACTTGCTTGTGCTTTACAGGGTTGGTTTTTCAAATTCAATATATCATATTTTGGGATGAAAAGCTCCAAACAGCCTTTTACAGAGAGAAAAACCTCTGGGGTAAGTCACATTTTAGTCATTCCTTTAAAGTGTGGACAGAAGCTACAGTATGAGATATAAAAGCTCTCTGTTTTGACTCTGAGGTCTTACTGAGAATAGGAAGTGACAAGGAAGTACAGTGTATGTAGGTGACAAGAGTTTTTCTGACCCAGTTTGTGAATCTGTGCCACTGTATCTACTGTATATTACTCTATACTATCCTATAGCCATAGCAGGTTTACATGAGATGCCACTGAACCGTGACCTCTGACCCACTTTAGGTTTTTATTCATTTGTTTCTGTTTCTTGTCATTTCTAAGTTGTGAGTAGACTTTGAAAGGTGTGGAGTTATAAACCAAGTCCCACAGGAAACTAATCACATCAGAGGCTGATGACATAAACAACCAACATCTGATACTGTTAAAAGAAAAATCAAAAAAAGAATAGGCGTATTGATGTAATACTGATTACAACAAACTTTTTTTTTTTTTTTGACGACACAGCGGGGATTCTCTTTTATCAAACTCAGCATGTCTGCAGATCAATTTTTCCTGCAGGAGAAGATAGAACAGAACAGAATAGAGCTGAATCGAACAGTGGAGCAAACATGCATGCACACACATCATCTCCCATGCAAGCCTGACTACGTGCATCCATGTGTGGGGGGGATGGAGGACGGCTGCAGGACGGTGAGAAGGGCTGACAGCACCAGCAGAGCAGCCTGCAGCGCTCTGTACATGAATTAGCTCGCCTCGCAAGTCTGCACAGGAGAACCGGTTCGCGCTATCAGAGTCAGGGCAACCCCCGCGGTGACAAGTTGATTTGTTTCACACAATCCAAATGACCTGGTTTGTTTTATACCCACTGACAAATGCTTTCCCCCCTACCACTACCATTAACTCGTCAAGCACTGGTTGAGTTTTTTGATAAGGAGATGACAAAGGAGAGTGATTTAGATGCCTTCAACGTCATAACTGGCTCATTGGGTAAGAGGTTACATCAGGTCTGAACTGTGCTGTTCAACTTTCCCAATATTCAATATTCATTCAATATCACTTCATATTACACGGATGAATGAACACCTCTGAATATGAAATGTATGTAGAGCACTGTATAATGTGCTGTAGACTTTTCACTGTTGTGCCTGTCAGTATCAATATGTCACTTGTCATGTCTGTGCACCAGCGTCGACAATGTGCTGCACTCATGGTATGCAGAAATGAATCTAATTGTGACTAAGTTGAAAAAACTGAACATTATTCAGACTGCAGGGCGAATAAGCGAGTGCACTCGAGGCCAAGTGCAACACCGAATCAGGCAAACAATGAAAGGGGCAACTGCAGAGCGGCTGAGCCAAATCTCATGCATGTCAGAGAAGCAGTGGCATGTCAGCTCCTGCACAGTCCTTTTTTTTTTCTCACAGCAACACCTCATCTAGAGTTTCTCAGGGACAAGCAGGCACAGGCAGACAGGCCCATATTACACCATCGCTAATAACAGAAGCTGGAATCATGCCATGGGAAAAATAAATCTGTAACACTTTATTGTGGCTGTATTCCAGCCAGCCAGCATGTGCATGAAGTAATCATTCCAATTCTCATAAAGGGCATATCTGGTCTGGTCTAGTCTGGTTTGGTCTGCACTTCTCTATCATGGCTGAAACACAATAGGGATTTACTTTACAGTATAGTACAGTATGTCTGTGATCAGGCTGATTTTTTATGTTTGCAAAACATTTATTCTCTTGTAGGCCTTTTGCAAAAAAAAAATTCTGGCACGTTGCAGAAGGTTTTGTTCACAATTTGAAAAAGCGGCTATTACAACAGATTCCTCTCCCAACTCGTCTAAAACTGCTGCTTTTGCAGTGGACCTACACCTCGAAAAATGACGTGCTAGGTACCCTCCTGTGACAGTTTTGGACGTTCATAGATACAATCAATTTTCGCTCATTACGTGCACTGTGTCTTTTAAAAAATACATTTTCCATTTTCACAGGAAATTTACAGCTTCTGCATACATTCATTTATCTATTTTCCGTAACTGCTTTTCCTGTCACGGGGGGGCTGGAGCCTACTCCAGCTGACATTGGGCGACACACACACTCACATTCACACCTATGGCCAATTTAGAGTCACAAATTAACCTGTATGTCTTTGGACTGTGGGAGGAAGCCGGAGAACCTGGAGAAAACCCACGCTGACATGGGGAGAACATACAAAATCCACACAGAAGGGCTCCTCCACCATGGGTTTGAACCCCCGCCCTGGATTCGAACCAGGAACACTAATGCGATAATGCTAACCATGCCACCGTGCCGCTCTCAGTCTTTTTTAAATAAACATACAACATAGGTAAGCCACTTTGTTTTTAGGTTAATCTCCTTAAGTTTGGTTTTGGTTTGGTTTCAGTTGGGAAACAAACAGTGGGCTCCCCAGTGAAAGTCCGGAGTTTGTTTGACCCATTGATCTCTTCTCCCACCCACCCTAAATGGACTTTTTCCCTGTTTATACTGTGGTAGTTGCTGGTGGTGTCACAAACTGCCGCAGCCTGGTGCGAATCATACTACCAAATATGGTGCCTCACTGTGTCGATGTCTGACGTGGAGGTCCACTGACAAAGAAGCAGTAGTTGACAAGTTTGATTGTTACCTGCTGTGTCAGAAAAGGTTGTTGCCCGGTGCATATTATACAGCTGCAAACTGTGCCTCTGTGCGTCGGTGTCTGATGCTGAGATCCACCATAAGAACAACATTATTTGATGAGTTGAGGGTGGTTGGTAATTAGCCTGGGCAATAAAAATCAACTGATTTCATGACTGAAAGTAGAGTGCCACCTAGAAAGACGAAACTGCATTGAAACTGCATCAGTGGAAGATTGAAAATTCCTGCTGATTTCAACAACAGAAGATCACTGCTCAGAGCAATGCATAAACATAGCAGGAAAGATATCAAGTCAGCTAAACCCAACAAAATAAAAATGCATGTACACTGTGCTTTCGCAATGATTTTGAACATTAGACGTCAATAAGCACAGACACAGACTGCTGTTTCCCAATGGAGAGTTGAACTGAAGGTGTGATCAGGTGAATTGTTCCATTCACACTGAATTACGACTATCTGAGCTCGAAAATGTCTTTGTCAGATATTAATGCAAATGAGTTTTATTTGAACGTAGAGTGTACAGCTGTGAATGACAAAATGTGCCAGTATCCCATTACAATCACACTGGGTGCTGTCACACTGTTGTTCCATTATTCACCGTCTACGGAGCTGCTCCAGTGTTAGTCTCAGAATGACATCATCACTACCGTCTGTTGTTCATGTATATTCACATTTCACAGTTATATCAGAAATGTGTAATCTTATCACAGCAGAATATGTGACGTATTTTTCACAGAGGATTTTCTATTTTAATTTGCAGTCATTTGCAGCTTTTCTCTCTGAATGGCTGATGCGGATCAAGTTCCTGACCTACAACTTGTCAGTCATGATGATGAGCTGTCATGTAGCCTAAGGCTGAAGGGAGGCCTTTGCAGGCGGCTGAAGAAACACACACAAAGAGTTGCGCAAAAAATGTATTGCTTACTCTTCTGGAACTTTCTGCTTTGATCTCTAAATTACTATGACATGTATCAGCTCAGCTAATGGCTGTCATCATATAATAACACAAACAACAACATCACAAAAACACTAATATGATATAAAATAACTAATTTAATTATTGGTATATCCATTAAAAAGTTAGTTATGAGTGTTGAGTTAGGGTTAGGGTTACTCTGACCCTAACCCTAACAAATAAAATTCTATAACTAACCCACTAAATAGCGAGCCTTTTGGCCACAATGGTGAACCATTCATAGGCTTATGCTCATTTTGAACTATGATATGACTTTGACTTCCTGCCACAAATCTTGGCATGAGATTAAGCAACCGTCGGTGGATGTTAGGCAACACTGCAGAAGTGACTCATAGGTATGAGAATCTTCATGGTTTGTCTCCCAGTAAAAATGCCTTGTTTATTTGCTCTGATTGATGCATACCCATGCCTGTCACCTCTCAGCGCTTCAAATCACAGGTGTCTAGATATGCATGACATACCACTGCACTGGATTGGCTAACAGCTTTACTACTCATGAGAACTGTATTTACCTTACTACCGTTAAAATCCACCTAGGATTAGCAAAGGCTTTAGCTTCTCTTTGCTTCAGCAGCACTCCACTATGTCAGGGTGTACTTGTACCTTATCATTATTGCATGTTGACATACTGGTACTGTTATGTAGTGGTACTCTTACAATACTTTAACTTTCATAAAATCTTCCCTACGATCATGATGACATGTCTAGACAGGTGTTTTACTCTGCTGTATTCTCAGAAGATGTGATGAGTTCTCAGGTTTTGACACAGATTCTTAGAACTGTGATAAGGTCTTCTCAGACCTTGATATCGATTGTTAGATCTTGCTTGTTTACCACAACAAGGGACACAATCAAACCACGTGTTTTCAAGCTGGAAGATAAAAAAAGGTATTGCTGAGAAGGATTTCAATTGTAGAGTACAATGATGAAATATTCCCAACAACCACATTTGGGGCAAGTGTTGACATTTAAGAGTGTGATCTTACCAAATCCTAAAACCCCAAGTTAAGACTTTGGAGCTTGTTGCGTAAATTTGGAAACACCATCACACTAATTCAGAGAATGTCATCATAAACACAATAGCACTGCTTGTTTGTTCAAGAATCCTAAGATAAAACATACATGTTTTTCATGTAATTAATTTTTTAAAAAGTAACAGTAAATATGAGAGACAGAGACTCAACAAAGAGTCAGACTTGACTCAGGGGACCTTCCTGTTGAAGAGTTCTTTAGCAAGACAATAAGGACAGCTTTTCACTGTAGGTCGTTGAAATGCCAAAACCAAAAAACACAATTTTTTTTTTTTTCCCGACAATCTCTATAATGTTTGCAGCATGGTTCTAGTGCTGTTAAGTTGATTGTTCGGTCCACCACTTTGGTCTAGATTAGGTATCTCATCAACTATTGAAAGGATTGCCATTAACTTTTGTACAGCCGTGGTCCCCAGAGGATGAATCTTACACACTTTGGTGTTTCTGACTTCTTCTGTCCACCAGCAAGACAACAATTTTTGCTTTTAGTAAAAAGGATTGCCATATCATTTTTGGAAAGACACTCAGGATTCCCAGTGGATGCATCCTGATGATTCCTCTAGTGTCACCATGAGGTTGGCATTGGAAGAATGCCATGAAATTTGGTATTGAAAGTCATACCTCCCTTCAGAATAAATTGGAATCACTGTGGTGATCCCCTGAATTTTTTATTGACTTACCTTACAAGCAACATTATCATTTGGATTTGGATATTTGGCCACCTAGAAAATGTAAGACCATATTCTTTTAGCTTAAGTTTTGGTTTCTACAAACTCCTGAGTGAGATATCTGTCTCTTTAGCTGCTAAATGCTCCACTATGTTCAGTAGATAGTCCCTTACTGTGCCTGTCTGCCGTTTGGTGCTGAGTGGGTAGTGTACAGTGGGTTTTTAGAGCTTTTTCTCTGAAAACAACTGCCTGCTGTGCCTGAAAATATCCCAGTGAGAGTGAACTAAACAATAAAGATGTGGGCTGGACAGCTAAACAACAAGCTCTAACTCTCTATAAGGCTTCTTAAAGCTGTCAGGAGCCTCACATTCAGGTGATAATTCTCTAAAGGTTCATCACTATGAACTTTCACATTGTCATATTGTCATTTGATACATTGTTATTAAAAATATTGACTATAGCTGCAGGCTAAGCATGTTAACGTCTTGCTGTTAGCATTAAGCCCAAAGCACCACTGTGCCTAAGCATAGCATCAGGGTCTATGATGGAAATAATCCTGATTTGATAGACACGGTTATAAACCATAGAGATACAGTATGGAACTCGTGATCATGTCTCACAACAAGACATTGCTTAGGTTTTAAAAGGGAAAAAGACTAAGTGAACACAATGCTCTTCAGAGATCTGAGGAGATTCTTGTTCTATAGTCAGTGATACACAAGCCAAAATGTGCATGCATTATGTTTTGCTAAGCAGGTCCCTAAAATCTTGCATATTTCATGTGAGTTTCTGTGTGTGCATGTGTGCTTTATTAGCTCTCTCTAATCTTCAAAGCATTAGTATTAAATAGGGGACTTAGTGTAATTTTAAATTAACTGCCAACCCTTTGTGTGTCATGAATCATGAATTCACATAATGAAATTAAATGGTTCATGATGAGATGATTAGTGTCCTGTAGGTCCATTTCTGTAAAGTCAAGAAAAAGAAAGACTTTGCCAAAAATACAATACAAAACACTATGCTTCTGATTTTTTATTTTAGAAGTAAAGTAAAAAATAATCCTTAGGGAAGAAAAAATGGCATATTGCCCGCCTCTGTTAATATAGATTACAAGTTCCTTGTTCTTTATGGATGCACATTTGTTTTTGTGCATGCCTCCGTTTGAGTGTGTGTGTGTTACTTGTGCATGTTTCTGCGCGTGTGTGCATCTGATTCATAATTGGTCCATGCTGGCAGAGACACCTGTAAGAGATCCATCTCCTCCACAGGCAGAGGGGCCAAGCGCCGCAGCATCTCCCACACAGATGGACCTCACAGCGAGCGGGCTGTCCATGCAAACCCCCTCGCCCCTCACCAACGGATGGTGTATCACAGTGGGAACAGCGTTTCACATCAATCCCAATAAAGGCCTGGCCTGCCTCGGCGATGACATTTAGATGTGTATCGTTGGGTGAGAAAGGCAGGGAGTTTTCTTTTGTGTGTTTGCTTTGGTGATGGGAGGAATGAGCCTCTCATGCCAATAATGTTTTTTTTTTCATTGTGGGAGGTTTCAACTGTGTGTGTAATTTTGTGTCTGCATGCATGCCAAGAGAGGAAAATGACAGTTCAATTACTCCTAATCCATATACAAAGCATCTAGTGTTACCTATATTTCAAACATGCATGACTCTTGAAATGTCCTTCAGGTATTTAAACAACCACAATAAACTTGGCAGCATTCAAAAAGATCCTTGATCTGTCACTGTAACAATCTGCTGATAGATGATATTAATAACAATGATAATAAAGCTACAGTGGGACTATGTGCAAATTGCATCAAGGTGAAAAACATAATAGCGATACACTCAATGCTCCCAAAGTGACCCAATTTAACACAGTGGGCAATTTACTCCCCCCTTATCGTCCCATATTTTTCCTGTCATTTTCTAAATGTATGTAATTGCTCATATAGTAATCATTACTCACAAGTCACTCCAAAGAGAATAAAAACAAGCACAGCGAATAATTTACATTTATGCTTCCTGATCAACTTAACCCAAAAACAGTCATGTATAACATGTGCTTATACAACGGTGTGTATGATATCCATAAAAATGCACACACAACAGTTGTTATGATATCCTACTAATTAGCATCCCACAGATAGTGTTACATACTTAATGTAATGTTACAGAGGTTAGGTTTGGTCAGGTAAAGTTATTGTGGTTAGGTTTACACTGAACACTGGTCTCCTGGGGAAAGTCCTGTGTTTTGTGACCCATCCACCACTCCAACCTCCGTTCTTATGGGACTGCGTCTTCTTTACTTCCGTCAGTGCATTGGTCACTGGTTGTAATACCTTCCCAAAGTATGTGGGTTATACATGAATTACTGGTTCATGATTATGTGGGATATGTGCAAATTTTGGAATGCACGATAATATCAGTATATCATTGGTACTGGTTGATACTAGTTTTAAAATGGACTATTAGAATCTGCCAATGTGCTTTTCCATATTTTGCACAATGAATGAATGAATGAATATTACATACACTGAAAAGCATTCTATTTTATGTCTGTGGGTGGGCCATCACGATGAGAGTATGCATGCATAATATCATGTTAATTCCATTACAGAAGAGACTTGATGATCACTTAAATTAGGTGGGGAAAAAAAGTGGATATATATTGATATCAGTATCGGTTATAAGCCAAATAAGTAAGGGATAATGCCTGACGAGGTGTCCATTATCAGAAATTAATGGATGACGCGGAGGCGTGAACCGTCCGACGCGAAGCTGATAATGGACACCTCGAAGGGCATTATCCCTCTCAAAGGGCATTATCCGGCTTATACCATGGTCACTTACGAAAGAAATAATTATTTCATCAATTATTAATACGTTAATGTTGTTTTTTACCATTAAAATCGTAAGTTTTTCACAAGAAGCCGCTGAGTGGACTATTTAATATCTCTCATTGTGACGCGTTGCCAAGGTAACCGGCTCTGGCCACAGAACCTGTCCTACAACACTTTTTAACACCCTGCAGCCAATCAGAATCGAGTATTCACCCAGACCATAGTATAAGTTATTATATACCTGCATATCTGATATCGGGAAAAAAAAAACAATATTGTGCATCTCTAATTTTGGTGCCTTACATTTCGTAGGATAACGTACCAACAGTCTGCGATATAGATAGTCTGTGCAAGCAGCTTATCACGACCCATATTGACATTGACATAGTAATTATGACGGGAGCAAAGGAGGAAGTCAGGTGACGTAGTATGACGAGTGACCAAAAAAACAAACAGGATCTTGACCTAGGAGACCACAGTTCGTGTCGTGTGTGAAACCAAAACAGCAGTTAGTTACCAGTTAGTTATTTTAAGTTACGCAAGTTAGGTTATGTAATGTACTTCTGTCTTATTATGTACATTTGTCACAGTATATATGTACAAACTTACTTATTTTAACACAAGCCATGTTCTTTTCTCTAAACCTTACCAAGTATGTTGTTGCCTAACCCGAACTATGTAGTTTTGGTGAGTAACTGCGACCATTCACAGCATTAACCACGCCTAAAACTGCAATCATTCCTACTGCGCCTGACGCTGTTATATTGCTACTCTCCAATGGTGATATATGTTGGATATCATGTGTTGTTTTGGGAGTCTTTGGCACACAACCTATTCTGTTGTTTAGATGTGAGGATGGGATGTGTAGTCCTCATCGAGGTCTTATTGTAATCAAAAAGGAAAAAAAATTATGAGAAATTGTTCTTTATAAACCATGACAGTCGGCTAAAGCAATGTGCACACCATCATAACCAAGTTCCCACTTTTATATCTACTGTATGATCTTGTTGATTAACTTTTGGGAATTGTAAAACATTCATCAGCCCTATGCTGACAGACCGAGCCACTGAATAGGAGCTTATTTACCCTACTCTTCTCGCAAACTGTAAACAGTTCAGATGTGGGAAATATAATTGTGAACTCCATTTCGGTGTTGACGGACAGAAGCCACAGATAGAAACTCTATGATAATGTTTATTTTTTCATTGGCCTTCATGCAGCGCCATGACATGGGTGGTCTATGTGGAGATCAAACGCCACTTCTGTCATTATTACTTCTACTAAGTGAAGGTCCACTTTACTCCAGTTTACAACCTTCTTGTTCGTTTAGGATGCAAGTTAGCCCATATGCTTTCATCTTAGCCCTCTCCCAAACTACTTCTTGCAGATCAAAAACTGCATAAATTACTCCACTGTCAATCATTTGTTTGCAATATAATATACAGTAGATTCAATTACACTGTTAAGAAACTGATTTTCTATATTTACCTCTTATACTACCAAACACAAAACTTGAGTTTATTCCCCACAGCACCAGGCTCAGTCTTCTGCTACAACACTGCAGGGCAACTACAGCATTGTCAGTGAAGAGATATGTAGGAGATAATGAGGTAAATATTGGATTGTTGCACCCACAGAGCACTTGTTTGGGTACAAATCACTTGAAGTATAATAAACAAGCTGGTTTGAAAAATGTTGTTTTTATGGTTTTCTGGAGATGTAAAGAACAACACAGTCAAATTAAAGAGTTGGGAGAAGGCTGAGATGGAAACTTATTTGGTGATCCTACCAATTTGTGTGGACCCATAACACGACAAGGATTTCACAGGTTTCAACAGCCCGGGACCTGCAAACCAGCAGAAGACAAATATTAAGATTGCAGCAGTGTTTTTTTTTCTCACTCTGTCACTCTGCAAAAGCAGTTTTATTATATTGCAGTGCTTCATCTTCAGAGCGAGGCAGCTTGTTTCATAGTTGCTGTTGGAACACATCAGGACACACACCTATAAGGAGTAGGGAGAGAAAATTAAAAATGCATGTGGTACAAGTGAGGGAGTGAATGAATGAGTCGTCTGCTGTTATGCAACACTAAGTTGTGCACTGCGAAACATTGAGTAACGGCTTTCTTGCTGTCGGAGTTCAGGCTCAAGACATTTTTTTGCCAGAGTAAGACTCCGGAGGAATGTGTGTGTGTCTGTGTGTGTCTGTGTGTGCGTGCGCGTATGTTACAGCCTTTGGTTTAGTTGGTTTAGTCTTAAGGGTCCAGCAGTCCAGCATGATTGAATAAGCAGACAGAAAGAAGCAGAAAATCAAAGTAAGATGAGACAAAAAAGAAGGAAAGAAAAAAAAGAGAGACAGAAAGAGAGAGCACAGACTTTGTCATGTCTCAAAAGAAAGTAAGGCGAAGAAAAATTGCCAAAACCAGAAAGAGAAAAACAGACTAAAAGGGGGAAAAAAGAGAGGGAAAGAGAGAAAGTGACGGAGAGAGAAAGAGAGGGTGTTATGTAACTTTGTCCTCAAGAAGCTCTGCCAAAACTCGGCTTGGCTTTCCTCGCTACTACGACGACAGAGAATTTTCTCATGGAACAGATTAAACGGCGCTCAAGCGGGAGACCAGCAGATGCATGATGGATCCCAGCTCTTCCAGCTCCCACAAACTGTAGTAAAACACCTCAGTGCACTCTGTATACACTGCCTGAGGACACTGAGACGTACCGGCGCGCGGCAGCCAGTAGGAACAGCATGTCTTTACTTACAGACTGTACGCTCAGATGAAATTTAAAAGTTCTGCATAAGGTCTGTGTTCCATTTAGCTCAGATTTAAAGCCGTTTGGCCACAGTTTAAGCTCATCTGCTGTTGGACGCCTGCCAGTTGGGGTGCTTATGTGGTGAATTACAGTGTGAAACAGCCCTGACCTTTTTATGTGATTTTAATTATAATTTTGGTGTCTGAACTTGTGTGCAAGTTTTATTGGTCTCTCTCTCAGATTTCTTAGGAAAACAAGCCTCTCACTCAGTTTCCAAGAAAAGTTGAGGTGTATTTCAAAACAACTGAATGATTAACTCATTCACAGAACCTCCAGCTGCTAATTTCCGAAGAATAGGAAATCGCAAAGCATAGAGTTGTTATGAAACAAAAAGCGGAATTCCTCTTAGTTTCAGAAAATGTTTTTTGCGTCTTCCTCTTTTGTTGTGTTAATGAATCAATAATTTTCTATAGGCTTACAATATATCTTTATTGCATTTCTGTACAGTATTCAGAGCTGGACTGGGTTTCTTTGTGCTTTCATGAGAGAACTTGATCACAGAAATCCTGTAAAGGGAAGTCTGCAGCACACTGACTTTTATAAAGTCAGTTGGCCTGTGATGCAAACAAGATCAAAACTCTGAGGGTGAGTTAGATTTTCTGAGAAAAAAAAAATGCTGACTGCAATTTAGTAGACAGTCATACATTTCAGTTTGTGACTTTACCAAGACAACATATACAAAACCCCAGTGTCATAAGGTAAAAAAAAAAAGAAAGAAAAAAAAAGATGATGAGTTCTCATCTTAAATGACTGTTTCAAAAAGATGGTTCAGAAAAACAAGGCTTATTGTCAAAAGTCTGCCTGGGATGAATCAGCAGTTAAACAGTTTCATAAAGCCAGTTTAGATCTAATGTGATCAGTCTTAGTCAAGTCTGTCATAACCGCTGCTCATTCATGACTCTGAAACAGACTAGAGACATCGAGTTCAAAAATCATCTATCCACAATGATGGAAGCTGGGATATAATCCTCATATAATATGAAAGATAAAATACTGCAGCAAAACTACCACCACATTCAAAGAATAAAAGAACCTTGTGCAACATGCTGTAGACCAGTGGTTCCCAACTGATGGGTCGCAGTTCCATTCTGAATGGACCGCAAGTGAGTCTGAAACGTATCGAGTTTGTACAAAAACACAATTCATTTTTTAAGTACAGTGAATTTCTGGCACAGAGCTTACTTAAGAGAGACAGCAAAATAGCTCAACAACATGGCCAAACATGTTTTTACCAGGCTCACACGGAATCTGCACTCACCAAGTTTCGACAACACCTCCTCAGATTTACCGCAGATATACCTATGATTCTTTAAAAACGTATTATCTTATATAAACATTGTGTTTTCATATTGCAATACAATGCAGAACTCTGCAGATTTTCATTCCGGATCACCACTGAAAACCTCAAAATCTGCAGATTCCATTTGGCACAATTAAATAATTAACTGATAATTAAACAATGTGAAGGAATTACCTTGCATATATTGTTTTTTGTTGTTGTTGTTGTTTTCCCTCCACTTGGGAGCAGCTTAGCAAGCTATAAACACAACAATCTGTTCAATAAAAGTCCAAAAATCACTTTTTTAGCTCTGTTTTGGTCTCCACCAACTCCTGAGAGGCGCATTAGCTGCAAAACATTTCACTGTCTTCACCAGCCGTATAATCTATTGTTCATATAAAATCATTTTGTGCAGCTTTAAAAAATTTAAAGGCATTGCTTAGTAATTAGGGGGCACAAATAATTCATTTGAGAGAACAAATTATCTAGTTCCATAGTACAAATTACTAAGCTGAGATAATGTTTAGACTGAGTGCACAAAGTAGTAATTTGGGGAAACGATTTGTAATTTAAAGGCTCAAATGAGTATCTGAGGGAGGGAATAAGATGCTGTTTTTCACCAACATAGATAGTAAGACCCTCCATTAAACATTCAGCAGTACCTAAATCAGCTTTAAGGAAATCTCTGTGCAATTACACCATGTTAACAAAAGTTAAGCATTTAAATGTTACCTTGAACCTTCACACTCTTTGCCCCATCATGTCATCCAATCATGTGTGCATCGCTCTCTTCCACTAACAACTCAGCTCTCCCATTTACTGCCTAATTGGGCTCTCAAGGATAATGGGCCTATTTGTTTGTTTGTGTGTGAGCGATCAAGAGTCTGTGGATGTAACGGTGTGTTTCTATCTGCACGTGTGTCTGTGTTGCTGTATTTGCATGACCGGCTTTGTGTGTTTTCCGAGATGGCCCCTTTTCTCAATGTTAATGTCAAGTGAATGAGGTAAATCTATGGCAGGTGTGAGAACAGCTTGAGGCTCGTGTCATTAGCCCGCCACCGGTGTCACTCCGTCCTGTGCCGATCCAGCCTGGCACCATCCATCCACCACATGCCGCACACACACTCTTTTATTAAAGTGTGTATTCGCTGTAAAATGATTTAATGCAGACGAGTGCTGGTCTCTGTTTGTGACTGTTAAACTGATTATGTAGCAACCTGAGGCGGACTCCAGAAGGAGCTGGCTTCACTTTGTTTTTAGCTGAGATTTACCCAGGCACAGACCCAGCTGCCTGCGATAATACTGTGCATTTCAAGTCATTCTCAGTATTGTTTTGTTTGTTAACCTGCAGCTTTTTGTGGGTCTCTGTTTTTACTGTCCTAACTAGAACAACTGTCACCCTCCATATGACTGCTGGGTTACGTAAAGGTTGAATAAAGACAAGAAAGCTTTATCCTCCAGATTTTAAAGGAAGTGAAAAGTGAGAGGAGCGCAGTGGGTGTTGAAGTGTGTCATCTCGAGCGTTTGACACTTTTGAATGTGCAAGAGTCAACATGAGCGGAGGCTTTGGTGTGGACAAGGCACAGAATTGGGACAAAGTGACAGACTGCCCCGGTAAGCCTTTGGCACTGTCATCACACTGCATTGTGGGTAACGCCACATGACACGACCACAGGAGTCGGAAAATGAATTTTCCACCATGGGTGCATGCCTTTGGGGTGATTAACAAGGTAAATGTTACTCAATACTAATTAACACTTATTGATGCTGATTAATGTGCATTTAAGGCGCCATAAATGTTTAATTTTTGTTACATGCAACAAATGGAAACCCCTCGGTGGTTTTACCTTGAACTAATTTATGTGCATGCTTAATAAAGGAATGCTAATAAGCAGTTAGTGGTCTCGATAGCTGAGTTTTATCTTTCAAACTTATCTGGATATAGTGGAAATTTGTAATAAATGTATTTAACCTAAGACCTAAGTAAATGACCAGCCAGTTTTCCCCCATTTTACCTAAAAATTTCTACACCTATGATTATACTAACCTAATCAGCAGAACAATGTTAGCATTGTACGTGTTTATGTAGTGGATGTGTTGAAATTTTGGTTAACATGTGTTTATATTTAGGCACAAAAACCCCTTTGGTCATAGTTAGGAAAAGCTCATTTTTTGGCCTAAAATACCCAGTTTGGTGGCACAAATCCACTGGAGGAGTGGCCACTAGCTGCTAAGAAACAACCTGCGTTGTTGTTTGTTGTACTCAAACAGTGGTCTCCAGCAGTCTAAACTAGGCATAATTCCATCCACCATCCTCCACCACCTCCCAATGCCACACATTCCCACTCCGACCTTGTCACATGTTGATGTTTGGTCATGGACTTTCTACATTCACACACAACGTGCCAGGTACCCTGGGTGTGTTGGTTGTTGACATTCTGGGACACCATGTCAAGTTCTGCCTGTTACATGCATTGTCTTCTTTCAAAATAAACACATTACATTGGTACAACACTGCAAATTGACTTTTTTTTCCCTTCAACAACAAAAACAGGACAAATCTTGCAGGACGCGAAGACCACTCCCTGGGGTGAAAATCGGTGTTTGCCATTACAATATAACAGCAACCGGACACGCATCATGCCGACGTTAAAGGACGCCTTTATTCATTGGTTTCTGACGCCCTAAGTCACTGCACAAGTGCACATCTGCAAGTCAGCTCTTATACTTCATCACTTTAGAAACGCTGATATGTTACATATGAAACATACAAATGTAACATAGCCATGGTTTGCAGAAACGTACAATGCCAACATTGACTCTCGCTACCAGATGCAACCACAGTCTGCTGCTGCAGGCAGCGGTGAAAGAAGCAATCAAATATTTAACTTCAGTAAAAGTAGTAAGACCACAGTGCAAAAATACTCCCTTACAAGGAAAGGTTCTGCATCCAAATTGTGACTGAAAAAAAGGAAATGAGTACTGTTCTGTGGTGTTTTGGAAAAACCCCAAAAGTGATATTGTGTGAACTTGTTTATTATAAGCTATTAATCTGAAAATTATAAAGTAATACCCCTGAAAGTCTTGGTTGATCCTTTCACCTTGCTGCAGTGATGTACAAGTGTACAGGGTGTGTCTGTACATTGTGACATTACTGCTAGGTGTGGTTACAGGTGCAACAAAGCACACATCTGCCCACACCCAAATGCAGCGATTAGTGATGGTGGTGGGGTTAAAAGTTAAACAGACTTGAAACACTACTTTTTAAATACTTACTCCAGTCAGTTCTTGACTGTGAAAACTTTAAATAGCTAGCTAAAATACAAGCAATGGGAATTAGCAGTTAGATAGGAAGTAAGTTACATACTGTTGCCAGCACTTATGATGCGTGCGTGTGGTGAAGCAGGAAATGGGAAAATTCTCATAATGCATTACAATCAATGCCGTTTTAATAAAACCACTGCTACAAACACCACTGGGCATGTCCTGGACTGTCATTGGAAAAAAAACACCCACTTTTGTTCCTACAAACACGGCTGAACATGTCCCTAACTATCATTAAAAAAAACATCGAGCTTTGTTGCTGCAAACATTGCGGGACATGTCCAAAACTGACGTAAAAAAAAAAAACATCCACTTTTGTCACTACAAACATGTCTGGAAATGTCCCATTTCTCGTTGAAAAACACAAACCTTTGTTGCAACATACATCACCAGACATGACTCAAACTGTTGTTAAAAACTGTCTGCTTTTTATATCTACAAACACTGCTGCAGTCGCACAAACAGTTGTTAAAAATATCCACCTATGTTGCTACAAACACTGCTGGACATGCCCCAAACTGCCATTAAAAATGCCCACTGTAAAGACAGCTTGAAATTTCTCGAACTGTTGTTAAAAAACGCCCGCTTTTGTCACTACAAACACCACTGAGGATGTCCCGAACATCATTAAAATCATTAAAAAATGTCTGCAGCTTGGCAGCCGTCTCATTCATACACATGTCATCTAAATTACGTTGTATGTATGAAACACATATATGTAACATATCTGTGATTTGCAGAGACATATGATGTCAACATTTGATTCTGGAGACTGGGCTGTTTTGACATAGTATTGAGTTGGCTGCTTTGTCAAGGGCACCTTACTAATCTAATTAAAGTGCAATATTACTGTTGTTTTATATCCCATTCACATTTTCTCAGCGTGTAGTAAATAAAGGTTCATTAGGTTCATGTCTATACTGTCCTGCAGCAGCTGTAACACAGCAGAGCTTGTTTGTTGGACTGGGCGGCTCTGGGGAGTGCCCTGCTGCCACACTGGTTGCCCCAGTACAAACTGGCCACACACAGACACACCAGCACACACACACACATGCACACAGAACAACCTACACACAAGCCTGTGATCACAGTGTTCATTGTCGGTGTGAGCCAGGGTGGCACAAACAAACACAAATGGTTACCATTCTTGCAAGAGACCAAACACGCACACACAGACGTACACACAAAATGCTCCCACATGCATTTGAATTGACATACCAGCCCACATGCACACACTCAAACACACAATCCCCAGAGCTCAATATAGAGTCCATTACTTTGGAATGCCACACTGCTTTGCTCAAAACATGAGATGTACTCAGACTTAGCCGGGCCTGACTGGTGTGAGTCACACAGGACTCCAACAAACCGACATGATTGCTTAGTTACCCGAGTGGCTGCAGCGACTACATGTTTAAGGACAGAGTGACTCACAAACGCCCAAGATTACCCTGACATTAAAACCCACAGCTTGTGTAAATACAGATCTATTATTCCCACTGAGCTCTCTCATTCACTGTTTGCAGTAGAGTGATTCATACGGAGGCAACACGTGACCAGAAGAGAGCCGCTGCTCTGAATTGGAAAGCATGCATTTACACAAGGGGGGGTTTCCCCACTGAAATGGAGGGCTGGGTTGTCCTCCTGCAGGACTCTTCCTTATAATTTCTGTGGAGATTATCAGTTATGAGCTAAGGGAAAGTATGACCCTATGACATCATTTAATTACACTTCCTTAGAAGAGTGCTCGGACATTTTGATGAGCTCTACTATTTTTGTGTTCTCAGTGTTTCTGCTCCGTCATGGCAACTGGGGAATGAATCTGATCTGAAATCTGGTTTACCTGATATTAGCATGAAGCTATATGTAGCAGTGCAGGCTATGTAATGTACATTTGTGCCTGAAGCAGATGACCATATGAACAAAAAAAGTCATGAGCTGGTATCAGTTCATCTTGAAAATGGAAATTAAAAGTTGGGAACAAAATATTCAGAATGGTCTGAAGAGGTTTTTACTCACAGGGATTACTTTTATATATGTTTATCTCATTATTTGAAGCTTTGGCCACATTTAACATGACCAGCCAACATTGTAGCATTATACATATGTAAGAACAAAAGCAAAAAGCATATTAGGTCCCCTTCAAACTTCAACATCAGACAGAGCTTCCTGCTCTCACCAAAGATTCATTATTTGAACAGAAATTTTAGCCAATGTTTCATCAAATATAAAATCAGTTACAGGAAAGCCAAATTCTGAGACAGAATGCCCACCCATCTAAATAGCTTGCAGGGTTTTGCTCTTGTAATTGTTTTCCTTTTTGCTTTTGCAGTATGGAATCCTAAACAGGTCTTCATATGTTGCCCTTATCACGTTGGCATTTACCAGGTTGTCAGATTCTGTTGGCATAACATACCTCAAACTGTGCATTAAGCTGATGAAATGTAACGATAGGAGCCACCGCTTATCTCGGGGAAAACTCAGAGATACACTTTTAAAATACAAGATTTCTGTCTAGGAGGAGCAGCAAGCTCACCTAAAAGCAGTTGGTATTCTGTGTTATAATTAATGCTGGAAGGAGGGGTGAAAAAAATCACACATTTAAGCTCTCCAGATGGGAATAAAATCAGTGATCAGTGCATGCAAAAGTGACCCAACCTCACCAAGAGAAATATGTCCCATGTAAAAGAGGCTAAAGATTGTGTTTTGAGGGCAATTTGCAATTTTTATTTATAATATTTTGCCTTTATTTCCTTGTGCTAAGTCCACAGGGGTGTTTTCTGATTCACACACAAAAAAAAAAAAAAATGTGAATCAAGCTGTGGTGCAAACAAGCTCTCAGAGGGAGCAGTCCGCCAGCTATTAGTCTTCTTCCTCACCAACCACAAGCGCAAATTGCCTCGGCTTTAGAAACTGGCATCGTCATGCCCTGCCATCCTTGCATCTTTATACCTTTTTAGAAAAAACTAATTGCAATACACTGGGGGAGTTTGTGTTGCAAAGTGTAAATGAATTGGGCAAATGGTTTTGGAGGGCTTCCACTGCAAATAGCTATTATGAGATTATAATGTGATTTACACATAATTTGAATATGCATGACCATGACAGACGCAAAGAGGATTTATTTTTTTTTGCTTGCGCCATTAGGCAGCTCTCCAGTCTTTGCACATTGTTAGGGAATTCCACGGCATTCTGGTTTGGCCATGTTGCTGACCAAAGCTTTCATGAATTCATGAATCTGGGCCTGAGTCCTCACTGACTCCATGTGGATGCTTGCTTGTGGCTTCCTCGGCACCCTGATATCCTGTGAGGCAGAAGCTGACATGTTTACCACTGTTACAATTATTTAACTTAAAAACAGCAAAAATCATTAGATTTTTTTTAATCATTTGAAACTATTCATGCTGTTTTATCATGTTAGCGTGGTTAGTTTTTCACAAGACGCTTTTTCTCTTCGCATGAGAGTGATTCAGACAGGATGTGGAGTGCCGCTGATCGGGTGGAGGATTCCCCTTGGAGTGAGGAGGAAGGGGGACTGGATTCCAAGTCTGGGCTACAGTGGGAAGGAAGGGGGTCACGTTCCTGTTTGTTCGCATTATGGGATGGCAGCCGCGGTGGAGATCTGAATGGGGGTGGGTCATGCAGGGTCCTCTGGGGTCATTCACTCCTATCATCACATTCACAGCTGCCGGGGCCAGGCTGAGTGGGAGGACGAGGGCAGGAAAGAAATCTCCCATGATGTACACTCCTCAAGCATGCTAGACTTCGAGTTGGAGTTGAATGGGGACAATGTGGTGGATCCTGTTGAATATCGCTGAGTGAAGCACTGTGGTGAAGCTGCCCAGCATGAATGAATGAGTTTAAAAAAGGGAACAGCGATGCTCAGCCAAACTTCCCTGAATAAACAAAGGTTAAAATAAAACTAAGCAGTCTGAAAGCACCGTGTCTGCAGACTGAAGGGCTTCTCTTTAACAACTAATCCAGAAAAAAATCAGGATGGGTGTTAACAGAGCCTTTTTTAATTACATCATTTAACACAGACACGACTACCTTCAGCTCCCCACTGAATTCCCATCTGAACCGTGCACACACATGGAACAAAATTAGATCTAATGGCACTGGATCAGCAGATGACTTCAAACTGAATTCTCAAGTCACAATTTATCAGTCTTGTCTCAAAAAGAGACTCATGTAACATCGTTCACATGAGCATTTTTCACTGTTTTGGCACTTAGAGGAAGCATTAGCAAGCAGGAAGAAAAAGGAAAGAAAAATAACCCATGTGGAATATGAAATCTAAAGTGAAATGAGCTAAAACAAGCTGAGACTGAATAAAACTGGGACCCAACTGCAACTATCGGCATGTTTTCCTATCTTGGCTGCAAAGACCTTTAAGTATCTTTCCACTGCGTCTCTAAACCTCTTCCATATCCTTAGCTGCACCGTCTACTGTTTGTTTCCACTACCTGTTTTTCCTATCAATTCATCTGTGTCCTCTGCATTTCCCATTTGCGAGGATACGGCGGCTTCCTTCCTCTCATGAACAACAGGATGTGTGCTACTTGGACCGTACGTGCAAGAGTTTGTAACTTACAAATTATTTTTAGCTCTCTATAATACCCGTGACTCCATTTTCATTGCGCTTCACCCAGCTGCTGTTGAAAGGATTTTGAAAGAAAGGATAATTAGCAAAAAATGCAACTCTCATATCCGAAGCCTTGCTGTGACTTTGACAGATTAACTTGCTGTAATTGTAGATTGTGTGAATAAGGTGAGGACTTAAGTAGACCGACATTTACAACCTAATTCCTAATTCCTGTGACCAATGAAGCAACAATGCAGTGTAACACAAACCATTATGGACATAAAGCTTCTTGTACATTACCGGGATTAACAGACCCTGCACATATCTCATTCCATCATAAACTCCCGAGGTGCACTGTAGTCATTTCAAACCTGCTCTCATCTTTTTTTCTGCTTTGTTAGGCTGAGATTCTGATGATTCGACTCATTAATTCAAGGCGCTCTCTAAGTGCGGGGCCGATAATGGAGATGAGGAACCAAATTGAGCCTGTCTTTGAAAACTGTGGCCCTGCAATGTGGAAATGATGGGCGCTTGGTTTCATTATGGCATGACATGCACTTCACTGATGTTATTACGACCATCCACTGTTTAACTTGATGGCAGAAATTAAGTGAAAGGACAACAGGTTTTTTGTTAGCATGTAGGATTGCAGAGAGACATGACTTGAATGTTATCACTTGATTGAGAGGGGGATATTAGTGGTTATCAGCTTCATAAATATGGGTTAGAGAGGTCCGGTAACACTGGCTAGTATGTTTAGAATACCATTATTAAAGAGCCGTGTTTACTGTTATGTGGTGATGAAGAGTGTCAGCTGATGTAATGTTAGAATAAAGTGCTAGAAAGTCCCCATAGGGAGAGTGTTCGGGGTGGTGGAATGGGTCATATATGGGACTTTCACCCAGGAGACTGGGGTTTGTGTCCCATTTGACACAAAAAGGCAATGTTGAGTTATTGTAAGTACGTGACATGTATGACTGATGTCACAAGAACAACCCTGTCTGCTAGAAATTACATTTCTTTATTACTAAACTGCATTCATAACCATGTTGTGATGACAATTGAATTACTGCCTGGGTTATGTTAAGAGACATTTCCTTAAGTTTATGAAACACGACATTTAAGTAACGTGCTGGATACAAAGTGCAGGACTGTGACACCAGAGTCTAGGGTCCGTGTCCTGACTCCAATCTTACCCCTTTTCCACCAAAATGGAAAATGTTCTCTTCCCGTTTCCACACCTAATTTTTAACTATTGAGACCATGTAGACCAAAAATACATTGGTTCATAATCCAAAAAGTTGTTTCTCAACTGGAACCAAAAAGTAGCAGATTTTTCTTAACCTGAGGTGCAAACTGTGACGAACTTCTGTGGGCATGTCATGTTTTACAGACTGGAAAAAGAGGATGGAGAGGGCAACAATGTAGAAGTCAAGTGAGAAATCATCTGGTAAAAAAGAGCTCATTAAACTTGGTCCATGCTTTAAGGACGAAAACAAATCTTAAATGACAGAGCTAAAGTTCACAGGTAATCAATGCAATCTACCATTTTTCTACTAGTGTTTACTTCTGTTGTGCATTGTGTGATGCCCTGCATTGATGACACATCCTCAATTAAAATGGTTCTGCTTAAAACTGTTAAAAATGTGGGCTTGCTTGAATTCTGTGTGGTTCAAGAATCAAAACTAATTTGGTGGAAAAGAGGTATCTGTGGTTAGGTTTAGGCAACAAAACCATTTTGATTAAGGTTAGGGAAAGATCATGACTTCAGATAAATGTTAATAAAAAGGTAATAAAAGTAATAATGCTGAATTCACCTTGGCATTATGTTTCCCTCAAAAAACTATTTTCTGTTTCAATCTAGTTTATATTGACGACTCTCCAGAAAACAGGGCTGCATGTGGCATACATCACAAAACATGCTTTTTTCTATGCTGATATTGGCATTCTGAACATACCAGTTGGAGTACTGGGGCCCTTCTAACCCATATCTATGACACTGATAACCACTAATGACGCCCACTTAATCAGGTGATAACATTCGAAATGGGTGGCAGCGCATGGTTCTGAATGAGCAACAGATTGCAAACATGTTGAGTTTTTAAAACACTCCACCACCACGGATGAGATTAAATACATGAAGAGTTTGTTTCAATATAAGGAAAAAAATGAAACTACTTTAGGTGTATTATTCAATAACACTTTGGAAAGTGTTCACTTTCCCAACTAAGAACTCAAGTTACCCCTCAATAATAATTGTTGATAAGTTGCTGTTTTCATTTTGCACCATCAATCACATTCTAAGGCGTAAATGCATCGACTGATATCTCACATATATCTCACTTTGGAGCGAAGCTGCTTTCTTATTCCACCGAGGATCAGCATTCAATTTATCTCTCTCTCTCTCACTATGTTTCAACAGAGGTGATAAATCTCCAGAGCTAAAGCAAAGCTAAAACAACTGACCTCAGCGCTCACTGATGATAACAGCTGTGCTCCCCTAAACTGAAATCAATACTTTATCTTTTACATTTTTTACATCTCACACATTTAGCTGATGCAATCATGCGGAATGGATGGTTCACCGTCTTGTTCGAAGATGTTGAATTGTTCAATTTCAGTTTGTTTCAGTAGAAAAATCCACTCTATCTCTATGTGTACATGTTTTTAAAAAGGCAAGCACATGCAAATAATAAAACAATTAAAAACAAGTAAATCAAAATCATGTCAAATTAAGATTAAACATTATCTTACTGAAAAACTCTGTACTTGACAGTAACATTGGCTCAGCGATCAAACTTGTGATCCTCTGGCTCTCGGCTCTGTAACCATTTGGTCATCCTGCTGCTCCATCATATCTTCTAACAGGAGTTCAGTATTCAGTGTAGGGATTTTTTTCCCCTGTGGACCAAACCAGTGAAATTCAGCCGATTGACACACTTCATGGTTTATTGGTCAAGGTAAAGTAGAGGCCTCTGTTTCCACAGAGCAGCCGGTCATGAGACCGAGGATGACTCACAGTCAGCTGTGACTAGGCCATCCTAAGCATCCTTCACTCCAGCCACTGTCGATTATTCTGGTAAATGGCTCTCTGATTACAGGTATACACACACACACAGACTGGAATAAGTGAATTTATGCATAATTGAATAGTTTTGTGCTCAGGTAAACATATCCTTTTATAGCACAGATTGACACACCGTCCCTGAGCGCCCAAAACTGACACTATAGGAGGTAACATGAAAATCACAGTTTCATGCATGACTGAATACCTATACTAGAACCTTACGTGTTTGCATCACATATCTTCTACATGCCACATGGGAGTAAAAAAAACTGGATCATTTAAAGCTAAAACTGTAGCTACAGCCTATTCTCACTCCCTCAGTATCAAATACAGCAGCTTCGTCTGTGATCATCTGCATCTGATTCCAAGATACAATGCACCCTTTAGCAGTCTGTATGAGACATACTTAGCTGTCAGCTAAGTGTAAACCCATCCACATAATATAAAGAGTGAGAATGTCCAAGCAGGATGGGAGGAAAGTTTGGTGGTGGACAGGTCAAACAAAGACAGGACCGTCACCCAAGAGACCAATGTTTGTGTGTAATAAGTTTTGTTTTTTAATAAACTGCATACCAGCATCTATGTCAGAAACATTTTACCCAAAACATGATCTTTTTTCTGAACCTAACCAAGATGTTTTGTTGTCTAAACCACTGGTTCCCAAACAGGGGTCTCGACCCCCATCAGCAGTTGCTGAAGCTTTACTTGGGGTTGTGGGGCCTTCTTGATGTTAAGGTGTGTATGACAACTTTTTAAAAATACATATAGTAGGCCTATAGCCCATCATTTAATTCATTTCTGTGGAGAAAACTAAATTACATTTTTTTATATAAACTTTAGATTCTTATTTAAGGTACAGACTTAAAAAATTCTCACAGGATAAGAGCACAGTGATGACATGAACACAAGCTGTATGCTAACCAGCCTGGTCCTGCATTAGAAAAGTAAGTAAGTAGAGCTAACAGAACAGTGGCCTAAGTGTCAAGGAGAAGAAAGCACTGATTTTGTCAACAAAAGAAGTCTGTGAAGGTATGTATGATTTGTTGAAATTAAAATAATATACATAATACAGACAATCGTATAAAATGTTTTTAAAAATTCCAAGAACAAACTTCATCCAAAATGCTTGTTTTACACAAACTTCCAGCGCATATTGCATTACCTATTTTTGTTAATAGCACAATTTATCCATTGTTCTTTACTATAACTGTTTTGCATTGAATATAAAATGAATTATCCATAAAATATGTCACTTAGAGTTGTCAGCTTACTCAACCATAGAAAAGGGGTCCCTTTGGGAAAAAGGTTGGGAACCACTGGCCCAGACCTAAAGTAGTTTTATTGATGAAACCTATGTCTTCTGTGAACATAGAAGTTTATTTTGAAAAGGCACTATGCATGTAATGAGCAGAGATTGACACGCTGTCCCTAAGTGTCCAAAAATGACACAATGGGGCTACCAAGAGCATCATATTATGAAGCATAGGGCCACTGACCAAGCTGTATAATCAGTGCAGTATAATCTAGTATATGTCTTTTTGTAATGGGTGCTTAGAGTTTTAGGATGCATCTGTGAGCTCACCTGTAGTGTACTCGATGTATTTATGGGCTAGTTGGGATATTCCAAATGACAGTGTGTCTCATATACATATTACATTTCCTATAGTGTCCAGCTTTCAACTTTTAATTCGCCTTGAAAAGTGTTGTGACCAGCACCAATGCAAGTCCACCAGTGGGATTTTTCCTTAAATTGCACCTGTCAGGTTAAACACTTCCTCTTAGGTTCCATGCAAATCCTGCCCCCTTTACCCAGTGAATGTATGGTGCTATAAGAACTGTGGGTCTCTGCAAAAGAAAATCAGAGTAACTCTGGTAAAAAAAAAAAAATTAAAAAATGGACCTCGATCTACTATTGCACCATTGCATTATAATGCCATCTGACAGCTTGGACAATTAAATACACATGGGTACACAGACAGTATCTTGTCAAATCATCATATCAATGTCTTTTACTATGACACAGAGGTTCACCTCCTCCTGCCCCTCACCACCACCAGCACCCAGGATCTTGATTGGATTAACACTAAAGGTCAGTCCATTATGTGTATGGGATTTATGGGTTTATGCTAAATTATTCAGTATCATAAGTGAATGAATCTGCATTACCTTCCCTTCTGCTTGAACTGGTGTTAGCCTCTATGTTCAATTATTTTTGTGTTGATTTTAACGTTATATTAATTATCATAAAATGTCTAATCTCACCACAAAGTTCAGAACTCAACCTTGTCTGTTCTGTGCCACTGAGATAGCCTTGCTCAGGACCGTGATACACACTTTTTTGCTGCTGCTTACCAATTAATTACGGTTGCCAGAGGGCACATGTGGCTCAGTCTTTTGTTTAAAGTAGCCATTGGCTGTTCAGAAAGTCATAAGTGGTTGCCAGATGACATCACACAGTAATTAGCACATCAATACATTTGCTACACCACTTCTGTTTTTCCCAAGCTCGTAACAGGCAGAGTGTAAAGCACTGCACTGGACAAAAAAGTCATTCAGATCACCATCAACTGCACCAATTTGTCTTCAAATGCTCCAGGACTCATGCATGAGCATTTGCCTGATTGCTGAGAAAGTGTTTGGGGTCTCACTTGTAAGAAATGATGTCACCAGCAACACATTTACAAACACTTCGTGTTACATCACCTAAAAGCTTTCCATACATGCCGAGCCACACATATAGGCACTCACATTTATCTATATCGCTGCAGCTCTTATTTCCTCTCTCACTCTCTTGGATCGCCACTTTAGTGCTCCCCTGGGATGCTTAAACCCAGCATGCCAACGTTCCAGCAAACGGTTAACATACTATAGTCAGGTCATCTGAAACTGCCCCCCCCCCCCTCGCAGATATACAGATGACGTGTTCCTCAGATGGGATGAAGCAGAGTCATGACTCACCTAATGTACAGTTGAAAGATGTGGGAAATGTATTGGAATTGACCTTTCTTTGTGTACATGTCTCACAGGTGGAATTCTGGGTAACTCCTACAGTATAGGCTTACTCAGAACTGTGTTTCTGTTTATGGCCTGGCTGATTCAGTTCAACAGAATTTTGGTACACTTCTTGCCATCTCCCACCTTGCCTTCTAGAGCCAGATTTATAGTTGTGCGTCATGGTGTAGAGCAGTCCCACCGTAGATAACAGCAAAACTGATTTATAGCACAACACTACAGAGATGTGTTGTACGTTATCAGGCTATACTTTTCATATGTCTCTGAATAAAGTTTTTTTTCCTTTGTATTTGCGCAACAGTGGTGAAGTTTGCTTTGCCTAAATAAAGTTACTGTGCAATTGGTAATAGCCAAATTAATTGTCTTCTATGTTTGTGCTACAGATCGACTGTCATGACAAGTAGAAAGTTTACAGTGGAAAATATTACTGCGCTGTTGTTCCACTTGCTTTACGTCATCTTTACTATCAACATCACCCACGTTGGAAACTTGTTGAAGAAAACACAACTAGGCCAATAGACCAATCACAGTTGTAACACCAGATTCACATCTGGTGTTGCAACTATTAATGGATTGGTTATTATTAGTTTTGGCAAGTTTGTGATTAATGGGACTACTTTTTTGCTATTTGGCTAGTTTTCCAAAGAATCTGCTCTTCCTCTGTTAAAATTATACCTGTTATTGAGATCAGTAGTGTTCAGCAGACAAAACCAAATGACATTTAGGTCTATTATAATCTCTATAAACAGATATCTACATATGTATGCAGAATCTGTAGGCAACAGGACTTTGGTATCGGATTGGTTTGCAGTCCGTTATAGTCTGAGTAGTACTCACCAATCATGTTTAAGCAGGCAGCAGTCCATGTGGAGAGGCAGCACACATTGGCCGAAATGCAGTTTTGGAACACATTGTCTATCGTTTGATGACAATTTAACTTTATATTAGCCCTTTCCCTTTAAGCTTATATTAATCCAAATGCAGATATCTGTTTATAGAGTTTGGCCGAAATGGACAGCACATGGAAGAGGAAGTCTTGGCCCACATATGCGCTTACTAAACTCAATCTCCCAATATTTGCTGTTCCCCCATGAGGCTTATCGTCAATAGACTGATAGATGGTGGGTTCTGAAACTGGGTCTATTGCAACAGATGTTGGATAGGCAGAAAACAAGACATCCGCAATAAAAAAAATTGGGCTACTTTTATGACAGCTGAACAGGTTTGTGGCTCTGATGACCTAGCTACTCGGTGTCAGTCAAATCTGGCAACACTACCCTTGTAATATAACTGTTGAGTGTCATCGCTGTTGCTATACGCCATAAAGCTTCAGCTTATATCTCTCTGAAACCTCATGTAACTAAACCCCTTAAAAACAAATGTGGTACCTGAGAAAAGCTCTTTTCTCTCTGTATTTGGTTATGATTTGAATATTGCTCATGGGCACCAAGGCCTTTGTTTATATGCAACCATGTAAACATCACTTAGGTTCTTTGCTGATTCCCCTCACAGTTATTACTCATCCAGGGAAAGTCTTCTAACTCGTGTTCAGCTCTGAGCTTCACGTTCACTCGGGTCATCCAATATAACTACCCCGTACTGTTGGACTGTTGGGAATTGAAAACCTTGTTCAAAAACACTTAAAGTGCAGGTGCTGAGAGGGCAGAACATGTCTCATTCAGTTTCCTCAGGAATTAAAGCAGCATTCCTGTCATCCTCTAAACACTGAAACTGTAAGACAGGAATCCATTCCCTTTAATGACCCGAGGTCTTATGATTCTTGTTCATCTCCAGTGCATCAAAACCCAAGATCACTAAGACATGTGATGAACCAATTACATTAAGTCTGCTTGTTTTTGCCTGAGAGTCCCTCCACAGACTGTTTGCTCATTGTGCCTGCTCTACACTTCTACATACTGTACTTTTCTTCGCTCTGAATATCTTAGCATTTTGATTAGATTCAAGTGACAGGCAGTTGGGGTGCCACACACTGAATATGTTAGCAAAATCAACTCTCTCATGCATCCAAATGGTACCAAACGGCATGCGTTTGCGAGACGATCAATCAAAAGCGCAGACACAACAACACGCACAGCTTCTAACTCATTGTTATTTGTTATTATGCTATCTGACTACCCTCTCCAAATGGCAACAACAAAACTTTTTTAGCCTAATTGCGACCGTGGATTTCTAATCAGACACCAGACACTGTTTGCAAATTAAGAACTGGCCATTATCTGCTGTGCAAAGAATTTTAGGACAGCTAATTAAAAGTGAGTGACCATTTTTTGGCATGGTTTCCAAATGCAGGATTTTAAACTGTGTGTGTGTTGGATGAGAAACAGCACTGGTTTGTTTTCTCTGCTTGATCCCTGATATTTTCTGTGGTTGCACTTTTACAAAAGGATTCTAACTATGTAGCTGATGCATGTCTTGTGCTGGCTGATTATGTCATTTTGAGCTGTGGAATTAATATTAAAGTTGTTGTTTTGGATGCTGTGCAAAGATATGATTGTATTGCATCTATATAAATGTGTATAGAATCTAAAAGAAACCTTAATAAATAGAATTATATGGATATAAAATGTTTAGTAAAATGTTTTGTTTGTATTGGGTTAATCTTATATGTTGTAAAATATATATTTCTGCACTAATATTGTTTCTGTTTTTTTAATCAAGCAAGTAGCAATCAGTGAGACACATTCTCGAGTAAGCAAAGCCATCACACACACATACAGTGCATGAGACATATACAAATAGTCACACAAACAAGGCCTGAGCACGACAGAGCAGCACCGCTTATCTGTTTGCTGTTTATGCTCATTATTTTGTTGCCATGGATTCATCCTGTCACAGACCGGCATCCCACGTGCATTGCCACCAACATCAGTCACTGCTTCGTAGCAACTGCACTGATCCTATACAGTCGTGTGACTCATGCTATCTGTGCATCTGAAGTCAGGGTGACTTCTACTACCGCGAACAGGAAATGTGCAGGAATCTGATTTGATGGCACTAAATACAGAGTCTCACAAAGCACAAAGGGTTTTCGGTGATGACGGAGCAAACGTGTCACGTTAGAAAAATTAGCTGGTGAGTGTGCTGCATTCTTGAGGTGACAGCGGTGCAGAAACAGACTGACGTGAGTTTCAAAACAGAAACTCACATGTAAAAAGCCATGGTACTAATAACAATGGAATTCAAGTGTTAGTGTCAGCAGCCTGCACGTGATGTTGTCTAAGGCATTGTATATAGACTTAAATCAAATGGTTGTCCCCTAGGTTTTTGGGGGAGTGACATGTACATTAATTTAACTACATGTTTCATATAAACAGAAGTAGGTTATTTACTACCATGGTTACATACAGTATGTGCATTGATATAAATGCTCTGTTGTGCCTCTACACTGTTTATAAGGTCAACAATGAATCATCGATGCTTTAGGGAAGCATGACTCTTCCCTTCTATTACTTATCATCTGTGTCACAACAGACCTGTCCATGTGTTCTCTGTCCCCAAACCCCATAGACTCATGACAAAATGTGATGCTGCTGAGTGCTGCAAATGTGCCCACAGCTGAGATCTCAACAAAAGAGACTCCGTTGTGGAGGCGCTCGACCGGGCCGATGGGTCAAACAATGGTGCTCTGTTCCAAATATGTTGTTTGTCACATCGCCTGCCTTTAACTCGTCAATGCCACTGTTGTTTCGCTTGATTTCAACTTTATCCCACATCTTATGTAACTGGATATGTAGTTTTACTCACATGTAAGCTACTGTATGTTTGCATTAGTGAGCTCAGCATTAGTCAGTGCTTTGACTGATGGGGTGAGATTAAATTAGATATTCTCCACTGAAAAGAGTTGGAACTGGTAGAGAACACAAATTCAAATTAATTAAGGTGTTGTTTGTTACATTAGCTTAAGGGAAGTAAGCAATTTAACTCCTCACTTAACAAAATAAAAACCTAATTCTCTCACAGACTGGATCGCTTGTATTTTAAAGCCCTGGAATAATGAACTATTGAGATTTTATGACATTATGACATTTTACAAATGAAGTTTTTATGCTAACAGCGTAATAAAGCCTGAAGCAGAGCACACATGGAGGACATAAATCTCTTCATATATCAACATGTAGGCCAATTACCCTCTGATTAATATTCATGCTTCTTTGATCTGGGGGTGATGGGAAGTGGCGCAGCATTGATCACCGCAGAGCAATGATTCAAAGGAGAGGGGAAAAAAAGCAAATACATGTCCGGAAAGAGTGCTGGTGTGTATTTATAACCTGTCATTCTAGAGCTGTGAGATGGAGATATTAGGATCTTATATTAGAAACTCTCACCACGCACCATGGGTGGCCCGCGCTTTTTTTTTTTCTTTCTTTTTGTACCTCCTTTCCTGCTTCTAGAGGAAACAAGTAAACTAGCAATGTGGTTTTGTGATAGTAATCAAGAATAGTAAATCTGCTTTGGTGCAAGAAAAGTAAGCTCTCTTTTGTAGAAAGAGAGAGCCACAGGTGATTGAGATTAAAACACACACACTTGCACGCACACACACACACATACACACACAAATGCACGTTATCTCCAGCAGAAGCAAACCTGTCCCTCATGATATGCCTCAAGCTGCTGCCACTACAATAACCTGCACAGCATTTTGTGAATAATCATCTTTATGGCAACTCTATTATAATTTAATAGCTTATTAAACTGTCTCCACTGTCACAGGGAGACTCATTATATTCCTCATGGATCTCTGGACAGCCATGAAGAGAAGAAGTGTCTCTGATTTGTTTCACAGACTACAGAAATTGATCAGATCTTTGACGATCCCCCTGAGTTTGCAGACACCTCCGTGTGTTATTTGCGCTCTGCAGACAGGGGAAATACTGAACCAATGTGAGTCTTTCTTTGCAGACTTTTCCTCTTTAGGTTCAGATGGCTTGGGTCGCCAAGAGAAACGATGTCCGTGGTGTATGTGTGATGAAATAACAACAGAGAAGTGCGTCTATTTAGAGACTGGAGCGTCGCTTCACAGTCGCCGCCGGCAGCCAGCGCTTCTCCTGCGGCTTGCGCTTCTCCGGAGCGACTCACACTCGAATCAGTAGAAAAGTCGACTTCCTCGTTTTGGTACGAGAGGAGTCCTGGTTATATAGCGCTCTAAAAATAGCGCTGATTTAGCCCAATGGGAGCCGGAGACGCTTCGGACCGCGCACCAACCACAACAGACAGGATGAGTCGGCTCTGGCTCAGCATTGGCCAGGGGTGGTCTGGTAGGCGGGTGGTGCGCTCCTGCGAGCTCATTGGCAGACGTGCCGAAACGTAATGTAATCACATGGGGGTGGGTTTGTCTGTAATTTTGAATCGGGGGGGAAGTTTACAGTGCGCTGACGGACTTTTGGAGAGTTCAGTGTTGTGCGCTCTCGGTGCGTCACACGCTCAAAACCTCCACTCGAAGCGCACGACTCCAGACTATCATACATGCAAATACAGCCAAGACTCCAGCTTCTCTTTAAACACGACAAGCTTCGTTTACTCTACAAGCTTGAATTCGCTTCTACTTGTGGCTGCATCTTAGGAGTGAAATGGATGTCATCCCTATGTGTAGCATCTTCCAGGAGCTCCAGATTGTGCACGACACCGGATACTTTTCAGCTTTACCATCTCTGGAAGAGTACTGGCAGCAGGTAAGGAGTCATTCCCTCCATCTGAGCTTGACAGATCGTCCCGTGCGATTGGTTTATGTAGAGGTGCGGGGAATGTGGGTAATTTCGGGAAACTTGCTTTCCAATGACAGCTGCGCGCAGACGTGCAAATGTCAAAGTTGTTTATGTAGCTCCACGTTTGATTCCGTGCAACAGATAATATCAATTCCCCTGTTAGAGTCGCCTTGCATGCTCTTTTTGGGGAAGTGATGCAGGTTCCCTAAATGACAGATCTCTTTGACATTCCTATGAAATTTCCATATGCTTTAATAGTGCGCATGTGGAACAGAATAGCGACTTTTTGGTACCTTGTTGTACTTTATGGAATTATTTTGATTTCCAAAAATATTACCATAATATTCCTATGATCACTTTGAAGTGACTTGCAGTTTTAATCCGTTTTCAGCATTATATATGTTTTTCTGGTGAGGTTTGTTGTTCAAAATATATTGTTGCAGATATTTTCGGCTCATGCACGCAGGTTGTAGAAGCACATCGGCTCGTGATGAAATAAAAACTGCGCTGCAGATTTACCGACAGAATAGCGATCCGTGCGTCTTTGCGCGTATCTCCTCCTCCTCTCCTGTCTTTCCACTCTCTCTCTACCTCTCCTCTTGTCTCGCTCGCTCCTGCTCGCTGTCACATACACACATACACACACGCACACAAACACACACACACACATATGAGAGAGTGACAGACTGACAGAGAAAGAGAGAGAGAGAGACTGATTTCTATTCCAATTTGGCTCGACAAAGCGGCCCCTGGATGACAGAACAGTGGAGTTTTATACTGGAAACGAGGGGAGGGCGAAAGTCGCTTCTTGTTCGGGTTGGGAAATGAAATGAATTGGCAGCACGCTTCAGTCTTCTATCTCTCCGTCTATCAGATCTCTTCGGGCTTGGGGCCAAGTCGCCCTCCCAGGCATTTAAAGCTCGCCTGGGATTTATCCAGCACTGCTGACGAGAAACATTTGCCTTGAATGCACTCTCTCTCATTACCAAATTACTACGATGTTCCCACTACAGTCCTATTTTAGACATAAAGTGTAGTTGTGATAACTTGTAGTGACATTTTCCAACCTCAAATCTGTTTCTGAGTTGAAGTCTATGATTCATTGACACCTTACCATTCCTGAAAGTAAAGTTTTGAAACCATTATCATATTGCTGTGAAATCTGACTAATATTGCTGCTGCTTATCCTTTTGTTGCTTTAATATTTCTATAAAAATGAATCAAGGTTACTTCTGAGTCTGCACACTTTGGAAATAGCCCTGTGATGCACGCATGCTCTGTGTTGCATGCACCACAGACTTGTGAGCAGCCATAGAGGGATATCCCCCTTCAATAGGTGTTATTTTGATCTTTTAGAGGGCTGAACAGGTCAAACTCTTCGCTATTTCACTTTGAAATAAGGTTTAAAATAGACAGAAAAATATTCTATTGGACATTTTTTATTTGTAACCTAACTTGTTAATCATTTTGCAGCCCTTCCGATTTATCGTGTGACCTCAAGCTGTGGGTACCGCTGCTCTATTCAGTTCTAATGTAATGAAATTTGGCTTCAAATTGTAATCTGCTCCATTAGGAAGCTGCACAGGCCTGTTAGCAGCCCTCGTATCTGGCCTGTGCTCGCTGACTGCAGCGGGGTTGAGGAAGTGCTCTCTCACTTCCTTTTCAAAGAAAATAAGCCCACAATCCACAGCGGCTCTTGCAGTATTCATGCCAGGCTTTTTATGGACCCCCGTGAACCAGACCTCCCTCCTCTCGGTCCCTGGTGTGCTATGTTATTTCTAGCGATGCCTCCAAATGCATTATTAAATCCACATTATGTTGAATAATTGATAGATTTAAAAGATCTACAAGCACTTCTCTAACCCGATGGGGGGCTCTGTAGCATATGTAAATTTCATGAGCGACCCCAACACACACCTACACGCACCCGCATACACACTCACGCAACCGTGCAAGCGTTCGCGGGTAAAAGCACCTTGTTCTTGCATGCTCTCAGAAGGAAATGTGGTGCTTGTAATCTTCCCTGATGTGGCCTCAGAGGGCACCCTCAGAACGTACTTGACTATCCTCTGCATAGGACATTGTGTCTTGCCTCATTCCTGCAGGCAGGAAGGAAGCAGGGCCAGTAGTGTTACAGTGTCACAGCATTTCCCCCTCCTGCTGCTGCTGCTGCTAAGAATACACACAGCGTAGAGAGGAGTTTGTGCTTCCCGTGAAAACAAATCACTTTTTTTTTTTTTGGTGTTTTAGGGACTTTCCTGTTAAAGGGAGCGTTGTGTTACAGGCCTCAGGCTCTGTGCACCCATGAACTCACTGCTATCTCGTCTTTCCTCCACACAGACATGCCTTGAGCTTGAAAGGTACCTCCAGAGCGAGCCCTACGTCTCGGCCACAGACCTCAAATTTGAGAGCCAGGAGGACCTGTGGAGCAAGCTGATGCTCGCCTGTGGGGACAAGTCAAACGAGTCGGACCCAAAGATCCCCCACATCAAGGAGGAGGAAGACAATCAGGACAGCCAGCACCTCGACGCCGGCGGCTTCAACTCCGACGCCAGCAGCGAGGCCTCGGACAGCTCCGAGGAGCTCTCCCCTACCCTCGACTTCTCCTCCAGCTCTTTGGCTGACATTCTGGGAGACGGTGGGGAAGACCTGGGCTCCGCCATCATCAGTACGCCCCCGTCCTCACCTGAGCTGGGGAAAGAGGGCTCTGTTGCCCAGGTGTGGAGTGGGATACAGACTGTGCTGCACTCACCTGGGAAAATTAGGACTGGGGGGATAGAGAGGTCGGGGCTGACCAGTGGGGAGGCGTCGCCTGACGGCAGGAGGCGGGTGCACAGGTGTCACTTCAACGGATGCAGGAAGGTGTACACCAAGAGCTCGCACCTCAAAGCACACCAGCGCACGCACACAGGTAAAGATACTTGACAGTGAGATGTTTTTATCACCGCTACGCAAATGTCATGAGTGCAAATTCACTGGGAGAGGGGGGGTACTGCCCTGACAGGTTATGACGTCAGGTTTTTAAACTTTTTTTGCACAGTAAAACAAAACTCATCTGAAGAGTGAAAACCACTGGAAAATGCAAGTGTAATCAACTTAGGTGTTGATTTCTTGCATGAAGTGCTGAAAAACACTCCCACATACTTTGAATAGTTTGTCAGGAGGAATGCCCTCAACTGTGACCTAATTCACACAGAGAAACATGACTTCATGCAGGGGGAAGGGAGACAGAGAGCGAGAGGCGGGAGGGGGAGGGATGTTCTTTTGTGGCCAAGCGGCACCCAGAGGATGTGGATCCTGAAAACAAATCAACAGTTCTCAGATTTCACCATGGGAAAAAGACTCCCGTTTGCCTTCACTTTACAGTCATCAGAGGAAAAAAAAAAGGGGGGAGGAATATGGGAATCTGACATTTGCAGCATTTCGTCCGAGGTTCAAATGTGACCAGTTTCCCCAGTCACCTTTGACCTCTGCCAGGCTGTTTACAGCTGTGCTGCCCATTAGCAGAGGAAGTCACATTCCTGGCATCCCTCACTGACCATGTTAGCCACATGGTTAATGGCCTTCAGGACCATTAAGAACAGGCTCTATTTTTTCCTGCAGCGCGCCCCCATTACATAAGCCGTCTACTCGAGCAGCTCCTTAAAGCTGCATACCACAGCCCTCAAGACCCACAAGGCACAAGGTTGTTTTTCTCTTCAACTTACAGTAGTCAGCTCAATCTGCTTAGCGCCTGCTTATACAGGCTCATATTTTCTCTGAAATCAGCATTGTTAAACCTCTGGGATAAGTAAGAACTGTAAATATTGGCTACATATTTGAGAAGCTGAATTTCAAAACATCAGATATTCTGACATTTTGATTGATCGCTCAAAATTTGACATTTGTCAGCAGGGCAAATAATCAAAGGGTCACAAAGAGATAAGGTTATTTTACAAAATACCATCATGTCTGCAGACCCACTGAAAGGTGAACTCTCATCAAACAGGTTTCTGAGGGTTTTCTGAAGGACAAAAAGTGGTTTTGAAATCTTTCAACACCTTGTGACACAGAATGTACTTCCTGATAAAGCTTAATTTTTTCATTCCGTGGTGATATTCGCAGGTGAGAAGCCCTACAGGTGTTCATGGGAGGGCTGCGAGTGGCGCTTTGCACGAAGCGATGAACTTACCAGACACTTCAGGAAGCACACTGGAGCAAAGCCATTCAAATGCAGTCACTGCGACAGGTGAGAGCGCTGGGAAGTCAGTAAATGTTCATGATCATTGACACATGACCTGGGTGACCTTCGACAAGATGTCTCTTGAGCAAAGTGTTTGATTTCATGCCGCCTTTTAGAATATTACCTCCAACATCACATTGAAGCTGTAATCTCCTTTCCTTTACCTTTAGTGCTAAGCTCTCATTCACTAATAAAGACCACCACTTATATATGTGAATTAGTTGATGGAAATGACACGTTAGGTGGAGGGGTGAATAGGGGGTCAAGGACAGACTGATGGAATGGGGTCGAGTTCAAGGGGTTGGATGAAAATAGAGTTGAGTACAAAGAGATCAGCGAAGGGTTGAATGGGGATCGCTAATGAGCAGAAGCCAGGAGGTGTTGTGAGGGAGTTAGACAGGGCAACGTGTCAGTGAGCCAGTGGAGCGTGATCATCCCTTATGTGGCTTTTGTAATGACAGATAGACAAACCTATATTATCCGATATCGAAGAAATCTGACATTTCCAACACCTAACTGCCAGTGCCAACAAACATGACTGCTCAGAAAAACACCAAGTTTACCCATTCACATGCAGTTTAAGTGAAAATAACTTTATTTATTGTGTATATATCTGAATTTAAGAAAACAATGTAGTTATATATAAAACATTTTAGTTCTTAAATTAGCTTTTTACAACATTCAGAGCACATCTATGATTCAGAATCTGGGCCAGGATTGTTTGCTAATGGTGCTACCAGTGCTAATGATGGCAACAGTGCTAACAGAGCTAACAGTGTTAACCTTGGGGGCAACCAAAGGGTTGGCATTATATTACTGTGATGATGCTGTCATGGAAGTGACCATCATATGAGCACAGTGCAAAGCAGCAGTGATTAGCTATCCAGTGGGATACACACACAGGGACTCACATGCACTAACATGCACACTTAGCCAGACCGTCTACACAACAAAAAACAGAGAGGCTCAGATTACATAGCAAATAGTGGTTTGCTGCTGTATTAATGTTCCATACAGCTCCTTTAAATCTCCTCTCTGTTTTCCCTTCTCAGGTGTTTCTCCCGTTCTGACCACCTGGCGCTGCACATGAAGAGGCACATCTAAGATGGCCTCCATGTCAAGATCTCTGAGGGATGATTCCAGATGATTGTCCTGACCTGTGGGGGATCAGCGAGGCCGGTGTGTCCTGGAAGCGTTAACAGGGGCACCGCCGTGTTCCAGTCAGTGGAAAAACATGAAGCAACGCAGGCTATTATTTGCACCATACTTAGTGCCTCCAACACCTCGCTGTGGAGATTGCTCTTGAAAGGCTTTTTACGGAGAAGTGTGGGGGGGCGGGGAGAGACTTGAAAAAAAAAAGTTAAAAACCGGGAAAAATCTGGGCTGGAGAAGATGGGAAGAGACTCTTCTGTATGGTGTTCAACGCTTTTTTCCTGGAGGATTATGGGACTCCTGCGGGGGTGCCGTTCCTCTAATGACAGTGTGTTTGCCTGTGCGCATGGGGACTGTGAGTGCCTGTGACTGGATGCCTGTGCTGGCTTTATGGAGCGGATGGAGCTTGCATTGTGGAACTGCGAGTGAATGACGTGGAGGGTGTGATGTTATGCGAGGGAGGTTTGAGGGGGAATATTTGTGGTCTCACTGAGAATGAATGCAAGAAAAAAAAAGGGTTCTGTCTGTGCTGTTTGAGTTTATTGGCTGTGGAGGGGAATTGGGGCTTGTTTTGTGGAGCTGATGTGCTAGAAAGCGCCCCCTTTCTGCCCGGAGGTGGAACTACAGCTCCCTATTCAAACACGGGAGGTCGTTTTGTTTAGTGCAGCTATTAAATGTGCAATGTATTACGTAGCCTGTCTCAAAACATACACGCTATAAAGCTCATTTTGTTGTCCATTGTGTAAGCTCTGTATCTTAAAAAACAAAAACAAAAAAACAGTGGTTGTACACAAACAGTTATTGCCATTATAACAGAAGTTGCATGGGATCTGGGGATGTGTTGCTCACCTGTTTGCTTATAGGACAACAAAATTCCATTCGAGAGCAGCTACCTTCATATTACTCAATATCATAGTATTGTACAAAACACATAAGGCAGTCATTTTGTTTTTTATTTTCTTGATAAGTTGGGGATACCACTATTGCTTGGCAACTGTCTTGATCATGGGATTTTTGTTCCTTTTTCTTCACTTTTGCTCTTCTCTTTTGTTCTATCTGTAAATGCACTGTTGACCTTACGGATGCCTTATGTAAGTGGCCTTGTCCTGTTAAATAGATCTCTCTTTCTCTCACACACACACACACCAAACGGAGGTTGCGAATGCACTAGTGCGTTATTGAATTGCTTTATAAAGGCTCTGATCCATACAGTCGCACCTTTGCCCTTTTGTCTCGCGCCAGACTCCTCTAAACTCCTCAATAAAAAAGAAAAAAAAAAACTAAATATCAGCTTCATAATGACTGCCATTTTTACATTACTGTGCATTCTCTGTTGAACATATCATAACTATCTCAAAACTAAATCATATTCTCCAAAAATGACCCGAGTCTGAGACAAAATCTTGGAGCACTTGAAAAAGCGACTCAGTTTTGTAAAGGTTTACTACTATGTAGTATAAAGTGGCGTGGATGCACTTCAGTTGGACTGTAACTTACTGTCAAAGGTACAGAGTCTTGGAAATATGTTCTCATGATATGTGGCATGCTCAGCCTCCATGGTTGTGTCAAATTAGAATTTACTGCTAAGAAAACATTTACGCTGGGGCCATTTATGTCTGTCGATGTGTCAAAAGCTTACAGTCTTTAAAGAAAAGGATGACGACATTCTCAATCATGAGTCTGTTTTGATGTTGTATGTCTTGGTAAGTCTCGCCCTCAGGGTGAGTCAGTATCTTTACTCAGCCCTGGTTTAAACAACCCGTGATCTGACTAAACGGTACCAAAAACCGGTCTAACCAGTTCAGCTGAGCTGTGCTGCAGGCCTAGAGGTTTCTGTATGCGTCTGCAGGTGAACTGAGGTGAGACCAGGACCAGATGTATGTCTGTACCGACTTCACTATATGCATGTTTTATCTTTAGTTAACTGTACATGACTTCAACGCACTCTGTGGGTTGATAAAGTTTATTGAATTCCTTTCAGTTTCACAATTGGATGAACTCCATCACCATTTTCCCTATTTCTAGAAAACATTTTGGAGCCACAGTGTTTTTACTGGATAATATGTTTGTTGAAAAGTAAGACATGTGGAAGTGTTAAAAAAAAAAATCTGCTTTAAGGGTATGGCTGGTTTAAGTGGTCATAAAACTTGTTGATGGCTGTCACTCAGTGGTCAGCCTCACAGCTGTACATGTGAACCTGGTCTACATAAAAGAAAGTCCATACACTGAGAAATATCAAAAATGAAAAGGATATGTACATTGTAAACTAAGAGAATTTTGTAAGGAAGCTTCTATTTTGAAAGGGTATGGGACCAAAAACAAGTGCAGTGTGTTGTTTCTAAAGATGAACCAATAAAGACAAGAGGCTGAAGAATTATTGTAAAATAGACACACTCCATTCTCCTTCATTTGCTTCTGTAACATCTTTGTTTTTGATTTGATTGGAGAAAGGTAAAGCAGATGTATGTTTAAAAAGGCATCAATTGCGTATACACCTGTGGCCTATCATCTTTCAAGAAAAAAACAAAACAAAAAAAAAAAATCAGACGTGAATTGTTCTGGACACTTGAATTGTCATAATCTAGCATTCTGTTGCCCGCTAAGTATTATTTTTTTTGTTTGTTTGGTTTTTTTTTTGCCATGTGATTTCTTTTCTCTCAACTTTTCAAAGACGCCCTATCTTTAGCTAGAGAATCTTTATTGGATAAACATGGAGATAAAATATGAGGCTCTATTTTTGTTTGTTTTATGGCATAACAAGATTTTTTCATTTGAAATTGTTTTGTAAAATAGTTTCTGTATGAATGTATTTTTTATTGGAAAATCGATAAAAAGAATTTATTGGATCTACATGTGGTTTTTGTTTTCTTTTTTTTTTCCTGCAGCCCTCCCACAACACAGTCAGCCAGGAAGTCTCTGTTTATGGGATAGTCCGTAGATTCCCAAAGGAGAAATTATCTCTGTTACCTCCTTTCCCCATAGAGGTCAAAGGTCAGGGTCAACGACAAAACTGCACCATACTGGCAGGGATTCAGCAACTAGAGCCACGGCCTCGTTACAGCAGATGGCAGTCATCTGTAATCATATTTCAAAAACCTTTATATTAAGGTCCAGTGTTCAGGATTTAGGGGTATATTTGCAGAAACATATTCCAATATTCATAACTATGGTTTTTTGTGTGTATAGAATCATTGTGTTTTTATTATCTTACAAAGAGGCATTTACATATACATATGGAGAAGTTCCTCTTGCATAGAGTCAACCATGCTGTTTCTACTGTAGTCCAAAACAGACAAAACAAACACTGTCTATAGAAAGGGCCGATCACATTTTCACATCAGCCAGTGTAGTTCTACACACTTGGCACACAGGAGAGGTTTCAGTTGGTTGTAATCTGTAACCTCACCTCTAGATGCTACTAAATCCAACACTCTAGACCTCAACACTCTTCCCAACTGGTCCAGCCACGAGCTACAGATTTCTCCTCAGTTACAGTTCAAGGTCCACACAGTTATATATATATATTTAGTGTCATACCTGTGTTTAGCCACCTTGTCCAGTTAGTTTGCTGTGTCTGTCAAGTAGCTGTCTATTAGTCACTCATTCAACAGCAGGGAACAGCACTTCAAAATAAAAGCTCTGTGCCGGAAATTCACTGCACTTGAAAATAAAGTGTGCTTTTTACAAATTTGACATGTTTGCAAGTGACTCACAGTCCATTCAGATCAGACCTGGGGCCCACTTTTGGACAGCAACCCACCAGTTGAGAACCACTGCTCTAAAGGTTTATTCTGGTTTATTGCAAATTTGATCTTATTTGCTTGGTTTTAACTATCATTGGCAGCAGCAATAATAAAATTGCCTTGTGTTCTTTTATATTTTGTTATAGTAAAAAAAAAAATGCATAAAAAAGATGATAAAAAATCCAATAATGTATTAATTTGTCTGTAAATACTTACCCCGGTCTGGATTTACCTCAAATCAAGGATACTCAACTTGCTTCGAAAATGACCAGGGGCCAGTTGATATAATACGCAGATTGTCTATTGTCAACCTTTCAGCACTTGTTGTCCTTGCTTATCTTTGCCAAGAGGTAAATTCAGCTACAGCAGCCTCACACAGGTCAGGTATATGCAGAGGTGTTTCTAGGATTTGAGGACATTCGATACTTAGCCCTGTCCTCTGTCCTTTTTCTAAAAAAAAAAACAATCTGCATTTTAATGCACGTTGGTGCTTTATTTACATTTAAAGTCCAACAAAAACCTCCCAGTATGAATCAATGCAATTTTACTGTGAATTAAAAAACATGGCACTGTTAAGCGGACCAGATCTGGCCCTTAAGTTGACTATCACAGCCCTAAATCTTTAAGAACAATTGAGCAGTTTTGGGTTTTTTAGCCAAACAGGAATGAATAGTGCATTTGTTGGGGACTATTTTCAGTGGGGGATGAATCCACAATTGTTAATTGCAACGGGAACACAGCATCATTGCTAAAGAGCAACCCAGTGGGGGCAGAAACCCAAGCAGTCAGATCATACAGGTTTTAAATGAACCCCAGTTAGCCAAATTTATTTGGAAAACAACTGTAAAATTGTGACCCAAACTGTCCATCACAGTTTGGAGACTAATTTTCTGGTTTATTTCATACTTACTGTAGTTCTCCTACAATGAAGGATTATTACTGACATTTTAGGCAATCGGTTTAAAATGGTTCAAATAATATGGATAAACTGAGGACTTGTTTAAACCTGTCACCTCCATTATGTCCAAAATCTCTGCAAGTACTTATTGATAGCGTAAGTATAGCATTATTGATAGAAATAAAGCTGTAAAATGAATAAGACCCAACTTGTAATAAACTGAAATCATCCTTTGAATACAGTGATCTTATGATCCAAACCTCCCTACAGACGCAGCTGGGGTACTTAGGACATGTAAAAATCTGGCAAAAATGAGAGTATTCCGTTTATTCTTACAGATATATTCATGATCGGGATATTGAGATGGAAAGCTTATCCCGAGTTTGACAAAAGAGCAACGATGTGAGCCGGTTAGTGGAATGTGCATTGTGAGGACAATCTGTTCCTCCTGCTCCAGCCAAGAGCGGCGAGTTTTCATCTTACTCTCCAAGAAATTTATGCAAATTAAGTTGTGCCGCAAACAAATCCCTGATAAGAGCTCTGCACACTACACAGACAAATAGCCTCTTCATCTCCGATTGCAGGCACAAAGTGCTTCGGCTTTAACACTGCTCCACCGAGCCTGCCACGCTCCGTGCCCCAAAGCCCCTAAATAATTGAAGCACTCTCAAGAGTTTTTTTTTTTTTTTCTTTCAAAGATATATTTATTGGTATTTTAATTCAAATTGCCAGAACTAAAAACTGTGCAATATAATAAAATAAATAAGTGAAGAAAGGAAATAAGTAAGACTGTGAAAAAAAGAAAAAGAGATTAAATAAAAAACATCATATTTCTTCAATCTGTTACTTCAAGATGGAAAGCTTCTCATTTCCTGAATAAACTTCCTGGTGACAAGAAATCTGAAAGGCCAAAATGTTTATGCTGTCTGTCGAAGGATCTCATTTGCCCTGCAATAATTTGTTGGGGTTGGTTTTTCCAAGTATTGGGGAATTTAGCACAATCTCGATTTGCATTGCAGCACTGTCAATTATTTTGTGGACACAATAACAGCATTTATATCAATTAAATATGACTGTGACTGACTCAGACTGGCCTTATTTTCCTCCCATAGCTATTTGGCTTTCCACTATATGAAAAATTTGAGACAACCATGGTACTCTGGTTTAGTCAGTTTAGTGGTAAAGTGGATCATTTTCCCTACAGAGTGTATCTTTCTGCATAAGATGCCACTTGATAAACTAAAGCAAAGGATAGTTACACCAGGGCTGTTGTGGCTCTGTAAAGATTAGATGTATCTTTAAACAGTCAATAGGGTATTTCTAGATGTTACATTATTATTTTAAGACCCATCAGACTAATAGTTGTGGTCACATCTAAGTACTGACTGAAAGCATGCATTGCACACATTTTCAAAACCTTTTTTTATTATCATTTGTATACACAAATTGGTCATTTATATCCTCAAATTTTAAACTTGATATGAAAATTAAAGAGTACAAAACTTGTTTGAAATTAAAGAGTTCGGTCTCGACTGTCCAGAATGGTCTATGCTCTTTATGAAAAGTATCTTAAGATAACTTTTGTTATGATGTGGCGCAAAAAATTGACATGACTTGAACTAATAAGAGTCCATTAAGACATCCAAACTTGGCCCCTCCTCCCTCCACGGCCAATAGGTACACTCCAAGCTACTGTACTATTGTAGTAATGTTACATTTGTTGTAATGGAAAAGCTGATACTTAAGCAAGCACCTACAGAACAGAAAACAGGCCAACTCAGGCCCAGATTCACTTTCACTTAGGTTTAGGCAAGAACAGCAAATGGTTGGGTTTAGGAAAAAAGAAAAGAGTGTGGGTTTAGAGTCTTAAGGAGCAGCGAACACCAGCCTCCCAGGTGAAAGTAAGTGGTTGTTAGACCCATCCACCACCCCTCCCAGCCACCCTACTCGGACCTCCATCGCCTTAACTTTCATTGTTGTCCCACCAGATTTCCCTCTGATGCTGACTGGCGACGTTTAGCAATACCAGCTGAGTATCATGCCGATGTGAAAGGACAGCTTTTTTCATTGGTGTCTGACACCGGAAGTTTGGAGTGAGACCGGATTGCCAGTACTTTGGTTGCCAGTACCTCTATAAATGTAATTTAAGGGAATCATTTTGAGAAGTAGACATCACTAATTCAAGGCCAGATTTTTTTGAGCATATGTTTTATGCTGGGAATTGTCAAACTGTGCACTTAAATTTTCCCAAACTTTACCCATTATACCAGCTGGACACATCTGACAAGCATTGGTTAAAATGTTTTCATTTAACATGCACATTTATCTGCACCATTTTACAGCACCTGGATTATAAGTACTGCATATATCATGAGGCAGCTCCAGTGGGACTCAAAGGCTTTGCTCTTCCTATTGAATCTGCCCTGGTTGAAGCTTTAGCAAAGAGTATTCAGAGAATGTGTTTAGATTCACAGCTATTGCTGAAATGAATTAGAACAGTCAAGGTCGACCAGGAGAACAAGATCTTCCCCTCAGCAAGGTTTCACCGCATGCACATATGTATATATATATACACACACACACACACACACACACACACTCCTCCCCCTCCTCAGAGCTCAGATGTCCTGTGGCCCTGGAGGAGGTTGCTTGTTAAACCAGAAGGAAAGTGGAGGTCAGCGACCCCACATGGGGATTGTAGTCCGTCAAGTCTTTGTCACCTGGGAACCTTCCGGCTGGTTTACATTCATATCCAGCCACAAAAAGCTGAGACTGTCAATCCTGCCAACTTCACACATTCACCAATCCGACATAATGGACATTCTCTTGGTCTCCAGTGGTTTATAATGCTCCATTTACATTTGAGCAATTAGCTGATGTTCTGCCCAGTGACTTTGACTGACTTCAACAACCTTAAGATTCTAATCAGCATAAGCAAACGTATATTTAAATCTATAGTTTTCTCTTAATTTACCCCAGATTTAAATTCTAGTCTCTCACCACCCAAACACAATAGAGTCGGTGCTCACGGCTACTTTGGATAGTCAGCGAACACAAGATCGACATATATATTTTTTAATTGACTGGTTTATATCTCAAAATGACCGATATATATTGACGTAGTTATGTATGAAAGAGATGTGTTTACATCAAGAGGAAAGTTGACCAGGTTTTAAACTCTTCCTTACACAGCTCACAAGTTGTATTTCTGTTTATATTACAACGGCTGGATTTTTTTCCATTGAAAAGCACTCCATTGAGAGCCAACATCAATTCTGCTGAAGTGTTCTTCAGCAACAGCTCTAAATATCGGCTAGCAATCATGCTAGCTGGACAGGAAAGGAATGCTGGGCTGTATTTCTACCCAGCAACAAGAGACAGCTCTCTATTTAATGCCAAACTGTCAGGTCTAGGTCAGTTCTGTGGAAAGGTAAAGAAAAAGACACATTTCTTTCTTTGACATCAATAGATTATCAGAGAAAAATACATAATAGTTGAATTGTGGAATTAAATCCATCTATAGTAGCATTCGGGGTCCATTCTCCCTTTAACTGAGGTCTGAATAGCTTTTCCAAACCCTGTGTACACAGACAGTGATGAAGAGGTCTGGAGGTTTGAGGGGGCTGGGGCTCCGGCCAGACTCTGGGTTCTGTGCCTGATGGATGGGCATTCCTCAGCCTTCCTCCCCCTCTGAACCCCCACTCATCCTCCCCTAGGTGATGAACAAGCTCATTACTATGGCGTACTGATAAAAGGAGGCCATTATCTTTTCACAGCGCACTTTGAACTCTGACAAAGGAATCCACCCCTCCCAGTCTGTGCCTGGTGGTTACGTAATGTAGTCATGGCACGGTGAAATAGGTGGCTCGCTGCCAATGTTGTCAGTGCACCCCACGCTGGAATCTACTCCAAGATACTGTCATGGCCACATACACAGAATTCTAGCTTGTCAGTGAACCAAGTCTATCTCTATTTCTATCCTGCCATGATGCCTCTGTCAACAGAGGGGAAGTCTGTCATCTTCAGCGGCATTAAAAAAGACCAGCAGCAAAGATGAAATTCAGACGTTGAGGGGGCACAACTGGCTTAGGGAGGATTGATGGAACCCTCCAAAAAAAGAAAGACTTTTAAAGACAAAATGTAGTAACAAATCAGATATAGACTCGGTTTTCAAAAGACAAGTGACAAAGTGAAAATCAATTAATTCAATAGCTGTCGAGGAAATGACACAAAACCACTAATGTAATCCTCATGATGGTACCAGAGGAAAAGTTATGGGATCAACAAAAGCCATATTTGCATAAGGCTAGTATTATCTGGGGGCCTCTAGTAAGTACCATCTTGCTGGTGGCACTAAAGGAAAAGTAAGGGGATCACAATTCAGTCAGGGTTCATCAACTGGTGTCCCGTAGTTAGTTTGGTCTAAGGACCCTAACACACCAAGCCAACAGTCGGCCATTGGTTAAAGTGCACCGTCGTTACTGGTCGGCCCTTGTTGGCTGTTTTTTGGCCCACACAGCATGTTCAGTTGGCATTGGCAGAGCCAGTTGGTGAGTGAAATCAGTGCACGAGAAGAGAAGCATAAGTGGGGAACGCAAACAAACTACTAAATTTAAGAGGGCATGTGATCAAAAGAAATTTCTTATATTAGGTAAGATTATTTTTTAGCCATTGAACTCTTGAGCAGAAACAGTCCACAACTGTTAGTGGGTTTTTTCCCTAGCACATGGCAAATACCCTTTTTCTGTGCTAACTGGCTAACTAGCATCTTGAATCTGTTTCGTCAGTTTTCCTGTTTCCCTTTCTGAATGACAAATACAGACTACCGCCACCTGCTGCTATGGAGAGCTGTTTCCTCTCATGCAGGCCTAGAACATAGGGCATTTTTGGCCATTGGCTATAGTCTTTGCTGTGTGTTCAAGAGCAACTTTTTGACCAAAACACAGGGGACGTGAGGCGATGTAGCAGTTGGCTTTCGGCACTAGTCCTTTGATGTTGGTTTGGTATGTCCAGGCCTTTAAGTGGTGGACCCAATGACCTAGAGGCCAACATTGTCATCTCTAGAGCTGTTTCCCAAGGATGTCACAATTTTTAAAAAACTATACCGTAAAACTTCAATTCAAAGCCTAGTCCCTTTTACTAGCCCAGTTTGACAAATAAACAATAAACAACAATAAAGCCGGATTATTGACAAGTTTCATAACACATAATTGATATGTTATTCGAAGCCTAATTTTTACACAATTTATACTGGTTGAAATAAACATTTTGATTATATTTTCTATCTTTGCAGAGCAACAGTTTGATGTAAAAAGAATTAAAGCCCTGTCTCATATCACTGCCTGTCCCAAATATAAGCTTGTTTAGTTCAGTGATTTAAGAAAATAACAGCCCAGGCTACTAATAGAAGTTTTACAGTAGTTTTATTCACTAAAACTCACGTCATGTATTGAGGGTGCTGTCCTTGCTGCCTTAGTTCTGTTTGGAGTTAACTTCTAACATTAGGACAGTTTTAAAAGTGAAGATTTTCACCTGCAAATTTAAATTTAATCATTAATTTATCTAAAAACAAAAAAGAAAGTAACATTTTTTTCAGTCCTGAGTTGTGTCTGCTTGACCTCCTGCAAGGCTACATGTGGCCACAAAGGGCTCAACCAATCAGAAGCTCATGGTAGCCTGGACGCTGCCCGAGAGGCGAAACTAAGAGCAAAAATGATGGCAGTGTCCCGGCTGCTGCTTATGAAGCAAATATGACTTTGCGCTCACAGTAACAGACAAGTATATCTGGATTTTCCTCAACTCAGAGCCGAGTGAGTCACTCAAACTGAGTTTTTGACAGATGGGGGACATGTTCACCCCACCCCCAGTTGGAATGACGCCCTTGGGACTAACTCTTCCATTTCAGCCCAGGTACGACTCACTGTGTGTTTGAATGTTGAAAAATTGAAAACACAACACCCCGTGAGTCTTTATCAAGGTCACAGCAACTTTTCTCTCCTCTTTCACAAAAAAATCCATAAACACACCCCAAACCACCTTCACCACCACCCTCCACATATACACACTCACACACACTCACACCTCTTTCCCTGAAGGTTTGCGAAGCCCTGTTTGAATTCACCTATCACCATGACAACTACTCTCTCTTTACCGGCTGTGCCCGTGGGAGGTTTTCGCCCAGCCTTTTCTAATTTCACACTGTGTGGATATCTCCATTCAGTAATTACAATCCCATCCATTCTCATTTTCCCTGTCCAGACAATGTGCCCTGGATATACACAGAAAAAAAAAATCTCTTGCCTCTTAACACACATATACACACACTAAGCTGGAACGAACACACACCAATAGACCCCCTGCGTTCACGGACACATACAAAAACTGAGGGAGTGTGTGTTTGTGAGTGTGAGAGAAAGAGATAGAGGGAGAGAGACAGATGTGAACTGTCACGACTCCAGATTCACCAGCGCACACAATCACATACGAGCACATCGCTCTCAAAATCCAATTACAAGCCAACCTCCAGCCTGTAAAGTTGGGCTCATTGTTAAAAAGTTAATAATTGCAAAATAATAGGAACTCAAATCAGTATGATTTGTCTTGCAAATAGGCAACAACAGATAACCAGTAAAGTAGCTACAGTATAGAAACATGTAGAATTCAGCTACGACAGTATAAAGCAAACCAAACAGATTTAGACACAGGGCCCCTCTATATGACAGGGTAACAACCTTAACTAATAATGCTGACATTAATGCTTAAATGACATTTTACTTAAATGTACAATCAGTCAAGTCACCAAAGGCTGAGGGTTGAGGCTGGGCAGTTGCCCATTTTTCCCGGCTACAATAACATGTATTTTTTTGTGACAATGGAAAAGAGTTATGAAGTTGCACTCCTGGAGAGCAACACACACCAGAAGCATATGATGCATGTCAAAACACCAGTTGTTATGTAAGTCCACACACAGGCGGAGGCCTGACAGTGTTGTATTCCGACGAGTTGACAACCTCCAACCTGTTAGGATACGCCACTGTCCTATTCCCAGTGTCAGCACATGTCAAATCTTGAGAAAAGCAGCAATTTTATCACATTTGCTCCCCAGGTTTGGCATATCCTAGCTTCTCTGCATTGGTTCCTTATGTCTCTGTGATGGGTGACGTTGAATAGCGTGAGTCAAATGACGTGATGCTCAGCAACGTGGCCAGTGAACTTAATTAACTCGGCCCCTGAGGTCACGACTTAAGGTAGCTCACAGTAGGATTTACTGTACACATGCTCAGGGTTTCAATGCACAGAGCAGCTAAATCTAAATGTATCTATTCAGTTTTATTCCTGCTGATTACTTGAGTTTATCTGTATATCTTTCCTTCTTTTGTTGTTGTTTTGCTCTTACCTCATCATGTCTCACGTGTCTTCCTGTTAATCACTTCTCTTGCTAAATTAGGCGCTGTGTCCACTAAAATGTTTTTTCCTAGCTTCAAAAGGTGGGTGCTCCTCAGGAAACACCCAACTGGGAGCACTTTAGGCTTTATGAAGACACAGCAATTTTTTAACTAAGACTCTTTCGTTGTGTCTGGTTGCCATGACATGGAGATATGGAGGTAAACATGACAGAGCAAGGTAGATATCTTGCTCTAGGTGAAGGAAAGGCTGACGTAAGTAGGAAGAGAGGGCGTATCTGCCGGTCTGTGTGAGTTCATGAGAGGAAACACATATTAATATATTTACAGTATATTACAGTATTGTACATGTAAGATGTAAAGGTTGGTCTTTGTGGTATTGGTCCCTCCTCCACTGGCTGGGTAAAAAAATGACAGCAATGAGCGCAGCAAACTTGCAGTGCTCAGCGCATTGTCGTGCTGCTGGTGTTTGTAGCATCGCATAAATGCACAGTTCTTCCATTGCAAAGATTTATAAAAATACTCTGGCCTCAGGAAAAAATCCTTTAGTGGACATTGCCCCTTAAAAAAATACCACAAAGAAGGGAACCAGGCACAATCAGAGTTATCAGCTCCACTCCCACCAAGCACGTCTCTACTGAATGTTACATAAGAAGGGTGTCACCCCAGCTACATTGATATATACAGAACATTTACATAACCTGACTGCATGTAACATGTTGATCCTGAGTGGTCAAACTGGATCTCTTTAAAGGATAAATAGAGTTGCTTGTCACTGTTAGCATGCTGCTCCACTGCTGCATGCATCAGAACCTTGAACTCATACATGTAACATAACCCAGCTGGTCAAGAAAGCACAACAGCAGCTGTACTTGCTGCAGTTTGAGGAAATTGGGCACGTCAGCGAGGATTCTCAGCAGCTTCTACAGTTGCATCATAGTGTAAGAGCAAAACTGTGTAATGTAAACATAATAGCCTAAACTTAGGTTTAGTATGCTATTGAATTTATGGGTACCATCTTGTTTACACCTAGTTAGGGTTTATAGTGATGTTAAGATGTTCTGGTATCAGGTATTTCCACACTGTTTGGGAAGCTGATAGTTCTTGTGGTTGGGACAAAAGAGACGCGAGGGAGAAGGAGAGACAGTTGAGCTCACAGGAGATCAAGCAGGTGCAATGGCTGGACTCTTCCCTGTTTGGACTCCAATAAAGTTATGAAGAAAACCCAGAGTGTGTTGGACTGTTTCATTCAAGTAGAAGAGCCCTGATACACCATGACGGCCCATCAGTCACTGCCGGGCTGTCAGTGAGCATCTGTTGCCCTATGTGTCCAACACTGTTGGCACTAGTCGTCCCTTGTCTGCTTTTTTGCGGCCGATTCAGCATGTTGAATCGGCATCAAATATGGGGGAGGCTGTTCATGCCTGACATGGCTCTGATTTCTCATTGGCAGTTTAGCTCAGTGCACAAAGAGAGAAACAAAGCGAGGGAAGCAAACAAACAGCTAAAGTCAAGAGGGCTTGAGACTGAAACAAACGTGTTATAATAAGTGAGATTTCTTTTTTATGCCAGATGTGGTTTGTGTTATTGTGTGCTAATGTATAGTAAATATCCTTTGTTCTTGGCTACCTAGCATCTTGAATATGTCATTCAGTCTTCCGGCTTCTCTTATCTCTTATCTTCTTTTGTCTCAGTATTTTCATATGTTTATGTTTTTCACCTTTTATATGTTGTGTTTAATAGTTAAACAGCATTCAGAGTGGAAGGCAAAGGAAGAATTTCATTGTACAAGGAAACTTGTTTTTAACTGTGCATATGACAATAAACGCCTTGACCTTGAGCTACAATCATTACAAAAAAATACACAAATAACAATCACCCAAAGACAGCTGTCATTTTTGTTGAAGGTCCTATGTGTAAAAGAACATAAATTATGAAACTCAATGCAAGTTTGTAATATAAACTATGAGCTGTGATGTATATGACATATGACATATTCAAAGCTATGCCAGAGTAGAAAATCTCTAAAGTACTGAATCACTATTAAAACCTTTGTTGTCCAGATAGATTCAACATATTGATGGCAGTTTAAATGAAGACATTACACACACTTAAATGGGGCTCTTTAAAGGCCAGAAAACTTTCCATATGAAAGAAAGATAATGAGAAAAGTTCAAATGTAATTTAAAGTTCATGTTTGCATCATTTGCAAACATTGGAGCACATGAGACCTCTATTTTGAGTTATGATGGGATCAGAACATTGCAATGTCATTATTTTCCATCAGTGGGTCCTGCAGGCCTAAATCCCATCAATGATGTTTCTTGATAATTGTATTTTTAGGTTTCTTTCTGTATATATAGACTACTGGAGAGCACAGTCTACTCTTTATTCTGTGTTTCTACATTATATTTCCGCTCTTTTTAGCTAAAACATCCACATCCACTGCACATTTTTGAATACTGAGTCATTATGAGACTTCACAACCAATGTACCTTCCTTCTCAATCACAAAAGGTGGACGGAAGTGACCTCAGTTTGTTTTTCCAAGATCCTCTTGCTCCTTGTTTATGGCTCGGCTCGGGCTGTTCTCAGGACTCCCATGGGACTTGAGTTGCAACAAACCGCCGCGCTGCATGTAAACACTGGCCCGGCTTAACTGGTGTTTACTCCACAACTCTTTCAGGTCATTGCTGTGTCCCCCACATCGGCTGCTTAAGCAGATATCAACACTGATAGCACTCCGGATGACGGCTGTGCAACAATGGCAGGGACGAGGGAGGGGATTCAGGGACATGAGGTCATTGTGGTGGTTAAAGCTGTAGTTGGTCATAAACCAAGCTGATGTGGAAAAGCGTGAGTAAAAAAAGTTTTGCCATGTTTTGACTTTATCATCCTCAGCCATCTATATATATATGGTATCTAGATATATGTTTCATAGTACAACAAGTACTAGATAGATGTATTATTGACTTTCCAACACATATTAGTTAATACTGACACCTCCACTGAAGCTTTTTATAAGCATGCTGTGTGTAGGTTTTTCCATTGTGGGAAGAAGAGGGAGCTGAAGTTACCTGCTTTAGGCAAGATATGAAGAGTGGGATACAAATACTGTATTATCAACTCAGCTCAGGCCTAAGTTGCAGTGTTCCCCCAAGTGCTGTGTTTTGTAGCTGATAGCATATTTCCACTTGTCTTAAATCTAAATCAACACAAGGTACATTTGGATTACCTGAACTTTCGAGCCGCCTGCCCCAAGAAATACGATAAGAAAGCCTGGGTTTGGCCTCTACGACACGACTAAATTCAAATATTTATGCATCTGCATTTTATCGACAACTTCAAGCTGGGGTAGACAGAAAATCTGGAAAAGGCAAGGAGAAAAAATAAACAGCAGAATTTGAAAATATACCTCCTGCAGCTCTCCCCTCTTTGTCTTAAGCCCCTCCCACCAGATGACCACATTTATATGCACGCGCTTCATACAGTGCCCAGTGTTTTACATATATTGATTTATTTTATTTTATTTCATTGTAGAGTGGATTGCAAGCTGCAGTGGCTTGAATTCGGCCAGCACAAACCCCCCAGAACTGGGTGTCACAGCGGGCTGGTGGCAGCAGCAGTGCTGGGTTTTTACCTTTGTGTACAAGCAACAGATCCAGCAGGGAGTCAGGGCTGTCCAGTCCCACAGTGCTGGGGTTTGTGCTGACTGAATTCAAGCTGCTGCAGCCACTGGGTGTTCTTCTCCTCTCCTGGCAAGGTGTCCTGTAGCAGCGGAGACTAAAGCAAAGGACGCACTTTAATTCAAGGCTCTAACTAATGTTATCTACATGAGCATGAGCATGAAGCCACAGCCATAAGCCTTTCTCTCCTCTTAGCAGACGGCTTAACTGTTTTGAACTATTTTCTTGGTGAAAGACTTCACCAGTATTGACACATGTTTTATGTCATTTATTGTCAGACCCTCTTTCAGATTCTCCTTTCAACACATTCTCACTCTGACCTTGTCACATATCGACGTTTGGTCATGGACTTTCCACGGCCACATCGCATGCAAGGTACCCTGGATGCATTGGTTGTTGACGTTCTGAGATGCCGTGTCAAGTTCTGCCTGTTGTAGGCATTGTCTTCCTTTAAAATACACTTCTGTTTTCACACAAAATTTACCGTTTAGTTATAGTCTCTTTCTAAATGAATGCACTACATCAGTACAACACCGCAAATTGACATTTTCGTCCTTCAATAACTAACGCACATGCTTGGGTTTAGGCAACAAAAGCGTGTGTTTGGGCAAATGAAAAAAGAACAGGTTTGGGCTTTATAATCTTACAGGGCGCAAACACTGCTATACCGGGTAAAAGTCGGTGTTTGTTGAAACCCATCCACCACCACTTCCACCCACCCTACTCAGACCTTTGCAATCTTAACTTTCGTACTATCCCCTGATCCCACCAAACGCTGTTAAACTGTTAAACACGACTGGCCGCGTATCATGCTTAGGTTAAAAGACTTCTTTCGTCAGTGTCTGACGCTGCAAGTTGCTGCCGAAGCGTCGGATTTCATCGACTTCAGAGTGAGACCTGGTTGCTCTTTTTCGTAAGGTTATCTTCCTTTTTTGTGGTTTTTCTGCAGGAATCTCCACCATTGATTCAGGCATTCACTGAAGAGACATGCACGCACATTTACACTCGTAAAACAGCCAAAAGGAACACTCTCTCTGAAAAGACCTGTGACTGGCCAAAGTCTCCCATCATGGACTAGAGGTTCCAAAGCCTGAAAACAGAGACAAGAGGAAGTGAATAAATCAAGCGTTCTTTCAAACCACATGAATTACAGTATGCTCAATGTTTATTATGAGAATTTTGCCCAGTAACACCAAAAATGAAAAATGAAACTACCTACCTCAGCTTTAATACTCTCACTCTGCTGCTGCTGTTTTGGTGGTTGAGACTCTAAATGATTTTGCTGACTCTCTTTTAATGAGCTACATGAGCCAAACAATGTCTCTTCCCTTTGTTGTCTAATATGAGCCCTTTGTTCATTTAATTCTACAGTACTTTCTAGCTTTGTAAGAAAAGCGCTATGATGTAGTTATAACTTTTTTTTTTCTCTTTGGAACCACCAGGGTCAAAGGCTGAGACAGGATTGTTTTCCCCAGCAAATTATTTACACTCACTTGCTCTGAACATAACATGTATGCTTGACTGACACAAATATATAGAGGAAAAATTAATTGTTCATGAAACCTTGCCACATTTTGACATGTTTCCCGCCCCCGACGCTCCAAATATTTGGCCACCCACCAAAACTCCATACCAAAGTAGTGTAAACAACATGTCATTTTCATGCCTTTTGATCACTGAGCTATTCTGAGTGAACCTCCCGAGGTTTTGCGACTGGGGGTACGAGGTGCAGAGGCGATGCTCTGGTGTAATGATAAGCTGAGGTTCTTTTTTTCCCCCCTCCTCCTTTTTCTCTTTCACTTTTTAGGATTGAGGTTTTGAAAAAGAATAATAAAACAACTGTCAGCTAATTGGCAATAGGAGTGCACTATGGAGGAATAAAAAAAAAACTACAAAGTGACTCCACAAGGGAAATGTAGAAAGCTACACTGTAAGCACATACGCACACACATGCACATACAGTCGGGTTTTAAGGGCATTCTCCTGTTGCAGAACAATCCCTCGCCGACTACTTTTATGCTTTCATTGTTCAATTTTTCATTTTTCTTTTCTCGCACGACACAGAGAGACACTTAATTCTACAGTAAGTCTCCCTCTGAAGAAGTTTACTTGGAGCAATGGCGGGCCATAGCTGATAGCTTCAACCCAGACCTGACTCCAGCAGCAGCCACAAAAATCTTTATGGTTCTTTGTTTAAAAAATGCACAAAGATATGAGAATTGAGGTTTGTTCAGATACACTCTGGTCAGGTGTCACTCAGTTTTACAACATACAATATGCTAAATAATGTGGGTGAAGGTGCAGTGTGTCCGGATCTACATTTTAAACTTTTGAACTAATTCTTATTGATGAAGCTTCCAGTGGGCTTCTCCAATGGTACATCAGCATTAGAAGCTGATAACCCAGCATAATGGGTTATCAGTCAAGAGACACAAGCAAGTTTTCAATTAGTACTAATGTGTACATCTGTTCTGCAGAGATATCAGCAGTCAGCTTTTCACACATTTGAGTGGTTGCATCACATTGTCTGTGTTTATTACAGTTTTCATGCCAATGTAAACAACTCTAACTCCAACCCTGTCAAACAGCTCAGTGGAATCTGAGCTTTGAATGTGGTGACTGACGCACTGCAAAGCATCTGGGCATGTAACTCTCCTGATTGAATCGTCAGTACAAAAGATGTATGTGTTTGATGATATATGTTCTTTACTTAAAAGGTACAACACTGTAAAGAAAAACAGTGAGGAGAGAAGTCAACTATTTACTCAGTGAACATTTTGTTAGAAAACAAATGTGTCATAAGAACTGGATATGCAGAGCATAAGCCAAAAAAAAGTTCTACCTTGCTGGTTTGCTTTCATATTGTGCAGCCCATTGCAAAGGCACAGTAGTGTTTCTGTCCCTCGCTCTGTCAGCTCAGTCCTGTTGGGTGCAAAGACTTTACTTTGGGATCATATCGCGCACAGAAAAATCACTCTTCTAGGCTTTGGGCATGTTTTACCACAGGTTGAAAAAGTATTCAGATCTTTTACTTTAGTAGAAGTTCCTCAAGCTCAGGTCCTCTACAAGAAGCCTGGGAGTGTGAGGGTTCTGTGCAGTATCTTAGCTGTTCCTAGGACTGCACTCTAATGGAAGGAGACCTCAGATATTGTACCTGGAATACCACTCTCCCAGTTTGTGGGTCACAGCCCCCAGTGCTCCAATTGTGTCATAAATATATAAAACCGTCATCCTTAAAAATAAAAAATAATTATAATAATGAACCTTGTTTGCAGGTGATGTTGTCCTGTCTCTTTCACACATCAATTTTAGTATGTCTATTGGAAATATGCTTTTTTTGTGCTGCAAGGTATTTTTGTTGCAGTACCATGGTTGGCCACTGGGGGAAATATGCAGCAAAGCTGTCTTGTGGCTCGATTTCCCTGGTATGAAATTACTTGGATCTTTTGTATTGGAGGGCCCCAGTGACATAAGGTAGTTACCACAGGCCCCAGTGCACACTATTGTGATGAGCCCTAGTACAAGCTAGTTTCTAGTTCTAAAGTGTGCACACACACCACTGGCAACTGTTTATAAAAAAGCAGGAACCTAATTTAGGGAGCTTTGCTACTTTTTCCTGGTTTGTTTCTCTTTCATCCTTTCTTACTGTCGCTTTTATGTTTGAAAGGCATGACTGCTTGCTGCGCTTGTCAGTCTTGAAAAAATTCACTTAAACTCGTTACCGGATTGTATTGTCTTGTCACATGATCAAATAAAGAATTGACGTTAGACAACATTACCTTATGTTTTACCAGCAATCATCATTACATTTTTGAGAGAGTACAGCCCACAGCAAATAGCACCATTTTTAATTTAATGTGAGTCCTTTTTTAAACACAGGTGTGGTTCCATGGTGGCAATCCCTCACCCTACGGGCCCCAGTGCAACCGCACTGCCTGCACCATCTATATTTATGCCCCTGGAGGCCCCATAGAGCAAGAGCACTAGAGACTTATGGCAGCTGAGCACAGCCAAGTACGGCTGAGCGCAGTTAACTCCCAGTTTAATCCTCCACCAACTTGAATGGGGATAAAATGATTTAATCATGCAGCAAGATTCAAGATTTTTGAAATGTTATCTGAGTGGATCAAATCCTGAAAGTCAAACAAGTCATTTTGCAGGGGTTGTGACACTCAAAAAAATGTATTCACTGATTTATAGATGTCACTCTCACACTGAAAATCTATGGGAAAAGTCTTTTTGGACCTGAACATTATAATTTCTGGGGGCTTGGTGCACTGTCCAGCTATCCCTAATAAATCTGTGTTGGGAACCTGTTAATTGCAAAAATTAAGCGTAATATACATTCACATTTGACTGGGTCTTTCTCCATAGCAATAGCAGCTAATTGTCATGGTGTTGTACTGTTTAGAGCCAACCAAAATACTAAACATCCAGGTCTCCAGTGGTTCTATGCTGAAGAATACTGAGGATGTCCAAGTGGAATTGGCACTATAGAGGGGTGGGGGCTATGGACTGCTATGGACGAGAGTTTGGTAATGTTCTATAGTCACCAATGATTATCAGTGATTATCATTTTGTAGCTGTATTGTTATATTGCTTTTGTGTGCTTGTGGGAAAGCCCAGTATCTGGGATGTCAAAGCTGGCTTGGCATTGTTGTAATATTTTGAAAGAAAATCAAGCCAAGAGAACAATGAGCAGGCAGGCTGCAGCTTCACACATCTGACAGTTAAGTGTCATTGGATGGTGGCAGTCTACCGAGTATGTTTTAGTTGTTTCAGTACAATTAAACAGTTTGCAGACTTCTTTTGAGTAGTGAAACAAAAAACCGAGGCTGCTAACAAGCCTTGATTTGATGTTGGAAGATGCTTAAAACAATAAGCTGGATAGCATAAGACTGGATAAATCATGTCACCTAACCTTTATTTATAGACTGATAAATTATGATAGACAATATGTTTGTGATATTTGAGATTTAAAAAAAAAAAAATCTCATTTCCTGCAGCATAAAAGAAGTGTCAGTTTCCATCTCATTCTGGTTATTACACATGCAGTCACATATTTGCAGGCACACACACATAGAAAACCTTGACACACGCGCACACACAGGCCTACTCATTCATGCACACATGTACAAACACACAAATCACTCACACATCAACGGCGCATAAAAAAAGGCTTTTCAATGTTGTTCATTTCTTGGATCAAATGACACAAGCCATCACATGGTGGAGGACACATTTGGTCTCTTCCGCCGTGCTAATAATATGCTATCATCGGGCCGAACCACAAATGCACCGCTCATGGCCATAATCTTGTTGTCAGCTGTCTCGCACTGTGGATGACGTGCAGACACTCAAAGCCATTTGGCATGTAGGGCTGAGATCCCACAGCCCCAGCTTAATTGGATTTTGAAATGTGGTGTGTGTGTGTGATCATCTGTGGGTGTATGCACACATGCATTGGTAGTTGAGCACATCTGAGTGTTTTCATATGTGTGCATGCGTATGTGCGCTCACATCTGACACATAAAACATATCGCTGTCAGGTGAAAACCTCATAAATTACATCTTTTCAGGAGCAGAGAAAAACAGCCTTGATCTTAAACAGCTTGTGTTTTGAGTTTATCTAATTGGTTTCGAAAGGGTTTCATCAGCACAGGCCTTGTGAAATTTTTTCTTCCCAGTCTGGTGGAAGAAGCACTAAATCCTCTACTTAAGTAAAAGAGGCAATAATGGAAATCCTACAAGTAAAAGCCCTGCTTGCAAAATTCTGCTTGAATAATTGTGGTTTATTTCAACTTGTGTCTTATTTTCATAGTTTTAGAACTCATTCCTATCAGTAATGATGATAGGGTATGAAACATGGGCAAACAATTGGAAAGCTTGTGAACATATCGCAGGGTTATCCAAACTAATTTGAAAGAAAAAATGAAAGTAAACCATAAAATCCATGTCTTTCTGACTGTTAAATATCCACAGCAGCTTTCCATGGCTGTATCATGAAAACTGGATTCCAGTAAGCGCCATGGCCCCCCTGACCCCATTGCTGCCCCCTTTGGGTGAAAATTTATTGGAGGCTGACATTACCACCTTTAAGAGGCTATGGCACACTCATTTTTTAAGCTAGATCTCTTGTGAAACATGGTGCCAACCATGTCGGCATAATTTTTTGGCAAGGGGGCTAAATAATGTTCCAAAGTTAGGCTAAAATTTGGCAAGAGAACATCTGGTATGGCCATTTTAAAAGGGGTCATTTGAATTCTCCCCTCAAGATATCGGAATGAAAATGTGTTGCACAGGTACCCATGAGTCTCCCTAGATTTATGAAGGCTTGTTCCCAGTAAGTGTTTTGTTCCTTACAATCTATGTACTCCTTCAAATTAAAGCTGTATACTTGTCTTTTAAAGGAAAAGGACAACCAGCCTATTTGCCTATTTGTTGAAAGAACAATGAATTGCCTTGGTTGGGAAAGAGTTACTGCCTCAAGCAAGGGCGTTCAAGTTCAAGGGTCTTGTTCACGAGTGAGGGTAGAACAGAGCATGAGATGGATTGGCAATTTGGTGTGGCATCTGCAGCGATGTGGGTGCTGCACTGGACCGTCATGGTGAAGAAAGAGCTGAGCCAATTTACTGGTCCATCTACATCCCAACCCTCACCTATGGTCATGAGTTCTGGGTAGTGACCAAAAGAATGAGATCACGGATACAAGCGGCTGAAATGAGTTTCCTCCATGGGGTGGCTGGGCTCAGCCTTAGAGATAGGGTGAAGAGGTTGGACATCAGGAGGGAGCTCTGAGTACAGCCGCTGCTCCTTCTCATGGAAAGGGGTCCGTTGAGGTGGTTCGGGCATCTGATGAGGATGCCCGGGATTTCTTAACTCTAATACTGACATTGTTCTCAACAAACCTAAATTAGCTAGAGCAGTAAAACAGGATTCCTAAAAACTCAATCATGGCTTTTGGTTGGTTGGCCAGCACAAGATTTTTAGGGGCCGCATCTGGGCCCCTCTATGAACAATTGCTGAGGGCGCCACTGACTTTCAGGTGCACCATCTGCAAGTTTTACCTCTAAATAGTGTCATGTTGGACACTGATGTTGTGATGTTGCTGCATTTGAAAATTAAACAATTAAATTAGAAATTAAAAATGTAATTAAAATTTTTCTTTAATTCAAAAATGAAAATAAAATTTGGATTTTTTTTTTTAAATGGCCAAAACTACAAAAACAAGATCCAACGTGTCATAAACCAGAAATGGCCTTTGCATAATGATAAACAAAAATGTACTCAAATATCTAAAGTTCTCATTGTGACAAAATGTTCCCTGTCAGTGTTTAATGTTCAAGTCATTAACAAGTACTTACTATGTGTTAATATACGCACTATACTTCACACATTGGGAAAATTACCGTAAGACTATTCAAATAATCATAAATGCATAAATGTGTCATTTAGATGAAACAAGACTGTTGAACAAGAGATCTTGAAAAGGTGACATTGAGGAGTTGGTGGATGTAAAAAATCTGAACCTGCAAAGTAACTCCAGCTATTAGATAAAGGCTGTGGAGTAAAATCTACAAGATTCCTCTTAATAATGTAGTGCAAAGATTAAAAAAGAAATTAAGCAAAGCACCTAAACCTTCGAACTGTGTTTAAGCGCCGCACTTTAGTAAATGCACAAAAATCATCTGAATTGAAAGAGGTTGCCACACCAACAGCTATGTGCGTTTTCACTTTCCTGTCCCTCGCGTGCATGTGTTCGCTCTTGCATGCATGCGAGTTCATAAACCCTAAAATGAAAGGTATGAGATAGCTGGGTGGAAGTTTGCCAGTGTGTGAGATAGAAGTGGACGCTCCACTGCCTCTCGGAGAGACAAGGGAGCCGGCGTCTCGTCTGTATTCACCCAAACAGCGTTACCCGGCCTCTCCGGAATTCACCGTCCCCTGTTGACTCCAAACAGAAAAGTGTGCGAGTGAAACCTGCGGCAGGAGCCGGTGACAGGTTTTCAGACTGTGATCATTCACAGTGTGGAGGAAGTAGCTGTTTCCCAGCGCTATTTGATAGAAGATTGAATGGTTTGGGGAAAACTGAGGAGTGACTAGACAGGAGAAGTAATTCACCAGTTATTAAGGGGAAGGAAATGCATTTTTTGACTGAATAAATCTGAATAAATAGACCCACATATACATGCAGACTTTTGCAGACGCCAGAAAATGAGAGAAAAAGAGAAACAAATACACCACAAGTTTTCAATCTCCAAACCCTCATAAAAGCTGAAAAGTGTCTGTTCCGATAGAATATTCAACAGGTTGTGACAAGTCTAAGTGTGACTGCAGATGTGAAAATTAATTCAACACAAAGTTTTTGCTAATCTAAGGAACAAACACAGATGTACAAAACCAGAAACCCACATACCCCATAAAAATGTCCTAGAAAGATTGTGTTTTTTTCACAGCAGCAGAGAGACAGTTGAAAACTTTTCAGCCTGTGATCTTTCTCAGTAAAAAGAAAGAGGCCATGCTGGTGAATACAATATTTAATAACATCTGCAAAACTAGGCGTGACTTTAAACTCATAAGAAATAAGCCAGTGCAAAGTCAGGTCGTACTGAAACAATAAATGGAAAAGTTGAAAAACCAAATTTCATTCACTCTCGACGGTAGTGGAACTAAAGTCAGCTGTTAGAGTCAGTATAGCACGAGACAGAACATTGTTAAGGACCCTGCAGTCATCACCACATTCCCATAACCTCCTGAGACCCTGCGCCCTCATATGACATAACATCGTGGGTTTACTACACCTTATATGTCATTCTGCTTAACTTAGACCTGTTGTCCTCATTCGTGGACACTTTTTTGTGCCATCTAGAGGTAGTAAGAGCACAATACACTAATCCATGTACAAACAAGATAGCAGCCATCTCTGTCAAGTCAGTCTACAGCTGATGCTGACACAAAAGTGGACAAGGTACAAAATCTGATCACATTTTATTGCTGGACCTTATTTATTTATGATTAATAAAGTTTGCAGTTTGATATAGCAACAGATTTGACTAATTTTAACAACAGTAACAAGCTAAGATGTCGTTAATTAGGAAGTACTTGTTCAAAGACATCGGGCATTTATCATCAGCTCGTTTGAGGACATTGGGACTTAACTGTTGTCTCATTTCAGGACACTGGGACTTTACTGTAATTTCCTATAAGGACAATGGGACTTAATTATTGTTTTGTTTGAGGACACTGGGACTTTACGACATTGGGACTTTATAATCAATTCGTTAAAGGACATTGGGACTTTATTATTGTTTTGTTTGAGGACATTGGGACTTTGTTATCGTTTCATTTGAGGAATTGGATGTAGGCAATGTTTCCTTTTTTTTATACTTATCGGGTTCCACTAATCCTGAATTGCTAGGAGAAATTAAAAATGCATTCCAAACAAAAGTTCGGGTCTCAGAAGGATATAGAAATTGTCCTCACCAGAAAAAGAAAAGCTTTGGCTGTCAGTTCAAATTTTGAAAATGATGTTTACATTTTCCTGACCTCCTGCAGTTAAGTGAAGTAAATGTCTTTCAATCTGTTGCATTGAGTTTGACTTTGACACATGAAATAGCAGTATCAAACACTAGCTACTGTCTTAAAAGGGACCTTTGAGGCAATGGGGAGCTAAAAAGTTTAAACAAAGGAAGTTATCGTAGCTTAGCTGTGTCGCACTTTTCATATGATGACTAGAAGTCTCGCTTTGTCAAGGTGTCTCGGTTTGAAGCTAGTTTTCGCCACAGTTAAAATAATAATGCTATAGGCTACTTTTTTAGAGCTTACTTATACATTCATGCTCTGTCCCACGCAATATTACCTAACCCAATATAAAAGAATAATGTACCATGTGTCACTGCTTTGTCTGTGTGTCAAAACAATGTGCCATTGTCAAGGCTGTTGCTCTGACACTTGTGGCTTTTTTTAACAGAACCTGTTGGTATGCTACCGTTTCGCTGTCATACTATAGAGAAAGTCATTTTTTTCCAAAAAACTCCAGGGGGCTTTCTCCTTCCTGTTTAAAGTACCTGCTAACCAAAAGGCTGCATTCTGCACACGCTGCAAGAGTACATTTTCGGTCGTACACAGTCAACATTAAAGATCATCTTAAAGGTCCAGTGTGTAGGATTTAGTGGCATCTAGTGGTGAGGCTGCAGAACTAAAACTTCTGTGTGCCAAGTGTGTAGGAGAGCTACAGTTGCTGACGCAAAAATCTTAATTGCCTTATCCTAAGCCAGTGTTTGATTTGTTCCTTCCGTGCTACTGAAAAACAACATGGCGGACTCTGGGAAAGAGGACACGCTCTGTATGCAGATATAAGGTAAGGTAATGAAAACACAACAGCTCTTATTTTTCGAGTGATTATTAACCAGTGAAAACATAGTTTTGAATATTATATTAAATTTCTGCCCATAGACGCCCCTAAATCCTACACACTGGACTTTTAAGACAGCCAAACATAAGCAGTACTACTAGCAAGAATTAGCACTGTTGAAACCTACTTCAGCAGGCTGATTGTTGGAGGATGGGCCCTTTGCCTACCACCTGGTGAAACCCAACCTGAGCTGGTCTAGTGTGTTATAGTGTTATTATACTGGTCTAGTGTGTTATAGTGTTATTATACTTCGTCAGGTGATTCTGTTGTGCCACTTCCTGGTTTGACCAGGCTTGTAAAAAGAAGATAGGGTTGGTTGAGTGCATAAAGGGTTTGACTTCAGGAAATGCTCAAGGGGGCCATTAGCAACTTACATATTTATCATTTAGGTATGAAGACAGTTTGATCTTAAAAAATAGCACCATCTCCCTGTTTTTTTTTTTTAAATAAAGCAGTTCAGCAAATATCTTTCCAGGTAGCAGAGTCCAGTGACTGGAATAAAGTTTAGAACCTCTTTGTGTCCACAATTATTCAATGTGCAGAAAAGGCACTGAAAGATAGGAAGAGGCAGAGATGGGGATATAGATAGATAGAGGGATAAGGGAAAGAGAGGGAGACAGACTTTTCCTGACTTTCCCGGAAGCCATCTGTCTTTGTTTGAAGTGTATGACTGCTGTCAGGTTGCTGTGATAGAGACGTAAACAAACAGGAGGATCACAGCTCCTTATCTCTGCTCATTTCTCCTCCCTAACAAGACAAACACCAGCAATCCTGTCATGTTGACTGTGTGTGCATGTGTCAGGGCGGGGGGCTCTGCGTGTGTTGTTGTTCGTGTTGTTGTGTGTAGTTCAGCAATGTTTGACCAGAGAGTTGTGCATATTTTAAGAAGAAGCATGATGCAAATCCAGAGAAATGCAACTATGAGCCCAGCAGGTGCAGACGCTGCAGAAAGAATATGTTGATTTTCTGTGTGATATCGAGCTCATCAAAGATGGGTTCGATGGACCAGAGGTCATCTAAACATTTTCTCTGGTACTGGCATCTCTGCAGCCTGTCTTCAAAGTTTTACAGAATGATCTTACTAAATAGGAAAATAGACTATATGCATGGGGAGGGTGGGGCACTCAAAATCCAATTCTAAAAATTGTATATACACTGGTTATTGCCCTCAAAACTAGTTTATAGGCTACAGTTGTGATGTTAAATTGGACGTTTTTTCAGCAATACTGTCCAGAACTGGCTGCTATCAGTCAGTTGCATGTACATAGACCACTTTGTTGTTTAATACAGTGCAAATAAATTGTGAAAGCTGAAAAGTCCCAGACACACCAAACCGACTTCAAAGTACTAGCGGCAACAAAAGCCGACTGTTGCATCGCCTCACATTGCCTTTGTCTTGGTCAAAAAGTTGCACATAAACACACCACAAAGACTACAGACGACAGCCAACCGGCATGTACATTAGATTTTCGATTTATTTTCGATTTATGTATTTATAAGGACAACGCACATCTGTAAATATGCCAGTGTTAGCTGGCTGGCTAATTTTAACTGCAGTCCTTTGGCAAGATGTTTTGAAACCAATAAAGATTCTGCGCCTACGTGAGAGGAAATAACTCTTCACGGTAATTGCCATTCAAAAAGGGAAACCAGAAAATCGTCTTGATGCTAGTTAGCCAGTTAGCACATCAATAACAGAATCTAATGTTGAAAGAACAAAGCATATTTACCGTGTGGCAGGGAACAATATTGCAAATCATCACAAAACATTTCTGCTAAAGAGCTCAAAGGCTAAAGAAAAATAATGTTGCCTTATCTAACAAGTTAGCTTCAATCTCTCTCTTTCTTGACTTTAGCTGTTAGATTATTTCATCACTTCAGTCTGAGGGGCAACAGTACGGGACACATCGCACCAACTAGGGAGACAGATACTCACCAACGGCCCAACACTGACAGACAGCCAACCATCGGCTTGGTGTGTCAGGGCCATAGGATAATGATCAAGCTAATCTAAATTGTTCGTCTCGGTTTGATGCACTTTTGTTTTGATTTCGGACAAGTTAAGTATTAAAGATTTCTGCCAGTTGGTCAATATTCTGTTTTATTTGACATCCCTAGGACATGCTTGTAATCATCACAGTTATGTGATCAACCACTTATATGGATAAAAAAAAACCTATACAAATGTCTTTTAAATAATTTGCTTAGCAATCAAATAGTCCACTTACGTGTTCCTTTTTTTATTCATGACAACATATGGAATAACAATTTGTAAGGTTCAGCAGGCATTGCTGGAGAGAGAAGGGTGATTGTTGAGTCTCATCCCTGTGTCCTCAAACACCAGCGACCTTCGGTTGTTTGTTGGACCGAACCACTAATCCAAAGCGTAGGTATTTGACGACCTGTGAATGAGACTAGGTAATCAACTAATTTTCTGCAGAACTTTGTACTTTTAAACTACAGTCATGTTTTGTTTTGTTTTTTTAACTTTACTCCGATGATTGCCTTCTTGCCTGGTGCTGTGTGCATACTGAAATCATGATGGGGAAAAGGTAGTTATTTTCTCTTAACATAGTCTTCTTGAAGTTTAGGGCTGCTAGCAATGGAGACCCAGGGAAACTACCTGTGGTTGAAGCCGCTGTCATCAGGTGGCTCAATAATGCCCGATGTGTTCTCATCTCAGGTCATTGAAAACTGTAAAAAAGTGGTTTAACTGTTGCAGTTAGGTTTAGGCAACAGAACTACTTGGTTACATTTAGAAAAAACATGATCTTTTGGGTTAAAAAAAAGGACGAAACTGGCCCACTTTCATTTTAAGTCGCTGAATGCTGTCGTAAAGATGGAGTGATCACATCATAAGATGGTCTGTAATTTGAGCAAAGAGGTCATTCTTGAACTTTAAGAACAACATGTGAACTAGAGGACCATAAGATGTGTTAAATGCTCAAAAAATCTACGAAATGGACTTTTGAGGTGAGAATATGTTGTTGCATTGTTCAATGTTATGTTCATTTGTGCGCACAAGTTATCAACTTAGGTTCAGTTTGTGCACATGTTAATAGTTCTGAAAGCATTCTCTTTACCAGCTCCATGTGCAGTGCATAAATTAGTGGAACCACAAACATATTTTATATTAATATATGTTACTATAAGAATCACCCAAAATATCTTGCCAGTTGCACAATGTGCAATCAAGCATGTCTTGGTGATGGAGTGGGTTACAGTAAATAAGTGCTCATCTGGAGTCTGTGTTTAATTTATACTTAAGCACAAAAGTGTTGTGTGGCAAAGTGACAGCTGCAAGGCATTTTGGGTTCTGAGTTCATTGTCAGTGCATGTTGTTACCATAGCAACCATGAGCCGAGCTAAGGTTTGTTAACATTTCGCTGATGATGTAACACTGGATATTTTGGAGGAAGAGGAGGAGGAGGTAATTAGAGGTCCAACGCTGTTGTCCATGAAGTTTATCAATCACTCAGACCCATCAGCATGTATCCTTTACTTAGTAAATAATCCTGCACCTACTTACAGCTGTGCACATGAAGCAGCATTTTCAGGGGCTCTCTGCGTGTCTTGTACAGTAAAAGTAAAGGGAGTGATGGCCTTGACATGGAGCAGCAGCTACGCACAAACACATTAGATTATTGAAAGAAAATGTGAATATCAGGCTTCATTAGGAGTGCATGTATGTATGCATGTAAGCGGCAGGTTTGTGTGTATGTCTCTGTATAAAGTCAAATATAATGAGACCCCACTCAGCCTCAGGTTTGCTCACTCACTGTAAAAGCACACAGAGAGACGCCGTCATCTGCAATTCAAATGCGCAATTCACTGATTAGTTAACGGAGCCAAAAGGTCTTAATACAGTCAAGTAATGACTGAAATGCAATTTCCATTCAATCAATGTTTTTATTTATAATGAGCGATATGGAACTCTGCCGCAAAGTAGAGGACAGATGGAACTTTGTGCAAATACTCTCTTAAGCAAACACACACATACAAATACACACACATGTTTTGCTCTGAATGTGAGATAATTGGCAAGATATGGGGGAGAAAATGTCTTTTGCTGCTGAGCCTAATTAGGGAGAGAACATTTTCATAGCTGCCAAACAACAGCAGACAAACCAAAGGTGCCCTATAAAGAATCTGTGGCTTCATTATAATGTGACAACGTGGAGTTCATCTGTTGCTGGCGAAGAGGAGCGACTGTGACAGCCCTGGCAGTCAAAGATCAGCAATTCTAATGCAAAAGTTATTTTACAGAGGCAAACTTGTAAACATGTAAAAGCAATATGGCAGGAACAAGGCTACAGAGTGAGCTTAGTGAGAGATCAATATGCTGACGCTGGCTTCGATCTGCGGAAGGCGGTTCAGAGGAGTTTTGATGAAGCACTGTAGGTCAAAGGCCACTGTTGGCATTGATCACTAACAGCTGAAGATCATCAGAGACCCTGTCCTGCTAGATCAATGATACATTTCCAGACAAAAAATATGGAGGACATTTTTCTTATCAGAGGTACTTGCCACTTATTGCAAAATGACTGGGTGTGGTAGATGCAGGCAGTCAGAGCAGAAAAAGGCACTGGAGGTGTGTGTGAATAAAAACAGGCACACCTCCATCCATCTGTCTTAATGTGTTTTTTCAATTTGCACATAAACAAATCTGGAAATGCCAGAAGAAGAGCTAAAGCACTACAAAAGGGTTTTTTTTCTGTCTGGCTGAAGTGGAAAACTTGGCATATTAAAAAAGAGAAAATGCTGCCAGAATCTGAATAAAATGACTTAATATTTCAGGGTTACTAGTGCTGGTTTAATTATGTAATCTTGTTACGACCTTGAATCATGTTTCCATAAAGGTTATTTATTGAAATATGAACTGATTGCCATTTTATTTTGCTGAAATTTCAGAAATTTGCTTCAAACTTGTGCAACAATCTCATAGAAATGTCACTCTCGATGGAAACTGACATGCTGTGATTTGTGTTTTAATAAATTTTAGCTTAAACTAGGGATGTAGGATATTGGATTTTTTGCTTATATCTGATATGCTGTTATATAACAATTGATTTTACCAATAGCCGATACCAATATCTATACATCTACTTTTTTCCCTACCTAATTTCAGTGGTCATCAAGCCCCTTATGTAGTGGAACTAACATGGTATTATGCCTGCATACTCTTATTGTGATGGCCCACCAGCAAATGGAGACATGAAATAGAATAGAAGATTCTGATAGTCCATTTTAAAGCTGATATTGGCCGGTACCAATGACGTACCAATATTATCAGCATGTTGGCCGATTCCGATATTTCATTTTAAAGCCAATATCAGCCAATACGATGATGTGCCAATATTACAGCACTGTCTCTCTCAGAAGTTGTCGAAATCCGGCACTTGGGCAGTGACTTGCAGCATCAGAGACCAACGAAAAATGGCGTCCTTTAACATCGGCATGATGCGCGGCTGGTTGCCATTACAGTTAAACAGCGCCCAGGGACATTAGGGGGAAACGTAGTGGGACAAGGATGAAAGTTGAGGTGATGAAAGTCTGAGTGGGGCGAGCAGGAGAGGTGGTGGATGGGTCCAACAAACACCAACTTTCACCAGAGAGAGCAGTGTTGGCGTCCCGTAAGATTCTAAAGCCAAACCCTGCTCTTTTTTCCTAAACCTAACCACTTCCTATTGTTGCCTAAACCTAACTGTGTTTTTGTTGCCGAAACCCAACCATGTGTTTGTTGTTGAAGGAAAAAAAAGTCAATTTGCGGTGTTGTACCGGTGTAGTGCATTTATTTTGAATGAGACTGTATGTAAACGTTAAATTTCCTGTGAAAATGGAAGTGTATCTAGACAGAAGAGAACTTGACACAGTGTCCCGGGACGTCAACAACCAATGCACCCAGGGTACCATGCACGTCGTATATGGAAATTCCTTGACCAAAACATTAACACGTGACAAGGTCATAGTGAGAATGTGTTAGATATTATCATGCATCCCAAGTTTTTGGAATTTACAGCGCCCAAGTGAAATTTACTGGTAGTCTTCCATGATTGTAAGACTGAAAGATCTTAACAACTTATTGATGGATAGCCATGACATTTTGTAGAGACAATCAGGGCCCCCAGAGGATAAATCCTACTGACTTTTATGATCCCCTGACTTTTCCTCAAGTGCCATCTTACAAAAATGCACATACAATGGTTTGTTTACAAATCAGCGCTTTAAGATTGATGTTATGTACCTAACATAAAGATACATACTTAACATAAAGTTATGTATGACATTTTCTTTACACTCTCAACTGTGTGCCACTAAAAACCATATGCATTTCAGTGATTTCAGTAATATCATGCTCTCAGCGAAAAAGACGAACTAACGAATTACTGGTGAAGTGTTTATTTGCAAGGAAAACCTCATACAGGGATTTCTTTGGGATTTACTGTAAATACGAGCCACTCTTGGGAAAATACTGTCACATCAACCTTCTGGTATTCATAAGGAGGAAATATGAATTTGTTTTGTAAGCTTCAGTATCTTCTACTCCGAGTCATAAATTGTGGCAACGCAGATGGCAAACAAGACAGCAAGCAGATGCCAGCAGTTTAAGGTGACAAGAAATAAAAAATGGGAACAACATTCACACTAAACCAAAGGTGATTATCAAATTCAACAAGGCCAAGTTGGCATTTGCGTCTCTGGTGGGGATTCTTCCAAGATTCTGGTTTTAGAAAGAAGAGGTGAGGACAGTGTTGTTTTTTACAGTCTGAGACGTGCTGTGAGTCTGATGATATGCAATTAATTAAGGGGTCCTCATTCTCCCATCTGTTTCAAGTGACACTGTACAGATCACTGTTGTGAGGTGGGACAATAAATAATTGCGTTTTCCTAAGTGTTTTTGGTTTACCACCATAAACTAAAAGGAACAGATCACTGTTGCTGGAATATAACCCTGCAGATTCCTTGGTCCTGGATGAGGAACATGTTTGAGGATGGAAGATCAGCAGATATAAGGAAAAGGTTGAAACAGGCTGAAATGGTCAAAATGGTGGGACCAGACAAAAAACATTCTCTCCTCTAACAAAAATCACTGAGTCAACCTCAGCAAGAACTTAATCCCCAGATTGCGCCACTGAAGCTCCTCTGTGCCAAGAGGGCTCAGCTGAGGACAGACTGTGCAGCTTGGCTATTTATTGCATATGTTTTCAGGATAATGAGGTCCTACGCCAAACCGAGAATTTCATAAAACATTCACTTGGGTAACTTAAATCTCATGACACAGAAGAATATGGGAGACTATCCTCCTCCAAAATACTACCACATAGGTCATATTTACAAGCAGAAATAACAACCCATATTTACGCTTTTTGTTAGACAGAGACCTCTAGGACGAAGTTAAGTTGGGAGGAAGGGAGAGCTGGATGGGTCAAACAAAGATAGGACTTTGATCACGGAGAGGTGTATGAAATCAAAAGGTGGAACCAGAAGTCAACACACTTAACAATATAATGTAGTATGTCATAGTATATCACATATCTACGTGTTATATGTCAAATGATGTGTGTGATGTATGAATTATGTCACTTTACATTACTTTAGTAAAAACATACTCATTTAACAACGCCATTCTCACTCCAACATTGTCACATATTGACATTTTGGTCATGGACTTTCCACGTCCACTTACATCGTGCAAGGTACCCTGGGTGCGTTGGGTGTTGACGTACTGGGACACTGTGTCAAATTCTGCATGTTACATGCATTGTCTTCTTTCGAGATACACTTCTGTTTTCACAGGACTTGTCAGTACAACACTGCAAATTGATGTCTTTTTTCCTTCAACAACAAACACACATGGTTGGGTTTAGACAACAAAAGCATGTGGTTAGGTTTAGGAAAAACAGAATGGGGTTTAGCTTTAGAATTTTACCAGACGCAAACATGGTTCTCTCGAGTGAAAGTCTGTGTTTGTTGGACCCATCCACCACCCCACCAGCCCGCCCCAGTCAGACTTTTGCTGCCTTAACTTTCATCCTTGTCCCATTGCGTTTCCCCCTGACGCCACTGTGCACCATTTAACTATAATGGCAACTGGCTGCATATCAGGACACCTTTTTTCATTTCTGATATTGGGCTTTATAAATAAAATTGATTGATTGATTGATTGATCAACCACATGCTGTTCTGTCGTCCACCTAAGTTAGTTCCTGTGGGTCGTATTTAGAGGGTAGGAACATACGCTCTATGTGGTCATATGTAGGTAGGTAGACTTGTTGGAATTAAGACATATTTGTGCCAGTTGCAGATAGCTGTAAGTAGGTATTCTCAACTGCAACTACAAAGTTTGTTTTAATATTATATTTATACAGGCTTTAGCTGTAAAATTTTCAAAATGTACATTTCTAAATAGTTTTATGTTAACAATGGATCAAATTACTTTGTGCAATGTGAAAGGGGCTTCCTAGACAAACCCATAGAAAATAAAAGTCACCCAACTCTTTCCCTCAGCTCTACAGGGCAGTTTAGTGTCACTCACCTCACTGTGTTGGTTTTAAGGCCACCATATTAACTTTTTTAAATCGCTCTCATCAGCATTGTTTTCAGCCACAGCAGGCAGCTGTTTTCAGCTGCTGTTTGGGGAAAGTCAACAGGAAACTCTGTCTCTTCCTTCAAAAGTGTCTGTCGCAGTGTCCTTCAGCAAGGCATTCCAATGTCAGCCAAGCAAAACAAAATAATGCTAAAGCTGCATAACTGAATGATGGCAGCAAGAAGTAACTTTAAAGCTGCTGCAATCAATATTTGTATATGATGGATCAAATGTGTAAAGTGAAAAGGGGTGCCTGTAGTGAGAAACACAGAGAATTCCCTTATTTACACGACCTGCTCAGCAGCAAACAGCAGAGAGATAGTTCAAGACTAGCTGGTGAAAACAGTGGAGCATTTAGCAGCTTAGAGACAGATGTTTTTCTTAGCAGTTGGTGGAGACCAAAATAGTGCTAAAAGGAGAATGAATATTAGACTTAAGGCCGAAACACGCTGGTGGCGAGCACTCTGCGTTAAAAAACAACACCTCAATTATTTTCCATGTACAACACCACACCGGCAGCTAGATGTGTATCGGTGCTCCTGGACGCCCCGTGGCACTTAACGCCACTGTCCTATTTCCAGCCTCGCCACCCTCAGAATTAAATGTATTTTTCCGCCACTCACTCTCTGCTTGTACATACCTCCCATAGCAGCTCTTTTCCTTTGCTCCTATGACAGCTTGACTCCTCTCCTCGCCTGTGATGTATAGAGAGAACTGTGTAGCCGTTGCTGTGTCTCATGTGACAAAGAATAGATGAGGACAGACTTCTTGTTGAGGTTGACAAATATCCTGAGCTAAGTGACTCACAATCCTGTCATTATAAAGACAATGGCCAAAAAGATATTGCCTGGTGAGTCATAGCTCTGGAGATTGGCAGTTCAGGTGAGAAATGAAGTTTAATTAGGGGCTGTTTACACATGGTTTTAAGCTAATACATAGGTGGAGGAAATACAGATCTTTCAGTAAAAGCAGTAATAACTTTGTGTGGTCATTTGTTGACGAGTTGACATGCCTCACATGATGCACTGCGCTGCGGCGGCGCCGATGTGTTTTCAGCTTTAGATTCATCAGGTGGACAGAGACGTAATTTCAAATGACTGTTAATGTTGCTTCGTGTTCGTTCAGAGTGTAAATAAGCAACTGTTTGCTAACATGTTTATCGCATAACCATTGTAACAGGATACTATGTCAGTGTTGTGTTCACAGCTTGTGAGGTTGCCCTCAAGTGGCCAGAAAATCCATTAACGCAGGACTTAATGTTATTGTCGACCAATATGTAGGTCTAGTCAAAGTAATTTTACTTTCTACCACAGAGGTTGGTTGGTTTGTTAGCATAACTCAAAAACATGAAAATGGAAAATTAGGCCATGAACCAGGGAAAAATAAAAGATAGAGGTATGTGTCTAGATCTAGATTAGTTAATTTTTTATACCTTTATTCTTAAAAAGGAAAAATTACTGTGAGATACGACCTTTTTAACATCTTCTGCAATTTCTGTATGAATTATAGTGCACTTACTTGAATGACTAAAATCTGGCACATGCATCCGGTGATTGTTTATAACTGTGTGTATTTTGGCACAGATCTGGATCCAGATGCAGATGAAAAAAAAATCTTAACATTTTATTTTATTAAGATAATAAAATATAGATGGCTGCACAGCCTTGGCAGATTGCATGCGATTCCTGGGCCCTTTGTATTTTTTTTTTCCGGATCAATTAATTACAAGAGACCTGTCACAATTTTGATTCTTCTAACATCTAACATTTACAGTATTTAATAGGATAAGTCCCATTGAGATCAGGCTTGTGAGGCCTGTCCTTGAAAACAGCAGCAGATGTACTGGCAGACACAAGAACCGTCAATACACTTCATAATGAGGAAAGACAATTAAAGTAACAGAGTGAGAGGAGAGAAAAGAGGAGCGACTGTTGAGAAATTAGAACAGACCAACATGCATTATTCACTTTTCCACAAGCCTGCACAGAACAAACATACAGCGCTGGCTTCAGGTGCAGCAGCAAGCTCTGATTGAATGTTTTTTATAGTAGCATACTGTATAACAGTGAGCAATGATAAAAGTGCATTAGTGAGACGGATCTGTCCTGGAAATGAAGATTAATTAGACAAAGAAATGCTGCTGGAGATGAACATGCTCTTGATGGAGTAGCTTTCGGCAGTTTTTTCCTCAGCCTACTTAAAATTCAACGTCAAACGGCGCTGCTATTGGCCTATAATTACAACATCAGTCATTATTGATCATTGTCACTTTAATAAACAGCTCTCAACATTTTGAAGAATTTGCCTGAGATAAAACGCCAGGCAACAAAGCCGGCCTCTCTGCATTTATCTTGGCGACACGCGATGAACAGAACGGGCCAAAACAAGGAATTGCGGGATTCAGAGAGCTCCAGAATCAACATTCAAATGGTGTTTTTAGAAAAAGGGAGAGCGTAATGTCGGCTGAGCCTCAAGATAGTGCTTCAAGGATACACTGCTTTTGTTTGCATTGTTTTGTTGATGCGTGTGTGTGAAATAGCTGGGGGGAAATGTCAGTGTCATTCCATTATGTATCAAGGCGAAACACAGAAGGATATGAATTCCAGTCTGAAAAAAGAGTGTGTGTGTGTGTGTCTCCTGCACTCGGCTGCACTCGTGTTTTGGAATACACAGAACAGTATGTGTTTCAGGACAAAGGATTTGTCTCTGCTTCTGTTTTACATCTGTCGGTTATTATTGTATCAGTACAGAAGGGCAAATAGATACTGTACAGAAGCCAGTAACACAAGCATGTGATAGTTTCCAAATATCACTGAATACATGTGTTGAGAGACGTGTATTTACAGTGGCTACGTCTGCTGACCTGATGCCATATAAAACTCAATGTTTGTTTAAGAGTGATGGAGGACACACTTTTTTGTAGACATGTCCCCTCAGCATAATCTGTGATGTTAGACACCATTGTTGCATGATAGAATGCTAATGCTTTGATACATCTACAGTACTAAAATCAAAATTTTTTATTGTTGATAAGAAATGTAAACTATAAGGCACATACCATTGGAAGTACTGGGTAGCAATAAAAGCTTTTTCGCTGATAGTTTGTCACTTCTGGAGGCTCAGTTGCCAGAGAGAAGATTAATAGGCTACTGGTACTCTCATATATTAGTTTTTTAATATCTCTGCATGTCAACTGTGGTATGGTTAAGGTTAGACAAACATTGTTGGTTAAAGCTACCCTGTGGAGTTCTTCACCACTATCGAGCAATGTTTTAATAAATGACCAAGAACAAACGTGGGTAACACAATAAGCATTCCTGCCAATGGTTTCACACTAGTCCAGAGACTGACAATTGGGGCCTGGTATTGCGCCAAGAAAGGTGACACCAGCACCAGAGACGAAAACTGGGAAGAGAAAAGAAGTCTACTAGCTGATGAAAACATGGATGTAAGGTTTGAATGAGACAAAATACTCAAAGCATTTGCTTTACAAATGTTTTATAGGGAAGGAAATACATAGTTCTGTTTACAAGAAAACTCCCTTTCAGTTAGAGACATCTGGTGGTTACAATAAAACTATGACTAAATGTCTCCAATCATACCAGCGTTTAGGGAAGGCTACACAGTACAACAATTCCTCCAACCCATATCACCAAATAAGTCATATGTGTCTACCCTCTAATATGATCCACAGGTTGGCACCCCTAATGGTAGACTATGAAATAGCCTGTACATAACTGTTAAAGGTTGCACATGCATTATGCTGTAATAAACAGTCACAATTGCATGTGATGGTTAGGTTTAGGCAGTCAAAACCTCATTGATTAGGTTTAGAAAAAAGATCATGGTTTAAAAATGAGTACATTTCTTACTAACTTAAAGGGACATTGTGTAACATTTTCTGTTGTTTACTGGCCAAAATCGATGTCTGCATTTATATATGTGTTATCATTGGTGTATTATGACCTCCGCTAATAATCTGACACATTCTCCTAAGCGAAGAATTTTCGATTTGTTAATACATACGACGGGTAAGCCGGTGGGAAGCGCCATGACGGTCTGCCAAACTTGAAACTACAGCCGCCAGCAAGGGACAAATAGCACCAAGGCGGAATGACTACGCCTTTTCCCTGCGAGCCATCGCAGAGTAGGAATGACCTAAGTGATTGAGACGCCGGAGGAGAAGATCAGCGAGAGAGGCTTACCACCCCGGCAAGTTTGAAAATCTACACTACTGCAGCATAATGCAGGACCATGCATATGCAGAAGCAGCACAGGAGACGGTTTCACCATCGCCAAGAAAGCGAAAAAGGGAACTTAAAAGGCAGCGTGACCGGAGCATTCAAAAAAAGACCTCACTTTATTTTCTGCATTAGCATTATACGCTATCATTGGACATGAATCACTGACACAATCATGTCACCTGGTCATCAGTATTTTCACTGCATACAGTGCCAACAATAATGAATTTAAAAGCCATACAAAGGAAACACTAGATGCAGAAAATGCTGAAATGTACTGACTACAGTTTTAAGTCATTCTGAGTCTATTTTTTTTTTTCTTACTGTCCTGCAAACCTCTGCTCCTGACCAGGCACCTGAGGACCTGATTAGAAAAACAGACTCGCTGTCGTGGACAGAGAGAGAGAAGAGACATTGGCAAGAGGTTCATCCTTATGGACATAATTGGCAATAAGCCATCAATTAGACCAAGACATATATCCTGCAGCCTCTGGGCCAGTAAAGGAGGAGCGATGAGGCAGCACTGGAGACACAGACAGAGGCAGCCAGGAGGAGGTGGAGGCAGAGCCAACAAAACGCAGGACGTCTGATGATGCAGCTCTTTCAGTTTCTAGAAAAAGACGCAGAGGGGACTGCTGGTGAAAAACTGCTGATGTTTTTTTGACAAACTTTTAGAAAAAAAATCACTTTTTGGGTGTTTTTTGACCATGTGTTTTTTAATGTCTCAGTAGTGGATATTTTCTTTTTCTTTCTATTCACATTTTTTTGCATTTAGTCTTAATTAAAATAGTATTTTATTCTCACGGTCTGCTGGAGATTAAGATATCATATCACATCTGTTTAGACTCTATATATTTTTATTACAGTCAAGTGCTGCAATTGTCAAAATGCTACCAAAAAGATTATTGGATTGAACTAAGCTATTGTGTTGTGGTATTCTCTTCAGCTATGGGCTGCCAAAGCCTATGAATTGCAGTCCATATCTCAAATTTTGTTGTGTGATTCAGACGGGTTTTATGTTGTAACTGCCTGAAAAAAAACTGCACTCCGCTGTAAGACACACTGAATATACAGATGTCTCATAACTAATTTGTCACATTCATGAGCTGTTTAGCCTTTAAAAACATAATTTTTAACAGTTGTTCTCTATTATATTTTTGCTTCAGCATGTCTGGGTCCCTAAGAGGGCATGGTATCAGCAACTGTATTGTTAACATGCATGGGTAGCCAGCCATCATCTCCAAGAATGATAAATCCTTCACAGGAGTATGCACATTTAAAGAAAAGCGATATTGTTAGAGTTCATACATCACTGACTGACCCAGGCCGACCCACATACATGTCAATAAATCTTCCCTTGTGGTCACACGCTGCCTGTAGTTGAATGGAATGGAATAATTTTACACTTGAGGGAGCAGCTTGTTTCTGTTGTTGGAGCCTTTATTATGGCCCACCAAGCATTTATTGCTTCAATTGATATTCTAAAAATATGGCATCAAGCTAACTGGGCAAATCCTGAACCTGTCTCATGCATGCAGGTTTTACTCAGATGGCAGGAAAATAATCCTGCCCTCAAGGCTTTTTATAATACATGTATATATTTTATGTCACCCTATGAATGATGTTACTCACAGTACAGCAGGTGATATTAAACTCTCTGACTCTGTGTTGGAAATCTACTGTAAAAAAAACAATGTTTCTTATGTCATTAACAATGCCTAAAGGGACAGTCTTACATGGATTAACTGAAACTTAAAGTAAAGCATCTGACAGGTCTTAACATGTGATGTAAAATAAGCAAAGAGGTCAGTAAAGTAAGCCAGGTAACAAACATAATTACCACAGAGACCTGTCTGCTACTGTAGAGGGTAAACATTCAAAGTACACATTACTAAAGTATGCTGCAGATTATGTTACTTACTAACATTTAGAAGAATAGAAAAGTTTGCTAGAAAGGTACAGCTGACCTGTGATCTATGAGGAGTGAAAGGCTTTAAATTAACATGTGATAAAAAAAAATAATAAACCCAATTGTCTTAAAGTTAAAAAACAAAATGCCTCCTTATCCCCAGCTGCATGTCTAACACTTGCTTGTGTTTGTATAAGTCAGCTGAAGGTCACATGATCACATAAACACTGCCTAACTTGGAGTTTTTTGTTTTGTTTTTTGGCCCTATGTAGAGACATTGATGGTCCAATGTTCCGAACCAGGTTATAGCTTAATAATTAAAAGGACAACAAAGAAAATAAAAATCCCTGTTACATAAACTGAAGGTGATTTTTCTCAAATGTGATTTTCTACTAAAATAATTTTACCTCTTAATGCCTCAACAGTTTGAGAAGAAATCAAAACTTTGGTCGAACCCTTGCCTCATTAAGCTGTTAGGGGGATCCTGGGGCACATATTTGCTGCTGGCATCTATCAACCCCTCTCCACTTCTCAACCCCTGCTCAGTGTGTATGAATCCTGTCACCTCTAGTGTCTATTAGGGACAGTGCACCTGCAACAAATCAGTAATCCTATGCTGGAGTAATTTGGACCTGAGTCATGCAAATTCCCTAATGAGGTTTGTCAAATGAGCAAAAGCCAACTGACAGGAAAACTGTTTTTGGTAAAAATAATATTAAAAAAATATATATCTAAATGGATATGCACTAAATGATGCAATCAAGTTTTTTATTTCAGCTCAGCACCCAAAATGATGTATGCTGAAGATTGAGAACTGCAGCATTGAGAACTGCAGCAAATGATCTCACACATTTGGACATATGGGCAAATTTACTGTCTGTGTTCTCATTTGTAATTTAATTAATCTTACAAAAAAAGTTGCAGAGTCCATTTAGCAGTTGTGCAAATCATAATTATCATATGTGTTTCAAGTGCTTTCCGACTGGTGGAAAGCAAACCGAGGTAGCAACTGGCAAGCAAACAGTAAATGGAAATAGATTGTTACACAGTGTGAGCGAGCCAATAATGGCATCATTATCCTCCACAACAAATATAGAAAACATCATTTGAGCTCCGGCTTGTTTGAATTATTTCCAAGTAGCAAAGTGCTTTGAGGCCTGAGACGTGATCCCCCAGCACCATCCCTGCTATTGAGTTTGCAGAAATGCACGCAGTCCCTTTGAAACTCGCAGAGGCCGTGCTGCGTGTACAAACACACATTGTTGACAAAAGGTTTTTCCTTTTTAGAATAAGACGGTGCTTGAGGTAAAAAACCTCATAGGGAGTGCATGTGTGTGTGTTTGTGTCAGCAATATCACAGAGGGGGTTGTGCACATGTTTGTGTGTGCAGGCGAGACTGAGACTCAAGCCGGCAGTATGCTTTTAACAAAATCAAATTTAATGTGTTCTCAAAGGCTGTCAAATTGTTGTTGAATACACAACTGTGAGCAAATGCCACTCTGGTCGCTGAGACCTCAAGAGTGCCAAAGAATCATAGTGGGAAAACTGGAAACATGCATGCTAAAGGAAATATGTTTAGAAAAAAAAAAAGAAAGAAAAAAAGAATAAAAAACAAATGACACTGTTGTGACACAGGTGATACTGTATTAGAGATGGCAGCATGAGAACTGATACAAGCTTATCCAGCAACCCTATTGCCAAAGTACGTCTTGGCATTTCACGCTCCTACAAACTATGGGAATGTAAAATTTGAATGTTTCTATGCTGTGGTTAACGTGCAGTTAGGTTAAGGCACAACAGCCAACAGTTAGGGTTAGAAAAAGATCATATTTTGGATCATGTTTTGGCTTGAGTTTCTTGAAGATGTTTCACCTCTCATCCAAGAGTCTTCTTCAGTTCTAACATACTGGTGCAGAGTCACAGGCTTTAAACTCTGTGTGTAGACTCTCTCTTTAGTATTAAGTCCACAACTCTGCATCAGTCCATTAGAACTGAAGAAGTCCAGTTGCCTACGATATAGCACTTAGGATTACCATGACCTGGATGTCTGAGAATCTTCACCAACAATTTGAAGTATTACATTATCTTCTGTTAGAATCTTTTGTTAGTGGCAGCAGTGCTTTGAAGACAGAAACTATCTCACTGGCTTAATTAAAGCTTAATGCAAACCTTTATTGAAAACCTACCAACTTCATACGTCAGATGATAAATACAAAACAAAGCAAGGTAGCCCAAACATCTTCCGTCCCAGCCACTTCCTCCGGCTCCTCCAGGGGGCGCCTGTGGCGTTCCGGGCCACATATGATAGATAATCTCTCCAGCAAGCTATGGATCTGCCCTGGGGTCTACACTCAGTTGGACATGCCTGGAAAACTTCCAAAGGTAGGAGTCCACAAGACACTGTGATCCAACACTCAACTGCCCCCTTTCAAGAACTCTTGTGAAATAGGGCCTTTGGTATGACTTCTTGTGGATTAGGGATGACCCCTCTGGCAGTCACGCCTCAAAGAGGAGCTAAATGGCAGGATCCTGGTGTGGCTCACTCTGTCATGCTTAGTTTGAAGAGATAAATGAAGCATGGGGGTGGGGGTGATAACATAGGTAGGCATGGGGGCATGGTGAGCCACCAATCGGGGAAAGAAAACCTTTTCATGCTGGGTCCTGCCGGTATAAAGATAGATAGCATATAGTTTGGACATGGAAACTTGATGAAAACTGATCATTTTTAGTATGCACCATGAGCACTAGGTTTATGAAATGAGAGCTTGCCATCATCATGTTTGTTTTTTTGTTATGTGTGTTGATATGAAAAACCGTAACTCAACTGATATATCTGCCTCTAGAGCAGCCCTGCCTCTATTATTTTATGATGTTTTTGTCTTTATCAGATAGTACCAAGTGGAGAATGGCAGGAATTATCAGGAAAAAAACCTCAGTCTGTGACAGTCATGTGAATGTGTTGACACTGTTATGTCACTGTTTTTACAAACACCCTGTGGCAACAGGTGAGTTTCACTGAGGTATGGGTTTTGACATGTGACAGCAGAGTAAATCTACAGAAAAACATCTGACAGTTACTGACAGTCTTGTGACATGTGTGATTTACGACCAGAAGATGACACCTGAAATGTATGTGTTTTTAACTATAGGTACAATCAAGTTTGTAGTCTCCCACGGCTTCAGACATAAAGACAGTATAGATGTTACTTCACTTTGTCTGCTAAGAAAAAAAAATCTGTGTGAATAAAAGAAGCTTTATGATGAGCCAGAAGCACTTCAGAATATGACGTCCATGAATGGTGGAAGGGGGCTGCTCTGTCTGAGCAATGATTGTTTCTGGCCAGACGCCAGTAAATAGAAGAGTTTTATAGAAAACTGGACAGGCAGTTAAATGACAAAATAAAAGATTTGTGGAATTAATTGGATTGGCAGAACTTCAGTGATGGAGTTTTGGAGAGATTGACTTAAATCCATTCTGAGGAGTTTTATTCAGCAAAAGTACAGTGGCCACTTACATCAAACAGAAAGTTAATGTACAGAAGTAATACTTTTCATATTTGGAGTGTTCTTCACTGTCACAGACTAATATGACCTGCTATAACATGGCATCACTTGAGAACTTTTTTCTGCATATTGTCATAAATTCCCAGTATCTAAAAAGATTATAGATGAAGCCACACCAATAACTATGTTGATTCTGTACATATTGAAATTGTTAAAATGTGCATTGACTTTGGGCAGTGCAGCAAGCTGTAAACATATGTTTAGTGGTGAACCTGCTCTATTTGCACATTTAGCAGATGGAGCATTACTGGCATTCAATTTGAGTTGTGTCTGTTTACCTGAAAAATTTAAGTTAAATACTCACTGTTTTGGTCTCCACCAACAGGAAAATAGGTCATTAGCTACAACTGTAGATGTTCCATTATCATTCACAGGCTAATCACTAACTTTGTCTGTCATTAGTTAAAACATGTCATTTATCACCAATTACTTGTTCCACCTTATATTATTAAAATTAGTAATATTACTTTACTTATTGCCCCCTGCCAACAGTAATTTGTTACACTACTCATTATATCACTTTTCCATTACACCCCCACAAAATTGATAACTGCCTCCTTTCTACTCAAAATTCAGACTTCGCGTATGTACCTCTGTGAATGTCTGAGTAATCTCCAGTAAGCGCAGCTTACAGCTAAATAGGTTGCAAATGATTTTTTTTACAGGCTTCTGTTGCCTGTGACCGGTATTTTCCAAATACTAAAAAGTGTCATGGAGACATGCAACATTTCATCCACCACATATCCAGCCACAAGCTTCATTAGTTCTCAGTCGCTTCTAGCCTGCAGCGCCGAGTACTCTGGAGGTCCCTTGTCGACGGCCTATACCGCAAAAGGGGTGTAAGGCATAAGTAAGTAAGTAAGTAGCCTGCAGCTGTCCACTATTAGAAGTTCAGTTTTGGTTGTTTAGGCAGTGTAGGCTTTGTAGGCAAAGGAGGGCTCACCTTTAGCAGAGGGTATGTCCATGAGCTTCAGGTTGCTGTGCTGTTGGTTGTAGTGGGTGTTTCGGGAGGTTTGAGGTTGTGGTTTTCACAGACTAAAAAGTCTTAGTACCACTACCTGAAACAATGATGTGTTTGACATCTTTCCTCCTGATAAAATCAAATGTTATGTTCACACCGGGCATTATTGAAACAATTTGCGTGAGTGAATTCCATGTAAAGTCAATGTAAAGACGCCATTAGATGCAAATTGCTGGGCAGCACAATGGGTGCAATGGATGTGACACAAATAATGCAAAATATATGAATAAGGTGGTGCCAATGAAGCAAGTAGTGCAATTTCGCTTCATATGCTTTTTCGCGAGAGTTGAAAAATCAGAACTTCAGCAACCGATTCACACCACGATAGCCAATCAGCATTGAGATCACGCGTATGAAGCGAGTCAACACAAAATATTCTAGTGTTCAAACTCATACGAGTAACATGACATGAAAATTCCCATTGCATTTGGTGTGAACACAACAAAAGTAATGGGATTATTCCCAGGAGCTGAATGTGAGCGATTCCGTCTTCCAAGCTAGCTTGTTGCTTTGTGACTGCCCAACCCTGGGCTGCAGTCAGGTTGGTTTATCCAAGCTTTTTTGCTGAAAACAGTTGCCTGCTGCTGGACATGGGGTTGAAGAGAATGAACCAAAACAGTAAAATCTGTGGGTCACTAAACCAAAACAATGAGCTGAAAGACACTTAAAAGCAGAGAGGTAGCGTAACTTCTGTCTCTGCTTAGGGTGCCATTACTCCACTACATCTTTACACAGCAAATAGTAGTTTGCTGCTTTATTTGGCATACAGCTCCTTTAATACAGAACTATTGATGAATGTAACTTTAAGGCCAAGAGAACCCGCTAACCCTTACCCTCTGTGCCATGGGCTGTATGCTGAATAATTATCACTGAGAACCAATTAAGAATGAAATTGACATAACCTTGTGTTTCAAAGTCACAATAACTGCTGAGTAAATCTCTTATAAGAACCAGCTTACGTCCTCAAATTCTCACACAGAGAAGAGAAGTAGGCAGGAAAGTTCCATCTCAGCTCAATCAAAGAAAAAAATGAATCACATCTTTAATTTGGCATAGACAGGAATGTTTCCACAATTACTTTTAAATGCACTGTCATTATAAAGAGTCTGTACACAAACTGCTGCTTTTAGCAGTAATAGTGCAATTGCATGTGTCCTAAACTAAACATGTCATAAATAATACCATGAAGAACATTACAACCCTGTATTAAATTCAAAGCAAACTCAACTTTATACATTCCTCTTGTTTTGTCAGCCTACAGCTCCACACCCCCCCTGGGTAAACTCTCCATGGCTTTCTGGCAGATATCACCTCTCGAGTCTTGCATAACGCCCCATTCTGGCTCTCTTCCAGCTGCACTCCCTCACATCGCCATGATTCATCGCCGGACCCTCCTTGATCCCTATCGCAAATAGGCCCTTATCAGTCAAGAACCCCCTCTTGAGAAATCCATCCTTTTTTCATATGCGCCACTCGCTCGTAAAGGAATTCCAATAAGACGGCGTAAATCAAGGCTAACGCGCCCCTGTTCTCAAGGCTCCGGCAGAATCAACATGAGCCTGGCGGTGGGCCTGAAAGCAGGACCGTGTTGTGAAGCGGCGCTTGTAAAAGGAGTTATTTGATTTGGCTGGCTAGGCACAACCGGTATGGTTATGTTCAACATTCTTTAGCTAATGATCCATGTTACAGCTAGTCTGCACTCGGGGGGATTAGGAGGGAGCAGATCAAAAAATGGCAACACTTCGAAACACTTTATTCTGCTGTACAACCTGTGTGTTGACCTGTGGAAAAATATAGTACAATACACACACAATAACACTGAGTGAGTGCACAAAATGTGATGTGTGGCCAGAGGGTGTGTGATTGGACAAGCAGTGTTACTGCGTGCATCATTACATTTTCTATAGGTTGATACACTCAAATAAAAAAAGTATTGAATTGACTTTCTTTTCGTTTTATTTGTTTGTGCTGCTGTTTTACTGCTTCCCAAAGCACATTATGACATTTTCTCTGTGTGTTATATGTGTATATGTGCTTTATAAAAATAACTTTCAAAGTTGTTGTTGGTTCGATGCCCAGACCCACAGGATAAATCTGGGTGCGGAAAGAAAAAGAGCTGCATTCTGTACAACAGCTGAGGTTCCATTAAGCAAGGCACTTAATCCCTCGCAGCTCTGCCTGCTCAAAGGCCAGAGATCAGACTGTGGTGGTGCTGGGCAGCTTCCAGGTGAGAATGTGTGTAGCTGTGTGATTGTGAATAGGGCGTTCCTGAAAAAGTGAAAACCGCTCTTTTAGTGAGACTATGCTGAGTAAATAAAAGTTCAAAAGATTGCTTGACTTAGACAGAGAGATCTTTTTGCTGATAATAAAAATAAATACAAGACTGCAATCACCCAGGCTCAGCTTACAATTACATTTTCAAGGAGCTTATTTCACTTGTGGCTGTCATCAGAAAAAGGAAAAGGGTAAGATGACAGATCTTCAAGTCTGACGCTTAGACTGTATAAAATAATGAATGTAGCCATCGATGTCACCCATTGAGTTTTGACTTTTCGATCTGATGCCTCAAGTTTGACAATTTGGCTACACCATCTTGGTTCTTTGCAGCCATAAGTGACTATATTTGGACTAAAGGGTGGAGATAAACCTAACACTAGCTGCTAACTTGGTTAGTATGGTGCGTTTACAGTTATGGTTAACTGTGATAATACAAATGTTAATATTTGCTGGTGAAAAACAGACTCAATACCATTTAAGTTAAATGTACCTGCTGGGAATATCCGACTCCTTAGAGGGTTAATTTGTACAACCAAACGTTGAACAAGACTTTTTTTGTCCACCAAAATGTTACAATTTACTTTGATGAACTGAAAATACATTGAAATAGTGACAGCTACAGCTACGCCTACACTCTATGAATCCGGCGTTACACCATGATAACGTTACCTAACCAACATTTCATTGTGGACTTGACAACAGACAGCATAACATTTAAATTGCTTATGTTAAAAATAAACCTCTTGTACAGTTGTCATAAATGGCTAAATTGGCTATAGAGACCCAAACCATTTTGTACCAGGCTGTAAACATGTTTATTCCTGCTGTTAAGCTGGACATTTTAACATGGGGGTATATGGAGATTGATTCGCTCTTTGAGCCAGCCTCAAGTGGCCATTTGAGGAACTGCAGGTTTTGGCACTTATGCGTTGGCTTAATTTTTCAGTCTCTGAAGTTGCTCCTTGATCTGACGCAACAGTTTAACCCCTCTCTTTACCCTTATGTAACTTTAAGAGTTAAAACCAATGTATTTCACTCTGCCTGAATATTTATATTCTGTATCAGCATGTTCTGGCTCTGCAGTAAAGCTTTATGCTGTTTACATTGAGTGAAATATTTAAACCTATGAAACCATGTTTATTCAGGGCTATCATTACATCAAATGGAAATATTCTAGATTTCTTGTGCATCATTTAATGCACATTTTCCCAAAATACAGCCTGGCATTTTTGCTTTGAAAACTGTGGGAGTTCCACTAGACTGTAAAATAAAGTTCTGCGGGTTCAAACAATGTTTGGCAGCACAGCGTGAGTTTGTAATGACTGGCAATCCAGCAGGTCAGAGAGGTTAAAAAACATACAAAGCGGACTTACAGCATGGTTTATTATTTAACAGCTATTGCTTTACCAGTGCTTTAAATCTCCTCTCGGTCTCTTCTTCTGTTGGATCACTGCATCTCTAAAAAGGCTGCTGGTTAAGCAGCATTCTGTAGTTTCAATAATTCCTTCCTCTGCAAAAAGCTGATTTATCTAATCTGCACAGTTTCAGTCAGTGCAGACTGTCTAACCTGTGAAATCAGCTGCTGTAGTGTTTGGCTCAATTGAAAACTTGCAGCCTCCCAGGCACTGATGGCCTCAAATACAATCATCACTCCAGCTTATTTCTTTGTATTTCATGTCTGCCAACAGCAATCTGACTTGTGTCACTTTCAGACATCATCTATTACTGTTGCAGCACTTTGGCAGAGGCAGTATCAGACGGATTCCCTGTATTCCACACTGACAGCCCAAATGCAAGTGTTGGCGGCTGGCCAGCATCGCTCATTGAGAGTAAAGGTTTGTGAAACACACCCGCGCTTTACTCACATGTAGTTTGCTCAGAACTATCATTCATCATTTCGACGAGTCTTTCAACACTCGGTGGTGCAGGAGCAGGGCAGACAGAAGTCAGAATATGGGGCTGTTACAAACACTCCACTCCGTTGATATAATAACAGCATTTGGACAACAACTCCCAAATAAAATGTCAAGTGCGCTTGACATCTTGCTCCTGGAGGTTGCACTGAGCAAGGAGCTTAATGTGCTTTTGTGGGGCACGTGCACAGATAGACCTCTGACCAAATAAGTGTCCTTTTTGCAAGACTTTTCTTTCTATTTCTTAATCTAATTTTCTTATTTTATTTATTTTTTTATTTGGCCTATGGCATCAATTCTCAATTAAGGGTGCTTTTAGACCTAGAGTTCACTTGCTCTGGTCCGAATCAGGGACTCGTTTTTTTACAAAGTTGAATAATTGTCTAAAGGTTGGTTTGTGCTCTCATAAAATGCAAGAAAGCTGCTCTTGATTGGTCGAATTTCCATGTGGGAAAAATCCAGGAAGTAAACAAAACGTACAAAAGAGTACACTTGCAAGATAAATGCGACACTTTCTAATGTCACAATGGAGGGACAACTACGCAGGTTGATTTTAGCGCTGCTCATCATGTACTATACTGCTTGCATTGTTCATTTAAGGCAAACCATACAGTTTGAAAAGGAGGCACGGCTCCAACTAGAAAACAATGTTTTGATGCATTGGATGCACCAAATGCGCATCTCAAAGCAGTACAGGAGGAGGAGCACCAGGACTGTAACATGCTCATGTTTGTTTAACCCAATCAATGTGTTATGCGACTGCAGTTGGTTCAGATCGAGGTCAGAACACGTTCTCACCACAAACAAACCGCACCAGGAAACTGGACCAAGACTACCTCTTCAAGAAGGTCTCAGTCAGGTTGTTTTGGTGCGTACCCAAGTGCGATTGCTGTGTTCACACCTGCCCAAACAAACCACACTTAGGGGCAAATTAACTAGAGTTCAACTGAGCCGAACCAAACAGGGCAGGTGTGAAAGCACCCTAAGAGCATGTTGTGATGCAACAACTGCTTTTGAGTAGACATGAAGCTGTTCTGATGGCTTGTAGTGGCCTAAACGCCTTACTTTACTTTGGTTTACCCTTGAAGTGAACATGTCATGAGCCCATTGCTATATCTCTTTTAGTTAAATCCCTGATGGCCTGTAGTTGTTTGAGGATGTTTGAGCTTCATTCAGTGTAAACTTGCCTGGTCTGCAACTCCATACTGCAACACAAACAAGCACTTTATAAAGGAAGTTTGTCATGATCAGTCAAAGATGATATATTGCTGGTCCCAATGCCAAACCTTTTACTGGCCTGTTAATGCTTCCAGAAGCTCTACTGGTACACAGTCAGCCTTGAAATAAAGACAGGGACAGATTGGGCTTTGTTTCATGGCAGATTAAAAGTCCTATCATATAGACAACCAGCCAGAAATTGAATGTGACTTCCTAAGTACATGTGGCTGTGGTATTCAGGGTACAAGGAGGGAGAGAGACAGAGATGTGGCTTTCAGGTGTATCACTATTCACTCTCAGAGAGAGTAATGTGAACTTTTTTTTTTAAGGAATTATTCAGAAACACTTATCTTTTCGCCGGTACTCGTGTATTTTTGGGATAGAAGAGGGTTTTTAACTTCTTTTACAAACTCAAGGGCCACAAGTCTCACTCAGCACATTTACCACCAGGTATCTTTGTAACACAAAAGCATCTGTCCTGCTTAAGTGTCCTTGAACATAACACTGAATCTCTACCCACTGCAAAGATGACCTCTGCTCAGATTGCTCCCCTGGGCATCAATGGTGTATTACAAAGGAGAGAAAAACACCAGTAACAGCAGATAAGAAACATTTACAAACTAAGCGACGTATGTTGCAGCTCGACTTGACATTTGGTTAACCCACGTGTATCATAGACCTGTGAAACATAACAGTAAAGGCTTAGGAATCCTCTGTGGGGTTTGTTTATCTCTAAGGCAAAAATAGAAAACTGAACTTTATTACTAAGGTGCATAACACCATCTTAGATCTCTTTCTTCCCGTTTTATTGTAAAATCTAAACTCCTTTATTCCTTTGCCACGATGAAGAACTACACAGAGAAAAATCACTTCAGTGATTCAGCTCATTAGTTGCAAAAATGTTGAAATTATCTTTAAGATATCTTCACTAATTAGTATTTACTCAGTCAACCCAGTTCTATTTTTTGTTGGAGCAAGTTTGTAAATGTAGAAATATCCTGCAGTGTCTTGTGCAGATATCACTGCTGCTAATAGCTTACAAGACAATTTAATCTATTAATGTGATACTGACAAAATGAGAGGAGAGTGAAAAGGAGTCTTAGATTTTATTTTGTAACAAGTTAGTAACACTGCAGCAGCTACGGCAACCTTCTTAAGTGGGTAAACATAATATCTGTAAATTTAATCACTGGTCACTTGGGAGAATAGGCAACAAAGTGCCATCACGACACTGACATGTCACCTTTTAAGTTGATATTGGGAACATTTTAGCAAAAGTTGCATGTTTACACATCTAGCAGTTACAGAGCAACATGGTCATTCATTAGGAATCATGTTTCTGCTCACTTGATGAATGGAAGTCCACTAGTCACTCTCTTTTAGCTCTGTTTTTAGTCCCTACCAACTCCTGATGGAAATATCTCTTTAGCTGCTAAACAATGAAAGCTAAACAATGTGCTAAAACTGCTATAAAGCTCCATAAAGCTGGGCTGCAGATTCAGGTGATAATTCTCTGCCCGTTCATCATAATGAACGACCACTTTCACATTGTCATTTTGTTGTTATGAAAATATTGTTTGTAGCCACCTCAAGAGTAGCTTCATGCTAGAGTCTGTCGCACTACTGTTATATCAGCTGATGGAGTTCCTAATTTTGCTTTTCAGCTACGGTTTTCAGTCAACCCTTTCATGCTTGTCTGACAACAGAACAAATGTGCTTCGGTTTTAATCAATACAGCTGTCGAGCTGTGTGACGGCTTGCATTTCACTCACACTTCAAGTTTCCTTGCACATGTAAGTATAGTGGTTGTGTATTGGACTGCAAGTACTTACCCTTTGAGTACTCTGGCAAAATGGATAATGTGTAAAGGGTTCAGTATGCACCAATAAAATTAGGCTGTACTGTACTGTACTGAAGGCAAAAGTGTTTTTACCTCCAGTCACTCTCCAAGAACAATGTGTCTCTTACATGACTTTGTAGTCTTGAGACAGTGAATCATAAAAAAAAATATATGGGAACACTTTTGGACCGTCTGTCCTTGAAGACATTCATGGTGTTGCTCTCAATTGTACACACAAAAAGTGATGAAATTAGTTCAATCAGGAGAGACAGATGAATGAAGTGAGGATAAAACTGAATACAGAATATGGGTGAATAGATTAACAGATGATTAGAGCTGATTAAGATTTAACAGAAGAAGACGATGGTGCTCAGACACCAGGGGGAGATTTTTTGTGATAGATGGACAATTGGACACTGGTGGTGGTGGTGGCTGATGACTCTGAGGCTGATGCTTGATGAGGCAGATGAGGCTGAAGAATCTGTGAAAATTAGGCAGTGATGGGGAGGTGGAGGGTACGCATGGCAGCAGTGTGAGAGAACTACAGGCAGAAAAAGAATCATGTTTAAAACAAGAACTAATAAGATGACAGGATAACAGAGAAGGTGTGTCGTCATGCTTTTGGTTAACTGTAAATCAGCTGTCAGACAGCTGACAACTCAATTGACAACCCTGGACAATGACAGCTGGAACTAGTGAGTGAGCATGTATGCAAGGAGTGTTTCTAAAAGTTACAAAAAGTGATGGAGGCAGCACTGGTCACACACTGTTGGAAAGTCCTACAGGTATACTAAGGTCTTCACATCAGCTATCTTCACATCGTCACTTTCCACATGGCTTTAAATGCAATTTTTAAAAACGTGTCCTCAAGCTATAACATGGCATTAAGTTGCTCTTTAAGATACATTTGTGACATTTTCTCATGTAAGTTAATTTTAAAGAAGTTGGATTTCACTTCCTCCTACACATTTGCTGGCCTCTAACATAGCAGTGCGTCGCCCGTAACCATGGGCAACCCCTATCCAAATATTGCGTGACGGCACTGAGTTTAAGAACAGCCTTTGAGTGACTTGTGAGAGAGGTCGAGCTCGGTTCGAATGAATTTTCTCCCGGGCGCTTTGGATGTTGCCGTTTGATTGATGGCATTTTTCAACTCTGTGAGGACCAGGAAATTGCATCACAAAGTGAGCGAATGAGTCGTCGTGACGACGGGTGTCTTATCTGTGCCTTCAGTGTGTCGTCTTTTGTGTGCGTGTGGGCGGCTAGGTCTGTAAGTGCACATCCCCACTCAAATGCTGTGTATGTGTATGTATGTTTATATGTGTGTGAGGGTGCATGCGTGTCTTTGCAGGACTAGCTATGCCTGTGTGAATGCCCCTGATTATATGTACTGCATATACGATGTGTGTGTTTAGAGGGGGGGTTGGGGGGAGAAATAGGTCATGCCTAATCAAGAGGAAAGACATCTCTATCAATGTCTGCTCTCGACAGATGATAACCTAAACAATGATCTCGTCTGACATCTTCTCATTCATTCATAATGCTGTTTGCTCACTGACTGAAGTGGGGGAGCGCATGGGGGGAGCGTGGATCTGATCTAGAGATAAATCACAGAACAGATACAGTTGATTTTACAAAGTTTTCTCCTGAGTGAAGATCCCATGTGCTACATAAATCCATCTGAAGGCATTTTAAATTTGCATTTCAGGGATTTAGCCCATGCTCTTATCAGCTGCCAGAGAGTGAGTGCTGTGTTAGAATAAACGTAAATTAGTGGAAATTTAAAGGAGCAACTGGTCAGGTGAAAAGGTCATAACCACACCACGTCGATAATAGACGGTAACAGATGATTAGAGAAAAACAGGTGGGAGAGAGGGGAGCCAGATAAAGAAATCAGAGCCCGGAGGAAAATGTACAGGCAGTTTTGAACAAGGCAGGAGCAGAATTAGCTGCAAGCTGAGAAAGATAGCAGAGCAGAGGGGACGATGAGGGAGAAATCAAATTTTAAATCTGCTCTCACTGTGAGATATTATCAATGTACAATGTTCAGTACATTTCGTGATGTGATTTAATTTTTTTGCTATTCCAATTTCATAAGCAATAAGTTTTATATGCAGGTGGTATGATCGTTGGTAGTGACTGCACTTTTTTTTAAGACAAAAATTTAAAAAGCCATGTAATACTTAAAATACTCTCTGTGTGGTTGCTTCATATTCTGGTTTATTTTCTGCTGCTGCTTGTGAAAAAAATCTCTCTCAAATGGATTTCTGCATGATTCCTGTATGATTATCCAATGTTGAAACACGACTGTGCTCCACAAAGAAGCCATAGTTGTTTAATTTTGATGGACTGACACCAAATCCTGCTCTGTTTAGTGCTTTTTCTCTTCCAGTCTTCCATAGGAGAAAGCAGCTTTTACCACAATAGAACAAAACTGACAATTTCCCTCTTATTCCCCATCATTTATAAAGACATACAAGGGTTATAATTCACTGTCGTAAAAATGTTCTCTCTTGAAGTGCATCATTGGGTCCAGTTTGGTAAAATGTTATTATCTTAATAACTAAAGAGCTTGCCTCATCGCCGCTGTGTTTTTAGGTTCCATCACTGTAAAGTTCATCTTCCTAAAGTCTGCAAAAAAAATCTTTGAAAAAAGAGTGAGTTTAGGTGACAAGACGACATCATAAAATGTATGACTAACGTATGAATGATACCATGTAGCATGGTTCCCAACATTTTTAGTTTATGGCCTTTTCACTGGTGAAGGTCCAATGTGAAGGATTCAGGGGGATATATTGACAGAAATGGAATATAATATAATAAGTATGTATTTTTAGTGTATAATCACCCGAAATAAGAATCGTTGTGTTTTTGATACCTTAGAATTGAACCATATACAGAGATTGCCATGTTACACTAGCATTTTTCTACACTAGCCCAGAATGGACAAACCTTGGGGGGATCCCGATCCCTAGGGGTCATGTTGAGAACCACCACTGTGGTAATACATGACATAAAATCACTGCACAGTTATGTCATTTTGTGATTTTGCTGTAAATCCAATAATATTTTCAAAATAAAAATCCACAACTTTTCCTTGGAAATGGTTTGTACCCAAACATCTTTTATCACAGAGACCCAGATCATTTTACAAGACAACATATACAGTAAGTGACAAATGACCATCCCATCACGACGCCTTTAAAGTTAATCTATCAAGTTGACGCTGAATGCCCCGTCCTGAATTGAACAGATCAGCACTTTCCTCCCCAGTCCTGATTTTCTGGATGTCGTGTCAGCAAAGCACCGCCAACTGTGTCAGGGATTACACACTGCGTGTGGCCGCTACAAATTCTTGACTGGCACTATTAGACCGCCGTTATATTGGGCCTTGAACCCCCCCCCCACCATCTCATCTGACACCACCCTCCCTCCCCCTCCACAACTCCCCAGGCAAGGCAGCGGCACTATTTTCGGCCTCTGGGCCCAATGCTTGACATACTAATTATATAACAGCGATGCGAGCTCACTTTTTGCTGCTCCATTTCTTTTCTGTGCCATAGTTTAGTGTTACACTCGCTCTTTCTTCGTCAGCACACAGCTCTGCAGAGCTCCATGTGGGTTTCTGCTCCACCTGGAGATGTACAGATTTACATACACTGTCTGTGGCATGCTCAGCGTTGTGGTGTAGTGTCTGCATTGTTTCACACCAAGAGACATACTTCCTACCTATCACACTTTGGCAGCTGAGTGATACATTCTGCATGAAAGATTGCAGGTGTATCTCTCTTTAACTTCAAATCATACATCATAAGAATCAAATGTAGGCTTTTTCTAATGTTAACTTGGCATAGTTGATTTCATACCAAAAATACTGACGCTAAAGCCTAATTCAGTCAAAACTTTGGAGAACAAAGAAAATGTGAAAACACAAAAAAACCACCAACCCACCAACATATGCAAATTTTTCACTATCATGTATTATTTTGAAAAATATGCATGCAGCAATACCTTTGTGTATTTACCAGAAAAAGACATGAATTGATGTATAGTAAAGTCAAAGGGCTGTGGATAGTTTTCAATAACAGTCCTGATGTGAAAAGTAGAAAATTGGACCATTTTACTCTTAGGGAAATGATGGGAGATTTGTAGTAGCAAATTGCAGCAGCTTTATCTCTTGAGGTAATGTGCATATGTGTGACTGTGTCGAAGCTAGCCAGAGTTCATGCATATGTGCGTGTGTACTTCACAGCGGGTTATTTATATATGCTTGTGAATATGTATGTTTGTTTTGCAAGTGTATGTGTGTGTTAGTGCTTTATATTCAGTCAATGCATTTGTTTGTGGCCATATGAGAGAGTGTTTTTGTCCTTGCTTATCACTTTGCCAAATATGTGCTAATCACAAAGGCGTTAATGATGTTTGATTGGCTTATTTCTCAGTATTATAATTTAACAATAGCATCAACCGTATCTTGAAGGTGTTGTTGAAACTAATTGAGTTTCTGTTATTAGCAGAATTACCAGAATTCTGATAATGTAATTGACACATTTCTGATCAGTGGTGTTATTTGACAGATAACTATCTTGTAAACTATTACAAGGCAAAGTTGAAAACCTACTCATCTCTTGTAATACTCCTATCCCTAATCCAGTTTCAGTCCATCACACCTTTAGTTCACAGCAGGGTTGTTTCCAGAGGGAAAACATCCATCATCCCTTCAAAATTTTCAAGGGGTATTTACTACTTTTTTCTTTCCTAAAAACACATTGTTCAACCAACCATTCCCTGTCTCTTCACAGTTATTAGGTAGACCTTACTGGCTACGATTTTAATTAGTTGCATTCTTACCTCTTCAACAGAAGCTCCTCAGCTGCAATGGGATCCTCATCATCCTCTGTAGCTCAATAAAACTGTGGCGTTCCTCAAGGCTCCATTCATGGTCCTATCATGTTTTCAATAAAAATCTCTTGATGAGGCAAAACAACAAACAAACAAACAAATACCTAATCTTTTGTATCATTGATTCATTTATGTCATGGATTATGTACTGCCCGTTAAATTTGTGTCGCTGTCTTCTTTTGCTGTGAAAAGTAGTTTCCAGTTGTGACCTTAAAGTTTTGGTTCTAAACAGTTTTTTTCTTTATTGTTAATACATTTGTTTATTTTGCTTATACTTCGGTTCCCTTGATTCTTTTTCCCTGATTTAATTTTATTGTCACTACCCTCATCCCTTGGTATCAATCGGGTAACATAACACTTTGAGGGTTTTTCCATGATAAATGTGGGAAATTGGGTAACTGATTTATGGCAAAAGAAGGTGTTTCCTTTGTGTTGATTATCTGTGGCGGATATTGTGCTAAGTATTGATGTTTGGATGTCCTTTGTCTAGCCTTCATTCAGTGTTTACACAGCTTCCTTAGTCCAGACAGGTCAGTGTCCAGCTTTATCAGTCTTTCCATCAGGCAGTAATTTTTCATTTTGCCATTTATGTTTTTGGAATAATCCGAAAGTTAATAAATTTGTTTTTCGGACTTTAAAAGAATAAAATGGTCTTGCTAAAAAATGCAAGACCCGTTAAAACGTGTGCTTGAGTGTCCTCTAAGATTTCAGTATAGGTCCAGCAGATTGATTCTAGGTCTAATCGTGACTATTGGTGATCATGTTTTTGTTTGTCAGAGCTGGGATTGGTTTGGAGCTGAAAAATGAAGCCAACACAGAAGTGGCAAAAACTGCAGCTCCTCAAATGACCACTTGAGGCTGGCTCCAGAAGCCAGTCAATCCGAGTAGACCCCCATGTTAAAATATATAATTTTACAGCAGAAATAAACATGTTTACAGCCTGATACAAAAAACTATTTTGGTCTGTAGAGCTAATTTTGCCCGTTCATTACAACAGTGTGGGGTGTGAACTTTTAATATAATTCACCTGTTTACATTTTGTTAAGGCTTAAAGTTACACGGGATAAATGGTGGGGCTGCTTTGCTGCTCCGGAGCCTGACCCTTTCGTCCAAATATGGCAACTTCTGGCTCCAAAAAAAAAAACAAAATGCTGAACTTAAGGCTTTAAAACAGGAATCCACAAACCAGTGGGTGAAATCATGTTAGGTACGTCCATTGTTTTATACAGTCTATTGTCAGAGCCCTCAGACTTTAAAATACTTATCCTACTGAGCTTAGACACAGGACGCCATCATATTCTTTTAACTCCCTTCTGAAAACATTTTAATAAAAGAGCTTTTTTGAATGTTTTGTTGCACTCTTGCCTTAGTCACATTTTCATTTGTGTATCATGCTCTCTGCTTTAATCCTTTCAAAGCACTATGGGACTTTTTTTTAAGGAAATTTCTATATAAAAAAGATTATCTTTATTAAAAATAGTATCTATTTAAGCACATATGTGTATAGCTGTAAATTTCCATACCTGCCTGCCAGAGAATATTTCCATTTGACTGTCTCCCAGTCCAGGTTTGCGTTCATGCCTGTCAGTATGCATTTGAATGGTATGTACACAGCTATATGTATGCACCTGCTTGAATGTGTTAGTGTATGTGCGTGTGTGTGTGTGAATATGTGCAGCTAACAAGCAAGGCAGCAGCTGACAGAAAACATTATTCAAATCATGCTTATCCCCCTCTGACTGCTAAAACCTGACATTTATCTGCAAAATGAGCCACTGCTGAAAGTAGTAACACACACACACACCAACACTAACACACATGCTTGAACAGAGGATTTGGACCACTGTTTGCACTTTCATTCCCAGAAGCCCCTGTGGGATTTGACTCTGGACCCTTGCAAGGTGTTGTTATTGTTCCTCTCTTATTAATCAAATATTTAATTTGGGCCGATGCCAGATTATTGGCAGAGACAATGAAAAGATTTTTGTGGAGCTTCCTGTCAAGGAGTGTCCTCTGTCCTTCCTCTGTGTACTCGGTTGTTACTTCTGGGACTGAGCTCAAGGATTTTGGAGTGTTTGTTGAGCACCCTCAGCCCCCCCCTCTACCCCACATCCCTCTTGCTTTCACACGGCCGAGCTACAAGGACAAATGGATTCAAAATTGTAGCAAAATTGAAGCAGTGGCTGGTTCATTTTGGCTCTGTGGGGATTATTCGATGTGTGTGTGTGCGTGTGTGTGTGTGTGTGTGTGTGGTATGCCTGTTTGCTCCAGGGTAACTTAAAATTTTACGAAACAAGCATTATGTTTCCAAATGCAAATCATCTCTGTGGATGAAAACTTTGGTAAATGTATTTCATAATGAAGACATTTTCTTATTTTACCACAACCAATTACACAACCTCCTTTCGCATGACCAGCATGATCAAGCTGGTAGGCTAGTAAGACATGTTTTCTTTGTAAAAATAATCATTTTCTCAAAATTATAGGATCAGTATAAGCCATACACATAAGCATGGGCCCAAAGAAACAGATTTCTCTCTAACCTTCAGCTACATTCATAATCTGTTTATTTAATAATTGAATCGCATTAGCAGTGGTAGTGTCTCCCAACCATGACTTTAAACAAATTCTTTCTTGAACTTTTATTAAAGTAGCATTAAAGAATATTTCACCTCTGGGGGACAAAAAAATCACCCAGAAACACAGATATACGGTCAGTTTAGTGTTATGGCTAACATGTTACCAAACACAAATACAAAGCAGCATGAACATCCCATAGTGTCACCTTTCTGTCCACTTGAATGAGTCAATAATTTAGCCTTCTTTTAGCTCTGGTTTGGTCTCCACCAAGTCCTTTAAAATATCTTGCTCTTTAGCTTCTAAATGTCATCTCTTCCCTGTTTGGTTTAGGATAATTAGCATACACAGTACTCACCTTTCTTGAACTGCTCAAGTGGGCTGCTTATGTGTGGTAGGGGAAAAGACTCAACCAAGTAGTCTATGCTAAGGCGTCCAAAACAATGAGCTAAAAGAAGCTATGAGAGGCTAAACATGGCTTTAAATTGGCAGTTGAATTCAGTGTTAAAGGGGAACTGCATTGATTTCAAAATTTGTGAACAGGTCTCAGGGAGTACTACTGCATATGTGAAAAGGGTTGATAAAAACCTTTTGTTCCTTTAGAAAGAGCTGTGTAAGGTCTTGGTACAAGGATTGGGGCTGAAGACTACAAGTTATAAAATGAAAAATGTTTGGCCATGAGGAGTTAGATAGAAGTGGGATTACCAGACATTTTTAGCCCGCTCCTTATTTCTGCTTAGGGCTAGCATTTTGAGGCTACATCATCTGCTTCTAGCAGCTACTAGACTCTTGGCCATGGATGTATAAAGAGAACTGGATACGGCATTGGAGGCAAGGACCTGGTCGTTTCTATGAAAGTTGCTCTGTGGTGCATGAAGCCAAAAAACTTTGACTTTCCAGGTGTAAAATTTGGCTTAGCAAGCTAACTTCTGCTGGCCAAGTCGGCTACTTCTAGTTTAGCACTCCACTACCTTGAATGAGGATGAAATGATTTAAACTTGCAGCTATCCCAGACTTTCGAAATGTTATCGGACCACATGGATCAAAGCCTGATGGTGAAATGTCATTTCATGGAGTTGTGATGCTCAAAAATATATACAAAGGTCTTTTTCACAACGTAAGGCTATGGGAAAATGTTTTAGGCCCAATGGCATCACATAGTTACATAGTTTGGCCACTATGTCAGATTGGCTTCGAGGTCCAGCTCACGTCCTGGGGGCTTGCTGTTAGCAAGTTGCAATATGGGTAATGTAGGCGCCAGGTTTTGACAAGAAAGAAGAATGCATGGAATGAAAAATATCTCTGGTTCTGCTGCAGTAAAGTGGTGTCTTTTTTAACTGCTCATTGTGAGTCTGACAATGTATAGAAGTGTAATGCTACATCAATGCACTACTCTTTTAATGTAAAAAAAAATTTGCTTAATTAATGCTGGCTTAATCTTTTAAAAACCCAATAATCCTATTAAATCTCCCTTGAAGCTTATTTACTTCAAAGTTATACATAAAACATTTTATATCTGCTTGTTCCAGTGCTTTAGTGAGGCTATATCACCCTTACACTGCACATCATTTTCAAACCCAAGACACATATCAAATGGAAACATGCTTTATTTTAAACTCGTTTCCCTGTAATTCCACATGATATATTTGGGAAAATCTTACCTGTGTAACTTCCAGTATGTTTGGAGTGATCAGCAGGGTAGAAGAAATTTGCATTTTCTTCAAATGAAATGAAATGTGAGTTTGTGATGTTTAATTTAGGTTCACAGCATGCAATGTGCTTTTCAGAGTTTGTGCTTTGTTCAGATGATATTATGAGACCACATGAAGTATACAGCCTGATATGGTAAAATGCCACACATTTCTCTGTTTGTACTCTCTGGCTGTATGAGCCGTGTATAATAATAGCTGTAGCAATAATAGCTGATCTTTAAACAATGATTAAGTCTCCTAGTCTAGGATTTTCCTTTAATGCTTGATGAATGAATGTGATGAATGTTGGATACATGAAGATGAAGGATGATGACGGATGATGATAGATGAAGCTCTGGGGAGGGGGTTGAACCAGTGCAGGACAGTATTGAGGAATCTAACAACTGCACAGCTCAAGTATTCATGTCATTACAAATTTTGAGCTCTTCCTGAAAAAACAAAAGTCATACGTGTGGTTTCAGATTAATTTCTTGTTGTGATGTTGCAAAGCATTATCAGTTATCTGGTTTCCAATTCATACTTCATGCGGAAAGATTCTTCGCTTTGCAACTGTTTCAGAAACCATGTATGTGACAAGACCACACACGATCTGCTGATGCTGTGCTCACCACTGTTCAATACCCGTGAAGAATGTTATCTATTCTTATCTATTCATAACTGAAAAGCTACGCTGAGGCGCCTGGTCAAGGTTGAGGGGACTCCCCCTCCCTTCAGGCACACAGTGGAACAGGCCAAAACAAAAGATTCTGGTTGTAAACAGACTGGAAGCAGCTGACTGTGAGGAATGGTTTTCTCTTTGTGTGTGTTTGTGTGAGTCCTTTTGAATCAATGAAGGCATGAAAGTGGAAATAGTCCATGTGTTTTCCTGTTTGCTCATGCGAGAGGGGAAACAATTGATTCTTATTACAGAAATGGAGACTTTATGTGCAAATAATATAAATGGTATATGTTGACTGTTAGCCTGCATTTCTTATTGGTTATACAGAGGAACCAAATGAAAATACAGTATAGTTTGATGAGCTGAGCTGGGCAACAAAGCAGACATATGTTAGTGTATGTTAGTGTTGAAACATTAGTCAATTAACCAATTAGTTGATAACCAGAAAATTACTTGACAACAATTATTATAATCTCTTATAATGCCTGTCACTGGATGCAGCTTTTCCAGTGTGTGAATTTTGCAGATTTCTTTTTTTGTTTTTCATTATTGTAAATTATTTCTTTAGGTTTTGGACTGTACCGAAAAGAATAGCAATTTGAAGATCTCCTTTTGATCTCTGGGTAATCAGAATGAACCCTATTTTTTCAATGTTTCTGCAACTTATAGTCTAATTACTGAAAAAATAAAGTCATAAGTTGTAGCCTTAGGTATGTTACATATATATAAAACCAGGCTGTTCTCATGCACTGTTTGTACAAATACCTATGAAAAGTGATACACCAGAATTTGTATAACCAATGTAATCATTAGCCTGTAATAAGTTTATGACACACATGATCAGGTAATCGATGACCGGTGATCGTCTGCAGTTTATGTCCCGTGTAAAACCAGATGAGCTTGTAACTTTACTTGCTTAAGCCCAACCTATAAAACTTTACTTGCCTTAACCCAGCCTGCATAACTTCACATAAAGTATGTAATATAACGATGCCCAACTATGTTTCTTTTCCTAAACCTACCCAGCTTAACTTGCTTAAACCTAACCTATGAAACTTTACTTGCCCTAACCTAACCTACATAGCTTTACATCAAGTACATAATGTGACGACACCCAACCATGTTTTTTTTTTTTTTTTAAACCTAACCTTCTTAACTTGCCTAAAGTAATCTACATGACTTTACTTGCCTAAACCTATCCTTGCTTGAATCTAATGTAATAAACTTTACTTGCCTTCACCCAGGCTACATAACTTTACATCAAGTTCGAACGTAACAATGTAACTGCAACTTGCCTAAATCTAACCTCAGTAATTTTACTTGCGTGAACCTAAAAATTGTAACTTGCTTAAACCCAACTTATGAAACTTTACTTGCATTAACCCAACCTACATAACTTTAAATCAAGCACGTAACGTGACGATGTCCAACCATATTTTTTTTCCTAAACATAACCTACTTTACTTGCCTAAACCTACCCTCTGTAACTTGACTTTGTTAAACCTAACCTATGTAGCTTTACTTGCCTAAACCTAACCTTGATAACTTGACTTGGTTAAATCTAACCTAGGTAACCTTACTTGCCTAAAACTATGTAACTTTTGATAAAGTACACAACTTTACATCATGTCTTGTGAGGTAACTTATTTGTTGGATATCATGTGAACAAATGTTTGAGGATTCGTTGATCAAACAAATGACATAAAACAGTAAACAAAAATGTTGTATTTCCAGTTTGACTAACAGTAATAGGTGCACATGTCAATGTCAATATATTATGTATGTGTTTTAGTGCATGTTTGTATGTGAACACAAGGGACAGTGACAGAGGGTGCCTGTGTTTATACATGTGTGTGTGTGTGTGTGTGTGTGTGTCTGCGTGCAGGTGTGTGTGTGTGTGTGTGTTTGACTTATAGCTTGAAGCAGCAGCCATTCAGCAGATCAGTCCTTCCTGGCTTTGTTCCATTGTCGCATAGTGCTCCAGTGAAAAACCTCTGGGTCTTTACAGCATTCACAGTCAATATTGACACCTCTAATGGAACCACAGGCTGACCTGAGCTGCAGACAGTATCCTCCCATGATCACTGACACTCCCTTTAGAGACAGTTCAGATTCTGGATCAGCCTTTGAAATAGGCATGACAGAGCATTACAGTGTCTCTATGGGAAAATTAAATTACATTTTCATTTTTGCCATCATCCCTACTGGCTATGGTATTATTTACTCTTATTGTCAAGATCTGAGGTTGCAACAGCAGCAGTGCTCGCTTTTGTTTCTGCCCTGTTGCATTAGCAGACAGTCAGAGAGTTTGTAAACATACTGCCATTACGTAATATAGTAAACTTCAAGGATTAGTGTGTAGGATTTAATGGCATATAATGCAGATTGCAACCTACTGAAACTTCTCCTATGTGTTAAGCGTGAACCCCTAGTTAGGATTCCCTTGGCATTTCTTGTTCAGGAGACTTTTACTGGGTGCTGAATTATCTGCAGAGGTCTTTTCCACCCCAGAACAAATGGATTTAAACTAGTAAAATCACTGAATAAAGAAGTTGCACATTATAAATCAGTGGGGGCTGCTAACTACAGTGGCCAACATGAAAAAGCAAATAGCCCTATCCGTTCACATCTACTGTCGAAACATAGCAGTGCAACATGGCGATCTCTGTAGACAAAGACCCGCTCCTTATGATAGATATAAACAGCTCATTCTAAGGTAAGAAAAACATGATGATTCTTAATATATTACATTCCATTTCTGCTGATAAACTCTCCTAAGTCCTACACACTGGACCTTTAACTTTACAGTATTTGGAAGAGAAAAGCATGGGCACACAGACTGCCAACTGTAATCATCAGTTCAGTTTTGCAGACCAAACAATCATACTTCCTAGTTTAGTTCTGATTTACCATAATTGAGTGTGGACACAGTTTTTCTGTGCAATTATAGATTATGAACATTTCCAGTGTGTTTACTTTCTGTTCCACCTCCAGATAAGTGGTTTCGACAAGGTTCAGCTTTATTGCCTTTATACAATACAGGATTGCACAGTTGAGTTCAGCTCCCTCCATGCTACACACACACAGAAATTATATTAGTGAGACAAAGAAATTACATTAGAACAGAAAATACACATCTGGCTAAGGTGGGTGTACAACCTGTGTGATCATCTGACTGCTTCCTGTTACTACCTTGATAATGAAGTCTTTTGTAGCAATGTCGCAAAGTCCCCAGCCCTAAGGGTGAGACACCCCAGGTGAAAACTTTTTTTTTTTTTTTTTTTTTTTTTTTTAATACAATGGTCAATTTTGAGATTTTGGGCTGTTTTGCTTCCATAACATGTATAAACTAGTGAAAAGAAAACATCCAGAATACACATTTAGGTGTTTATTTTAGTTCAGATTAACATAAAAAATGCATATTTAATTAGATAATGCCTCATTTGATTATTTACACATAACATTTCAGAAAACTTGCAATACAAAAATAAGAAGTAACCATCTGGTGAGGTTTCATGGTGATATCCATTTGCTAAAAATTTAACTCTATCCATTTTCATCTGCTTATCCAGGGTGGGGTCGCAGGGGCAGCAGGCGAGCAAAGAGCCCCAGACATCCCTCTCCCCAGCAACGCTTTCCAGCTCCTACTCAGGGACCCTAAGGTGTTCCCAGACCAAATGAGTTATCTAATCCCTCGAGCATCTTCTGGGTCTGCCCTGGGGCCTCCTGCCACCTCCAGCAGGAGCCGCCAAGGAGGCAACTTAATCAGATGCCCAAACCACCACAACTGACCCCTTTCGACGCGAAGGCGCAGCAGCTCTACTCTGACCTCCCTGCAGATGTTTGTGTTCCTCACCCTATCTCTAAGGCTGAGCCCAGATACCCTACGGACGAAACTCATTTCGGCTGCTTGTATCCGCAGTCTCATTCTTTTGGTCCCTACCTAGAGCTCATGGCGAGGGTTGGGTCATAGATGGACCAGTAAATCACCTGCATCCTGCAGAAACCACACCAAACTGCCTATCCATCTCATTTTTGGTCTACTAATGTTTAGATTTTACAATACATATCTTTAAAGATAATGTTCTCAGATTAAGTTTTTTTTTGTCACATTCTATGCAACAAAATCTAAACTTCAGTAACACTTACATACACAAATTTTTCTAGTTTTATTTCTGTCTATGTTCTGAGGGGTTTTGGCATTGTTCATATATCACTGATAGCCAATTTATACAACATTTTATTCCTAAAAATATTACAGAAATAGTTTTTTTTAAACGTTGTTGACAGTATTTTCTGATTTATGAAGTGATAAAAAGAAATATCCCAAATTCAATCCAAGATATCCAGATATTTGTTCTGAAAATATATGCAAATCAGCACATATTTAATTATATATTGAAGGATATATTTTCAGAAAATGTGTAATATCATAAATAATTGTCTTACTGTAAGTAATCAACTTTTACCCTATTCACTGGGGTGCCGCCCTTTAAAATTACTAAAATGTAATGATAATCATAAAAGTAATAGTAATAATTCATGCATAATAGCAAAGTTTCTCATGCAAATCTTAGATTACAGTGAATTCAGTTTCAGGACTTGTCAGACACAACCAGTCTGATCAATTGTACTGTAAATATGTCATCAATCAAACTGCGTCATATCCATCACATCAGCCTTGACAACAACAAGACTGAACCCTGTGTCATTTTTAATAAAAGGTCAATACTGGTGCAGTGTTGGCCTGGCCCTTCTGTCCAGCACCCAAATGACTCTTGATTTAAAGCCGGCTCTGCCTGCCAGCTGCCTAAATATCCTGAAAAGTGGACACATGACTGCCTGGATAAGATACCTGTAAATCAAGCACCACTCTGTTCTCAAGAGCTCCCACTTCGCTGATACCTCTCTGCCTCTACTGGACTCTATCCCTGAGTCTGTCCATCCTCATCTTCCTCTCCTTATTCCACTCTGTCACTGTCCATATTCCTCTATCTCCTCCCTTTCACATTCTCTGTGTATGCTCGCTCTCACCCTCTGCATTTCTCTTCCTCCTCTCTTTCAACCCACTCCTTTCTATTTATCTCATCCTCACAGCCGGGCGTCCATTCATCCTGAATCACCGCCTAAGTGCAGCGTAAAAGGACGACAACAAAATAAATAAAAAAAATCAAGACAGCATGAAAACAACTGGCATCACGCAGCCTCTCCAGATGATATCAGCTTTTATCTGTGAAAGGAGGCATTAAAAATCCACTAACTCCTCACCCCTCCCTCCCCCCTTCCCCCGTGCCTTTCTCTCTGAAACTTCTGTTTCTATTATAAGACTTTCATTTTCACAATGAGCAAGAGGTAATCACCTATCATATTTCCTTCTTGCATTCTTCACCCCCAGTGTATTTTAAGCTGCAATGCCTGCTGCTGACTTCCTTCTCATTTCCACTTTTCCATTACCTTGTTGACGTGTCTGTTAAACCGAAACTGTCAAACTACTTTTGGAAGATGTACAGTTTAAACAAGCAACAGCATTCAGGAAAATTATTTTTAATTGGTAATTAGTTATTTATTGCAAACTGCAGAAACAAGCTTCAACAGAATACCTTGTGCTGTAACATGTGCTGTCATTTACCACTGCTGACATGCATTTGAAAGCTACAGTTTTTTATATAAAGTTGACTGTGTTGTTTTGCATCAGATGTTGCATTATTAGTGGCACCTCCAGAAAATTTTCATAGGGGGGCCAGATGGGGCCACTGAAATCTTGGGGTGGCACACCAAAACTAAAAGCCATAATTGGATTTCAGTCCTGTTCTTCTCTCTAAAAGAGACAAGTATACAGCTTTAATTTGAAGGAGTACATTGATTGTAAGGAACAAAACCTTTACTGGGAACAAACCCTCTTAAGTTTAGGGGAGACTTGTGGGTACCCATAGAGCCCATTTTCATTTAGTTATCTTGAGGTGAAAGGTCAAGGGACCGCTTAAAAAATGGCCATGCCAGTTTTCCCTTTGCCAAAATTTAGCCTAACTTTAAAACATTATCTAGTTACCTTTCTAACAAGTTATGTCAATGGATGTCTTAGGTTGTCAAGATACCACTACCTAGCATTAGAATGAGTTTTTTTTTACCAGGGGAAGCCAGTTGAGGGGGGCAGGCAATTGTATCACTGTGGCACAGCCCCCCCTACCCCCCCTTGGAGGCGCCACTGCGCGTAATTAGACCTTATGCTCTTTACAAAGAGTGTATGACAAGACAGGCTAGCAATGCTTGGGAAGACAAGTTCTAGGAAAAGAATGTCCTAGTCAGTATATTTCAGAGGAGGCTGAAGGTTTTGGCAGAAAACTGTAGTGACTAGTAAAACTGGCAAGAACTCTTCAAAGCTGAGCAGATTTTGCAGGAGCAAATAATTAGGATTTTAAAAAAAAAAACATGCAGTCAGCAGGTAGATCTCTGGTTCAAATAAAAACTTGAAGACTATCGGCTCTTCGTGGCACATGATGGATCCACCAGTTGATCAGGCGAGGTTGACAAATTAAAATAAAGGACTTGTGACAACAGAAAAGTGATCTCATTTCTCTGTGGTGTCATCCTGAATATTTTCTAAACCGTATTGATGTTGAGAATACAATAATGTAAAAAGGCAATCATTGATCAAATCAGTATCACTGTCTGTCTTTCTTCCCATCACTCACCCCTCCCACACCTGATGAAGCTGTTGCTGCTCGTCCTAATGGCCCCCAAGCGTTTTTAGGATGTTTCATGGATGAGCTCACTGGCTCTTGAGAAGGAGCCTCTTTGGGCTGTTGCTGCCTGCCACCAAAGAATAGATCAAATGTGGGATGCACACAATGCAGTCAACGATAAACTGGAGCCAATTATTATCTTTGTTTCTCCGCCCCAGGGGCCCCGGTGGGCTGGCTCGACCCGGGCGCTGGGATGGGCGAGGGGTGGAAGTGGGTATATGGTGATGTGTATGTGTTGGTTGAAGAGGGGGTTGTTAAGAGTGCACAGTGCAGCGAATCAAACGCCCCTGGGAAAAAATCTGACGCCCGACGCTCCAGTCACCATAAAAACATCATGAAGCGAGGCCCCGGCTTCTCTTTTTCTTTTTTCTATTTCCATAAGAGCAAGCTGGCTATTAACTATTAAGAGGCCAATCCGCCGAGCAGACTGTTGCCATAGAAACGAGCAATAAAGGAGTCTGGGAGAATGAGTCCTCTGGGGGGAAGTGCAAGCGAGGTTGTGCTCAAGGTCATGTTTGCGCTGACCCCCGCGGCCTTGTTACAATATATATGACCCATTTATGTCTCCATCCACTGTTGCGGCTGACCTTGGTGTTTACGAGGCCGCCGCAGCAGAAAAGGCCATCATACAATTGGCCTGATTCATGTGACATGTCGGCTAAACAACGGGCTTGTTACCCCCGACACACCCGCCTCGCTAGCTCGTAGCGGTAGCTATATATCTGCTCGCTAAGATGTATTAGCTTTGAGCTCAAGGCGTTATTTTGACAGGTAGATTTAGTTACCTGTTAGGATCGATACAAGCTCCTGTACCAGTTAACGGACGCGGTGCTTCATATATGTTGGTGACATTTTCCAAAATGACATTATAGATTTTGTAGAGCTCAAGCTCCATTATGAAAGTTTTTCATATCAAAAGGCTATTAAATTAATAGAAAATACTATAAATCATCACTGTGACCCATCCTGTTGATGCCTAAATCCACCTTTTTCCTTTTCATTGGCGCCTCAGTGATATCAGAGAAGTTTTGTTTTGTGTAAACCACTTCCTGTGACCCGCACTAGGCTGGTTGTGCACCAAGGAAGCAGGAGATAAAAGGCCGGTATTGCCAAATGTTCAAAAACAGTAAACATCAGTGTTGCCTTTTGTTATGGCAGATCGTCAGGGTTCAGTTTCTGCTTCCTCGACGCCTGTGGAGGCTCTGCGGATGCCGGTTACCTCAGCCTCAGGCAGGATGACAGCTCATCAAGATGACTGACAAGTGTGTGAAAGTGTGGGACTAACGATACACTCCTTATCTGAAGCTGAAAAGTTGAAATTGTAGTTTTAAGAGTAGGAGACATTTTATACTGCTGTGGAGGAGTGACTTTGCTGCATTTGTTGGTTTTGTCTTAATTAACAGAGTCTCATTTTGTGTTGAATTGTCATGATCAATCATTGCCCCTTGCGGTCAGCGGCGTGGTGCAAGTTCTGGAAAAAAAAAAAAAAGGAAATGTTTAAGATGTTTTTTTCATTCATTTTGGACAGACAGTAGTGCCAGTGTCAAAGAGGCAAAATCCTCTTGCTGAGGATTGAATTAGCATTTGCCCACTGGCAACTTTGGTCAACAATTTTCATCATAAACATAAGCAACATTTCAAACACTTCTGTATCACACTGAACAAACACTTCATCAAAAGGCAACAGGTCACACGGGCCGTAAAAACTAAAAAGCATCTGTTATTCTACGAAATTAGAAACATTCATCAACCCGGTGATCATCTGGGTGATGCTGTCGAATGTGCAATAGCATGTTGGATGTGTTTTCATTCACACACCCTAATATGGTGAAGCAATCCTGACAAACCATCCTTGACTAATACACAGCTTTGTCTCTGTTGCTGTTGTAGCTGATCGGGAACCCGCACATGGGTCTGACCATGACCTCTGTACTGTGATGGTTCAGTAAGAATACACAAACTGTTACAGCCCCAGTATGCAAATATTCATTCTTTTACTGAAAATAAACTTCAGAAGAAGGTCTTTTATTTTCTGGAGGAGCACAATTGAAGTTGCATCCAAAGTTTCAGAGTGCTGTTGATGGAAAAATTTGGAGTTCCTTTGATGAATTGAATTACAGAAAATGAAGTCATGCCTGCAGAATGGTTAAGGGTTTTGTCAATGAAGGTCAAGCTTAAAAGATTAAAATTGGTCTGTTTATGTGACTTTAAATCGAGGCTTTCAAACCTCTTTGCTTTCTCTTCTGGGCTGCCAGTGGTCTGACAATGTTTTTGGTATGTTTTAGTATTTTAGAATATAAAAATGTGAAATACATTTTTAATCATTTTACCTTGGCCCAATTCATTTTTGTAGATGGTTTTGGGCTGCTGTTATTGTATTTAAGCTGCCACTTAAAATCATTTTTAGGCTGCTGATTTTATGTGGTTCTTACTGTCAATTTCCCAATAGATCAACAATACCTTTTGAGAAATATTTTTATTATCTCATGAGTTTTTCCTCAGAAGAAAAAGCCACAAACACAGCTAGTATTCTGCTTCTACTTTGCTGCTGAGCAGTCTTTGCTATGATGTTCCTGCACTGCATTCTTCAGACATCACCTGTCAGTCAAGCAGTGTGGGCGGTACTGTGACATCTATACACTTTGTCAGATGAGATGCAGCACAATTAGCATCAATGTCATCTGAAACTGAGGGCTTACAAGAAGACCTCCACGCTAAATGACAAAATCAGTTGTTTCTCATCATCTTCCAAATTGACCCATACGAGAACATTATTTGTCACATTACTTGTCACTGCCTTCCAAACTAGTCACAAATGACTTTTACAAAAGTTATTCATGTGACAGTTTTCCATCATTATTCTGGTGCCTGCAGTTTTGTCAGTTGAACATACTGTTGCTGGTAGCAACTGCTGCAGGCACAGTTCTTAGATCCAGGACACATGCCGCGTCTTTTACCACCTGGAAAACACGAGGTTGGGCGCTGGGTGCTGCTCTTGTGTCAACTTTAAAGAGTGCAACTATAGAGCGCCTGACATTGCTAAGCGACCATAACTTACTTTGCAGAAATCCAGTTGTTGTTTTATTTAGTGTGTAAGTTATCCGTGGGACAGATTGTAAAGCTCTGGGTAGCCCTGCACTGAAATGATCATCTTCTCTTCCATATTTACCATACACTGATATTTACAGAAGAAAGGAGTGTTATCTTCTGAGTGCAATTGGTTGCTCCTAATGAAGCAGGAGAATTTTTGCACATCGCGACAGTGTTACTCTTGCTTTTAAGCGCCCCTTCCATGCATCTACATTGCCAACAATGGATTCAAGGGCACAAAAAACACGGCATGTGTACGGCCTAAAACAGTTTAACTAGTGTTAGTTAGCTCATGTGTTGCTTATGCAACATTCTATATATGTATAAAACTACTGTTGAGCTAACACTTTAATCTTTTCACTTTTTTCGCTTGTAGGGCTTATGTATATTTACTAGATTGTGTTACACTTCATATGGAGAATGACCTAATACTTGGTTTCTTCCTGGCATGACGGACAATGTCACTAATGTAACACTTTTGTCAGCCTCATTTCCTCGTTACTGTGCTATTTCATTTTTACAATACCATGGATCTAAGTCTGATTTATATTATCTTATCAAATTCTGGGCGGCATGGTGGTGCAGTGGTTAGCATTGTCACCTCACAGCAAGAGGGTTACCGGCTCAAATCCAGGGTGGGGAAGCCCTTCTGTGCCAGCTTTGAAAGTCCTCCCTGTCTCATCATAGGTTTTCTCCAGGCACTTAATTGGTGACTCTAAATTGCCGTAGGTGTGAATGTGAGTGTGAATGGTTGTCTGTTTCTATGTGTCAGCCCTGAGATATTCTGGTGACTTGTGCAGGGCGTACCCCGCCTCTCACCCAGTGTCAGCTGGGATAGGCTCCAGCCCCCCGCGACCTCCAACAGGATAAGTGTTTAAAAAAAAAAAAAAAAAAAAAGAAGAATCATTTCCTTATTTGTAATCCCGATCATTGAATTTATTTTCATTTCAGCAGACATAAAACACATAATTTCCTGTGTGTCAGTGTTTCCATCTTGATAGCTCCTAAATGGTGTAGTCATATCCTATTTCCACACTACATAATAATACTAAGAAGGTTTTATAGTTTGTCACACTGGAAAATTACAAATGCATTGCACAAAGGACATTTAAGAGCAACTGACAGCTACTAAACACTAAAACTGTGAGTGGTGGTGAAACAGGTTCAGGAAGAATAAAAACTATTAAATCTTTGGAGAGACATTTGGCTTTTTCTTGGTGAAATTGAATTGGCAGCAGCATCCCAGGTTACTGTCTAGGTAACATCCATTGGTATACATGATACAGAAAAACACACTTGTTTGCATACTAGCTGCAAAACACAGTTTAAAATGACAGTATAGAACATATCACATATTACAACTAGTATGTATGGAACTGGACAACATACAAGTATTTTGAGAGGTGAGGCGTTCAACTCACAGTATAATACAGTGCAATTCAGCACCACCACAAACTACATCCTCCAGTTTGAACAGAAAATGATTATAAATTTCATAAAAGAAGTATTTATTGCGGGGCTGTTTAATTAGACTGCATTAGATTTGGCTAGGTACCTAATTGGCACTTAAACCTTTTAAAGTTATGTGTTTGATTAAAAATGTTCATATCCATCACAGATCATACGTAGTAAAATCACAGATCATAATGCTGACAGTTCCATTTAACACCCTTCATATTTAGATGACAGAAATTTGAGGATATGTTCATTGGGTTCATATAAACAATTTGAATATCCTCATAAAACCGCTTTTAGGAGCAGAAATATTCCCTCCAATATGAGACTCTTCATATTGGAGGAATATTTCTGCCACTGATGTGGAAAGTGTAGTTTACTGTGCTGCGTCTGGTGATAAAACTGCTCGGGAAAAAAAAAAAAAACGGTTCCCTGAACGTTGCAGTAAAGTAGTTTTGATTCAATGTTTTTTTGACAGGTTTTAGAAGCTCTTTCCTCAGTAGCTTGACGCATAAATTCTCTCTCTTTCCATCCTTATATGTCTCTGTCTTTGAACACAAACACACACATCCTCCCACTCGCTACCACACACATTCCTGACTTCATTTTCTCCATTGACGTACTTTAATTTCCTTTATTTCCAGTAGATTTTCTTAGATTCATGGCTTCATTTTGTGTTTTTGTTGTTTTGATTAGATCATTTTCTTTTGTGTACAATTTTCATACATCATATCTTTGTTTTTCCAGCATGCAGTTAAACTGCTCTGAATAAAAACTCGAAAACAAATATCAAAGATGCATCTTCATACTAAGTCTTGACAATCAAAGCGATTAATCCCCAGTTTGTGTGCCCCCCCCTCCCACCCCTGACCCTCCACTTCACTTTCCCACCATTCCCCCTGAGGTTGCAGCGCAGCATGGGTCCCAGCTGCATGGAAGCAAGCCTGAGTGCATCTCGCCGTTGCCATCGCAACCTCATAAGCCACAGGCGTCTCTGGGTGCCGAGCATGAGGATATATGTTGTGTTTACACAGAGAAAGAGCAATGTGGTGATTAAAAAAGAAGCAGAAAACACACACTCATATACACACGGACAGACGGCACAGAAAATGACAACGCTTCATTTGGAAATTCAAAAGCTGCATTCAGAGCGGGGAGATGTCGAGCCCGGGTGTCATTTTGTATGAATAATTCCTTTTATTTGATTATGCACTTTCAAAAGTTGGCTCTTTTGATCAAAACGGTGTCAGGCTGTTCACAGGTGCGGCGGCGTCCTTGTAGCACTGTATTTCATGGGATTCTGTATTTGAAGAGTTCTATTCCAAAATGCTTTAAATTCACTCTGGGGAAGCATACATAAAAGTTAGCATTCAGTTTTTCTTAAACACAGAGAATCCAGTTTGTTAAAGTGTAAAACTGCCAGGGTCACAGCCTTTATAAACTAGCTTTAATTTTCCCTGTATGTGCCTCTAGTCATTGCATTGCAATGAGAGGCACGTTTCACTAGAAGTTTGCTGGTTCAAATTGTACCATTAATCAGCACAAGTCAAGTGAAAGACAAACATTGTCCTCACAAGCTGTCAAAGGCTACAGTCAGACTGCAGGCAATGGCCAAAATCAGATTATTTTTCTTTTTTTTTCTCATATATGAGTAAGATTTGTTTGTTGTCGTTGTTATTGTTGTTTCTAGAGCAGTGTGAACAGCACAAATCAGATGGATCTGATCTTTCCTATTCATATGCGGTCCAGTTACAGGTCTAATTTTATTTAAACGAGACCTCAGTGTGAACAGTCATATCGGAATTCATGTGACTTTTACATCACTCACAGATGGGTGGCATAAACTTAGTGTCTTGCTGCGAGAGTCCCGTGGAGAGGCATTGGCAGATGCAGTTAAAGGTAGCTATTGACATCCTGAAATTTGGATAAAATCTGTGTCAGTGAAGTCATTCATGTCACAATTCCAACACTCCTGGTTCTGGCCCCACATCCACACACACCTCAATACAGAAGTACGTAGCAGCCATTGCTTAACACACACAAAAAAAACATACTGGAAAATTTCAATTAAAAGCCTGGTCCTAATTAATTGCCCAGTCAAATTGCCTGGTGTGGCGACAGATTTTAACAAATAAAGGCCTGTCTCGATTAAACGCCTAGTCTAGTTGCCAAGCAGTTCATTTTAATAGAAGTTCTTGGATGTTTAAAACCAGGTTGTTGGCTATCCACTTGAGCTAATGTCTGTTAGCTGCTTTGATTGCGCATACAAATATAACCATGAGCACTAAAGAAAAATGTAATCATTCAGATTTACTAGCATAGTAAACAAGAGAGACCAAAAAATGGAGCGGTCATAAAGTCAGAATATGTGTCTATTCTTCGATTACTTGGTAAGTTATTCATATTCCTCTATTCTGTGAGGGTCCACTGAAGAAAAGTTAAGTGTTTTTCATAAAGATTAATCCAAGTGAGTATTGTTTTACCAGGAAAAAGCGTTGTTGTGTCAGTATGCCAGGTGCCGTGAAACAATCGTAACTCTGTCTTGGAGCTAAATGAAATGAATGAATTATGACGAATATGTTATTTGAAGCCTAATATTTATACCAGTAATATTCATACAGGTTTATATGAACAATTTGATTGTATTTTTTTTTCAGTCTTTGCTGAGCAACAGTTTTGTATGAAAGGAATGAAAGGCCTGTCCCATAGAGACGTCTGTCCTAAATATAGGCCTGTTGATTTCAGTGATTTAAGAACATAATAGCCTGGGCTATCAAATAATAAAGCACCTTCTTGCACCTCGGCCAACTTTCCACATTTTAAAGACATACTTCATCCCCAAAACAATCATTTATATATCAGTTACTCACCTTGTGTTATGTTGTATTCATGAAGAAAACTTTCACAGCTCTTCCCCACTCATTTGTCGGCCAGGAGTTCTGTTGTCATTTCTGGGATTTTAATGGAATGCACCAGAAGAGTACAAATGTACATGCTTGCCCAAGCACACTGCTTGTCCTACTCAAGAGGTTTGGTGACAATACCTCCAAAACATGGACGTACTGAGCATCAGTTTAAAAAAAAGACACTTGGATTATATTGCACGAGTCGTGCGAGAGTGTGTAAATGGAAGTTTTGATATAGAAATGCTGCTGTTAAATGTGGCCCCCATTTACTGCAATTCATCAAGCATTTTCTCTGTTTTTGGATTCTCTGTTCACTGAAGAGGCATGCAAGAAAAACTAAACTTTCTTCACTAATTCAACGTAACATAGGGTAAGTAATTGTTATACAAAATATTATTTGGGGGTGGAGTGCTCCTTTAAAGGTGTAGTTCTGCTGTTTTATTTGTGTTGAGTTGATGGAAATCTTACCCATTTATCCCCCAGTCCAATCAGAGTCACTGTATTCTTATCAACACAAACTGAAGAAAGAAAGTGAATACACTGCAATTATCAGAGGATGAACATGTTGATGATAAGCCACTTAGCAATCAGGGCCTCTTAATAAGTATTTATTGGAAGCTAATAGGCTTCAGGCTCATGACTATGCAACCATTAGCAGGTAATTGCTAATTAATTAGCTTTGCACACTCATCCAATTAGAGAAATATGAGGCCATTAAGGAATAACCGATCGGTCTTTAGTGTCAAGTATGCAAATAAATGTTTACTCATTAGGGGGAAATCTATCCAAGGAAAATTATGGGGTAGTGTTGGGAGTTTTTGTCCAACTTGGCAGGGTAAATAAAAGACTTGATTGCCTTCAAGTCAAAACAAAACTGTAAGCATCTATTTCGGAGATATTTTGCTTCCTGAATTCATCAGTTTGCATTTCAAAAGATGTCTTTAGTCCTCACTAAGGAAATATTTTCAAAGGTAATTGTTGAATTGACTCCTGACTTGAAGTTTTCATTAATCTGCTTGAATTTTGTGTGAGTGTTTTTGTTTGTGCCTTGTTTTGTTTTCCTCCAGCTTTGGATATCTCAATTTACAGTGCAGCTCTTAGTCTGCTCTCACAGGCAGCTCTGCTGTGGGTTTTCAGCGTAACGCCGCACTGAACATTTAACAAAACCTGAATAGGAACGACTCTTTCATTCAGCACAAACGGAGACAAAAATACTACTGAGCGCTGGCTGCTGGGGGAGAGACAGAAGACGCAGTGAGGAAAGTAAAAGCAGAGCACGGTTCAGTGGAAATGTGACAAGGAGGCGACAGAATGAGAAGTTTTTGTTTCAGTGAACTACTTCGATACAGTTTTCAGCCTCTGCAGCTGCAGATATACTGTATGTCATGTTGTCTGCTTTAAAAAAATGAAGGAAAACATACAGAGAGTGTTGTTCACTTCCCATACTTGGATAGTTCATAGTGGAATCATGGGTGAAATAATGAATATTGCATGATGAAATTTAATCACAGCTCAGTAGAACTGAATCAAATCATCAGTAATAATAACATTTCTAGAAAGAGCCCAAACACTACATCAAATAGATATGTTTCACATTAATTTTCCTGTACTGAAGACACATCAGTCCTAAAAAAATGGCTGAAAAGTTTAAACTGCCCTGCGGCATGTTCAGTGAACGACATGTTTCCATGTGTGCAACAAGCTTTGAGGTACATTTTCTCTCGTTTGGTGGTGTGTCAGAGATATACCCAATCACCAGGGAAGTATATATAACCCACATTCTTGTAGATCTTTATCTACTGTACGCAGAATTTTTGTTTTATTTCACACTTGCCTTAGCAAAGTGTGTTTTCCATGCCCCTTTTAATTGAATTAAGCTGTATTGACAGGTAGTGTGTCTGTGTAAGACAACAGGGTGTCCCACGCACCATTGTTTCTGTTTTAATAAATGTTTTTGCTACGTTTCATCAGAGCTGAATGCAGCCCAGGTGTGGGCAATCTGCACTGTATCAAGTGGGATTGAGAGACAGACAAAAGAATGTGATTTATCTTTGTATTTGGTGTTTTCTCTTTCTTATCCAACACTAGTAAGAACAAGTGTAGTGTTGTAAAAGTGTTCTATGTTTGAAGCCTAAATGAAAAATGTCTTGTTGCTAACTGACATGACAGCTTGTTTTGTTTCTTTCTAATATCAGTGATGTTATGACCTGGAGGTATTCAAAAGCTGCTGTTTCCTTCATCAGAGCTTTATCCTCAGGCTGCAAGAACTCAGTCTTTGTGATGTTTTCTTTGCTCAATTATGACTTTGCACTGTAAAGTAAAAAGTAGACCTCTGACCCAGGACTGTACTACTTTTGGTGCTTCAAACCTTCCCAAACTGCTACATCCAAATCAGCTATCCACTGCACATTGGATATCTGTGACAACATGAACTAGATTCACTATGTTTCCAGGTGAAAAGGTAAGCTAGTGGTTAGATTTATGCAAGTAAATTAATTCATCAGTTCTAGAAAGGCTTTGTTTATGTTGAATAGGAAGCTGTTGGTACACACTGGTAATTGAAACGTGTTTGTGAGGAAATGAATGCAAATGTTCAAACACAATTAACCAGACTCCTTTTTATGCTAGGAAATGATTTATTTTTTGTGTAAGTGTATTTTGAAACAAGTGCGCTCATTTCATTAAATTCCAAAGAGCAAGCTGTACTGCACAGCCAGTAAAGTGATTCAAACATTGTTTATCGAGCCAACCATAGTTCAAGTTGAGCCGTAACAATGTTGCCTCCGAGTGAAGGTCAGTGAAATGGTGTGTAAAATAAATGACAGTGAAAGTTTTGGTCTCAAGGCGAACCTCCTCATACAAACAAGGTTTTACAACTGCAATTCATGTTTACACAGTTGAAGGCAAAAGGACAATGACGGACTCTTCTAGAGGTGGCTGTGTGTGTGTGTGTGTGTGTGTGTGTGTGTGTGTGTGTGTGTGTGTGTGTGTGTGTGTGTGTGTGTGGTGTGTGTGTGTGTGTGTGTGTGTGGTGGGTGTAAGAGACCTAGATTGTTTTATTCACTCGTGAGCATGATTAATTAAATCACAGTAGCATCCAGGCTAAGCTAGAATATAATGAAGACAATCAGGATTTGAACAGAGTGATTGATAACAGATAATGATGATTAGACTGGAAAATGGGGAACCTGGGTCATTGAGAAGCAATCTATTTAATCAGATTTCTTGACCAGCGGTCTGTCCCTGTATTTTCAGTGTTTATTTGTGCCAACTGCATGAATATCCAGGAAGACGTTAAGCATAATTCGCTCTCGAATAATGTCGAAGGATAAAACAGATGTGAAAATGTATCAATGGATTCATTGTGTGAGGAGGCGTCGAGTGTCCCTTCAGGCTCATGACAGTCATTAATTTAGGCTTGAACAGCAAAATACCTTTTACATGACATTAGTGGTTCAGCCTATAAGAGACTGAAAAACAGTTCTCTTCCTCGCTATCATTAATCTCTCTCTCGAGCAAGTAGATGAAGCCAGCAAAGTTGTTACATAACCCATGTTTGAAAAAGGTGTAATTGGACTAGCTCATTGGTAAGGCAGTAATTCCCAGGTATTGTAGGAGCAGAGATCTCTAGCTCAACTTCGCCTACTTCCAAGGCGCATGGAGAAGGGAAAAAGATCATCCTGGTTATCGTGGATCACACTGGTGAAGGCCAAAAGGCAAAATGTGTGGTCTAACAATAAAGAGGAGTGTCTCCATGTTCCCTTAGCCCTGTGTCCCCTCAGTCCTACAATCCAACAATAGGATAGTTACTTTGCCTTACTCTGCCTCTGATTGGCTTACCCTGACATTCTCACCCTAACCTCAACCAATCTCACTCCTTTTGCCGAAACCTCACGATCCAACCAACGAAGGCAATGAATACTAGCCAATCAGATGGAAAGCTGGATGGGTCATGCTTTCACTATCCCGGGAAACCAACAGATTCTAACCCCCTACTCATCAAATACCAACAATTGGTCAGTGCCGTCAAAATATGACGCTCTAGTTACCCCGCTTTCCTCAGTTTTGGACACCTAGGACGGTATGTCAATTTGCGCTTGTTACATGCATTGTATCTCTTCAAAATAAACTTGGAGGATAATTTAAAAACTTAAGTTTAGGTTTATTTCCATAGGTTTAGGTGGCAGAGGTACATGGCAAGGTTTAGAAAAAAACATCATGGTTTGGCTTAACATAAGTATGAACATAATGTGATGTCACAGGTCATACATCAGTAGCGTAGTATGCTACACATACTTTACTAGCACACTACATTGTTTTTAAAATAACTCAATTGACTTTAGGTTTCACACAGGGGATTAACAGCGATTTCCTTGGTGAAAGTCCAGAGTTTGTTTGACCCATCCACCTCCCCTCCCACCTGCCTGTCCTGCCTGTCCTATTATGACTGACTGTTGGCACAATTGTTCTGATACTCAAAGACTACATGTGATCTAGATCTGGCTGAGTTTTTGAAAGCTTTTAGTTTTGATTTAACAACAGTCAGACCTCTCTGGCATCACAAGTTTGACACCCAGTCATAACATCTTTATTTTACATTTGGGTTCAGCAATTGTGGTGACCTAGTTTAACATATGTTAAAGAGATACATATATGTCAGTACCAGTGACAACAATAAATCACTTTACTGTTTTTACTATCCTTGTAAATTAGATGTTGATAACTTTGATGTGCATGAACCACAGTTCAGGCCACCAAGTGCAGAAGTTTTCTCTGTGATTATCACTTTTTTTTTTTAAAGCACTGGGTATACCAGAGTGTGATCACACTGAGAGTCTGACAGAAATATCGCTAAGCCTGACAAAGAATGACAAAGTGACAAAATCAACTAAGGTTGTCCTAAAATTGCCACTGAGCTGAGCTCTGATAGAAATAGCACCGGGCTGATCGCAGTAGTTTGCACTGAGCAACAACACAACACACCTTCAGCTACCGGAGCCTCCGCATACAAACAAAGCTTCAAACACACATTAAAACTAACCCTGGCATTTCAATGTGACCTGAAAATATAACACACATTTTGATTTTCTCTTCTACATCTCCTTCTGTTTTTGGGGAGGGAGTAGAAGAATGAGAAGGAGGAATAAAGATTTTCTTGTCCCACTGATGCAAATAAAAACCAAATAAATGTATTCTTTCATCAAAGCAATATGTAAATGACGGCACTCTCAGGATAGGGTTCCTTGAGGACTTGCTACAGTAGCACATCTGAGTCGCTGAGGGTTCGCTGTTTATTTATTTCTTTTTTTCATCACTGTTGTCTTCATAGAGGCTCAGCTGAGGCAAACGAAAAGAACGCCCCGTAGTTCTGTCGTGGAAAAAAAGCGGGAGAAGAAATTTATGCCTTTAATTAAGAAAGTTGCGCGGCCTTGGAGGGATGTTACTCCATTCGAGTCACCCCGGGAGCTGGCAAGTTGTGCTCCGCATGTGTGTGCTGATGTGTGTTGGTGGGGTCGAGTGTGTTCATTGTGGTCTTGGGTGTTTTTTTAGGAGGAAGGAAATGGCAGATAGAGAACTAAAAATGTTGTAAACTGCCTTGGAAATGTTGTTTCTCGTGAGTGGTGATGCCAATACAGCAAAAAAAAGTGGCAGCAAGACCAGCTGACGGAGGACAAGCTATGGAAAAAAAGATGTAAAATACAATAATGAGAGAGAGATGGGAGAAAGACAGGAATGAAAGTCACAGAAAAGTATAATAATTACAGAAACTCAAAGAGAAACATACATGAAATATACAAACTTACTGTGAGCTGCAACAGCAGAGTTAATATTCAAAATCAAAGTAATAATCTGTAATAATAACAGATAAAATGTGTTAGTCTCTAAATATAATTAGGTAATGATTCAGCCTACAGTCAAAACATTTTTCTTTTCTCACCAGAAATAAAAAAAAATGGTTAAATTCCAGATTTAATTTGATTTTACATTATTTTTGGCCACTTTAGAGAAGAAAAAAACCTGTAACAACCCCGAAACAAACAACTCTAACATGCCAAGTTACAAGGTAGCTTGTTCGCTTGTTAATGGCTCGGGAACAGTTGGCAAGCAGTTACCTATATACACATCCAGCAGACAGAGAGCAACATTTCCATTTAAATTTCTGCATCATGTTTGTCTGCTGATGGATAAAAGTCTATTATTAAGTATTCTCTTAGCTCCTGTTTGGTCTCCACCTACTCTTAAGTAAAATATCTGGCTTTTTAGTTGCTAGATGTTCAATTCTTTACAGAAATTCTACTAACTAGTTGTTAACTTTGTCTATCAGTAGTTAAGTGCTTGGCAGGTGCCTCATACGTTGTTGGCTGAATAAGGCGTAAAACCAAAAAAGAGCTAAAAGAGGCTGAAAAGTTCCACACAGCTTGATGATAATCCTTGAGACCAATTCATCCACAAGAGTTTGCTTTACAACAATGTCGCCATCCATCCATGCCCGCGAAGTTCTGCATGGACACCTATGCAGACATCCACATTCATCCCGTTTTTTGTGACCACGTGGACTTGCATATAGCAAATGCGTCGACTGCACGTTCTTCAATTTCTTGTTCCACGCACCAGACTAGCCGAACACTGCAGTCAAGCCAGCAACAGCTGCTGCGCCGCACATGAAGTTAGTTTTAACTTGGATATTCGACATTCATTGCGGACCTAGCAGCATTTTTTTAGTTTCAGTTTCACCCGGGGGACACTAAACTCATGTCCAAGCCCCACTGCCGAACACATTCTCACTCCAACCTCTCATATATTGACGTTTGGTCATTTTCCACACTGAGATATGACATGCAAGGTCCCCTGGGTGTGTTGGTTGTTGACGTTATGGGATGTCGTGTCTACTTCTTTCTGTTACATGCATTGTGTATTTTCAAATTACACTTCTGTTTTCCACAGGAAATATATAGTTTGCATACAGTCTCTTTCAAAATATATGCAATACGTCGGTACAACTGCCGCAAATGTACATTTCTTTCTTTCAACAACAAATGCACGTGGTTACGTTTTGCCAACACATGTTGGGGGGTTTAAGAAAAAAGAACAGGGTTTGGCTTTCTTAGAGGTAGCATCAATGGCCTCCTGGGTAAGAGTTGGTGGTTGTTGGACCCATCCACCACCCCGCCTACCGTACTCGGACTTGGACGCCAGCCTTAACTTCCGTTGTTGTCCCGCTGTGTTTCCCCCTGACACTGCCATTAAACAGTAACAGTGACCAGCCGCATATCATGCGGAAATGAAAGGACAGCTTTTTTCGTCGGTGTCTGACACCAGAAGTCACTAACCAAGTGCTGGTTTTCGACAACTTTGGAGTTAGACCAAATTGCCACTGCTGTTGGCTGACATGGACCCTCAACTGTAGTATGGATGGAACTGCATGTACGTGACCACAGTTGTCCATAGACATTCGATGCAGAGAGTATGTCCAAGCCTGTTGTGAGTTTGTCACTTCAAACAACCCCTAGTCATTTGACATAAAACTTTTATTTTATAAAAACAGATAACTGCAACTTTAGAAAGGAAAAAAAAAACAATTGTACCTGTTCCTACAACCTCACAAGCTCAGAAAATCATGACTGAATATTCAGCCTGAGTACTCACTGCAACAATTTGAATTAATAAATAACACCACTAAAACTCAAGACTGTGCCTTTCATCAGGAGCATTGTATTATGTTGTATCTGACATTAATGTACAGTGGAATGGCTTTTCTTAAAAAAAAAAGAAAAAAATCTAAAAATTTAAAGAGCTGTTTGAACTGAGGCGACATGGTGAGAATATGAACATGGATATGCCATTTCATTATCTTTTATGTGTGTGTTTTATTTAGTTATTTAATCATGAATGTTTAATGTACTGTCTTAACTGTTATAACTTTTGTTACATCTTTAAATTATGTCAGTTGTGCCAAAGAAAAAGTGAAAGAGAGAGACAGTGAGAGAAACAGGGTATGAAACTGGTTGTATCATTTAATTATTTTTGTTTGTATTTATTGCGTTTATATATATATTTTTTTATTATTATTATTTTTGCATGTGACATCTTAACCATCATACTACCTTTGTTCTTAAAATTCTGAGCGTGGGGTGATAGAAATATGGAGAGACAGTGAGCAAGAGATGATGATCTCATCAGGAATGATCTCATCGATGTATATCCTTGGAGACTTCTGAATGTGTGTGTGTGTGTGTGTGTGTAGGTGTGTGTGTGTGTGTGTGTGTGTGTGTGTGTGTGTGTGTGTGTGTGTCAGACTGACTGGGTGACTCCTGGGGGGAGCTGGGGGAGGGGTGGAGTTGAAGAAGGGGGGTTGCCCTCTCTCTTGTCTCTCCCTGTGCAGCTCTGCCCCCCCACACTGAGCTTTTGTGTTTGACTTTGATCCAGCACTGTTGCCAACATCAAAAAGTCCTCTGTCACTGGGAGCAACGCAGCGTACAGTCAAAGAAAGAGTGTGTGCGTGTGTGTATGTGTGTGTTATACAGTAGCACAGCTCACAGCAGGAAAGGTGGGGGTAGTGTTGTTATTTCAAGTTGTAAGAATCCATAATTTGATCTTTGTGAAAGAAAATGATTAGTGATGAAATAATAAAATTACAGTGAATTTATAAAGAGTGTTTGTTGTGATGCAGCTGAAAATAAATGGGGAGAGATTTATCATTTTTGCTCTTACACAATGCACTGAATTAAGATATGAAAAAACACTATTGTAAAAACAAGTAGAGTGAGGGAGGAAACTAAAGGATAGTAGTAAGGATAGCTCCAGTTTGTTCAACTTTTCTTGCCATTGATTTGGTAATTCTTTCATTAGGTTTACAGCTGTGATCTGGTAACATGGTAGGGTAACATTGCTGAAAAGACATATGACACAATCACATTAATTGCTTCAGCAAATGCCCAAAATGACATATGTTTCAATTCAAGTTTGAGGTCAAGACCTGTAGTGGCTGTAGACATTAGCAGTCCATCATGGGCAAAGGAAGAAACATGTGATGTTGTTATAGTCTGCAGAGGAAGGAGATCAGGGTGGTTGGATGGGTCAACAAAATGTCAAACGTTGACACGGGAGACAGCTGTTTGCCTCTCATTCCCAGCGTTGGTTTCTCTAATCACGGCCATGGGTGTTAAAGGAGAAGTCCAGTATTTTGCACTTTGAGCCCCATTCCTGGTTGTTTATGATGAAATAGAGTGGTTAAGACCAAAATCTTGACGACTGCTCCTTCTCTGAGAATTTGAGTGAATTTGGCTTTCCCCTGCCTGGCTTAACAATGCTGTCTATGGCCATGTGTAAATCTGTCCTAAAACCACCTTAAACATTCATTTTCAAAGCCATGAAACTCACCAAGTGGTCAGTGGTGTTAGCTGATGTTCCGACATAAAAATCGTGGCAAACTGTGGTTTCCGTGAAGATTTATTTGACTTTTTCACTGTAAAGGGCACCCTTTAGTGTCCGTATAAGACACACCAGGCTTCCAGTCAACTCCAATGTAAACCCTTCACAGTGCAAAAGCCGCAAAAGTGTTTCGGGAGGGGAGGTGGATGGGTCTATCAAGCACTGGGCTTTGACTTAGGAGACCAGTGTTTGTATCCCATGTAAAATTAAAAGTAAATGTTATTTTCACATCGGTCATTAGTCACGTGAGTCATTGGGTTAAGATCACTTTGCTCACATAAAGACAACATTGCCACTTGCAAACATTAAGTGAACCATAGCATTAGAAAAAATCATTTACTAACTGGCATCCCCTGGGTCTGAAAAGTCAAAACCAACACAAAAGTGCCAAAAACATGTTGATGACTTGTGGGAGGAGCGGTTGATGACGCCGCACGTGCGACCCACTGGCAGGTGGACTTAAAAACAGGAAACAGCTGATAGCAGGAATGAGCAGCTAGTAGCAAGCGGGAAACGCAAACAAGGTCGACACCAACCTGAAAGAAACTGTAAAGATGAGCAACTGGGGAGACAAGGAATTGCGCACCCTCCTCGCCCTTGCAAACGAAGAGGCCATTAACTGTCAAATGATGGGAACGGCGAAGGATGTCACTGTTTACGTCACGCGACAACTGTATGGGGGGAGGGGGTTATATAACTTATCTCGTCATATTATTTTACGCACATCACCAGATCCACCCCTTACTGTTCCAAGCTTTTCGTCCAAATTTGGTCCCTTCTGACTCCAAAACTCAGAGACAACGACAGCCAGAAATGGCATTTTTATGCTTTTATTGTGACAGTGAGAAAGATATGAAGGTAGTTTAAGGCCTTAATAGTACACACTCTACCCAGTGAGCTACTGGGGCGCATGTCCAATAGTAAAAGGTATGTCAGCTATTAAGTAAGATATATTACATTGTAACAAATGGGTTGATTGTTTTATACCTTCTACAGTGTAGTGATGAAACATACGAAGGAAAAAATTGTGGAGAAACAATACATTTGGTGTAGGAGCAAATGATTTGATGAATTTATTATCGTCCCATAATTTAATGAAGGAGAACTACAGCATCAGAGGGAAAGGTGTGTGTTCCAGTGCTGCTGATGGAGAGGAGGAGAGCAAACTCTTCAAACAAAAGGGTTTTTTTTCAAGGCAGAAAAGCTATAATTGCATGACTTTATTGATTCTTCACAACATAATGAGCTATGATGAAACTAAGACTTAACAGTGTGATATTTCTGTAGACACGGCAACCAAGAAACCCAACTTCACAGAGATTGCTTGGCTGTTTCAAGCACAAAACAATCACGGTTTTATTGCTTTTACACAACGTAATGAGACTCAGAATCTTCACACAGTCGCTCTTGTGACGACAGCAAAGCCCAGAACTACAGAGAAACAATCTCTTTTCTGTTTTGAGCTGTGGCGTTTAGACGACGGTGGCTGCAACTAAACAGCAGTCTTTGTTTACGAGCTCATTTCGTCGTGACGAGAGGTTTTTTTTTTCTTTTCTTTCCATCAATGCAGAATGGTGCCGACAAAAAAAATCAAGGACGTTTCTCAAAACCCCTCTTCTGTCATTTGTGTGAACAGCTGAAGCTGAATCACATCGACACAGAAACATAAGACTTTTCAAACATGCTCTCCTGCAGAAGGAGCCAGTGAAATACAGAGAAAATGAGGTGTAGCATCAAACTTTCATCATCTTTGAATAGATGCGCTCAAATACATGTCAATAGTAATAATTAGAAGTGTGATTATCATTTGTACAGTGGACCAAACTTTCATCCTGGTCTGGATTAGTTTTTTGCGTCTGATTCGTGGTGTTCATTTGGAACAGATGTGAAGGATATTGAAACCTACAAGGACTAGACATGACATTTAATGACAGACTACAAGGATTTTCCAGTCTCTACCAAGAAATGTGCTTACTGTGACAAATGGGTACATACAGAAGACAACACAGAAATGTCGATTAGACTATAATTAGGGATCTGGCAGAAGGCAAACCCCCCAAATCCTGCAGGAGCACAAAACATCCATGCGTCTGTACCTTGTCAGAAATGGACATCCATCAGTAAACTGCACTGTTAAATACTGAAGACACCTTTTTAATCAATAGAACTGCTAAGGACTAATAAGGTGAGTGAAAATTGAAGTCAAGACCAAACAACAAGTTCAGTTGTCTTTGTCCTTGGTGATACACTGTAGTTAAATGAAGGTTTTGTAACATCCATTCATTTTCCATAACCGCTTATCCTCTTGACATTGGGCGAGAGGTAGGGTACACCCTGAACAGGTCGCCAACCTTCACTGACTATATTACATGAAATGTTGTAACCTTCTTTTTTTATTTATGTATTTAAAGGAATACTTCAACCACAAATCACCATTTGTATAGCAGCCCACCGCATGTTACATTGTATCCATGAGGAAAACTTTGTTTTTCTAGCATGCCCCCACAGTGAACGGAGAATCCAAAAAAGGTGCAAATTCTTCATGAATTAAAGTGAATGGTGACCACATTTAACAACAGCAAAACTATATCAAAATATGTGTTTACAAACTCTTGAACAACTCGTGCGGTATAATCCAAGTCCCATTTATCGAGTCATGTGCTTAGTACTTCCCAAACAAACGCATATTCACTGAAACATTACAATTTTAAAGACGTCAGTACAAACAGTGTCATGTATGGCAGAGTAGCATGCCTGGGCTTGTGCATGCATTTGGACTCTGTTCAAGCGGCACGGGCAAACTCAGGGCACGCTACTTGTAGGCGGAAGTGTTTGAAACTTGGATTATACTACATGAGTTGTGTGAGAGTTTGTAAGATGTCTTAAAATAGTCTTAATATAGTCTTGCTGTTGTTAAACACAGTCCCCTGTGACTTCAATCCAAAAGTATGTTTGCTTTTTTTGGATTCTGTGTTCACTGTTAAGGCATGCAAGACAAATTCATTGTAACACGCAGTGACTAACTGAATGGTCATTTTGCAAGAGAAGTATTCATTTAACAGGGACAACTGACAGGCAATGACTGTCGCAAAGTTAGCTAGATAGCTAAAATTTCATCAGCAGTTCCTGGGCAGGTAAATCAACATCACGTTATAATTCAGACAGCAGTACAAGAAACAAACATTGCATCCGCAAAACTAAAAGCACTCTCCATTAAAAAAAACCTTACATCCTACAAAAAGAGGAATTGAGTACTCTATGTTCAGTACTTTGTGTATAATGGTTACATGAGTAGTTTTGTTTCAGTCATGATTTTTGTGATTTAAAACTAGAGAGGGTAGAGATAGTGATGGGTATTGTGTTCCAAAAGGTTTGCAGCTTTAATGGAGAAATCTGACCGGCCAAATTCAGTGGACCTGTGTTGTATTTGACAGTTGTCTCTGGTATGGTCGGGCCTGTGTAAAAGTTTTCAAATCGGTTTGATATTAAGAGCCGGGCTGAACAGGTACAATATACTGAATTTTACCATTGGGTGTTGCACTTGGTTTAGCAGCTACTCGCAAGTGAAACATAGTGACACCGTGTCCCAACAGTAAACAGGTGTCTGACTATCATGTTGCACTGTGAAGCGCTGTGTCCACACTGAATCAGTTAAATATGCACTTCTGTTACATCATGTAAACAAACCAAACAGGCCTGCCTATCAGCTGTTCAAGAGTAAGGAACCTAGAGTAGATCCCTGGGGCACTGTATCCGAGTTTATCTTTGATACAATGAGGCACTTCCATGTGTCAGCACCCTTCCAAAACCCCATTAGAAACTTCAAAACTTCACAGACGCTTCACTGTCATCAAGTTAAAGCGAACTGTCTCCATTTATCCATTCCCAGCTTCTTCATTTCCGCTGCCCTATTTTGGTGTCAGGTGTCATGTTGTGTGACCACTGTGTAATTCTGTCATGGTAGAGAAATTAATTTCCCACTGTTCATGCAAATTTCATATATTCTTTAGACTGCAATATCATGGAAAGGAACCTAGTGCAAAACGTATGAAGAAATACAGACGACAAATTACCCCAGAAGTATTTGACAGCCCATATAACAAGGTAGTGGCAATACTGACAACTAAATATTACAACATGTTCACTTTTTGTCATTGATTTCTTGTCAGTATGTGTCATTCTTCGATTCTGTGCACAGTACTTCAAGATGAGAAAAACAGGTCACTAAAAGCAAATATTGAACCCAAGGAAGAGGAAAAACAGCCTGAAGGGGGGGCAGGGCAGGGTAGGGCAAGTTTATTTGTATAGCATCCTTCAACAACAAGGCAATTTCAAGTGCTTTACATAAGGCCTAAAGGCCATTAAGACAAGACATTATAAGACATGTAGGATGATGTAAAAAGACATAAAAGAATAAAATAATTAAGGGTCCAGTCATGCATTGCTGCAGTGCATCATGGGATATGTCCACAGATCTAGTATTATTAAGTTGTAACTGCAGAGCCTCAGAGACAGACAGAGGACTGTTCCTCCCGGTGTGCAACCGCGTGTCACTTCACATCCCAACACTTGTCTCTTTACACCCACATGGCCTCGGGCTGGAGACTTCAGACTGAGCAGACACAGCCCTGTGTGTGTGTGATTAGAATAGTAAATGAGGTCAATAGCAGTGCACACCTGACCTCCCTACAGCTGAGCCTTGTACAATATCATGGTACCCTGTGCTGTTATATAATGCAAAACGACTGACTGTAGTTATTACACCAGTCCACCAGGGACGTACATACAGGAATGATTTTTTTTTCTTATTTTTCTCCTGGCATGATGCTTATTTTTCTCCTTGATCTATGTTCATGCCGGTGGCAAAATGACCAGGCAGAAACAAGGTGAAGGTGTGGACAACAAAATATTAAAGTAAATAAAAACTACAATATGTCAATGAAAAAGCAAAAACCCAGCAAAGGATATGTGTTGAAAAAGTTGTGAACCTGAAAAACCAGTGTGAACCAATTGCCATAGAAAAGTAAGTTTCCGACTTGGCAGTTTAAAGTGTACAACATAAAGTTCTGCTTAACCGTTGAAAGAATAATTTTTATTAATAGTTTTTTATTGGAACTTGGATCTTTTTTTCATAGTGTTGGGCATCATTTAAGTCAGACATAAAACATTTTACTTACCACAGTAACTCTTGGAAAAAGAGTTTATCCTGCTTTTATTTTGAGGGAAAACTGAAAGTGAGAGCACCTTAAATGCCAGTAATAAACCCTTACAGCACAGAAAAACCGTGTGGTAGGTACAAAGTTGAAGGAAGAAGTCAGTCTGCATACTGTAATGGATGTTTACAGCATACAGGGAAACAATTTTACTGTCCACCTTTATTTTCTAATCCAAATATGTCTGGCTATCTTGGTTTTTGTGTAAAACTGTCTGATCTTCTACTAAATTTTTATGCCTGCATGCCGGTGATAACCGTGGCTGGAGGCATTATGTTTTTGGTTGTCCGTCTGCCCCTCCATAGGTTAGTACGTATGTATAAACATGGCATCTCAAGAATGCCTTGAGGGAACTTTCTTCAGATTTGGCACAAACATCCAGTTGGACTCAACAATTAACTGATTAGATTTTAGTGATCAAAGGTCAAGGTCACTGTGACCTTGCAGCCATCTCATTCTCATGAACATGATATGTCAACAACACCTTGAGAGAATTTCTTCAAATATGGCACAAACGTTCACTTGGACTCAACAATGACCTCATTCGATTTTTCATGGTTAAAGGTCAAGGTCTCTGTGACCTTGCATCCACCTCATTCTCGTAAATGCAATATCAGCAGAGGACCCTCAGGGAGTTTTTTTAAATTTGGCACAGATGTCCTCTTGGGCTCAAGAATGAACTGATTAGAATTTGGTGGTCAAAGGTCAAGGTCACCCTGACCTCATAAAGCAAATTTAAAAAGTTACGGCTAAATTATGTTTTTGGCCATAACTCAAGAATTCATATGCTAATTATGACAACTATGACTTCATGACTTACTTGGCAAGTACAGTAGTATTATTACTGACAGGAATGTTGGACAACACCATGGAAGTAAGACCCTCAAGGTATAATAAACCAATGATTTAAAGCAACAAATTATGCAAGAATGAGTCTTTTTGAGATTTGGCGCTACGACAGTTTAGAGTGGTACACCCCGTGTTGTAAATACAACTTGCATCTTCGGGGTTGCAAAATGGTTGACATAAGCTGTAGTGATCTGTCTCACAGCTAATGGGCGAACAACAACAATCCGACAGCAGAGTGTCATCCTTGTCAAATGTTATGAACCGTTGCCGTTTTAAGCATGTGGTTAATATTGCAAAATGCTCCTTTATTCCCTGAAACAACAAACATTAATGCTATTCATTCCCAGCAAGTCTACATTAAATTCTTCAGATCCATTTTGTTTGAACCAATGCAACAGCATCCAATCAATAACATTATGTTACTGAACACCAGTTGGGAAAACTTAAACCAAAGATAATGTGTTTGTGTACAAAAAATACATAGTGGTCAACAAAACACAAATTGCTGTATGCAAAACGTGCAGGTCAAAATTAAGACACAGAGACACAGCACCTTCCTACAAACACATTTTAACAAATAAATACTAATTATGAAAGCATTTATGAAATTTGTAAATTTGTTTGTTATTCTGTTGTTAAAATGGCACTACATTTGATAAAGAGCACATTGTGACTTGTTTAGGACTCAAAACTCAAAGTTTAGGACTTGGGGACATGATTTGGGACTTGTGAGTCTTGACTTGGGACTTGAGTGCGAAGAATTGAGACATGCTTGTGACTTGTAAAACAATGACTTGGTCACGCCTCTGGATCTGCTGTAAGTTATGTCCTGAACCGTCTCTTCAGACTGTGAGACATCTTATGTTCTTGCTTGAGTCTGTACTTTTTCGAAGTTACCATCTCAGCACCAAAGACACCAAAACACCATGTTGTTCATTTGCTCACATTTTTTGTAGCTGCTGACTGAGGTGAATTTAAATCTGACACAAGATCAGATCACTGGAGATATCACATCCCTTTCATCTCAAGCTCAATAAAGAGGTGATTCCCCCCTGCGTTCACCAGCCAAATGCCAAATATATGTTGGGCTAAAAACTCCATTAAAGAAACCCTAATTTGAAGTGAAAAAGCTGGAGAGGGCAGATGGACTTCAAGGCTGTCTTAGCTCCCCCGTTCACTCCCGTTGGCAGCTAACAGGCTAGAGTAATTGGGATGTGGATAGGACAGTGATCAAACGAAACCTTCACACCTCCATCACACTTAATGAAAGCTCAACAAGCAAATACAGAACTGCCAAGTGCTTTGTAGTCCCTCGGCTGCAAGAGTATATGTGTTTGAATGTGTCTGCATGTCTGTATTTGTCTGCAGAGATGTGTTTGTATGTGTGTCTGAGTGTGTGAATGTGTGGCTGTACATATCCGCCGTGATTGCTTGTGTTATTTTTAAGGCAATTATTTTGGTTTTTGGCCGCGTCAGTCAATCCGGCATTATCCGCTCCTGACACGAAGCGCATTCAGATAAGTCGTCTAATGGCACAGATATAATAAGTCAACACTGAGACAAATTTTTAGATTTCTCCCAGTGTGTGTGTGTGTGTGTGTGTTTGCTCCGTTTTTTTTTTAGACGATATAATACCTCTGGGGTATTGAATTCAATTATCTACAAAATTACAGAAGAAAACAAAATTCACAATGTGTGGATTTCATGGAAAAGTAATTATTCTTGTCTCTTGGGAGTTTAGACAAAGAACAGATTCCTCAGCATCGTTCTAACACTGTTAGTGCTGCTGTGTGCCTGGAGAGATTGGAAGGAGATGTAGGAAATGGGGAATGAAAACATTGTTGACAGTGGATTACCCAAGCCCTAGTTTGTGCCTGTCATGTAATCATTGTTTTTACATTTGAGACATTTGTGTTGATTATTAAATTAGAGTTCCTTCACTGCAAGAGTCAAAATATGAGCTACTGTCTGCCTCAGTTATATTACAAATGTAAATTACACTTTGTCAACAGTTACAGCATATTTTAAAGACAATTTCAAGCCCTTTGATCTCAAATTGTCATTTTTTTCTGGATCAAATCAAAAAAGAGGTTGTTCCTAATGACAAAGCCCATGTCCCACCTGACTCTACTGACCATTTTAGCCTCTTTTCGCACATTGTTTTTGTTTCAGAGCACATTTACTGCAGTAAATGTGGGTCAATGCTCCCATCAGCATTTCGTCTGTCACTTAATCAATTTGTTTTCAGCAGCAACGGTTGCTGTTTTGAGCAAAAACACATAAATCCACTGTATGCTACCTGCAGAGCATCGAAATAGGGGCCACCAGTTGTTTCCAATGGCTCAGCCCAGCTGGCATCGGACATTAATATGACGTCAGATAGACGCTCGTCTCTTACGTCGGACAGACATTGAAGTTTTAGTTGTTAGGAAAATTGGGTTGAAGATATTTTAAATGTCCAGTGATGGTAGAAATTCGTGTGATTTGGACGTTAACATTATGACATTTTGCAGAAAATATATAAGCACCATCTGCTGTCAGTATTCTACTCTATTCAGTATTCTTTTCTCATTGACGTTGGTATTAGATAACCTGACGTTGAATTTTGGTCACCCAACGTCACAACATAATTCAACCAAATATCAACATTTGACAACATTGGTGTCGTTAGATGTTGCTGTGCTGATCCTGAAGCCCTAGTAGTCCAAAAAATTAAAACATGAGTGCATTGCTCCCAAGGGCCGATTCTCCAATGCCATTCTCCCAAACTAATGTTCATAACTTATTATCTTCCTTTTATTGGTTTATACTTGTTGCTTCACTTGATAAGGTTGGTGAGGTTTAGGCATGAGGAGTGAGTCTGCTTAGGGTAAGACTATCAGGTGAGTCTGAGAGGCAGGAGTTGGGTGGGTCATAGGTAGGATGGTACAATGACATCATTCTGCATAATAATTAGCCACGTGCTATCTGTTTCAGAGAGTGTGCAGCATATTTTTGGAAAACAGCCCTTTAAGTAATGTCCATTTGTTTTCAGGGATAACGGACTATTGACTGTAGATTTTTGAAGAATTGGAACAACAGCATGACATCCACCAAACAGGAGATTAAGTTAGCAACTAGCTAACAACAAGAAGCTAAAGAGACAAAAATAGAGCTAAAAAGAGAGTTAATACGGACTGAAATTCATCAGGTGGACAGAGGAACAAACTCCAAATGAAGGCTAATGTTGCTCAGTTTCTGCTCCATGTGTAAATAGGCAGTTACCAAAACGTTAGCCATAATAAGTTTTAAAAGCAACCATTCATCAGTGCTTTGTTTTTCTGGTTGTTATAAAGTTCCTTTTCCTTCTACAGGCCCCAGAAAAACTGAACATGTTGAGCCTTACAAATGGGTTTACAAATTGGATGTTACTATACACTGGATGTATTTTTTATTGTAGCAGGAAAGAGCATATTTAAGGATTTTGAAAATGGCTTCAAATCAGTGTTAAATGTTGTCAGACAATCTGCTGGGTTCCCTGAAGTTCTGACTTCAATTTAGTTTTGCTAAACTGACTTGTATCTGTGACTTGAATATAATCGCCGCTTCACAACTGACAAAGGTACAGAAAAGAGCCAGATTATCTCTTGTTTGTGTGTTTCGGTGTAGCTCTTGACTCATTTGACCTGCGTCTCTCGACAACACAGCTCCATCAGCTCTGCTCTAGAGGGACTAAAGGCAGTAATAACCAGTGTGGTGTCGCAGCTGTCACGCTGTATCTATCTACATAAGTGCGTGCCTGCTTGTTTGTGTGTTTTCTGTACGTATTAATTTGTATGTTTGTCTCTGCATGCCTGATCTCACACTTGGGCGACACTGAGAAACACTTTATGTCACACACAGTTCGGGCATTAAGTCTTTCCTGCTGCACTGCACCGCCATCTGTTTCCAAACCCGCTCCCAGTGTCGACATGTGTTCAAGTGTCACATACTGTCGCTCCTGCAGTCACAATGTCTCCCAACTCCCCAGTCTGTAGAGGAAGCAGTGCGGCTGATATGACAATGAGCTCTGGTTATGAACTGGATGAGTTGCTCTGAGATATCTGTAAAAATACGACACCTGTCGAATGATTGGTGCCATAAAATTTAAGTTCACTTTTATTTGTTTTCTTAAATAGGAATAAAACAATATATCAATATCATTTGTTGTAATAAAGCATTCGGGTGACCATGTAAACAGGATTTGATGGTTGTACTATTCAAACTGTTATATTACGGTGCAGTTGCCATAAATCAATGGTGACGTGTTGATCATTTCAGTTTTAAAGCCAGTAGTGATAACTAACTTTCTCTCTCCCCCTCCCTAAAAGAGATAAACATGTTGAAAGTAATTTTTCAATCAACCTTTTAACCCATTCCATTATTTTCCATCACCAAAAAAATGCTGAAAGCTTAGTTTTATTAGTACTGGAAGAGCAGCTCCCTCTACTTGTTTTTCTGCCCAGTGCAACCTGGATGCTCATAAATTGTATGACAATCTTCTCATCTCTTATAGTCTCCTATTTCTGCAATTTGGACTAATGCCTCAAAATACCAACACATTCTCACTCCCAGTTCATCAAATACTGACACTTTGCGCTCTAGTCAATGAATGCTACTTACATACATTGTGTCTTTTCAAAATAAACTTCCATTTTCACAGGAAATGTACTGTTTCCACTCATTAAAAGCTTACGGTTAGGTTTAAAAAAAAAAACATCATGGTTTGACCTAAAATAAGTATGTTTTTTGCTAACATAATGTAACATCACGTGACATACGTCACATACATTACATGGTGTATGTCACTTGCATAGCATGCTATTACTTGTACACTACATTGTTATTGAAATAAGTCAATTGATTTGATTTCACACTGGGAATGAACCGCAGCCCTCGAGTGCAAGTCCAAAAGTTTGTTTGACCCATCCACCTCCTCCCACCTGCCCTTCCTGAACTTTCTTGCTCTGTATACTACAGCAGTTGCCCAGAGCGTAAAAAAAAATGTCACCACCCATTGCGTCTCAAACTGCTGCTAAAGGGTTCCGTATCTGATGCCAAGGGCCACTGACCCCGCCTCAGTAGGCCTATTTGACAAGTTTAGAATGAGACCAGTTTGAAAATACCTGCAGCAGTCATCCGTTGATATTTAAAGGACCATCCTCCAGCTCATACTGAAACAGTTCAACTTTTATTTCATAAAAAGTGTCATCATCTTCTCAGTGGATCGTCTCATCATAAAATTCACTGTTTAACATTGCATGGTGAAACTGTTACTCAGCCACAGATATTCTTTACCAACTACTTTAGCTACAATGCAGGACTCCAGTTGTGTTTATTCGATGGTAATGAGTTTGATGTGTTTAGCTAATTTGAACAACTGTGTTCCCTCTCTGAGGTCAACTAAAATCATTTTTGTTAGCTGCTCATTAACTTTGTGACACATACTTTCTACATCAACATGTAACTGTTATTTATCCTCTATATTCAGTCTCTCTAAATAGCATCACTTTTAATTGTGATGCTTTGTGGTAACTGAGTGGCAAAGCTCTATCATCAGACCTCTCGAGCATGTGAGGCACGACCAGGAAGAATGTTGATGACTCATCTTGCTCTCAAGGGTATTTTGCATCCAATGAAATGCTTATAATATAGACACAAGCCTACCATTGGGATGCATCAGCTTCATTGCTGGGATGAGCGTGTGTCTCTTCCTAGCAGCACAGCCAGCTTCGGATCTCAGCTCAAACATGTATGGCCTCACTCCAAAAAATGACTTCATCATGGTTGTCTTCTTCATCTTTATCTGATTTATTGCTAAAATGTACATTCAGCATTATAGGCTACTGTAAACGGCAATCGATATCCACAAGTCCCTCCTGTTTTTACAGGAAACATAAATATGTGGAGTCAAATAGCATTCTGCTAGCTGATTCACTGAAACTTTAAGGAACATTTTTGGCTGCATACAGCATTGTGGATGCTGTTCCCATGTGTCTACTTGCAGTTAGATGCTATGGTAAAAGTAAAGGTGGAGAAAAGTGGTCAAGATTTTAGGAAGGTGGTCTCCTAAGCAAAATCACGCCTTTGGTCTCAAACGTCTACTGTCCAATGATCAATAGCTGGTCTAACCAAACTAAACACTGTTTAGTTGTCCCCCCACACTATTGTGTTAAATTGCTGCATGTGTCACCTTTGACACCTAACTGAGTCTGTCATATTATTTATAAGAATGCAATTCCTTATATTCCAAGAATATAAACATTTTGAGTGAACAGGTGTAGTCAGACGTGATGTTTCTGTAGAAGTCAGACTTCTTGATTCATGCCGACTGCTTCGCTTTCACTGCACTGCCAAGGGGAACAGATTGAGTGAGAAAGTTTTTCTCTCATTTTAGCAGAGTGAGGTTACAAAAAAAGAACTGGTATCTAGCTCGATGAGCTGACAGTAGAGTTTCCTCTTTAAAAGATATCTGTATCACTTTCTAATAAGATGTTTGTATACTCAGTTGCCCATTTATTACATGTAGGCACACCTACAGTAGCTAAAACTAATAAAATGTGATACAACAGTCTTGCAAGAAATCCTGCCATGATGAAAGTTAAAACATTTAATGATTTAGAGAATTGCTTGTTCAACTTATTGGCCATTTTGGAGTATGTAGTCGGATGTGCTGCTGTACTGTGTTGTACTTAAAGCTACAGTTGGTAACTTTTATGAAGAATAACTGTCACATTTGCTGAACTGTCACTACATCCTGAAAGCAGTGCATAAGACAGATCATCTGTTAAATAATCATGTTCCTCTGCCTCCTCCTAGTGCTCCTAATGGCATTTGGAGGAATCCACCATGGCTGAATGAAAGCAAACAATCAGAGCCAAGCAGTCTCTAGTGTCAACTATTGCTCATGCACACCTTCCACTTCCAACAAAGCGTACATAGCAAAGACAAGTAAGATGACAAATGAAAAAAGGCTTGCTTTTACTTTCACTTTCACAGAAGAAGGACTGATGTCTAAAAATAGGTATCAGTTAGGATCATCTTTTGGGTTGTTCACACTTCCTAACAAGCCATTAAGTCTGCAGTTACAAATGCTATTAAGTTATCAATGAGGTAATGAACTGAGTTCTTTAAGACATTCTGCAGCACTCCTCCAGATGGTAAATGTCCTCACGGTCCATTGGAGGAGATTTTCTCCAACAAGCAATGTGGCAGTACAAAAGTTGTCCCTATTGACTGCTTATAAGTCCTGTATAAAGCAATGTTAAATAATTAACCTTTGATAAACACATTAGTGACTATCTATAAACCATATATAAAGGGTTCCTTATTAGAAATTGGTACCAAGATATCAACTCCTGTCTATTGTGCAATGTTCAAGAAAGGACTGATGCAGGAGAAATACATGAAGGATACAGGAGTGTGTGGCAGGCAGGAGACTCTGTGATGGAGGTGTGTGTGTGTGTGTGTATACACACACTGCCTCCTGGGAGTTTCCCTCCCCACTCAGCAGTAATGAGCTGTGCAGGCAACATTTTGCTTATAGGCCCATAAACAACGTACTTATTAAGATGGAAGTCGCCGCAGGCAACCCAGGCTAATTCGGATACATATGCGTGGAGTGAGTGCTTTCGGAGGAGCGTGTGTGTGTGTGTGGAGGCGGGGGGGCGGGGTCTAAGTCAATCAGGCTGTACACAGAGGGAGAAGGATGATAGACAGAAAAGGCTGGAGAGGATTTGCGCCCATATTCGGTGTGACTACTGAATACAGAGAAAGAAAGAGACATACTGTATATTAAAGGGGGGGTAGAGAAGGAAAGGGTTAACAGAGAGTGAGATGTACAGAACAAGAGAGAAACAGAAGGACAGCAACAAAAAAATGAGACAGGTAGACCCAGACTGTTTGGAGAGCAAGAAAGGTAAAACATAATGAACGACACAGATAAACTGAACAAATCGGACATTGAGACAGAAAAAGAACTAGTGGGAGAGCAGACGAAGGGAGAGATTAAAATAGAGAGTGAGTGAGTCAGACATGGAAAGAGAGACAGAGGGAAAGACTGAGTCACAAAGATAAAGACAGAGAGAAAAAGTGAAGCATATGGAGAAGAAGTCACACAGAGAGAAAGTGGGAGAGAAAGAAAGACCGTGACACAAGGACAGAGACAGGGAATACAAACTGAACAGGGGAGAGGGAGAAACAAGCAATCAGATGAAATGAGAGAGACTCAATAATAGTGAGAGAGAAAGTAAAAGTGAAAGCAAGGAGAGAACGGCGAAGGGCGGGGGGGATGGAGAGAGAAGGGGCATGACTGTATCTTGGGACAGATAGTGAGAGCATTAAAAAGTGTTGGGGGAGAAACCCAGAGTATAAGCATGACATGATTAAGTCTGATATCTTGGGAAAAAGGTAAGACAGTCACAGAGGAAGACAAGAAGAAAGAGTAACAGAAGAAGATGATGATAAGGGGGAGTGAGAGTAAAAAGGTAAGAAGGTGAGAAGACAGACAAGTTAGATAGAGTGAATGCATGTGTTTACATGTGTGCCATCCGAAAGTTATCTGTTTGTGTATATTAACACTGTATCCTGGGTTTAGAATCTGGTTAAAGGGGACCTACTATGCTCATCTTCAGGTTCAAAATTCTGTTCTCTGTTCCTGCTAGAACTTGTATACTTGCTTTCGTGCTCAATAAACACTTTATTTTTCTCAAACAGTCTGTCTGAACATACCTGTGTTCACCCTCTGTCTGAAACGCTCCATTTTAGCGCCTGTCTCTTTAAGACCCCCTCCCAGAAAAGCCCAGTCTTCTGCACTTATGGCCTCTCTACACCATTACAGCATTTTTTATCCCGAAAAGTCACCAATAAAAGCCTCTAAACCAAAATCTTCACAACTGAACATGCTCCAGCAGGAATATGATCCAAAACTGGCGAGAAGTTAACATCTGCAACCAAGATTACATGTTTCTCTGATGTTGACATGTAGCTATGAAGCAGTGTACAAATGTAAACACTTGCAGCAGTGTGTCTGGAGCAGATGATCATATAAGGAAATCCATCCCAAGATGACTTCAGCTTGTGCTGAATGTAGGAAAAAACAGTAGGAAACAACAGTCACAACGGTCTGAAGCCTGAGGTTTTTCGTACAGGGATTACTTTTACATATGTTTACTTAATCATTATTAAACTTTGGCCACCTTAAATATGAGTATCCAGCATATATATATATATATATGAGATGAGATGAGGATGAGAGTCAGCACCTCCAAATCTGAGACCATTGTTCTCTGCTGGAAACCGGTCTATTGCCCTCTCTGGGTTGGGGGAGAGTTACTGCCTCAAGTGAGAGAGTTCAAGTATCTCTGGGTCTTGTTCAAGAGTGAGGGTAGAATGGAACATGAGATGGATTGGGGGTTTGGTGCGGCTTCTGCAGTGATGCGGCTGCGCCGGACCATCATGGTGAAGAGGGAGCTGAGCCAGACGGTGAAGCTTTTGATTTAATGGTCCAATGTACGTCTCAACCCTCACCTATGGTCATGAGCTCTGGGTAGTGACCCAAAGAATGAGATCACGGATACAGGTGGCTGGGCTCAGCCTTAGAGATAGGGTAAGGAGCTACGACATGCAGGAGGGAGCTTGGAGTAGAGCCGCTGCTCCTTCGCAGCAAAAGGGGTCAGTTGAAGTGGTTCAGGCATCTGATCAAGATGCCTCCTGGGTGCCTCCCACTGGAGGTTTTCCAGACATGTCCCACTGGTAGGAGGCCCCGGGGCAGACCCAGAACACACTGGAGGGATTACATAGCTCATCTGGCCTGGGAACACCTTGGGGTCCTCCAGGAGGAGCTGGAAAGTGTGGCTGGGGAGAGGGATGTCCAGGGTGCTTTGCTTTGCCTGCTGCCCCAATGACCCAGGCCCAGATAAGAGGATGAAAATGGATGGATGGATGGATGGATGGATGGATGGATGGATGGACAGATAGATAAATAGCCATGTTTAACCTATGTGCAATGAAGAAATTCAGTTGGCATAAGGCTTCTATAAAGAGTGAGAAAGTCTATGTGCAGAGGTAATGGGTATGATGGATGGGTCTAAGAAACACAGAATTTCGATAAGGAGACCAGGGTTTGTGTCCCATGTAAAAACAGAAGGCAATGTTGAGTTATTTCAACTACCTGAAGTATTTCACGTGATGCACCCCAGAGGAAAATTTTGTCGCTCACAATAGCTTGATAGAGATTGCTAAATTCTGATCTATTTCTTCTACACCCTCTTTTCCGAGAAATAAGGAACAAAAAAATAAAATACCAGGAGTTCTTTGGCTGTGCTTACAGGCTTCTCAGAGGTCTTGCAATTCTGAAATCTGAAATTGCGCAGGCTCATTTATAAGCCGATCAAGTCTTCTTTTGGATCTTAGTGTTATCTCAAGAGCTGATTATTTCAGACAAATAAAGGTCACTGCAGTGAGAGAAGAAAAAAAGCATTTTACGAACTTGAATTTGGATCAGGCTAAGACAAGAGGAAGGCTATTTCTCAGGGGCTGAATTTAAGAAGTATGAGAAAATGGTCCAAATCTCATATTGATGTCATACTGAGCTCAGTTGTGTCTAGGAGAAATGGACTGGACGAAGAAGAGATTTTATCATGAATTTTATTTTCCTCCGGGACATCACGTAACATTACATTGGTAACAAACGGACTAATTTTAAGCCAAACCATGATGTTTTTCAAAATCTAGCCATGTTGTGTTGGCTGAAAGAAAAGAAAGAAAAACAAGGTAAAATGAAGGACAGTCAAAAAGAGAGACACATGGAATCCCAGTGAGAGAAATCCTAAATAAAAGAAAGAATTAAAGACATGAAAATACACAGCAGGAGGTGCATGTGTGTCTGTGTGTGCATGCATGAAAGTGGAGTGGACTTTAATAAATAATACCACTGAGATCAAAGCTGGCACAAATGGACATGTATGTAGAAGTCCTCCGACTCACCTTAGGTCCCCATTAGCCTCTGGGTTTTGTTTTTTTTTTCTTTCCCTCAAGGCAGCGCTCGACTGGAGTTAATAGTGTTAGTGTGTGTGTTTTCATGTGTGTGCATTGGTGGAGTGTTCGAGCAGCTGTCCGGCAGAGTCAAATTGGTGAAATGAAATTTCTCTTTTTAAGCACTGAAATGTCACAGGAGGGTGATTTGCGTCTGCTGGGTGAGATAGTGCAGGATGTCGGCTGCTGACTGGTAACAACTCAACACAACAAAACGGACAGAAGCGTGTGTGTGTGTGTGTGTGTGTGTGTGTGTGTGTGTGTGTGTGTGTGTGTGTGTGTGTGTGTGTGTGTCTGAAGGTGATCAGTGGCTTTTCAGAAGAGGATATCTTCATTCATCCTCAAACTATATGTTGTTTACTTTTCTTCTTGGCATGTTTACCCATCACACTGCCACTACACACACTTACACATACATCTGCATGTTAACACACACTTTTGTATATGCATTAACCAGTGCAAGTCACTCTGACAGTAACACACACACATAGACACACGAACAAGGTCACACATACACCTTCTGTCATGCACCAAACACTCAAAAACATGAAAACTCATGTTCACAGTTGCACTCTTTGTTTCTCTTTCATAACCACTCACACATACCACACAAGCATACACACATACACACATACACACACGCATCAGCAAATAGCCACATGTGTGCATATTTATGAAAACAACTGTGGACAGGTAAAGATAAACACATCTTGCTGTGTGGACATTTGCTTACTTGCATAAACAGGACTTAATATGCAAATACATGCACAAATGCAAATGATTAAGCAGTCACCCATACACAGTCACACACAAACACACATGTACAAAGTGAACACAAGCTCATGTACAGCACATGCATGAGAGCATCGCTGAAAACCGGGTGTCCGTCCACAGAACGCAGTCACACATAGATATATTTACTCAGTGACACAGTCATGCACATGCTGCTGCTGCCATATGCTATCTCTCTCACACACAAATACACTCGCAGAGTGAGAAGACAGACCTTCCTCTCTCCAACACGTTCACATGTGTGCAGTTGCCAAGCTTGTTTCCATGGAAACCTGGGGGGAAAGGTGTTAATGAAAGACTTTGTGATTGTGTAAGCACCACGAAATGTTCACCTGTACCTGCATCCACAGCAGCACGGCGAACGGGAATACTCTCTGCGTTAAGTGCATCAGCTGTTTTTCACATTACTGAGGGAGACAAACTACAGCTGAATCCATATTTATGTTTTTAGTAAATAAACAGGAGAAAGCTTAGGATATCATTATATGAGGAGTGCTTCATATGCCACTTCTGGGCAAATTGGTAACAAGTAACATTACTCTCTTTTGAGCAGGCTGTGATCCAAAGTAGGTCTATGTGAATATACTGAATAGTAGCTACTGTGGCAAGTGACCACCCATAGATTCAATATGATGTGCATTTTGAAACTTAGTAGTGTCTCAATTCTCAAAAAAAAACAACTTTTGTTATATTTGCTTAAACTGCCACAATATTCGCAAATTACTAAAAAAGCCATCTCCATTTTATTTCCATGGAGCACTTCATCTGATTAGTATGCTTCCTGGGCGCCTACCTTTAGAGGTTTTCTGGGCACATCCAACTGGTGGGAGACCCTTGGGTTTGACTCAGAACACGCTGGAGGGATTACATATCTCATCTGGCCTGGGAACACCTCAGGGTCCCCCAGGAGGAGCTGGAAAATGTTGCTGGGGAGAGGGAAGTCTGGAAAGCCTTGCTTAGGCCTGCTGCCCCGCGACCCGGCCCTGGATAAGCTGAAGATGATGGACAGATGGATGGAAAGATGGACAGATGGATGGATCTTACCCCATCGTTCTAATATTTCATTATTACCTGTGTAGCACTTCAAATGTAATTTCTATAAAATTGTGCCCATCAACTTGAGTTAGCTTTATTTGTTGTACTGTGGGTCATGTAGAAGTCAAAGATCAGTCCCCACACACACCCTGCAAGGCTCTGGTCTGACCACTCATAGTCCTGCCTGGTTAGACTCTGTTGTAGCATTTGTCACTGGATAAAAAGGCAACTGATGTGCTTTGAAAAGCACTTAAGTGTTTCATCTCACCTTCCAAAATGCCAATTCTGCATCTTTCCTTTAAGTGAGGTTTGCAGGATTTTCAAAGCTAAGATATTTGTCATTTGTAATGTTTATCCCTTGTCGATATGTCTCTCGTCTGCCTCCTCTCACACCAAACACCTTCTAGTGTACGCACTTAATTCCAGATGAAATAAATTCTTGAAATGGACATTTTTTTCCAGTGTGGGTTTCAGCTCTGGAGGAAGGTGCTCAGTGAAGCTGCGAACCCCTTCAGCCTCTTTTTTTTTTTTTTTTACCTTCCTTTTTTCCAGGTGAGTGAGCGTCAGGGGAGATAAGCCTGTCACCGTTTCCCTCCAGACTGAAGCACAGGGAGCACATCTCAAACAGCGGGACGACTGGCCAACAGCGATAGCCGGCCAACATCTCCATGAGACGGGTGAGGCGGGGGAGGTGGGGGGGAAGCAGGGAGAGACGCATCAAAAACCTGGCATACTTTCACAGGAACTGAGGCACTCGGCAGACCTATCTGTGACAGAGCCCGAGTAATTGTTTTGCTTCCAAACGAGATTCACTTTGTTGTTGGTGCAGAGAGGGAAAAAAACAGATGATTGATGGAACTAAGTAGTGAGTGATGGTGAATTTGAATGAGAGGCTTCACCAGAGAATGGAGGCTGAATTTCAGTATAAGCAGCCATTTGTACGTGCTGTGTCAGGGCTTGTCACACACTGTGCACCTCCTGTATCTCCTCAACAGACACACACTGGTTTTATCCTATTACATACAACAAAAAATACAAGATAGAGGGACTTCTATCAGGCAATTATCAAACTTTATCCCTATAGATATTTTGGTTTCCTTTTGCGCTGGCAGACAATTTTGCATTGGGTTCAATTTTATTTTATGATATTCTTGTTTCAAGCGTTAAAGAATTTCAACATTTAATGCCTTTTTGGGAGAAGAAGGAATACTGAGAGAGATGCTGACAAACTGATAGGTAAGTGTGGTTTCAAACCAGTCACTGGTGGCTTGAGATATAATTGCCATGCAGACAATGTATGAATAAAAAAAAAAAAAAAAAATTGGTTTGCTTGTCATTCTTTTTTTTTATGTCCCCATTAACCAAAAAGATCCCACCTTCGAAAATATCCCCAACTTCCTAATATTTTCTTACTCTCCGAAAATGTCCCCACATTTCAAAAATGTCTCCACTTTCCAAAATACTCTACCTTCTTTAAAATGTCCTTTATTTACAAAAAAAGTTCCCACTTTTTCAAAAACGCCCCCACTTTTCGAAATGTTTTGACTTTCTAAAGAAGTCCTAACTTTACAAAAAAGTTCCCACTTTCTCAAAAACATCCCTATTTTCCTTCTGGTCCCAAAGATGTCCGCACTCATAGCAATACTACAGTGAAGAATACAATTTAAAGTCCTGCATTCAAACTCTTATTTAAGTAAAAGTACATAAGTATCAGCATCCAAAATATTAAGAACCAAAAGTAAACATACTCATTATGCAGAATGTCGCATGTAAGACTTATATTTTATATGATTGGATTAGAATTACTGATGCATTAACGTGTTCATCACTTTAATGTTGCAGCTGGTAAAGCTAATTTTAATTATTATATGCTGCGGGTTAGCTTAATCCTTAATGTTATGTCATAATCAGTGTTGGGCACTAGTAAAAATTTTACTTTTTCCAGTAACGAGTAATGTAACTAATTATTAATAAAATTTCAGAAATAATATTACAGTTACACCAAAACCAAACAACTCGTTATAACGTTACTTTCGTTATCACCCCACTGTTAACTTGAATTACAACAATCACATTAGCAGATTCTTTTTCGTAATTGTTGTACTGCATTAGCACACCACAAAGCAGCGAGCTAGTTTGAAAGATGGAAATGCTTACCTTAGTTACTGGAAATATTCCCATTACTTTGATTTTGTCGGGAGGAAAGATGACAAGAACACTGTTGCTGCAGGTAGTCGGACTAAAACCATGCAAAACACACATCCTTAAACATCTGGTGTGAAACATCTTCTACGACCAACAGCACAACAATGTGAAGCTCCAGGAAATACACTCCACCAAAGGTGAACCTTCCTCGGCCACAGAGGTTGGCTGTAGCCCTGCACTGGTTAAACAACCAAGCTGGATTTTAATGGTGGGCAGCTGCAGCTACTAAGAGGTTATGAAGCTTGAGGCTGGATATGTGGTGGAGGAAATGTAGCTTCACGAGTGACACTCCGTCTTTCAGGAAGAGCTTTGGGAAAATACCAGTCACAGGCGACAGGAGACCACCAGATAGAAGGGAAAAAAAATATTTGCAAGCTATCTAGCCATAGCTACACTTACCAACAATAATTTTGGTGGGATATGCAATTACCAATTTTATGGGGTGTAACGGAAAAGAAATATAACGAGTATATAATTTAGTTTTATATTTATATATTATATTAATAATCTAAATTTGCAAAGTAACTAAAGCTGCCAAATAAATGTAGTGGCGTACAAAATACAATATTTGTCTCTGCGATGTAGTGTAGAGGTATAAAGTAGGATAAAATGGGAATACTCAAGTAAACTACAAATACCTCATGTGTACTTAAATAATATACTGTGGTGGTGTTCCACCATTGACTTTTCATAAACATCTGTACTTTTCAAAAATGTCCTCGGTTACAAAAGGCCTCTGTCGCAACATTTCAGGTCTAACACTCAAATCGCTCCTCACTAAAGAGGCAGTACAAGGACACACACCTAACCCTTGCTTTCTTTCATACACTCAAGCCCAAATGCACACTTCAAATGTCTGCCCTTCCTGCACATGCACACACACTTCTCTCTGTCACGCACAGACATACACACATAATTCCCCATGCACCTCCACACCATGCGTACAGTGCCGTCGGGGCTAATAAACGTTCTCGGGGTTAATTATGCGTGCTGCCCATTAGATGGCCGTCCAGGTCAGAGCCAACATGTGTAATTTCCCCGACGTTTATGAATGGAGGCCAACAACCCACCAGAGGCTCATGGGAAGCAGGTGGCTGCTGGACGCTGGCTCTCCAACAGGTAACAGGGGGCTTGTTCAGACTCGGCAGCATTTTGAAATGGTCAGGCACTACGGCCAAGAGTTTCATCTCCAAATGACACACCTGAACTGTGAAAGAGAGGGACACTTCCTCAAATGTCACATTTTGGAGGGCAAAAATGTAAACGTTGAAGTGTTCCAGAGTTTTAAATCATCTGTATTTTCTGACTTTCTGTACGGGGGGAATCTGCAGTTTTCTCATATCGCAACCTCAGCTGGTACAGTATATTCTGAGAGTGAACCACTTTGGCTGGTAACCACTTGTCATTTCACCATTACTTTGTTCAGTAGAGTATGAAAAGGGTAATTTTCTGCCTTATTTAAAAAGTGGTGAGTGTGATCTGCTCCCCTAGCTTACCCTGACCCACGGAATCTATAAAGGGAAGAAAAGTCAGATATGTCGGCGCTGTAAATGTGAATGTTAATTCGAGTCAAACTGTAAAACCTGCAGCACAATTTTTTTTGTAGCAGATAGAAAGTCCGTACTGTACCCTGCTGCCCGGGTTTGAACTATATTCTTTAGCAGTGATGCTGATGGTCATTTGTTGGCTGGTAAACAAGTCACTTTGGGTTATAGGGATCCATTTGGAGTTATATTTGCTGAAATGCGTGTCTGAAATCCACCATGAACCAAAGTCTTGATCTCCATGCTCTCCTCAACCTTGTTTCCATCAGCAACAGGCAGCTGTATACAGAAAATTAGCAGCTGAAGAGCAAGTTATACCCCTCAGTAGGTGGTGGAGACCAAAACACAGAGCAAAAAGGAGAACGCATGTCAGTTTTACATCTGCTTGGTAGTTAAACAGTACTCTAAATAAAGGCTGACATTGCTCTGTGTCTGCTGGATTTGCACATAGAGAACTGTTTGCTAACACATTTGCCATAAGGCAAAAGAGAGGCAAAGCAGGCAAATGTTTTGGGGTCCCCCAAAAAATTGGGAAAAGGGGCCCCTGATACTGAAGCTATTCATATTGGTATATTTTGTAATGACAACTGTAAACCCCCTTAAAAGCCGTTTCTTACTACTGCAATGCCAAAAAGCGGTGAGGAAATACAGAAAACACACATCTAAATTTTCAGTAACACCCACACACACAGACCGGTGCGAATTATCTGTGTTGACGTGTGCTCATTTCCACTCCACCCAACAAAAACCTATGCAGACTGAGAATGTTATTCTGAAAATAAACGCCCATTGCTCCAAAGTGCGGTTTCTCCAAAAAATACACTCTCACTGCAGTTTCAAAGGTTCATGGCCTGCAATCAGCCAGCCCTGCCTACAAATGTTTCACACCCTCTTTCCCCTGATTTATTGAAGCATGTGTATATTATGTATGGCTACAATCTGGTAATTTATCAGCTGCTCCAAACGTCAGACCAGCAATCTGACAAACAATTACCCAAGTACCAAAAAGTACCATGTTCTTCTTGGGGGACACCACCATTATAATATCACTGCTGTATGGAACACTACATATTATCAACCAAGGAAGACGGATTGTTTGATTAAGGACAACAGAGTAGCACCCGGTGGTCCAGTGATGTCATTCTGCATAAAATTAGCTGCGTGCTATGTTTGCCACACTCACTGAACAATATGTCACGTTAGCAAGGGCATATTAGCTACATTAGCATCTTCACTGTATCAGCTGAAGCAGAAACCAGATTGATTAAACATTTTGAACCTGGACGTATGACATCAGTTGAAACAAATTATTTAACTGGTCAAACATATACCTTAACAGGTAGATATCTGTATGTAATTTTTTTTCTGTCCACAATCAGTCATAATAACCCACAAAGTCTGTTTTTATAAATTTCGGTGCAAATTTTTTGAATGAAAATTTATGCTTGGTGTAAAACAAATATAAACCTCCCATTAAGTCTCTGTACAGTGCATCACTGCTACCCCCCTAGAAAAACTCCACATGGGGCACCTTCTAGCTACTATATGACCTTGATGGCCCGCCAGAGTCTAGGATCGCCGCTGGCGAAGGTATGTCATGGTTGTGTTTACAGCCTCTAAATGGCCAAAAACAAGAACTTGTTACTGCTTTTACCTGCAACTTTTAATGGCAGACATGAGATGATGCAGCCTTTAGTCTTTGTAAGTGCTGGTGGTGTGTCAAGGAGGACAAAACGTCTGTTATCAGCTTGAGTCTTATGGGGTGTAATCCATATCAGTGATTTTTCCTATGTAAAAAAATTACAGTAAATCAACCAATGCCATTATGACAGACAGACACACACACAGTAGGAAAAATGACCTTTGTCAGCTGTGCTGTTTATCATTACCTCAGTGTCTATGATGTATGCAGGTGTGACGCAGTGTGAGCCATAAATCTATTTACACTCAACAACCTGTGTGTTACCTGTTGACTGAACCAGGCTAATGAATGATCTATGAGCTCAGCAGCAATGAGAACACCAGCACAATGAGCTTATATCACAGCACATGACCTCCTCATACACACACACTATTAAGGAAGTGCTCCTCTTTAAGGTGCAAATGCAAATGAAGCAGCTGTGTGTTTGGCTCTCTCCCTATTGCCACTCTTTTTTTATGACAGTCTTTTTTCGTGGCCCCATTGGGGAAAGCCCATGAGGTTTTACATCACCTCCCCCTCTTCAGCACCCCTACCACCACCCCCACTCGCACTTCATGTGTTTGTATTTTAACAGCTCTCCCGGCACTACTTCATTATTGAACACTTTCTCTGACATATTTCCTGATCACTTCTACAATCTGGGGACGCCTGCAATTAAAATTGCCACAAGGGAAACACACAAAAAAAGAGATGGAGGAAATCTTTCCACATTTACCATTGAGCCATTTGATGAATATTTCTCTTCTGAGATTGAGTGTCTTAAGAGTTTGGGAAAAAGTAGTGAATAAAACCTTATCTGTACTTTGTACAGCGCTGGGGTTGTCGAGAGGTTGGAGGGAGGGGTAAAAACACACTCTAAGGTGTATTTAGCGATGCTACCAGATGGGACGCCATACCCACGCATCACCCATTTACACCCATCTGAAAGCAGAGAAGGCAACACTGAGGACTGGAGTGCTGTCGAGTACAAAGTGAGGCAGTGAAGGAATCTAGGAGGAGGGTGTGTGTGTGTATTGAGGGAAACTGTGGGTTTTGACTTTGGAAACCATTTTTTTGGTTGTTGAACACCAGCACCAGACTGTTTGGTCTTCCAAAGAGGTGCACAGTGGCAGAATTATTGCATATTGCCTATGACAGCGATAACGACTCGCCGCATATTGGGATTATACTGCTGTGTGAAGTCTTGGCACCCAGCCTATTAAATATGCATGAATGTTTGAAATGAATTTTGGAGGATTTTTCCCCCCCTCTTCTGCCCCCTCCTCTTCATTGTCAAACTATATAATCATATTCCTGTCTATTAAAATTCGGATGAATAATTTAAATGTATGACAACAGCCAGGCTCTGAAAGAGAAGGTTTCTGTTCAGCAGCTGGCAGACAAGGTTGCTTTTGATGAGCGATGCATGCTAAATTGACATTGTTGTGGTGGAAAAAAGGCGAAGCAAAACAATAAAAGAAAAAACAATCCGCCAAAAAAAATTTCAACCCTGTGAAATTCGACGCCACGACTTCAAAAGTGTGACACAGAAACATATTGGCAGATATGAAATATTCAGCAAGGTTACAGCGAGGCTGCAGCAGGTGGAAGCACATTGTTGTGTTGGCAAACACCTGTCAATCTGTGGACGTTTCATAGAGTTTAATTCGAGTCAATGGCTTTATCGGCATGACAGTTGTTGAGAAACAATTCTGCCAAGTGCACAATGTAGGCTACATTTTAACAAACAGAAAAACAATTCTAGGGTTCAAACCAAACACTCAGTGTGTGCATATGTGGAGTTTGACAGTGACAGCAGATGAAATAATGTTGTTTTGTATCAAACGGGAAATTGAAAGCGTCCTCTGTGTTTGTCCTGTCTGAAAACTTCACCAGAACAAAAAGAAAAGAAAAGATATAAAGAGATAAAGAATGTAACATACGTACTGAGAATAATGTAAAGGAAAATGGAGGAAAGACAGAATCCTGAAAGGTGTCAAATCATAATAGATCTGTTTTAAGGGTTCCCTGTTAATTTTGCTGAGTTTGATATATGTATTGCGTGTTTCCAAAATGACAATTGTGGTTTTACCTAATACATTTCAGAGGAAACAGAATGGATTATGTTCACTGGCTACCTTTTTCCAGCCCACAGTGCTATGTTGTTATACCACACATTACGCTGCACGCACACTACACATCAGGAACGTGGTTGGGTTGTGGGCAAACAAAGTGAAGGACTTTAACATCATAGACTGAAGTTTGTGTTCAGTGCACCTGGTGTGGTTGCATTTAGGCAACAAAAAACACTTTCATTAAAGGTCCAGTGTGGAAGATTTAGAGGGAGCAGAGATGGAAAATAATATGATAAATGTGTTCTGTTTTTTTTATCAGATGAAAAGAATCATTGTGTTTTCATTACCTTAGAATTAGTCATTAATATCTACTTAGGGAGCAGGTCCTCGTGTACGGAGACTGCCATGTTGCACTGCCATGTTTCTACAGTAGCCCAGAGCAGACAAATCAAATGCTGGCTTTAGATAGGGCCACTCACGTTTTTGTGTCCAGCCACTGCGGTTAGCAGGCCCCCCATCATGAGAAGTGTCGGAAAAACACTTTTTTTTTTTTAAATGAAACTGCTTTTTTTAGTGTTTTTACTGGTTTAAATCACCGCATCCATTTGTTCTTCAGAGGAAAAGACCTCTGCTGATAATTTGGCTCCTGCTAAGTCTGGGGTCTGTTGCACAAAACACCTTAATTTAAGCTTTTCGTTGATGTCCAGGTTAAGATTTCCTCAAAATAAAATTTAAAACTCCCTTAAGTCTTCCACTTGAGGTGTCCTTAAAATGTTCACTTGTCTTGGTCTTATACTTAAGTGGTCCCTAGACTGTTGCATAAAAGACCTTAGCAACCAAAGCAAGGTAAAAAAAAAAACTTAACGTACCTCTGACTCTATCATATATATGATAATAAATGAAAAAACAATCTAATACACCTCGAGAAGAGTGTACACTTTTGATTTTAAACTATAGATTTGACTGAATTAATTTTCGTTGCTATTTCTTCCTACAATTGTTTTCTGTTTTTTGGTGTTAGGGGATCAAATTTACTTTGTAGTATGTGCTTTCTATGATCAGAACTATAATCTTTTTCTGCTCTGACCAATATGGTCTTCTTGTCTTCTCTTTATCTGCCAATTTTCACTTACTATAAGCCAACTTTGTGAGATGATAACAGGCATCACAAGCGTGAGTTCAAGCAAACGAACAGTCTCCATGTAAACTTGTAGCGTGAACTGTGAACTCTCTTCCAATGCAGTAAATGAGTTAACGTTTTTCCATTACTAAGGAAACCTTTTATGGGATTCAGTGCAACTGCCTAAGTCCCTCAGCAAAGGAGAAATTAAGCCTTAAGTGTCATAATTTATGAGAAAATTGAAGGTGTTTTGTGCAACCGGTCCCTGGATCTTAAGTTAGTAGAGAAAAACAATGAGCACACATTGCAGGTGCTGGACTAGTGGGCCATTTCCAACATGCCAAACAGCTTAGGGAGAAACACTGATTTGTAATGTGAAACTGTTTGATTCAGTGTCTTCAACTCACAAGCCCATTTAATTTGGTAGAGATAATTCCGCTCCTGGTAAAAACTTCCTGAACAAGGAATTCGAACCAGGAGAAGTTTCAGCTGGTTGCAGTCTTGCTGTCAGGAACACTGTTCCTGTACATTACGTAAAGAAAGTAGATTTCATTTGATATTGAACTCCTGTCTTATGTCAGCACTGACTTTTTCAATGTTTACAGTAACCAAGACAACAATTTTTCCATAGTGTTTTGAGTAGCCTGATCATAGACAATAAAAATGTAAATCATTGCTTTTCAGTGAAAGAAGCAGACATAAAAAAAACTTAATTTGTACAGCTTCTTTCAAAGCAAAGTGCTTGCATTAATAAAAAGCTTTTTAAAAAGATAAGCTCCGAGAAGTGATTTACCTCAGATCCTCAGGCAGGCTCATAGGAACACAAGCAAAAAAAGTTGTCATTGAACATTTTGTGACTTTTGAGATGAGTTTAATAGAAATGTTTGGGATCCAAGCACTAAGTGTACTCAAAAAAAAAAAACATAAGAGGCTAGAAACATTAAGTAAAGCAGCGTAGTAGACATTTGTTTGAAACAACCTTGAGAAAAAAACATAAATTAAAAATGCATGTCCTCTAATTTTCAAAAAAAAGTATATCTTAAGTGAAATTTAGTTGAACCAGCAACATATTACAAAGGTGAAATAGATAAATTACTTTCTAAGAGTTGATACTCAGAAAGGAAAGATATACATACTCCTGTGTAGGAACAGACTGAATCTTATATACACAGATATGGAGAATGAGACAGGCTGGATGCGCACACACAAAGATGTAGAGATAGACTGTGTATGTGAGCAAGAGCAAGTCTGAGGGACCGGGAGAGTGCAAGCTTGAAAGCAAATGCAGAAATTGGAGATATAGCTGTGGGTGGAGGGCAAACTAACTTTGAACATTCATTGCAGTGAAGTTATTATCCGTCCTCTCTAGAGGTCACAGCCAAGGCTGCTGGGAAGGCTTCTCAAACAGGAAAAAAAACTCCCACATATTGAACTCACAGAGCACGATATGAGCCTTCACTTATTCCCCAGACCTCGCAGAAAATGTTGGATGGATGGATGGATGGATGGATGGAGTTTTGTAACTGTGGCAATTAAGATAAAAGCTCCTAGTTTTAACCTAAATGTTTTATTATATCATTTTTAGAATCTCTCCCTAATTTTAAACAATAGTGTATTTCACTTTTATTTTAATGGTTGTGAACAAGCTAACAGAATTGCCAGATTAGCTACCACTTTGTCTGGAGGATGAGCGAAAAGTTAAAACCTGTACTGTCCCTCATGGACACAAGAATATAGTGAGTGAGCACAACTTAAAGTACAGTTAGACAAAGCTGAAACAGTTGCTTAAGTCTAATGCCAGGTACACAATACACGATTTCAGCCTGTTTATGGCCCTATGCAGCGTTGTACGGTGTTGGCTCAGATCGTGAACAACAACGATTGTCGTCCACGACAATTCATCGTTTTATCTCATGTAATGTGTTGTAGTAGATGACAACCGACAGAAAGTCTAGCATGTTTGATTTTCTTTTTGTCGTTCATGACTGCTACCGTCACAGCCGTCACTCTGACCAAAAGAAACAAAGAGCGATCTCCTGCCGTAGACAACTGTATGACAACAACACTGCAGCCTTTTTGATACTTCCTATAGGGATGTTGCCACAACAGAGTAAAAAAGGAAAAATGATGGTGTGAAACAGCAGAGGCACTTTTTGGATTTTTATATTTTTACTTTTAATCCACTACCATTTGCCTTCATAAAGTTAATGCATTGCGCCATAATTTCAGACTTTACACTTCCTGTATCTGTATAAAATTAAAAGCTCCTTATAATTTTGTTTGAGAGAATCCCTTAATTTTCTAAAAAGGCTTTTATTGTGAAATATTTGCAGGAACTTGTTGTGGAGGCTTCAGTTACTTGCATGTTTGCATGCGGTACTTCAAATGTAGCTCCTGCCATCTGGTGTCACATGAACAGCCATAGTGACTGATATAATAGTAATGATAATAAAAATAGGACAATAATAACCCGATGACATCACAAACATTGTAAAAGATGCAGCAACTGTCGGCACAGACAAAAATGTCATGTAGTGTGAACCTGGCATCAGTTGCACATTCCTAAATGTCAGCAATTACATTGATGAATACAAGGTAATCATAGGCTGGATTTTTGAAAAAACAAAGATGTAATAAAACTTGTTTTTTCTTTTGAGGTGAAGTGCGTAAGATTTAGGGGGATTTGGTGGCGTCTAGTGATGAATTGCAGATTCATGAAAACCCGAATGGCCCTCTCAAGGAGCCAGTGTTTGGTTTGTCCGCCCTGGGCTACTGTGGAAACATGGAGGTGCAACATGGCAACCTCCACAAACAAGGACCCGCTCCCTTTGTAGATACAAGTGGCTCATTTTGAGGTAATGAAAACACAATTATTCTTATTTTCAGGTGACTACACACTAAAGAGAACACACATAGTACATTATATTCCATTTCTGACAATATATCCCTTTAAATTTTACACACTGGACCTTTAACAAAATTCCTTGCCTTAACTTTAACACTGGCGAACAATATAGATGTGAGAAAATGGACTGTTCACTTTATGACAATGTCATATCATTTGCAGAGGAGAAAAACATAATTTGTGATAACAATTGTAACATGTACGAAAAAATGAGGACTTCTGCAGCAACTACTGCAGTGACAGGTCTCAATGGATTCATAAGATTCATTGATTTAAGTAACTGTGTGTATTTTTATTACTATTGTCATAGCACCTTTCAAGTTAAAAGCAATCTCTGCGCTGACTTGAGCCTAGTACATTCTAGCTAAAACCAAAACTTGGAATTTCAAATCCCATTAGTGGCTTGAATAAAGTCAATAAAAACATGAAAGTAACAAAGGACTCTTTTTCTTTTTTTTTGGAAGAACCACTAGAACACGACTGATAGACACAACAATGCTTCCAGTAAAGTAGGTGGCAGGATGGATTCTTAAAAACAATGGTTGCAATCTGTCATAAAATAGAGAGAAGATGAATCAACACTGTACAGTTGAAGCAGGAAGTGCTAAGACATTTCCACCACAAATTGGTGCACAAAAAAAATCTCTAGCATGCAGAATATGAAGTGTGTGACACTCAAATTGTTCTTGTGCGAGCCCCCCAGATCCCCTGCTTAATGTGCCCCCTAATAATTAGATGTTGAAAAAAGTAAAAGCTACACCTTTGAATAAAATATATTGAATAATTCCAGCTTTGACAGACTGCATATAAAGAATGCATAATAAACGTGTCATTTTTGTTAATATGTCTGTATCATTTCATTATCGCTACTCGTACACTTAAAAAAAATCATTCCACTCTGTAAGAAGTGCAGTAAAAGGAAGATTGTGTGTGTTTACCTCTCAGTTTCCATTGGGTTCTATGTAACACTACAGCACACAGTTATATGCCACACTGTAAAGACTTAGTTAACAAGCATCAATACACTTGCTTGTCAGTACAGTGTATTACATTGACTGAGGCAAAATTCTGAGTTGTTGCATTATTTATTATTGTATTATTCACAGTGTATTATTTAAAACAATAATAGCTCTTAGCTGCTGGGAGATTAGATAAAACTGTGGTATTTACATAGTCTGTATTTGCATACAGAGTTTAGACTTCTGATGGGTGTTAATTGTAGTCATAAAAACATTTCTGATCATTTAACATTAAGTTTATTTTTGTTTTCTTGTAGATACTCTGGCATGAGAATGGGAATCAATCCAATTCAGAATAAGCACGGTGGCCTTGCAGCCACCCACTGAGGGGCTATTAGCAGCCAGCAAGCAGCTCAATACTGAACCCACAACACCCGAACAAGAGATTTCACTGCCAATAATGTTCTGAACCCAGTGGCCTCACGTGTTATTGATTCCCCCTTTCACGTAGATACAATGTGTGGTTCACAGGTGCTCAGATGGCTGCATTGTGTATTTTCAAATTTCACCACAGTCCCAACAAAAACAGCAGAGCCTGAGGCTGTGTGTCAGGCGAGCCATCTGAGTCTGAGGTACGAGGGCGAGCGTCCGTCCAGACGATCCATCCAGATTAGTGTCAAACAGTGGATTGACGCTCCGGATTTAACCTCGCAGACATAGGTGACTGTCTGTCTGTGGTGTGGGTGTATCTAGGGAGAGTGTATATCTAGGAAGTGCATGCAAACCTAAGTAACCAGTGTCCATCAGGCTACAGTTTTCCGAAACTATTACTGCTGTGTGCCCTCTGTCTGTGCTCTTTTACTTCTATCTTAGCAAGGACAAGACCTTAAGAGTAGGGACCGTTTTGGAAATCATGGCCAGTTTTCACTTTGAGGGTTTGAGGGTTCACTTAAGGTAAAAGGATTATTTCAACAAATGTCTGTCTTTTCACTTTTGAAAGTGGTTCTGAAAAGTAATTGCATTATTCTTGAGTGATACTTATAATAAGCTAACCTATCTCCATGACAACTAAGCAAACTTCATCTGTTGAAGGAGACCGTGACATGTTGTTGAAAGCTCAGAATAAGCTGGTAAGTGGACCTTGAGTTAAGATTTATTTTCCAAACTACTGTTTCCAAGGTCTGAATGAACTTTAAGTCAGTCTTGAGTCACAGCAGATAAGATGGATGTCCCAGAGGAATTTTCTGTGGGCATTTAGGTATGTTATGACACATGAACTCTTGGTCACCCTTGGAATTAATTGTGACTGTTTTAAATTTGAATTTCCCAGTGGCAACTTGCAGTACTGCAGCGAAAAAATCCCAAAAAGCATTTTTCCAATAGGCCCCCAGGTGTGTAAAGAAACAGCTGTAAAACTGTTGACAGGACACCTCAAACTGCAAACAAGGTCAATTATGACTCTCTCTATTGTGAATTTTTGATCCATTGATGTTTTATATTTGTTGGAGCCAAGAAAAGAGATTTAAAAATATGTAACATCATCACAATTTAAAGTCTATGAGGTAAGCGGAAACTTGTGGGCAGGGCCAGTGGGAGAAACACTACTGCACATATTCAGTGGGCCACATACCATGGAAGTAAACCCACAAGCTAGAAATTTTTTTTGGTGTATGTGCGAGGCAAGCAATGAATAGGCCCCTTTTGGGTCCAGTGTCGAGGTATTATTTAACTCTATACATCGCTCTAACAACAATCACTTTTGGGTAGAAAACAGGCAACTATTTGATGTTTCTGCTGTGCTTATTTTTATGGACTGTGTTCCTCTGCTAGTATCTTTAATAAACCAAATCTACCTGCATGGAAGCTAAGCAATGTACTGTTGTGGATGGGTATGGATTTTATGTATTTTAGCCACCAAAATAAATTAGTGTTGGCTACATTTTGAATATATTCACCACTTCACACACAAACTGATGGAGGCAGCGGTAGATCAAGAACTCCTGTGTTCTGCAAAGTAAAATTATTGTTTTTGTCTGGTGCCGTTGAGATTACAGCTTCAGTTCTCCCTCAGAGGGGGTTGTATGATGGAAGGTTAAGCAATGAAAATATTCTAGTGTAAGTATAGCTTACACCTACACTGATTTTTTTCTTTTTTGAACATGACAGGTTTTCTACGTGGAAGATATTGTGAACAAATATTGTGATTTGGTCTATACCTGCTGTACTCGAAAGAGCAGCTACAATGCAAGTATATATATATATATATATATATTTTTTTTTTTTTTTTTTTTTTTTTTTTTTTATTTTATTTTTTTTTTTTTTATATAAACTTAAAGTATTGTTCAAAATACCCAATGGCAAATGGTGGGTCTCCCTACAGGGTGTTCCAGTGTTATCACGGCTACAAGCCAAGGCAATCTACTAGGCTATACATGCTTTGCACACATATAACCAAGGCTAATATCATTAACAAAAGGCCAAACAGCACACTTGTTTTTCTCTCTTTTGCTTGCCACACACGCACACACTTGAAGCCTGTCCACGCACACTTGTGTGTTGCTGTACAACTTTTCACCTTATGCACAGCAGGTCTGTCACAACTCAGTCACAGCAAACAGGCTAGACATTGAAAAATGTTCCATCTTACCTGAGAAAAATGAAGTACATACCTCACTACATTTGCATCGTTATTCTAATTTTTCAGACGCTAATCTAATGTTAGCAAGTTATGAACTTTGCTTCTCTTTTGATATATTTTGCTGACTTGATGTATACTGGGTCTGTATTTTTAACCGAGTGTAACCATGATGTCAATGCAGAAAAAAAATCTACTGCTTTTCACGTTGTACAGGGTAATGGACCATTTGCAGCAGCGCTACCTGTGGAAGAAGGTCTTAGCGGAAACAATCAGAAACAAACGTGCTTAATGGCAGTATAAGGGAAGATAACAGGGCAACCTCTAGCTCACCTGGAAGAGTGTGCACCCCAATTCCAACTTGCGGCCCTTTGCTGTTGTCATACCCCCCTCTCTTACCCACCTTTCCTGTCCATCTGCAGCTGTGATGTGAATAAAAGCAAAACACGTGCCTAAAAATAATCTAAAGAAAGAACATAACAATGTTTTCTGTATTTATTTTCTGAATAAATGTTTTGCAATTTGGATAATGAATACTTGTGGACACAGTGAGCTTTTTCTGTGACAACTGCTAGTGACAAAAAGATTTTTTCAGACCCCCCAAAAATTTGCTGTTGAGGCTTTCAGTGGGTCTCAAATGTCAATCAAAGGGTCTCGGACCCCTCAAGACCCCCGCGTATTTCACACCTTGCTTTAAAAGCCTTAAGGAGTGTGAGTAAATGCTATTTAAAAGGCATTTTTGGTTGGGTATTCCTTTGAAGGATAAATCTGGCTTGGTACTTATTTTTTGACATTTGGACATCAGAAAAAAAGTTAGGGGCTATGGTACCCTGTACGGGTTTTAGGTAGAAGTCCAAACTCGTGTGTGTGTGTGTGTGTGTGTGTGTGTGTGTGTGTGTGTGTGTGAGTGTGAGTGTGTACGTGTGTGTCTTTGTCTGTATGGTGCATTGTCTTTTTGAAGACATTCTATATGTTTGTGTCTTGAAGTAGAATGGAGAAGATAGTGTGTGTTTCTGTGTGTTAGTCTGTCTGCACTGCAAATGCACTTTATTTGTGTGACTGTGTGTGTCTTTCGAATCATCACATTCAGCACTGACTGTTCCTCTGGAGTCTCCACTCAATAAGTTGGCAACAAATGCAAAACCTGCGAGATCAAAGAGAATATCACCCTGCTAATTCAACCTCAGATCAGAGAGAGATCTTCAAATTAAGTGCGAGGTTTTGAAGTAAACGCTGTTTTGCCACCGCGTTTCATTTATTTTCAGCTCCAGCGCCCTAATTGGCCCCAGAGGTGAGGAGGAAAGTGGATGGGATGGGGGCGCAGACCCAGGGCCAACTATCCATCTAAAATGTGCGCTAATGAAACGGTCTGGGGAGAAATTGACATTTCTGTGCAAAAAGAGCAAAGCCCTGTCAGATCGGCTAGTGGCCAAGCAAAGAGCCCTGTGGGACTTGCACTCTGGAAGTGACTCAATATTTCATATCATATAGGTATTAATTAGACTCTGCATAACAGATCTTCGCTAAATATGTCCAGACACAGAATTTGACCTCAGTTGCACATGCAGAATGTTTCATCCTTTCTAAGCACCTGCATGAGCAGCTGTGATGAGGACACATCCCGAGAGGCACAAGGTGTCAGGTCGAACATTTAAATTCCTTGTTGCTGCTTTTTGCCTCGATATTTTGTACAACAGCAGCACATGCACTAATGGCTGGCATCAAATGGTTTCATACTTTGATACATGCTGTTATAAAGTCAGAAAGGGCTTCATTCCAAAACACATTTCCCAAAATAATCCAATTTCAGAGAGACAAAATTGTTGCTACATATTGTTCAGTATCTCAAAATTACAGCTCATTCCATTCAGAAAAATACAACATTTCATGTGATTCAAACATCCCCACCCTGCTCACTTCTATTACCTGGTGCAAAAGAAGGCTTGGTGTTATATGGCTGAATTGAGGGAGAAGGCACGGCTCCGCTTTGCTGAGATGGACCGAGCTTAAAGTAAACAGCCCGTGATAATTTATTTTATCAAATACCCAACCTTTATTTGCCCTTTGTGAGGGGAGTGATAAAGGCACGGTGAGGGCGTTATGTGATAAACCTTAGCACTGATAGGGCGGGTGGCTGACCAGTGCAAGCCAAAATGCCACCACGTGTGATTGTGGTTGCATCATGTGCATTGAATGTCAAACAAAGATAGAAACTTAATGTAGCTATTGAATTATTTCAATAATAAAGCACTGAGATTTACAATTATATCAGCAAGCAGTCGTTGGTACCTTCATGTTTTTTAGCCAGGTTACAGCTTATTTCAAGAGAGGGCGATGTCTATTGGCCACAGGGTCGTAATCAATTTTTAAAAACTTTAAAGACCATTTTTAACATTTTGAAAACTTTGAAATTTTAGGGAGCCAGCATATGATTGAGGGCCGCACAGGAAAAGTGCACACACTATGACTTTTGTATGACTTTTTTATGACATACTGACACTTTCCAAAAACTAACAAACAACAGTGATGTAGCCCACATAACATTCATATTACATTCTAGTTTACCACTCTCAGTACATTTGAAACAGAGAGACAACACAGTGTTTGACATTAATTGTACCTGCCCACAGCAGTTGAGCAACAGCTCCTGTTGGTGTATGGCAACACACTTGTACAAACCACATGCAAAACTGTAGTGCACCATCATACTAGAATTTGTTCACTTTATTTATGATTATAACAGTGTGTGGTTGCCTTTTGTAGAATAGCAAGATTTCTTCTTTATATGTTTTATCAATATATGAGGGGGTGTTGAGCATATGTGTGTGGGAAGTGTCCCCCATCAAGATATATATTATAAGTACCGCCTTAATTGTTCAGTCAGATTTGTCCAGTTCATTTGTGTATGAGCAAATACATGCAAAACTAATGACATTCCCATCAGCCATTGCTGTGCATTGTGTTAGTGCTACTAAATTAAGATGGTGAACATGGTAAACAGTATACTTCACATCAGCATGTTAGTAATATCACTGTGAGTGTGTTAATGCATGGCTTGTACAGCCTCAAAGGGCTGCTATTGATATTCTCAGGTGAACTGGCACTCACAGCCACTAGTTCACACTCCATACCGACTGCTACATGCTTGACGTTACCTGGCTGCCCTTAAGTTCCCAAGGCAAGTTTCTATAGACTGGCCAAGGAAATGGATTAAGGGGGAACATTAGAGTATGTTTATGGAAGGGTGACCAATAAAGTCTCTTTGAAACTGAAGTCTTGTACAGTCTACATGCACTTATTTTTGATGGCCTCTCCTATATCTACTTGGTTTGTACCTCTTTGTACTGCCTGCCGATAAAGTACATGTAAATGTAAGGTTAGAGATGCAATTGAATTATTGTTACAGATTATTATTTTTGACAATTGAAGCTCCTCAAAAGAGGAGTGTCAGCTTCTGTGCAAGGCAGAATTCTCCAGCTGTATGTGAGTATGTCAGCCACATGTGGGCAAAACTATATGAACTCCCACACATCGCACCCATATCTAATTGTTGAATATCTTATTGCAAAGCATGCATTAACCTGCTGCTGCAGCCTCCGCTCTTCTGTTTCAGGCTTTTCAACAGATGTTGAACCTGGCTGCAGGGATTTGCCACAGATACATTAGTGAGGTCCACCTCTGATGTTGGGTGATAAGGTCCGTCTCACAGTCAACCCTCCTGTTCATCCTAAAAGTGTTAGAAGGGGTCGAGGTCTGGGCTCTGACACACCAAACTGGAAAAACTATTTCTTTATGGACCTGGCTTTGACGAGGACATAGGCGCATTATCATGTTGAAACAGGGAAGGGACAAACACAAACTGTTGACACAAAGTCTTAAGCACAATATTTTCTTAACTAGAGGCCTAGTTTAAACCTTGAAACCAATGTGGACAGCACTGTCTTTGTGTTTTTGGCCTTACAGTGTAGACTGTATAACAGTAAGAATATGTAGCAAATGGTTGCTGGGGGCGGAAACATCCATACTCAGCAAACTGCCGCTGGATAACAGAGCTGTGAAAGACAGGAGCGAGGAATGGCGTGAGAAGTCGGGGTTTTGTTTTCCATCTGACACTGATGGATAGCTTAAGCCTGGATGAACCAGCGTCTGGACAGTCCAGACCTTTATGAAATCCTGTGGATTACCTGGAGGAAAGAGCACATCAACACCAACACACCACCAGTCACTCACACTCCTGACAGCAACACATACACTGTATGTGAAGTGATTAGTTTTCCATTACATTCCAGACATTATACTTGCATTGCATTTGTGGATTTGTTATTTGTGTGCCATATTACACTGCTTTGTTTGTAGCTTGACCGCCGTGTATTTACTTTATTCAAATAAGGGCTTTAAGAGCAGAGGGGTATAAGGTTTGTTCATCCTTATAGAGCCATATGTAATCCTTCAGCTGACCTTTAAGTCACCATGAAATGGAAAATGACTTTTTTTGAGTTGTTTTGCAAATTTTTTTCACGCCACAGTATAATCCTATGTAACACTAAGTGTCAAAATATGTGTGCATATTTTTTTATATCCCTAAAACAAGAAAGCAACTTGTTTCAGTCCTCTCAGCGGGGAGCTCATGCTTTATCGAACGTGTGAAAATGAATCTCTGTGCAAAAACAAAAGGCTGTTTTTATATCTATGAAATCTCATAATATTAAACTTTTGATTGATCATCCTTGTATTATGTCCTGCTGCAACATCCCTCTTCAACAGGAGCACATCAAGTTAACGAGGCAAGATGCACGCTGCCAAAATGCCTTTTCACCTCCTGTAGGTTGAAGATATGCAGTTTCCACATGAAAATTTCATTATGTGGAATCATGGAAGAAAAAAAAGAAGAGGAATAACTACTTACCAGCAGCAATGTTATGAAATCACTGCAACCCACTTTCTTAATTTGACTTAAGAAAATCCTTGAAACAAGTTAAATTCCTCTGGAATTATGTCACATCACGGCCACATTTTGCTTTTCACATAATCAAGGCGTGAGAGATGAATATGTTTGCAGCGAGTCTGTTTCACCCCACTTTGTGTGATCAAGGTCTTTCCTGATAATGAACGTGCAGTGGCAGACTGGAGCCAGCTACCGTGTTGGAGGACGCTCCTGCTCTGTCAAAAACCCTCCTGCCTCCTCACCAAGGCCTCCTATTCATGCTGCTGGAAAATCTCCCACATGCTGTCAGTGGAAACACAAGGGATGACCGTGGGTGCCTCAAAAGATATTCAAAAAAAGGAAAAAGAGAAAAGGCAGTCTACTGTTGCTGTCAATACAGGCAGAGTGATTTCTGTGGGGAAGAAAGAAGTTTCACATGGTGCAGAGGAGTCCATGCTATAATGAGAACTAACTACACTATTCCTGTTCTAATCCCATAGGACCTCATTTTGAGTGCGAAGTACTCTGTGTTAGGCTTGTAGTGACTGTGTCATACCTTTTATAACCTTTCTGTGATATTCTTTTCGCTGTGATATTCACACAGTGTATATCATGTGCTATAGTTGCCAAACAGCCAAGGAAGGATGTCATCATCTTGAGTTTCTTCACTGCCACTTGCTTCAGAGAGAACAGTGACTGACTGACTGTTAGTGAAGAAGGCGCATTTGCTTTGGAGGAGCTTTTCAAATGAAACAGCTTCGTCGATGTTCCATTACATAATTGATCTTAAAATGCAGACTGCAAAGAAGGTGGCCCCTGAAAAGGGACACAGCTCATGTATGTACACTAAACAAGCTCCTCCTGATTCCAGGTGATTGCTTTGATTCAGTAATCGTACATCTCACTGAACTTAACAGTTGAACCATTCAACAAACTCTTTTCTTGTTGATATCCCAAAGTTTCCAATGACAACAAAATGTCAAGCTGAAATGTGAGGCAACGTGATAAGTGATGCAAGAGGCATCTAAACTATTCCATTTGATATAACAATGCCGTCTTGAGTTTGAATACAGCATACACAGGGCTAAATTGCAAACTAGGAGGGGACTGACAACTGCCCCAGGGTCCCAGATGCACCCCAAAAAACATAAGCTTACTGTGCGGCAGTTGGTTTGCAGTAGGCTACTCTGATTACTTGTAACTCAAGTACAGCATCAGCTGACATAACAAAGGGCCTAAAAGGGGATCCTACTTTATCATTTGATCTTTATTTTGAAAAGGGTACCTGTGTCAAGATCTAATTTTAAGACCTGCATTGTTTCAGCCAACATTTTACTTATAAGGAGCATATTTCTAAACCTGCATGTATTTCATCATATTACCACACCGTAAACCTGGAGCAGGGGGAGGAATAGGGGGATAATGAGGGCTCAGCAGTTAATTTTTGTCCCTGGGCCCGGATTAATGTTAAATAAGAAGATACAGAATGAATGTATCTATCACCAAATGTGCATTGGTGAAATTATCTCACATAGCGTTTGTAGCTTTGAAGGTAATCAAATGATTAATAGTCTTAAGGGAATGAAAATGAAGGAAAAGGACAGGTTGCAGAAAGATTTCTAAGACTACAGACAGCCCAGACCTTGAATAAAGTGTAAAAACTCTTCGTTTGTCAGTAATAGCAAGGTAAGTATTTTCACACACCAATGAGTCATTTGCAGAATATAAATAAGTCTGTAAGTAGTCACAATAAAATTAAAAACTACCAATCATCAATAATAATAATAATAAAATACCAACTAAAGTCAACTGTAAAAAATCTTTCAATAAAAAAATTACAATTTAAATTTTTTTTTTTTTTTTTTTGATTTTTAATTTTAATTTTATTTTCTATGATCATGGCAATTTTAAAAGTTGCTTAGCAACGCTGAAGTACAGTCTCAATTCTGCAGTAATGTGTGTAAAGGTCGTGGGATATGAGTTAGAAATAAATGTGGGGGACTGTGTGCACTTTTTTCAAAATAAAGTTGGTTCACTTGCACTTTAATAAACTTTTCTCTTACTTTGGATCCCAAAATGGAACATTTAGAAAAAAAAGTATCGCCTCACAAAAAGTTTAACAAACTACTTCTGTGAATTATTCTATTGATGCTACTTCACTAAACATGATCTTACAGCGACATCTGCTGGAGGAAAGATCAAATTGCATGTAAAGGGAATAACGGATGACAAAACCCTTAGATCGTTTTTAATGAGTTATTTAAAGTTTAGCGGATTTGAAGTTGCAAAAAGTCCGATATAAAGTGTTGTTCAATTCGTGTTACAAAATTTCTGCCCTTCAGAAACTCCCTGTCATGGTTTGGTAATGTTAGTTGTGTTACGTGTAGCCAATCATATACACTCTTCATTCCGTCTCAACCAATCAAACACAAGCATGGTTGTAGGTGAAAGGTTCAGCTCACGAGTGCTAAAAATTGCTCGACATATATTGTAGAGTTTCAATGAGGATGGATGGGTTTAATTAGGCAGAACATGCTTGTCAGATCTGCGATCTGCGCAGGTGTGACGGCCATTTTTATGTGCGCAGGTGGTCCAATGTGTCAACTCTATCATACACAGCATGGAGAGGACACAGACCTGGGATGTGCAACCGAAATAATGTTGAATTATTGACAACGTTTAATTAAAATTGTGTAATTTTCAAAGACGAACACACTAAGAGGAGACATACTTGAATAATTAAGCAACTGCCAAGCCATGTTTCGGCAAACGAAGGCAGTATTCCGGAAACTTCGATGTCTAAGGTAAGTCAGCTAGCTAACGGTACAGTAAGTTAGCCACACACACCTGGCGTATTGCCATTAAATCAAATGCTACTTCTGTGTGCTGTTTACCTGGTTGTGATACGACATTTTTCACCGACTGTCTGTGACAGTGTGACTAGTTATTATGTGAATATAGATTAAACAGTGCTCTGACTTTGTCGAAATGTGACATAACATTTAAACTGATGAAACAGCCATGCAACCAAAGATGAGGGGACGCATCAATTTGGAGTAATCTAGCTGACTTTTATGTTCTGTCCTTTTTATTATCTAGTCTTTTAAAAGACTAGCGTGTTCAGACACCTGAGGGCTGGGATCAGTAACTATTATTTGGGGTTAATAGAGCAAGTTCAAGGAGAGGACAGCTAGCTAACTTCGACCTTAGTCTTGATGGCAGTGTCACTCGAGCTTGTTTTGTGACCCATCATTCTATGGCGTCTATAAATTGAAGAGAGTCTGGGTAGTTAATGGTGTTTGTATGTGGTCTGAAATGCATGCACACTGGCCATGGAAAATACCCACATAAGGCTTGTTCATTTTAATTCTTCATTTATACTGTTACAGTTGTAATGCAGCTGCAGTATATTTTGGATAGATACAATCTGGATTAGAGGCAAACCTTTTATTAAAGCTTAAGCATCATCACTAAGTTGTGCCCTAACGTGGGAATGTGTCAGCCAACACACAAGATACTCAGCACTTTAAAATAAATACTTGTCAAAGTAGCCAAAATCAAGGACATAGTATATTCATATCAAATAGAAGGTTGGCTCTGAATCATATGTTACATCTCAATTATCCAGAAGCCAAAGATCTTCAGCTGCACAGCTGAGTGCTGGTATTATTCTTCTAGCCATAAAGGTTGGTCAACTCAAAAATATTAGGAGGAAAGCAGATGCCTGAGCTGTGTGATTAGGGTGAAATGTGAGTCCCATTTTTTTCCTTTGTACTGCACAAACTATGATAATTTAAAAGACATGATGCTCCATGAAATGGCTTGACAAAATCTGATGCTCAGATGAATAAAAATGAAATAGATGTTAAATTCTGATGTGCTTAAGTTTGCCAATTTTGTCTCAAAGACTGGAAAAGAAGGCAAGATAGATTGTTTTGTTTGTATTTATTTTGATTTTTCAATGAATCTATGATCTGTTTGTTCAGTTTTACCCTGGTGGTTAATTATAAAGAACACTTCCATTGTTTTTGTTTCGTTTGAAAATGTGTTTGCTGCATTCTTGTTCTGGATTGTCTGATTTAATGATGTCTGGGCATTATTACGTACATGACACAATACTAACAATGTCTTTAATTCATTCATATGAGATCTGCATTGTTTGTGCAGAGATGGATAAATGTTCTTCATACTATTAACTAATTTTCTTCTCCCAGTTTTAATAGACAGCAGTATACAAGGAAGCTGAGGAGCACTTCAGCACAAGAGAGGGCCTGTCACTACCAGCCAGGACAGAAAATCCATGGCTTTACTGTCAAAGAGGTAAACTTAGCTTGACTCAAAGAAGCATGATTTAGGCCTTTAAGTAATATTGTATGAATTTAATAAGGATGTACTGTGAATTTGGTTTAGTTTTAAAGTTGAATGCCTCACTATGATTTCATTGGCCTTCTTGTACCACCAGTTGATACATGGTTTGATTCAGTGGTTGAGACAAGACTGTGACCCTTAATCAAACTGTCTACTGCTATCAAACAAATTGTCAACTCAGCTGCTCATCCCGTTTTCACAGGTTGTAGAGGTCCCTGACTTGTTTCTCACAGCAGTGAAGCTGACTCATGATAAAACTGGAGCTCAGTACCTCCATGCAGCCAGAGATGACTCCAATAACCTCTTCAGGTTGGTTTATATTTGTATCAGCTGTACTACCTTTTTATATTCATGTTTGATAAGAAAGTTTAACTTTCTCTCTGCAGTCACACTTAACCACAACATGACACTGAAATGTGTTTTGTTTATGTAACCAGAGCAATTTTTTTTCTCCAGCTAAGTCACAGCACATCTTTGTAAAAAAAGCAATAAATTAGATACCTTTTCCTTGTTCCCATGTGTCAGTGTCCAGTTCAGAACGACGCCAATGGACAGCACAGGGGTCCCACACATCCTGGAGCACACAGTGCTTTGTGGATCTGAGAAGTATCCCTGCAGAGACCCTTTCTTCAAGATGCTCAACAGGTCTCTGTCCACCTTCATGAATGCCTTCACAGGTACAGAACCATAATTTGAACCTGAATGTGCCAAGTGACCTTTGAGCGAAACAGTTGGGAACAGTGTATTTTATTTTCACTTAAATATCCTGAATAGAAAATAAATTGGTGTGAACTTAGATACAGTCAGAGTTTTACAGGTTTAACGCATGTACAAAGAAATGATCCAGGATTTTTTGATTTACCAGAGGTGTTGTTAGTCACACACATTACTGTGATGTAAGTGTTAACAGGAAGAATATATGGATTCACTGGTTTCTATTACAGCCAGTATTAACTTCTCAAATTAATTATGGAATTTCACGTATTGAAAATAAGATAGAATGTTTACATGTACCAATACAATACAAAGTCACTGTCATTATTTTACTAATCAGTATCAAAAGAAAAGAAAAGGACTTCCACATGATGGATATATCTTAAATGTCTGATGAGATTTTTGCATCTGTTGTGTGTTTACTTCCTTATTAACAGCCAGCGACTACACCATGTATCCATTCTCAACCCAAAATGGGAAGGACTTTCAGAATCTTCTGTCAGTCTATCTGGATGCAGTTTTCTTCCCTTGTTTACGAGAGCAGGATTTCTGGTGAGTTTTGAGTATTGCTGCATAGGTATATATGCTAGATTGCTAAAACTGCTCAGCTCTATTTTATAAAGTATACTCGATTGCATTTTAACAGAACAGCAGTGTCTCTTATTGTATTGTCCAGCACTAGGTTAAAACAGACCAAGAATAAGCAAATATCACGAGGCAGGTCTATAACAGTCACAAAGTACTGATGAAAGCATTATTGCTTACTTTAATGATGTGTGTCTTGATTTTCCAGGCAGGAGGGCTGGAGGCTGGAGAATGAAAATCCCACAGATATCAACTCCCCTCTGGTGTTTAAAGGAGTCGTGTTTAACGAAATGAAGGGGGCTTTTGTAAGTCAACACTTCCTCAGTCACTGTTATTAAAATTTCATATGCATAGCAATTATCTATTATATACAGTTATTTTTTTTACACACACAGAGGCCATCAGGTGCTTCTAAGTAGTGTCAACAGTTTAAAAATTTAATGCGCTAATGAGGTTTTTTTTCCACTTATTAAACTAATACAGTGATATCATATAAAACTATAACAGGAAAAAAAGGAAAGAAAAAGAAAGATTTTTGCTTTGTGCAGTGCCTTTTCTTGGAAAATTAAAAGGTCCTGAAGTAAAGAGAAAAAAAAGCGAGGCAAAGAACTGAACCAAATGCTGGGAGAGGGGGTCGGATTGAATAAACTAGTTAGAAGAATGAAATCAAAATAAAAGCTTAGCAATTTAAGTTGTTGTGACAATGTTACATACAAATTTAAAAATCCAAGGTGTTTACACAATTTATATTGGATTTAGTGATGCTTTTATCATGACAGCATTGGCGGAATCTGAAGTTATAATTTGTGAGTGTGTTTGTATGTATGTTTACATGTGTGTGTTCTTACAGTCAGACAACGAGCGTGTGTACGCCCAGCACCTCCAGAACAAGCTGTATCCAGACCACACCTACTCTGTGGTGTCAGGAGGGGAGCCTCTAGCCATCCCCGATCTCACCTGGGAGCAGCTCAAACAGTTCCACGCCACACATTACCACCCCAGCAACGCTAGGTAGAGGGATACACACTTATACTAGCCTAGACATGAACAGGAACTGTTGTGTTATGAAATGATAATAATATAAAGAGTAAGACAAGAAATAAAACACTCATTCTGCTCTGACAGACAGTAACCATGTACCTTCTTAAATTTTACATGTATGTTTTAAAAGAAATTGTTTTAATACAAACACACATACACCCCTGAGAGTGTCTTCTATACGTTCTTCAGGTTCTTCACCTATGGAGATTTGCCTTTGGAGCAGCATCTAAAGCAGATCGAGGAAGAAGCACTGTCCAAGTTTGAGCGCATCAACCCGAACACAGAGGTCCCCTCCCAGCCACACTGGAGCAGCCCTGTAAGTTCATAATTCAGATATATTACTGTAACATCAAAGGGTAAAAGGGTATTTTAGATTACAATACTAGTCTAACAATGCACACTGCAGTCAGATTTAATTTTTGTATTTAATTATGGCGTGCACGCATGGTTCCATTGGTTTATTTTTAGAAACAGAAATCGATTGAACAGTCTGTCTGATCTCACTGTAAATCTTATTGGTATTCCCAGAGAGAAGACCATGTGACCTGTAGCCCTGATGCTATGGCTCCAGATCCAGCCAAGCAGGACACGCTGTGTGTGAGCTACCTGCTGGGAGAGTAAGATCACATCATCTCTTTCTTTTCCCTGCTGTGTTTCACTAAGACATTATTCCTTAAACTCATTTCAGTTGGACGGCATTGATGCAGTTCTGAAGCCAGAGATAATGCATCTTCTGTTACTCCTGATCTCTTAGTTTGACCCTTATTTACGGTGACATACATGTCGTCATGTTTACAGTTTTTCAGTTTTCCTCAACATGATTTGACAACAAATACAACAGTTCTTTTTTTTTTTTAAGTGAAGCTCTGAGCCTTCTCTGTTATCAAGTAATATCTGATGTCTTGCTCTGATGTTCTTTGTGCAGCATCACGGACACATTTGAAGGATTCACTCTCAGCCTGCTGTCATCTCTAATGATCTCTGGACCAAACTCTCCTTTCTACAAAGCTCTCATTGAACCCAAGATAGGAACTGACTTCTCTTCTGTTGTAGGGTGTGTATATGGGCCTTAAGGCAATAACAGCAAACCTTCATTATACTAAGGTGGCTTCAGTTACAGTTAGATTTTACCAATCTGTTTGGAGAGATAACTAATTGACTGATTGCATCCCTATTTATCCAGCTCATCTTTGTGATAAAACAAATCATCTTAAGTGTTTGACCACTTGTCTTTGACACAGCGCTGTTAAGCATCTGTGACAATCATGTATTTGTTGAAATGTCCTGTTGTGCAGATATGATGGCAGCACCAAAGAGGCGTCATTCAGCATCGGGCTGCAGGGAATGGCTGAGGAGGATGCAGAGAGAGTGAAACAAATCATCAGCCAAACCATTGATGACATTATAGAGTGAGTACCACGGTCTAGTTGGGTCTTTTTCATTTCATGGCTTGATATTGAATGTGCACCGCTTCAGTGAGGAGTGACTGATCATCTATTTGACAAATCCACTCGTGAACTTTTAACTTGTTTTGATATAAGCCATAAAAAAAGCTCTTCATCTGTCATGTTGTCTGTGTTTACTGTCTTGTCATTCAAGTTTGCACTGGAATATTGTTAAATTAAGGAGAAAGTGTCAACTGTTTACACATAGCACAGTTCAAAATGGTAGTTAGAAAGCACTTTATGGGACATTGCTTGGTGAGTGACCCTGTACAAAGAAACGTTTTCCACACTTCAGTACCACTTGAGCAAAACTCGTTGATAGAAAAAAGACACACGCACACATTATATACAGTATGTTAGATAAACTTATTTTGCATTTCTCCTCATCGTTGTTCACAGGTCGGGCTTTGAAGAGGAAAGAATCGAGGCTCTCCTCCATAAGATTGAGATCCAGATGAAACACCAGTCCACTAACTTCGGCCTGTCTTTGGCCTCAGTGAGTTAATCTGTTTATCTGTAACCTTCATTTTATTTTTGCAACCCCAAGGACACCACATGTTTATATAAACCTCCATGTGGGAGGTATGTTAGCAATACCAAGGATGTTTGTTTCCCATGTTTTTCTGTATATCTCCATAGAAATCAAGGATGTAAACATGTCCATGGTTATTGTCGTGGGAGACTATGTTGTGCACAGAGCAGTTTATTTGCTGATTTCTTCCTGAAGGATGTGTCACCATAATTTTACAGACCTTCATCTTTGCCCAAAATGTAATAGTTAAACACATGCAACAATATTAAAAGTGAATTATAAATGGGCATTAGTAGACAACTTGTCCTTGTTCCTCTCTGAAATAAGAGGACGCAAGAGTGAAAATAGATTACTAGATTGTTTTGTTTCATGAATATTTGTCAGAGTTTCATTCTTAACATCTTATGTGTGTGTTTCTAGTACATAGCTTCACCGTGGAACCACGATGGCGACCCAGTGGAGCTGCTGCAGATCAGCGACAGCGTTGCCAAGTTCAGACAGGCCCTGAAGGACAGCCCTCGCTTCCTCCAGGACAAAGTTCGCAGTTACTTTAAGGTGAATGAAGCAAGCAATATTTTAAATGTGTGTTTGTGTCTCTTTAGTATAGTTGTAAGTCGATTGCTGGGGAGAGAAGGGGCAACATTCAGCAGTCTGGCATTCATATTTTTATTGTTAAAGTGGTTCAGGATTAAGTCCTTGTAGCTGCACAGCTCCCAGTGGTTGGGACATCAGCTGACATCAGCATAGATGCTTGCCATCATCAGTGGTTTTACCTCAGGTCCTCCAGTTGAATTTTACAATTGAATACTAACTTGTGCTTTTCTGTCCTTGAAATCCCCCACCCCTTATCCACCGGCCCTGCAGGAGAACACACACAGACTGACCCTGTCTATGAGCCCCTGATGAGAACTACCTGGAGAAACAGGCCAAGGCTGAGGAGGAGAAACTCCAGAAAAAGATCCAGGCTCTGTCTGATAGTGACAGAAAAGACATCTATGAGAAAGGTAACAAAAATGTAATTACTCATGGTTTGTCAAATCTCTCTTTTTGTTTGCAAGAAGGTTTGTTTACAAAGTCTTAATTGAGGTCAGAAGTAAACACCTTGACTTTGACCAGTCAAAGATTTCAGATGAGTACCCTTCGAGTATGACCGCCAGATATCACAGTGGAGTGTTTCTCTTCTTGGAAAGGTCTGGAGCTGCAGGCTGCTCAGAGTAAAACCCAGGATGTCTCCTGTTTGCCAGCACTCAAAGTGTCCGACATTGAACCCACGATACCCATCACACCTGTTCAAATCAGCACTGCAGGTACAGTACAGTCTCCACTGTTACTTTGGCGTGGTATTTTTGTCATTATCACCTAAGTCAAGGGGGTTTGGTGAAACTCTGAAGGGCTTTCCTCTCCTAATCTGCACAGGCGGTGTGCCAGTTCAGTACTGTGAGCAGCCCACCAACGGCTTGGTTTACTTCAGAGCCATGTGTAGTCTCAACACCCTGCCAGAGGACCTCAGGCTTTATGTCCCGCTCTTCTGCAGTGTTATTACCAAGTGAGTTAATCTTTCAGTCTGTAAGAGCAGAACAAGATCTGGAATGCACAGATGAGGTTTGGAATTTGTTTATTTTAACAAAAATATTTCTGCCGTCTATTTTGTTTTCCAATGTGAGATTGAAACAGATAGGTATTTCTTTTGTGTGTATTTTAGATTGTACCTGCTTCCCAACTTGCAGCACACATTTGAAGGACTGGATGTGTTTCTGTTTGTCTAATTAGGATGGGCTGCGGAGATCTGGACTACAGGCAGCAGGCCCAGCAGATGGAGCTGAGGACAGGGGGCATGTCTGTCTCCACCCAGGTCACCACTGACTCCTCCCAGCTGGACATGTACGAGCAGGTCAGTGCCAGCGCTGAACGCACTGAAGCCTATAAAGTAAATTAAAACCCACTGTGTGTTTTGCAGGAACAGATTTGATTCCCATCCTTAGTGCTCTGTGTGCTGATTACATATGCGTGTCCTGCTGCAACCCTAACACATGCAAATCAGACGATTATAAATGTAAATCTCAGAAGCAGTCCAGTTTGAATCCCTGATTTCAGCCCAGTGAATGCTGGGATAAGCTCCAGCCCTTGCAGATGAAGTCAAGAAAATGCAGCTAGTTGATTCTTGTTTTGGTTGAAGGTGATTTGCTGCTGTAGGTTACAGTACAGCCTCGCAAAACACCAAACACTGTCTCTCATTTTGCTTCGTGCTCTCTGCTTCAGGGTGTCCTCCTGTTCTCCTCCTGCCTGGAGAGGAACCTTCCTCACATGTTCCAGCTGTGGAGCGACATATTCAACAGGTATGTCCTCCAGTACTTCATATTTAGACATCTACTCATCCAAGTTCACTCCGTTTTCTGCATTCAGAAAAATAGACTGATGTCGACCTTGTGCTGTACTTCATGGATGCGAACAAGTAAACTGCAGCTGCTCTTTTGGAGAACAGTCAGCTGTGATTATTAATACTAGTGAGCTGGATACAGAGAAACCGTGGTGTTAAAATAACCAAATGTTTTCTTCCAGCCCCCACTTTGATGATGACGAGCGCCTCAGAGTGCTGGTGATGATGTCAGCGCAGGAGTTGGCCAATGGGATATCCTACTCTGGTCACATGTATGCCATGACCCGCTCAGGCCGACACCTGACCCCAGCAGGAGACCTCCAGGAGTCTTTTGGTGGGATGGAACAGGTACTTTACAGTCTATGCATGATTAGTAAAAATCATAAATGTTGACCACATGAGTTTCAGCAAGAAGAAAGTTCTCCCACTCTGTTATTATGTCTTCTTACCTTCTGTCTGCATCGGAAGTGGGAATGTGTCGCATAGTGCAGATTGACATTTTGTGCTTGTGATCACCTTGCACCTGCATTTTAGCCAATGACCAATTTAGTAATGTAACATACAGCATTAGGTCTGACACTGCTGAGAGCTCATGAGGAATGCTCTTCAACTGCAGTAGAACAAACATCCACAGCTTTTTATATAGAGGCACTAATTAGATAAATTCTGTTGAGTGATATTGGGCTGTTATGACCATATTGCTGTTAATATTAATTTGATTATCCTTTGTCTAATTTTGCATACATTTACATTAAAGTCAAATATGTTGTCAGAAAATGACTAATTCCATACTCACGTGTGCTGGTGTTGGCACACGTGAGTATGGAAACAGGGCTCGGCAGGGACACAGTCATTTTGACTTGACTAGCAGATTTCACGACAAGCTGATTGGCTGTAGAAACAGGTGACAAGCTTTACGTTCTAAAACAAGCCCATGGCTATTTGACTAGCAGAGTCGCAGATGACAACATCCGCCGGCTTGAGTCGAACTCAGATTTTTGCAATTTTTCTCTGCAGCGTTCTTGAACAGTCTCATCACGAATCTTTTGTCTGAACTGGGCTTAAAACAGCTGTTTGTGTTTCATTGGAATCAGGTGAAGTTTATGAAGAGGATAGCTGAGATGTCAGACCTCAGCCAAGTTATCAGAACACTACCCAGGATCAAAAAACACCTTCTCAACCCCGACAACATGAGGTGGGTTCATATAATGGTACACCAGCTCATATCATTTTTATATGTCCAGTATTTGAGCACTGTTTACAAATTTTGAGCTAGACACAAAAGCGGTCTCTCTTGTTTTTTTTCTGCTGTTCATGTTGGCAAAATAATTTAAGTGTAAATGTACTGTATATTATCTACTTAGTGCACTTCCCACAGTTCAAATTAAACTGTATCTCCCTTATAGGTGTGCAATCAACACCACTCCACAGAAAATGTCTGACACAGCAGCACAGTTGAAGAGCTTTATGAAGGACATTGCTGAGAACGGAAGGACACGCAAACCTGTCAGAACTGATATCATCGAGGTAAGGAATCAATAGGTAATCTGGACCAATAAACCAGTCAGAAGATTTGTCATATCGACCTGTCCATCAGATGAAAATATAGTAATCTCTGCTTTCTTTTAATGTCTTTATCTAAGAGGCCACTAGACCCCCTGAATAACTCCGGACTGAGCAGGAAACTCATCTCTGTAAGTGTTCATTTCACAGTCTGCTGATCAACGTCTTTAAATGTAACACTTAGCATTTGTTTGTCATCTCTATGCTGCTGCCAAATGGAGTTTAAGATAATTATCGAAAACAGAATTGAAGTTTCTGGTCGTGGAAGATAATGAGAGGAGTAAAAAAGTACAGAGGAATCTCGTTTTATAAAAAGCAAAACATTTTGTCTTTACAAATAGAAGCTACAAGATTTATGAGAAATGTTCTTTTGATTTTAATTCTTACTTTATATTAATATTACCAGCCTGGTGGTGACGGATCATTCGTGTTATGATGAAATATATTCCATACAGTGTAGTTAAATCCTACACGTAGTACCTTAAATTTTCACTGTATGTGAACCCGTTATTTTTTTATTGTTTTTGTAAGAAGTTTCCTCAAGACACAAGTCCGGCATGTATGGCAGCCTTATTTGATTGTTGATAAATTATCCAGTTCTGAATTAGGATTGTGTGTGTGTGTCTGTGTGTGTTTTTACTCTTCTACTTTTCAGGAGATGAATTTCCAGCCATGTCAGATGAAGACTTTCTTCCAGATGCCCTTTCCTGTCAATTTTGTCAGTGAGAGTATTCGCACTGTACCCTTCTCCCATGAGGACTACGCCAGGTAACTACACCAGCAGACAGCACACCAAGACTTGATGTTGACTTGACACTGAATGATTTCTGTGTTAACACATGAATGACTTATTTTCCACAGAGTAGTCTTTGACCATGCCACTGTAAATGCCACCACATCTAACTTTTCAAACACAGTTTATTTTATGTGACTTCAGTAAAACTTGATTTGGTGAGGCACACTTTATAGACTTCATTTTTGTGATGTCATTTTCATAATTCATCGTGTTTTGATGAGTTTGATCACCACTTTCTTTGTTTTTTTTTTTTTTTGTCTTTGCCAGTTTGTGCATCCTGGCGAGGTTGATGACGGCGAAATACCTTCATGGAGAGATCCGGGAGAAGGGGGGAGCGTACGGGGGCGGAGCTAGGATGGGAGGAGGTCTTTTCTCCTTTTACTCATACAGGTGGGCAGCAGTTCATCAGACTGGTCACAGTTTTGGACAGCATCACAATGCACATTGCACAAATATATTACCTATATCACCATATATTGCAATGATAATTTTACTGATTACAGTTTAATATTTCAAATCTACATTAGACATTTTATTCCATTTAGTGATCCTCTTCTTAAAAAAAAGCTGGAAAACTCTCCTGAGTTGTATGGTAGATCCTGTCAGGCTGAAAAAGTGTTTTCAACTCTAACATAAGGATTTTGCAAAATGGGTCAGAAGGCAGTGTCCTGGAGAAACATAAGAATTACATCTGCAACAATTAGTCCATTGCAAGAACATTTATCAGCAGCAATTTTGATAAATGAGTGCTTTGAGTCATATTTTCTCGAGAAAAAATGACACAACTCTCTGGTTTCAGCCACTCAGATATGAGCATTTCTGGTTCCCCTAGTTTTCTGTTTTGTAAGATGAATGTTTTTGCGTTTCAGATGAAAACACCCCCTTGGGTTTTGGAAAATTGTCACTGTGATGGCTTTTTTTTTTTTAACCATTTTCTGAAATGTTATAACCAAACAACTTTTTGATTGAAAAAGTAAGAAAATGTTATAAGTGCAAAAAATTGATTTCACAGTGTGTGTGTTGACCTCGTCTTTTTCTCGTCTGTCTCTAAGGGACCCAAACTCAGTGCAGACCTTGTCTGCGTTTCGCAAAGGTGTGGACTGGGCAAAGTCAGGGCAGTTCACTCAGCAGGACATAGATGAGGCCAAACTGTCAGTGTTCTCAGCTGTGGACTCACCTGTGGCCCCTGCAAACAAAGGTAAGACTCCCTCTGATGCATCCTGACAGCCTGCTGCCTCGACTGACTACATGAATTCACATCAAATGTTTTGAGCATCATTGACATCATTCAACATTAGGTTAAACATGTAGCTTGGAAAAACATCCCATTACCTTCCAAGGGTCTTGTAGTGAGAAGATAAAACTGCAGAATGCGATAATATGCTGCAGCCTTTATTTGGGTGCTTTGCCTTTAAACTGAAGCAGTCTTGGGCTCTGCTGATAAAACCTGACACTAGTTTGTCCACCATGTCTCTGTGTTGCAGGAATGGGTCAGTTCCTCAGTGGAGTCACAGATGAGATGCTGCAGAGTCACAGAGAAAGACTCTTTGCTGTCGATCACAAAAGCCTGGTGGGAGTGGCCGAAAGGTGAAAATCTTTACTTAAGTTAAGAATTGTTAAGAAACTGAAATGGAGACCTAAAATTCTGCATGTAATAAACCTCTAGTTCACAATATTCAGTCTTTGATAAATTAAGTATATAACAAGTGTCCTTGGTGTTTCCCTGCAGATACCTCGGTGTTGGTCAGAGGACGTGTGGTGTCGCTATCCTGGGCCCAGAGAATGAAGCAATTAAAAAAGACCCCTCATGGATTGTAAAATAATCTAATTAGCAGGTATTTTCTAACTGAAAACTTCACTGGACTTCAGATGTACCACAGTGGCAGAACGTACTATGTACTGAAACCCAAAGACAATATTATTGTTAGAATTTATTTGAAACGGTGGCAAAAAAAAGCTGAAGCGCACAAAAACAAGAGGAGGAATATGGACTAGTTAGTGTTGTAGTCATAATCTGATGCTTCAGATTATTACTTCTCTTTTTATACATTGTTATGTACATATTAATGAAAGTGTGGTCATGACATTACATTCTAATGCTGAACAAACTGAATCTGAGTCTGGTCTTTATTTTTGATTATTTTGTGATCATGAAAACTTTGATATGGTTTCTCTGTGGTTTAAGAAATTAAACTTTTTAGATGATTCACAGAGAGATCTTCTTCAACCCCACACTGGTGATAGTATGTGCAAATGATAATGACAAAACAAAATGATGTAAAGTTTAAAGCCGAAAAAAACACCAGTGCAAACACTCCTTCAAGGTGTGTCATATTCACTTTAATGCAATTTAACAGTCATCTCTGTTACTTACTTTCTGAAATCTTATCCATGATTTCCTTTACTTTTTATCTGTAAATTGATGTCTTCTTGTTTTTTTGTATTGCACTGAGATTTCTGCCTCTGATCCAACACTGTGGAGGTGAATCAACATCTTTTCAGAAATGGTGTCTCACTTGAAACCGTTGACAGTGACTGAATTATCCAGAGTGTTACAGAGACACCAATTCTAGAAAGGCGTGATTTTTTTCAAAAGGAATAGTTAAACATTTTTGGGAACTACATTTATTTAATGCAGAGAGTGAAATAGGATACGAATTTCATGTCTGCATTGCTACTCAAAGTTGCATAAAGACCACAAGTAAAAACACCACAAGTCCACAGGTAACAAATCTACCTACCCAGATGGTTACATGCTGAACTGCAAGGAGTGACATCTGAGTCTTGTGGCCAAGAAATAGTGTATAACAACCCCAGAATGTTGTTATACAACTAGCTGTTTCCTCGTTTTGAGTCTTTACGCTACGCTTAACTAAGCACCTGCTGACTGTTTACCATGCAGTCAGTATCAATCTCATCTAACTCTACAAAAAAGCAGTAGCACATCATTTTTTCAATGCCATGAGCACAAGTAACACCAAAACACTGCTACATATCACAAGAGTTAAGGAAATTGGTTTCTGCTATCTGTATGGGCCGACCCTTTAACATCAGTCCCTTTTCTTGATCAAAAAGAAGTTAAAAATCTCACTGACACACACAGTTTCATAACTTTCCACACAATAAATGCTTTATTACTCCGTGACAGGACACTCACATCACGCTGCCAGCACATTAAGTTAATGTTGCGTACAAGTTTCAGACATCCTCTACTTCACCGCCAAACTACAGCAACAGCAGGACCCGACTCACAAATACAGCTATAAGATGCCACATACAAAGCCCATGGTGGATACAAACGGCTAAGGCAACACCACAACACACACACACACACTCATACACACAATGAGCATGGATAGGACACACACAAGGCCAGCTCGGCTCACTAAACCTCCTGTAGGTCACAATTCCATTTTACAATCAAGATTGTAGATGCTTTTCAAGGTGTGAACAGGTTTTAGATTGACAGTATGTGATCCTCCTGACATATGTTTATATATATTATCTCTTTAGAAGCAGCTTTAAGGGATGACTTGAATAATGGGGCTAAAAGTGCTGTAGAAAATAATAAAAATGACAAAAGCTTAAAAGGAGTCGCCCACCTCAGCCTTTGCTCAGCTAGGTAGTTAAAAAAATATCAATATAGCTACATTTTCAGGACTAAAACTTAAATACTTATACAGTACATGATGAGGAGTGCTTATTATATATATATATATATATATATATATATATTTAAGTCTATATAACTTTGATTGGGGATTCAAAAAATACGTCAGCTCTGCTAGCTTGTTGAGACTATGTGAAGAGCTCTATCCCACATTGTACCCTCATTAAATATTTCACTATCTTAATTTCATCATTCATCTGAAATATAGAAGATCCCTTCTGAAAATTGCCATGCTTTTACCATACAATATAACTTTCTAAAATTACCAGCTATCTTTTAAATTCTACCTTAATTTATTTGCAGTCAATCAGCAGTCGATCAGTCATAGTGTGAGTAGCTGTCACTGTTCTGTGAAGCTGTTTTCTTGTTGGAGTGAAGCTCTCTGGCAGCAGTGCAAACGGTTCAGATGGCCGCCGAGGTGTTGGACTCTCTGGATCGGAACCGGGTCACGTGCTCCAGCTGGCCAGAGTCGGACACATCATAGCTCGTCTTGTACTTGGCCAGGATTTTCATCAGTGGACGGAGCTTCAGCCACCACTGCTCCTTGGGGATCCTGTGGCTGAGGAGACCAAACAGGAAGACATGATTTTTATATCAAACCACACTGGACCTGTCACTCATGGTGACAGGCTGTAGATTCACTCTAGCTTTGAGTTTCCAGCATGAGCCTTCAGGTAAATCCTCTCTTCCAAGAAGAGATTATTTAAAATGTAAGTACAAAATGAAAAAAAATACAAAATGCTCCTCCACCAGTGTTAAATCTTTAAATGGTCTCACCCCACCCTACCTCTCTGAGCTCCTTCATCCCTATACTCCTGCTCGGTGCCTCAGGTCAGCTGATCTGCTGCTCCTGGAGGTACCGAGGTCAAAACGGAAGCTCAGAGGGGACAGAGCTTTCTCTGTTGCAGCTTCTAAATTATGGAATGAGCTACCATTGCACATTAGACAAGCCTCCTCACTGTCCATTTTTAAAACTCGTCTTAAAACCCATTTTTATTCCCTGGCTTTCAACCCTGCATGAGACTCTGTTCTTGTTTTAGTGTTTTAGGTTTGTTTTTATTTGTTGTTTTTGATTATTTTTAAAAACAGTAAAACGATTATTTTACTGTTATTCCTGTTTTATCTTATTTATTTTATTGTTGTTTTAATTGTTTTATGTCTCTGTTGTTTTGCCTATTTATGTACAGCACTTTGTTTTCAGCTGTGGTTGTTTTTAAAGTGCTATATAAATAAAGTTGAGTTGAGTTGAGTTGAGATGACTTTCGCATGAGTTTTTCTGACATACTATACTATGACTTTCCTGTGAGTTTTTTTCTGTCATACTGTACTACGACTTTTATGACAATTTTCTGACATACTACACTATGACTTTCACATGAGTTTTTCTGACATACTAGACTATGAGTTTTTTATGACATACTATACTAGAACTTTTATATGACTTTTAATCACATACTATACTATGACTTATATGACAATTTTCAGACGCACTATACTATGACTTTTTTATTACTTTTTATCACATACTAAACTTTGACTTTTTATGACCTTTTTTATCACATACTATACTATGACTTTCACATGAGTTTTTCTGACATACTATACTATGACTTTCACATGAGTTTTTCTGACATACTATACTATGACAATTTTCTGACATACTATACTATGACTTTTTTATGACTTGTATATGACATTCTATACTTTCACATTTTTCTGACACACTATACTATGACTTAAAAAGTCATTAAAAAGTCATAGTATAGTTTTTCAGAAAAAAAGACATACTATACTATGACTTTCGTGTGAGTTTTTTTCTGTCATACTGTACTACGACTTTTATGACAATTTTCTGACATACTATACTATGACTTTCGCATGAGTTTTTCTGACATACTATACTATGACATTCACATGAGTTTTTCCTGACATACTATACTATGACTTTCGCATGAGTTTTTATGACATACTATACTATTACTTTTATGACAATTTTCTGACATACTATACTATGACTTAAAAAGTCATAGAAAAGTCATAGTATAGTTTTTCAGAAAAAAAGACATACTATACTATGACTTTTTATCGCATACTATACTATGACTTTCGCATGAGTTTTTTTCTGACATACTATACTATGACTTTTATGACAATTTTCTGACATACTATACTATGACTTTTTTATGACTTGTATATGACATACTATACTATCACATTTTTCTGACACTATACTATGACTTAAAAAGTCATTAAAAAGTCATAGTATAGTTTTTCAGAAAAAAAGACATACTATACTATGACTTTTTATCACATACTAAACTATGACTTTCACATTAGTTTTTTTATCACATACTATACTATGACTTTCGTGTGAGTTTTTTTCTGACATACTATACTATGACTTTCACATATGTTTTTCTGACATACTATACTATGACTTTCACATGAGTTTTTCCTGACATACTATACTATGACTTTCGCATGAGTTTTTCTGACATACTATACTATGACTTTCGTGTGAGTTTTTTTCTGACATACTATACTATGACTTTCACATGAGTTTTCCTGACATACTATACTATGACTTTCACATGAGTTTTTCTGACATACTATACTATGACTTAAAAAGTCATAGAAAAGTCATAGTATAGTTTTTCAGAAAAAAAGACATACTATACTATGACTTTTTATCACATACTATACTATGACTTTCGCATGAGTTTTTCTGACATACTATACTATGACTTTCGCATCCGTTTTTTTCTGTCATACTGTACTATGACTTTTATGACAATTTTCTGACATACTGTACTATGACTTTTTTATGACTTGTATATGACATACTATACTATCACATTTTTCTGACACACTATACTATGACTTAAAAAGTCAGAAAAGTCATAGTATAGTTTTTCAGAAAAAAAGACATACTATACTATGACTTTCGCATGAGTTTTTTTCTGACATACTATACTATGACTTTTATGACAATTTTCTGACATACTATACTATGACTTTCGCATGAGTTTTTCTGACATACTATACTATGACTTTTATGACAATTTTCTGACATACTATACTATGACTTTCGCATGAGTTTTTCTGACATACTATACTATGACTTTTTAATCACATACTATACTATGACTTTCGCATGAGTTTTTCTGACATACTATACTATGACTTTTTATCACATACTATACTATGACTTTCGTGTGAGTTTTTTTCTGTCATACTATACTATGACTTTTATGACAATTTTCTGACATACTGTACTATGACTTTCGCATGAGTTTTTCTGACATACTATACTATGACTTTCGTGTGAGTTTTTTTCTGTCATACTGTACTACGACTTTTATGACAATTTTCTGACATACTATACTATTACTTTTATGACAATTTTGTGACATACTATACTATGACTTAAAAAGTCATAGAAAAGTCATAGTATAGTTTTTCAGAAAAAAAGACATACTATACTATGACTTTTTATCGCATACTATACTATGACTTTCGCATGAGTTTTTCTGACATACTATACTATGACTTTCACATGAGTTTTTCTGACATACTATACTATGACTTTCACATGAGTTTTTCTAACATACTATACTATGACTTTCGCATGAGTTTTTCTGACATACTATACTATGACTTAAAAAGTCATAGAAAAGTCATAGTATAGTTTTTCAGAAAAAAAGACATACTATACTATGACTTTTTATCGCATACTATACTATGACTTTCGCATGAGTTTTTTTCTGACATACTATACTATGACTTTCACATGAGTTTTTCTGACATACTATACTATGACTTTCACATGAGTTTTTCTAACATACTATACTATGACTTTCGCATGAGTTTTTCTGACATACTATACTATGACTTAAAAAGTCATAGAAAAGTCATAGTATAGTTTTTCAGAAAAAAAGACATACTATACTATGACTTTTTATCGCATACTATACTATGACTTTCGCATGAGTTTTTTTCTGACATACTATACTATGACTTTTACATGAGTTTTTCTGACATACTATACTATGACTTTCGCATGAGTTTTTTTCTGACATACTATACTATGACTTTCGCATCCGTTTTTTTCTGACATACTATACTATGACTTTTATGACAATTTTCTGACATACTATACTATGACTTTTTTATGACTTGTATATGACATACTATACTATCACATTTTTCTGACACACTATACTATGACTTAAAAAGTCAGAAAAGTCATAGTATAGTTTTTCAGAAAAAAAGACATACTATACTATGACTTTCGCATGAGTTTTTTTCTGACATACTATACTATGACTTTTTATCACATACTATACTATGACTTTCATGTGAGTTTTTCTGACATACTATACTATACTATGACTTTTTATCACATACTATACTATGACTTTCGTGTGAGTTTTTTTCTGTCATACTATACTATGACTTTTATGACAATTTTCTGACATACTATACTATGACTTTCGCGTGAGTTTTTCTGACATACTATACTATGACTTTTTAATCACATACTATACTATGACTTTCGTGTGAGTTTTTTTCTGTCATACTGTACTACGACTTTTATGACAATTTTCTGACATACTATACTATGACTTTTTTATGACTTGTATATGACATACTATACTATCACATTTTTCTGACACACTATACTATGACTTAAAAAGTCATTAAAAAGTCATAGTATAGTTTTTCAGAAAAAAAGACATACTATACTATGACTTTTTATCACATACTAAACTATGACTTTCACATTAGTTTTTTTATCACATACTATACTATGACTTTCGTGTGAGTTTTTTTCTGACATACTATACTATGACTTTTATGACAATTTTCTGACATACTATACTATGACTTTTTATCACATACTATACTATGACTTTCGCATGAGTTTTTCTGACATACTATACTATGACTTTTTATCACATACTATACTATGACTTTCGCATGAGTTTTTCTGACATACTATACTATCACTTTCATGTGAGTTTTTTTCTGTCATACTGTACTACGACTTTTATGACAATTTTCTGACATACTATACTATGACTTTCGCATGAGTTTTTCTGACATACTATACAATGACTTTCACATGAGTTTTTCTGACATACTATACAATGACTTTCACATGAGTTTTTCTGACATACTATACTATGACAATTTTCTGACTTACTATACTATGACTTTTTTATGACTTGTATATGACATACTATACTATCACATTTTTCTGACACACTATACTATGACTTAAAAAGTCAGAAAAGTCATAGTATAGTTTTTCAGAAAAAAAGACATACTATACTATGACTTTCGCATGAGTTTTTTTCTGACATACTATACTATGACTTTTTATCTCATACTATACTATGACTTTCGTGTGAGTTTTTCTGACATACTATACTATGACTTTTTATCACATACTATACTATGACTTTCGTGTGAGTTTTTTTCTGTCATACTATACTATGACTTTTATGACAATTTTCTGACATACTATACTATGACTTTCGCGTGAGTTTTTCTGACATACTATACTATGACTTTTTAATCACATACTATACTATGACTTTCGTGTGAGTTTTTTTCTGTCATACTGTACTACGACTTTTATGACAATTTTCTGACATACTATACTATGACTTTTTTATGACTTGTATATGACATACTATACTATCACATTTTTCTGACACACTATACTATGACTTAAAAAGTCATTAAAAAGTCATAGTATAGTTTTTCAGAAAAAAAGACATACTATACTATGACTTTTTATCACATACTAAACTATGACTTTCACATTAGTTTTTTTATCACATACTATACTATGACTTTCTTGTGAGTTTTTTTCTGTCGTACTATACTATGACTTTTATGACAATTTTCTGACATACTATACTATGACTTTCGCATGAGTTTTTCTGACATACTATACAATGACTTTCACATGAGTTTTTCTGACATACTATACAATGACTTTCACATGAGTTTTTCTGACATACTATACTATGACTTTTTTATGACTTGTATATGACATACTATACTATCACATTTTTCTGACACACTATACTATGACTTAGAAAGTCATAAAAAAAGTCATAGTATAGTTTTTCAGAAAAAAAGACACACTATACTATGACTTTTTATCACATGCTATACTATGACTTTCATATGAGTTTTTATGACATACTAAACTATGACTTTCACATGAGTTTTTCTGACATACTATACTATGACTTTTTTATGACTTGTATATGACATACTATACTATCACATTTTTCTGACACACTATACTATGACTTAGAAAGTCATAAAAAAGTCATAGTATAGTTTTTCAGAAAAGAAGACATACTATACTATGACTTTTTATCACATACTATACTATGACTTTCGCATGAGTTTTTCTGACATACTATACTATGACTTTCGTGTGAGTTTTTTTCTGTCATACTATACTATGACTTTTATGACAATTTTCTGACATACTATACTATGACTTTCACATGAGTTTTTCTGACATACTATACTATGACTTTCACATGAGTTTTTCTGACATACTATACTATGACTTTCGCATGAGTTTTTCTGACATACTATACTATGACTTTCGCATGAGTTTTTCTGACATACTATACTATGACTTTTATGACAATTTTCTGACATACTATACTATGACTTTTTTATGACTTGTATATGACATACTATACTATCACATTTTTCTGACACACTATACTATGACTTAAAAAGTCATAAAAAAGTCATAGTATAGTTTTTCAGAAAAAAAGACACTATACTATGACTTTTTATCACATACTAAACTATGACTTTCACATGAGTTTTTTTCTGACATACTATACTATGACTTTCGTGTGAGTTTTTTTCTGTCATACTGTACTACGACTTTTATGACAATTTTCTGACATACTATACTATGACTTTCACATGAGTTTTTCCTGACATACTATACCATGACTTTTGCATGAGTTTTTCTGACATACTATACTATGACTTTCACATGAGTTTTTCTGACATACTATACTATGACTTTCGCAGGAGTTTTTTTCTGACATACTATACTATGACTTTCGCATAAGTTTTTTTCTGTCATACTGTACTATGACTTTTATGACAATTTTCTGACATACTATACTATGACTTTTTTACGACATACTATACTATCACATTTTTCTGACACACTATACTTTGACTTAAAAAGTCATTAAAAAGTCATAGTATAGTTTTTCAGAAAAAAAGACATACTATACTATGATTTTTTATCACATACTCTACTATGACTTTCACATGAGTTTTTTTCTGACATACTATACTATGACTTTCGTGTGAGTTTTTTTCTGTCATACTGTACTATGACTTTCATGACAATTTTCTGACATACTATACTATGACTTTCACATGAGTTTTTCTGACATACTATACTATGACTTTCATGACAATTTTCTGACATACTGTACTATCACATTTTTATGACTTGTATATGACATACCATAGTATCACATTTTTCTGACACACTATACTATGACTTTTTAAGTCATAGTATAGTTTTTCAGAAAAAAAAGACATACTATACTATGACTTTTTTTTTTTATTTTTTTCTATCATACAGACTTTTTCATGACAAACTTATGTATTTTTAATTGTATTTTTTCATGACAAACTATAGAATGACTTTTGTATGACATATACTATGGCATAATTTGTCTTTTTTTGACACACTATAACATTTTTAGGAAAAATGACATCTATATCAAAGATTTAATGGCATACTATACTACAACTTAATGAAAAAATATATGACATACAATACTATGGCATTTTTATGATAATATTCATAACATGCAATACTGAGACATTTCTATGAAAAAACTGATGACATACTATACTATGCATTTTTTATGAAAATGGTTATGACATACTATACTATGACTATTCTAAACAATTTTCTGACACATTTTACTACAACAGTTTTATGAAAAAACTGATGACATGCCATATTGTGAATTTTTATGAAAATTTTTATAACATACTACACTATGGCTTTTTTAAACACATGGTAATGACACGCTATACTGTGGCATTTTTTTATGAATTTATTATGGCATTCTCTACTATGACTTTTTTATGACATTTTTATGTCATTCAATATTTATGTTATACTATACTATACTTATATTTTTTCTATTAAAAATTATACTATGACAATTTTATGACATACTGTACTATGACATTTTTATGAAAAAAATATGACATACTGTACATTACACTTTTTATGAAAATACTATGACAACACTACGACATTTTTAATGAATTTTTTTTATGGCATTCAAGACTGACTTTTTTATGACTTTTTTTCAGCATACCATACTACGACATTTTCTCTAATTTTTATAATGGCATTCTGACTATGACATTTTTTTTTGTTTTTTAATGGCATACTACACAACGACTTTTGTGTAACATTTTCAATGACAAACTACTTTTTTTTTTCCTAACGTTTTTTTTTATTTTTCTGGCATTTTTTGTGGTGTACTATGACTTTTTTTTTTGTTGTTTTTTTACACCATACTAAACTACAACATCTCTCACTGTCACATTAAACTGCAGCTTGACGAAACAGCCGAGTGGTGTACTAAATGTAAGCTATTTAAAGTGAAAGTACTGAGATGGAACACAAATGATTAAAATATAATGCATGCATTTAACATCATGTTCAGGGGCCACACAAAATGTTTCTGAGGGCCACCATTAGCCTGTGGGTCACACTTAAAGAAACTATGATGTACAGTTAATCATTCCAGTTAGTGCTGGTAAATTGTTTAAGTTTATCTCATCTTTTAAATGAATGTAAATCAAGGAGCTGTGTTATCACAGAGAGTAAAACTAAAAATGTTTCTTACACAAAGTCAGTCTCATCCCGGATCTGTGACACTGGCTGAAAGACCATAGCTCTGCGACGCATCCCCAACAGGCAGGCGGTTTCCTCTGAGTTAGCGAACACTCGCCCTGCATCGAAGACAAGCATCAGCCTTTATAACCAAACACACACTGCACCCAGTCATACACAGAGACTAATGCAGACACACATCAGCCCTGATGTATCGAGAAAAACAAGCAACCAAGACTAAATAAAATGTCTTCATCAAATGTGGTTATTACCTCCTTTGTAAGACTCCTTGAGCGTCCGTGTGATCCATTGCATGGCTTTAGCAGCAACTTTGGTTCCAAAGTTCCTATCGAAAGGTGATGGAGCTCCTCCCTGTGAAAAGGAAAGAAAACATTCTGCTATTTAAAAACAAGGCTGGGAAATATAATGTCACAGTATTAAATAAGAATATTTGTATAGCTGCTCTTAAATGATCACAATGATGATCAATGCAACAGAACTCTGTAAAACAATAACAGTATGATCATCACGACTCCACTGAAGCACAATATTACTCAATTATCACCATACACTACTTTAAAATATTTAATGGACGCCCTGAGGGACGCCACCTCTCCCTCAGTGCATGCTGGGACAGGCTGCAGCTTCTTGCAACCATGGAAAGAGTTGGAAAGTTTTATGGACTCCTTCATGTTGCAGGTCCAGGACGACATGGTTCCCTACACCTCCAGCTGATTAACTTCCACTAGTGACAATAAAGCATGTACAGTAAAGTGTGATTTTTATGTGAGTGTGTGTATGTGTGTGTGTGTGTGTGTCCAACCTGCTGCATATGACCGAGAATGTTCTTCCTGCAGTCAAACACTCCCCGCCCCTCCTCAGAGTACAGCTGGTAGATGAAGTCAGTGGTAAAGTTCTCATTGGAGTTCTCATTCCTAAAACACACATTACAAGAGCAACAGTTTATTTAAAGGGTTAGTTCACTGAAATAACAAAAAAGTTACCTTGAAACTACTTTTTACGTTAGAAATAATCCCTTCTAAAAGTTGTCAGTGTATTCTGTGGATTATCTGTTACATACATAACAGGGACACACTCTGAAATGAGAAGTTGCTATTGATTTTTTCAGTGCTGTGTGAGATAAAATTTTATTCATCTCCACTGTTTTGGGGGTGGAGACAGAATTCTCACAGATTCTCACAGTCTCAGAAACCTGTACAGATAAAACCAAAACCATCCTCATGACTAGACACAGCTATAGGGAAGTAAATTGGGTGAACCAGCCCTTTATGCAGACTAAGTAGTGTCCTTCTGGTGTTGGAACTCTATAACCCCAGTGCTCACATGCCCTTGAGCCAGGGCATCAGTCTTCTGTCCACTGCAACTTGCAGAGCCACTTGAGATGCAAAACTGTGCTTGAGTGTGATACTAAAGTAAAGCAGGTGCAAACCTCAGCACAGACACACAATGTCACCTACACGTTGTCCAAAATATTACATTTGTCCTATTTCCACAGACCTCCATCCTGCTGGGAGCAATTTAAACAGCGTGATGGTGCAGTGGACTAAAATAGCCACAACAGATGACATGAAGTAAAGTGTGTGAGGTCGTTTAGCTGTCAGAGATATTTTAAGACCAACTGGTCTCTTGTAATTAATTGAGAGCAAATTTACAGCAAGACAAAGCCCAGTTACCTTACCCTTAAAACTGAGAATGTAAATATTTTCTACTCTTCTTTTGTTGTGTTCTCTCCTTCAGTCCCACACACACACACATTTCCATGCAAAATCCCACAGGCTAAACAGTGTGTGTGTAGCAAGTGGATGCAAGAGGAAAACAGCAGTGGCAATGTCACATTTAAGAGAAGAACAAACTGCCTGGTGAATGAGCGCTGACACTCACCTGAGCACTAAGCCTCTCTGGATGCTCGTCTTCATCTTCTGCGTCAGATGCTCCACGTTGGCCTGAAAACACACAGCGAAGCCTCACATTAAAGCGGAGCAACGGCACCCTGCAACCTGCTCGAGCAGCTGATCCAGCCGCACATCACACACCTCCCTCTCATCATCCTCCCAGGATGGAGCGATGCAGGGTGACATTTACACCACCAGGGGGCACCAAAATTACAGATTCTGCCCCTCTGGTAGAGCGAAGAGTTGTTTACAGCAAGAGAAAGGGTTGTTTGAGTGTTACGGTGCTCCTTAAATCTGATGTATTCACTTTTTGTTTATATATAGGATATGGAAAAACTGCTTAAAAACTGTCTGCAACACATTTAACCTTAAAATACTTTTGTTATTTGGGACTATGATAATAATGCAGTCTAATATTTAATTATTTTACTAACAACCAAATCAGATTTAATCATGTTTAGCTTCTGTTGTTGCTTAATGGTGTAATATATTAGAGTACAAAGTGGTTCGTAAAAGCCAATGAAATAAAAAAATAACTATAATAAAAGCAAGACCCTAAATTACACATGAGAGGATAACGAGAAAGATCAAACTCTCTCAATTAAAATCAGGATATTTTCATTAGCACTGTGGCGTAGCAAGGTGGCGATCTTCTTCGTACAACTGCTCATTAACTCTTTTGAATTCATAACAACTAGAACCAGTGTGACAGTCACAACATAAACACAGTGACAGCCCCAATGCCTCTAATCACCCCGACCTGATCTGTGTTGATGGGATCTGTCTGTCATGGAATGAGTGATGCCGTTCAGAGGTTATTAATAAATCACTTCAGGTGCATTGACATAATCTGGGTCACCTGCACACTCCTGAAACATCCAGGCAGAGGCAGTGAAGAACTAAGGGAAGCTGCTGCAACACTCGCATAACAGTGAAGTGTGATCTGTGCTGCTTTATGAGAGCCCAGGGTAGATACATTTACTACTGAGCTTCAATTAAGGTTATGAAAAATGAAGCAGATGTGCTAAGTAGGCACTGTTTAAAAAGGTACTAAACTGAGTTTAAGCAGGGAGACACAAGGGTCATAGCAGCTCTCCAGTTGAAAATATTGCCTCAATAAGCAGCTTTACTAAATATTTAAATAAGTCTTACCTGCAGGTCCCGGATGTCAAACGGCTCCTCGTAGATGTAGACGGTGTCAGCGCCTGCAGCCAGACCGCCGACAGTGGCCAGGTAGCCACAGTAGCCCCCCATGGTCTCAATGATGAAGACCCGCCGCTTGGTGCCACTGGCTGACTGCTTGATGCGATCACATGTCTGAATCGCACACAGATTATACAGTTATTAATGAACATTTGATAGCCACAGGGAGTTCACCAAAGCAGAGCTGATCAGTCGATTCATCTGTTATTTAATCAAGTGAATTAATCATATAAATAACTGAAAATATGTTGCTGCAATTCCTCAATGTGGCATTTACATGCATTTTAAATTAAATACTTTGTTTTTGGTCACTCCAAGCAAAAAAATCTGAACTTTGGGCTGTAAAAAACTGAAGGGAATTCAGCATTACACCTATAGATTAAATCAAAACAGCTCTACTTTGGGTCGAGAAAAGCGCTGTACAAATACCATTTATTATTTTCATTTTTACTTTAGTAAATAAAATACGGAGTAAACATGCAGCCATACTTACCTTTTGCAGTCCATGCTACAAGAAAAGTTAGATCAAACATTCTGCGTCTCAGTGATGCACAGGTTAACCCCTTATTTATTATAAAATATCAACATACTGCTGTATGACTGCGCATTCACTGCAAGGTTTCATATAATATGTCGGTATTATTTCAGTATCTTTAGCATTTTATTTAACATGGTCTTGATTTGATTTAATTTGATATAAGTCAGTTCAGATGTGTCTTGTACACAGTTTATTATAAATGACACAATAAAGATTTAACTAGCAAACTAACTACTGTAACTAACATTTAAATGGGAATTTTTGTTGTTGTAAGATACAAACAACTTTGGGTAGTTTAATTAATATTGCCAGTTCTTAGGATTAAATGTAAAGTTTTTCTGTAAAATAATAGCATATGTGGTAGCTCACTGCTTTAGAACAAAAGTGTCTTTCTACAGACACAGACAGGTAAATATTCCCATATTAAGAATCATTAGATTGGGCTGGTTGGTGATTACGTCAGAGTTGACCTGTGCATACTGGGCCTTCGTTTGAATCAGATGAGAGAAGTCTACCAGGTTTGGATAATATCTATCAGAGATTGTCCTCTTCATTTTGTTGGCAAACCTTAGTATTTTGAAGGATTGTCTAATATTTCGGCACATATTGGATTGTTCTTGGTGGCAGACTTCACTCATCTGGTATTAACAGCAAGTAAAACAAAGGCATTGACAAACATTTTGTAATCCAGACTTAGCATGTCACAGTGAGGCACTCATCAAACACAAACAGCATCACAAACTTCACTAGCAGGAAGAGAAGGACTTGCCACATAACTGCTTCCAAAATAAAGATCATCATTACGACATAGCAGCAGTCAGCTGACATGCAAGTGCATCATGGTCATCAGAGTTCTGTATTTTGGATGAGCAGGAAAATGTGTACTCACAGATTGTAGTTTCACTTCTTTTCCATAAACATTTCTGAGGTGAACTGGGATCATAATTCAATTCTCTGAAAGAACTGGTTCTGTTATTAAGGTATCTTCGTAAGGTAGACTAGTATCTCTCCACAATAACTGTCATTATTATTAGACAAGTAACACTATGAGATGCCTCTAGCTGTGATTTTCCTCATGTTTTTGTCTCTTCCACTGGCCCTTACCTCCACGATGGCGTTGAGGGACGTGTCAGCGCCGATACTGAGGTCAGTGCCGGGAACATTGTTACTAATGGTAGCAGGCAGCATGCACATCGGGATACACAACTCCTCGTAGTCGGCCCGGGCCTCGTACAGCTGCAGCAGGGACTCTAAGGCCTGATGGTGGTGGCCGTGATATATGGTTAGAGCACCAGGGGGCACAGTGCATGTCTGAGACCTTATCAGTGTGTCCTTGTGTGGGAGACTGCAGTGTTTTTACAGACTGCTTCATGGTGCTCAGTGACTCCCTTGGCTTGTGTCCTGACCACCTTGATAACTGACTTTTATTGGGTTGAAGCTGTGTCCCAGTTCAATGGAACATACTAACTGTTTACAGTATTTCCACGTACTTATTTTCATATAATTTTTGCAACTATTTTCATTAGTGTATAATTACCTGAAACTAAGAATGGTTGTGTTTTCGTTGAGGCGTTTATATCTATACGTGTTGCACCGCCATGTTTTTTTTAAGTAGCCCAGAACAGACAAAGCAAACACTAGCACTGGAGAGGGCCTTTTTCTATTTTACAATGAAGTTAAGGCCACCTGAGGTTCTTGTACACATTTGGAAAGGCAGGGGCAACCCACTAGATGCCACTAAATCCTACACACTAATTGTTTAAATACACCAGCTCAACAAGGCTATCTGTAGAGTTAAAAATAATCTAGATGCTGTTTTAGTGGCTTTCCCAACCCTGAAAATAACACGTTTGTAATTTGTTATTGTTTTAAAAAATCGTCAGATTAGCCTGAGAATTCTGCTGAACACCTGTAGTCCAGGTTAAAGGACACAAGTAAAGGGAGTCATTTCAAATAAACTGAGATCATGAGGATGCAGCTCTGTATTGTGTGTGTATGACTTGTGTTGTGTGTGCTGCTGGCTGGCTCTCTCCAGGTGACAGGGGCTTTGGCTTCCCATTGGCTGAGAGGAGATGGAATGGGGGAGTGAGGGAGGCGGGGGGGTCACCCTGGCTGACACATGACGGTGTCGACGCGGCAAGATAAAGACTGAGGTCAGCCTCCAGAGGCTGTGGTCGATGTTTCCTTTTATGTGCAAGAATGTACAGAGGGGCCTGGTTCAAAGCAATGACAAGACTAAACTGTAGGCTGCGTTCAGTGATGCTGGACTCGTACGTGCCCACACAGCATGCAGACTTACTCCCCAAACGCACGGACTCTGTGCCATTACAGTGCAAGCAGAGCCTCCCTGTTGCATTGAACCGGATCGCCGTCCAGTTGTCTGCTGTTTCCTAAACAAACACAGGCCACGCGCCAAAAACATGCCACAACACGTCACTGCATGCCCAAACACTTACCTGGGACCTCCGCTGAACAGCTCGCCTCCAACAACAACCAGTATTAAGGGTTTTCTGCTGTGTGTGTCCTCATGCAGTGTACAGGTGGACATGAGCCAGATCCTGCTTGTTAGCTTCTGTGGTAGCCATGACTGTTTTTTTTCTACTGTTCTAGGACCTGTGGCTGCAACGTCTACCTCAGTAAACCAAATAACAAGTTTGAGTCTTTGTTTTCATATGTGTTTGTTTTTTTTTATGTGAAAGCAAAGGGTTAAGTCTGTACGTTCCATTTAGGTCTAAAGAAATCCTACTTACAGTTTTGGTTGTTTAGGGTCAGTCTGCCCGTGTTTACACAGAAAATATTGTAGCCCACGGACTCTTTACAGCAGTGTTATAGACCAAAACTCTTCATCATGTGGCCCTATACTGAAGTTTTGTCTTAACTTGTCAAATAAGGTCCACCTTCTGATCGTTAATTCGAGGTTGCGAGCTGTCAATCAGCGAAGCCCCAAACTCTGACAGGCTGGATGGTGTGCGCATCCAACTACAAGCACACACACACACTGTAACCCAGCCGCACTTACATCAGTAATGGCATTCAGAGCGGTGTCTGAGCCAATGCTGAGGTCTGAACCAGGTATATTGTTGGAGACGGTGGCGGGGACCATAACCATGGGCACACAGAACTCGTTATATTTGTCCCGCGCAGCAGAAAGTTCCAGTAATCCCACGTAGGCCTGCAGCAGTGAGAGCCAGCGTCTTATTGGTTGTTGTTTAGGATGGACAGACAAAGGGAATGAGGGTGTGGGCGGAAAGTGAAGAGGCCTAACGCCAAGGTGTTTACAAGTACAGTAGACAAGAGCACATGTGTTGAGTTTTTAACTCAATGGTGGTGGGAGGAGCTTGAAACGTTTGGCTTTTTGACAATAAACAATAGGAAATAATATGCAAGACATGCATCAATGTTTATCAGTCTGCTAAGCTTTGGAAAAGAGGGCTTTGAGGTGGGCGGGGCCTATTGGTGGGAGATGGATCGCAAGAGTAATGCAGTAGGAAGATCACAGACAGCAATGGTGGGTGGGACAGACGAAAGGTCTGGGAGGACTGTACTGGTGGGAGAAGCCAAGAGGAGAGAGCCAGGCCAATTATGACGGACAATGAGACACACACAGGAAGTAGACGCTGTAGCTCCACACACAGAAAGACAGGGAGGGAGACAGTGTTCATCTTCTGGCCAAGCTGCACCACAGTCAAAAACCACTATATTTGGTAAAATTTACATATTGTATATTTACTTAATTTAACAGTTTACTGATTTTTTTTAACTTAGATTTTAAAATTTAGTTTCACTATGTAAAGGCAGCTCCATTTTTCAGGCCCAAAATGTAACTTGTACATTTACTATTAGGGTCCAAACATGGCAGGTTAACATCTAGTTTGCCCTGCTGCTTATTTTTATGATTCAAATTGACCATCACAAGGTTTTGGCATTGCAGCTTGGCCATGACATAATAACCATACATGAACAGACAAGGAGAGAGCCTGTAACATTTAAATGTGTGCTAACTGCATTCTGAAAATATGGTTATACAGAAGTCAAGACATGTTATGCAAATGTAAAAATGTCCAACAGGACAAAATGAAATGGAGTCAGTAATGTTAAACACAGAGTATAATGCATGTAAAATACTTGAAAGAGGGAAAGCAATAAGGCTGACTGATGAAAATAATTCAGATTTATCTTTTAAGAAACTCAAGAATTCTGCTTTAATACAATTACTGGGAGCTTTTTTGGATTATACAACAGTCAGAATAAACATTTAAAAGTGTAAGGAGACACGAACACTGGCATAAAAGGGTTGAGCAAGTTTGTTTTTCTTTTGGTGATAAAGCATGTTCAGAAATATAAAATACTGCAAATGAAGATAAAACACTGCCAGTATATTCAGAAATCAGGTGAAGTTACATACCTCAAATCCTCCGATGACAAGCAGGGCGTTGATGTTATGGATCCTAATCTGCTCAGCGATCTTCTCCAGATGTTTGCCTGGAAGAGTTCTACAGTAGCATTCAGAAAGGAAATAATACAATGGTTAAACAATGTTCCACTTAATTTCTGATGAACTGATGACTTACATTTTTTTTAGTTGATCTACTGTAAATTGATAGAGGGATGTATTCTGAGACTTGTAAACAATTAAGCCTCATTCCAATACTATTAATATTCCAGGGGGAGGTGAGTAATATAATATCCTCATCACTCCTTGGTAACAAAACTTATCAAAGTTCAGGGTCAATGATTTTGCACTTCATTAGTTCTTGGTAGATACTACTCTGTTGATTTCCTCAGATAGAAATCAAAGTCTAAGGCAAAAAAGGAACAATTTGAGAAAAGGGAGGGCAAAATAAACATTTTATGAAATGTCAAGAAACAAAAAATGTATACAGGATTTAAGTCACTAACAATATCTACAGTACAATCATTACTTACCGTTTGGTCCCCAGCAGTGAGCCTCCCTGGCCGGTCCAACCACCAACATCTCCCCATTTGATCTCCTTGATCTGATTTAAAAAACAACAAGGTTATAATTATTAACATTTCCTTTCATTTTTACTAAAACTACCCCACCTTGCAAGAACTAAACTTCCATACTGTACTTAGTGTTTTGTTGATGTTCAGGTGATGATTCACAGACTCACAGACCTCACTGTCAACACTTTTATTAGAGCTATTTTCCATGCCATCAGCACAGAGATAAAGTTATTCAAATCCATTGTATTAGGATGGAGGCCGAATCTCGGATCGTATGTCAAAACCTGGAAAATCAAACCAACAATATCTGCAAGACTGTATCCATTGAGGGTAAGCAAATAGATCTGCATTCAAAGCAAAAGTGTGCACTGCTTCGACCTGCAAAACCACACCCATCCGAGTGAAATGTCAATTTTTTACGTGTCAGCGTCCGGTCCTCTTTATATGTCATTCTTCTCACTGTACTGTGACTGTGCCAGCACAGCTACATTTAACCAGCAGCTCTACTTTATAAACTGTGTCCTACTTAGTTGGGTTTTAGCCAGGGATCACAGCTTCACTTTTCAAGTCTAATCCTTCTACTGTACATGACAACTCCCTTCACTTCATCACTTTCAACAAGTCACTGCTGCTCTCTGCACAGCTGAAAACGTGTACATGTGTGTTTGAGGAAAGCATGCACGCAATCAGAGGAGTATGACCAAGACAAAGACCATATGTGAGTGTAATATACATGTTATAGCTGCTGTGGGAGTGGAGTAATTGGCTTACAGTAAGTAGCACTGTTTATCTGGACACACTTAGTCTTATCACTATAACCAGCGCAGTGGAGAGCGAGAAAAGAGGCTGCACCCGCACTTCCTGCTCCCTGCTATTGGTCAGTAGAGTCATTATGACCTCCGAGGAATGTTGCCTTCCCCTGTTGTTTACTCTTCATAATAAGGGCTAGCAGCTTTAAGCAAGTTTAAAGCCACATCCCAGCCTGACTGCACAGTTTGCTCCTGCATCACTGAGGAATGCAGCAGCTAATGTCTCAGTGTCCAGACATCAGATGTAATAAAAGTCACATACGACAGAGGGGTGCAGAGTGAAGAAATAACAGCCACAGAGAGAAAAGGCCTGACCAATCACGTTTCAAGATATGTTGGCTTGTCAGTGGTGTCAAGCTGAGGTGAGTCAGGTTCTGTACATACTTGAGTAACGTAGTAACCAACAGCTACAGTGTAAACAGCATGACTGTATTATTTATTTAGGCTGAATAAACTCCTCATGCACTTGAGTTCTCACAATACTGAGACCATTATTGAGCAAGATCAGCTACAGATTTCATTATTAAACTGTGTGTTTTACATATTTTGCTGACAAAATAAAAGCCAAGACAGTGTAACATGTACAATAACATTTTATGCAATATTGTTCTGATATATTCGTGACTACTGTCACCTGAAAAAACTTTAGTCTGTACAAAATAATGCACATGCATTTAATAGCAAATGTGTATTTTTAGCTTTAAGATTAAGAGGTGCAGAGATTTTACACAACATGGATAAGATTTTCAATATGTGTGAGGTTTTTTTCAAAATATTGAAGGCAAATTTTTGATGACTGCTGTACTGTAAAATAACAAAAATCAATATTTAAAAAAATAATACAGAAAAAGCTTTTAATTAGAAAAAAGTGCCATTTATTTTGGACAAACGTAGATATGAAACATTAGGTTGATGGAGAGAAAAGGGATTGACAGATGATAATCGTTGGTCTTTTGTTAGCTAAACATGCAAAACTTTCTCTTGCTGCAGCTTTTAAACTGTAAGGACCTGCGACACTTTGTAGACAACACGTCTAATCAGTGAATTGTAAAAAATAGATGACATGATGCAGCCCTAGACTGTTTATCACTCTTAATAAATACACACAGTGCACAGTTGAGGAGCTGCAACGATTAGCTGAATAAGCGATTAGCTGATAAACAGCAAATTAACTGACAACTTGAGCACTGAATAATCTGTTTGGGCTACATTTGGGTAATAATTTGCTGGTGTCTTGCTTCTTAAATAAGAGAACTTAATACTTTTTGTCATATATAATAATAAACTGAGTAGCTTTGGTTTGTTGTTCAGATAAAAACAAACCATTTACAGATGTTAACTTAAGCTCTGGAAGATTACACAGGGCATTTTCCACTATCTTCTACTCTATTTACCATCATTTAACTGCACAATATTCTTTACGCATCCTTGTTTGTTCTAACAAACACCACTCTTGAATGTTTATTTAACATATGATGCACATATTATACATATTTCTTACTATTATAATATAACACCCTACATCTTTTTATATTTCTAAAACTTTACAAACTAGTTTTTTACATTGTAATGAGGCATAACACATGTTTATTTTATTTTATTTATTTTTTTTACACACTTTACATGCTTAGCATATTATTTTTCATTTTTTTACATTCTAGTGTTAAACATTGTAGCATATTTTTATACTTTTACATATGCCTTATTTTCTTACCATTCATTTGTACTTTATTTATGTTTTACATCAGAGTGACTGATGTTTTATAATTTCCCCCTGGGGATCAATCCAGTGTATGTGATTCTGATTCCGATTCCTACCTGTCCCTTGTAGAATCCCTCGAAGCCGTCATTGACAGCAAACATTGTGTGGCCTTCAGTGATTCCCACTCTGACAGCGGAACGCACGGCGGCGTTCATACCTGCTGCCGGCGCGCCAACGTTCAGCACCGCAACGTTGAAGGAGCTCTATGGATGACAGACAGCAGCAGTCACACACACAGTACACTCAGAAATAACACATAGTGGAGAGAGCAAAACCTGGCATACTTGTATAAAGTATGGCCGTATATTGTAACAACCCCAAGCTTTGTCACATTCTAAACATCTTCACACCTCAGACATGAGTGTGTACAATCACAGCATCATGCTCGGGCTGAAGAAGATGGTATATCAGCAACTTTAAGAGGCAATGAAGATGAGCAGGGATTTTGATAGAAGACACAAAGTTGGAAAAAAAAACTTCCGGATAATGCTGCTTCATTGTCTTCTTTTTACTTTTATCATATAGCAAATTGAGAATTATTGTTCTCCATGCCTGACAGGACACTTGTCTGTCTCCGTCTGATAATACCATCCATGTCTCATTAACCGCTGCAGAGCCAGGCAGGACTGCCTCAGAGCAGAACAGCAGCAGGGGAAATTTACCTTGCATGCAAGAAGCCACATGCTGCTATAAGACGCAGTGAAGCAGCAGCTGCTTTCTCATGACAACTACTGAATATATCAACAGTCAAATGCAAACATTCACTAAAGACTATGTAAAGTTTTCTTGCTATTTAAACTCAAGTCATCTGTGCCTCTAGGAGCTGCGTGTAAAATGTTTTAGGGCACAATCGAAGCAACATTCACCCCCTGATATCAAAGTGCACATGGATGAAGCTTATGAAGTTGTGTGTACATGACCGACATGAATGATAGTTTGGGTCTTGACAGTTTTCATCTCGCAATTCTCGAACAGACGAACAATGTGGAGAAGCTCAAAATGGACAGGCGTCCAACTCTCAGCTGCTGATGAACTTCACAAATGGAGCACTGTCTTGGTCAGTTTCTTGGCCTTGTATACCAATTCTTCGATCAAACACTTCCTGTTCTGAATCATAACTTTTCCAAGACTGTAGACTGTAGCATTTTCAGGCAAAGTCCAGACAACAGCACTTAAACACTAATGTACTGAGAGGTATAGCATGTTTTCTTTATTGATAAGAAAAGAAAGTATTTGCCTCGGCACCAACATTAATCTTCAAAACATGTCCAGTGTAAGCCTTGTAACTAAAGTCTTTTAGAAGTGCTTCATATTCTCAGCATGACAACCAACGTTTTCCAAAGGGTTTTCAAGGAAGGGCTCACTAAATCAAATGTAATGAAAGTTTGCAAAATGAGCTATTAATCGTCAATTTTTTTTTTACTGACGATAAAACATTAAAATCACTGGGATGTGTAGTTTTTTTTCGCAGTAATATCATCAGAGTAAATCCAGTATCATATGTATGAACCATAATGGCTTAACTCGCCAGTCTCTCACAATTATTTACCACATCATATTCAAAGCTAAATGTGACTAAATGAGAGAGTGAGTGAGTAATGAAGTTACACCATTGGTCGGAGTGAGTGATGACATGAGTGCTGGTGTTTTCCCATTGGCTGTTGCTCTTTCAAAATACGGTGCTGACAGAGCCATGGGTGCTGACAGTCTTCTATCTGTATATCTCATTTTCTGCAACTGGTGAAGTATGATAGCATGGTTAAACTAGCATGCTAGCTAGCCAATTAGCTAGCCGCTACATGAGTAAATTTTTACAACTTAATATTTCCTCCCCACACTCTTGTCACAGCATAAGAGAGCACATTTCAGTTGTCAGATGAAAGACAACTTTGCTTGGCCATGTTAACGTTAGCATAAAAGCATAGTGGAGTTAGCAAGAATGCTAACAAACTAACCAGCCATGACTGAAATGGCAGTTGAGGCCTGAGGAAAGATTTCCTCAATTTGTCTGAGGAATAGTGATGTCTGTAACACGCAAGAGCCTTAAATAAAATTTGAATAAATAAAATATTACGTGTTTTAAGGTTGGAACAGCTGGCACCACCGTTATGGGGACAAAGTGGAAAGAAGAGGTCGGAACAGGTGCTTCCTCCTTAGTAACAACCCGTAACTAAAGGTCGAATAATTAATCAGTTTGGCAGATTAATCAGCGGCCATAGGACGATTTTACAAATCCTCATTATCAGCTGAACTTGGCTGTGATAGTGGCCGATGGCTGTGCAGCTTCCATCAGCCACATGGGGACGTACATCACCGACTGGAGCTAAAGAAAGGAGGGTGGTATTTACATGGACTTTTGGGCTGGACCACAACAGCAGGGCAAAGTCTGTGACTGAGTGAAAGCCACTTCCTGTTTCAAGAGAGAGTGTGGAGCCTGTCCAGTTTGAGTTATGAACAAGACACTTTTGTCCACCGTCTCCACAGGCTTGACATTAAACTGTAAGGAGGGCTACTTCAGGTTCATTTGAAGCAGATCACAGTTGACGCTGTGATTATCCTTGACAGTGAGGCTACTGGGACGGCTGCACTGAAGCACTAGTGCAACTCTTTGCATGTCTACACTGCTTCTTCTAAGCAGAGCCATGAAGAAATAAGCAATGACAGACAGAGCAACAGATGATGAGCACTGGCACTGTCATTTTGTGGCACTGTGTGACCATATAAATATGTAATTTTGTCTCTGTAAAATAAAAACAAACCTCAGACAGTTCTAGAAAATCATTAGACTACGTAAAAAACACTAAATCCACTTGTATTTCTAATAACATTTTATCTCAGCATGGGGAAACTGGAAGCTAGAGTGAATAAAGAGGTCTAAACTAGTTGCTGTAGCTCATCTGCTCTGTGAACTACACCTGCAGAAGCTGACCTAGAGCCTGCTCAGCTGCGGCCTTGTTACTCATTACATACATAAGACTGCTCTTCATCCCCCTCCTCCTCCTCTCCCTCAGGACAGAGACAGTCACAGAAAAAAACAGACTCTGTTAGTGTCACAAAAAGACTGCAGCATCCACAAGGCACCTGACCAGGAAGTACCTTATGCTACCGTACAAATCACAGAGACGCTGGTGGGAAAGATACATTACAAGAATTAAAACTGTGATAATCTCATTGATTTAATATAATCATTGTTTTTTTAATTTATTATTTGCTTGTGAGGGTACTTACATTTGGAAGTTCAGAATCTGCTTTCCGGTAGGAGAGGAGTCTGTAGGTGGTCAGATTGTTTTCAAAGCTCCTGCAGATGACAGACATTAAAAACAAAGTGTAGTAAATCCACAGTGGTTGTCAGCTTTGTGGCTGCTGTGGAAAAAACCTTTAGAGTCAAGTGAAAATCAATGCAATGAAAGTTAAACCAGGGCACACTGCTGAACAGATGAGAGTGAGTGCTATCACAAATGTGTGCAACATCATACAGGAACTCTGATGAAACAGGTGGAAAAAGTAAGACTTCTTTGCATCTTTAAAGTTTTCTTTTGCTAGCTCTCCATTACCTCTATTTGAGCCTTTTGAATCCAATATTTGATCATATCAAAGTAGCCAAAGTTAAAAAAAATACCTGCCACGCAGTCTCACTGCCTCATCAAACTTCTTCTCATCCATGGCCTTCTGCACCTCTTGAGTCTGATGACAAAATATAAAAGAGCTTCTTCATCATACAAGTCAAAATCTGCCAATCTTTTCACTCGTAACAGGCCCAGGAGTCTGTTTGGGTGTATCTGTGGCATTATTTTTTGTCCTACCTGTCTTGCAGATAGATGGCGGGCAGAGATTTGCCAAACTAGGAGCACCTGAGCCCACTGATCCTAAGCACTACTCTCATTCATCTTAAGCCACATGCAGACTACAAGACTTTAAAAATCTCTATATTTTATTGTCCAGTGTTATTGTTTTGTTCCTGCTGGCACTTGTGTTGGGTAACAATTTAAAATGTCCCATGTTACAGACATACTCTAACCAACTAAAGACATAATACTCTGAATCTGTCCGTTACAAGAGAGAGCTATGGCTGACATACTGTATAATGGATTAATCTTATTTTGTGTTCTATGCAGAGCACACTTGGTGCACTGTGAAGTAGACCTCTGTCTCTCCATCATGCACACTTACCATCTGAACACACTCCATAAGTGGTAGTCGAACAGCCTGGTTGCCAACCAGAGACACAACGCAGGCCGGGGTGGTGGCAGAGGCCTCCAGTAACGCCAGCACTGCCTCCACACCCATACGACTGGCCTGCAAAGGTTATTTAAGGTTAATATTAACCTGCAAGATGTCTGCAGTGTAAGTAAATAATTAAGTCAAGGGTTTTTTACCATAGAAAAGTATTAAATAAACTATGACTTACCAGAATCCTGTCAAAGGCAGAGGGAGTCCCACCTCTCTGCACATGGCCCAGGATGGTCACCCTGGTGTCAAAACCAAGGCATCGTACCACCAGCTTGATATGGAGGGAGAGCGAAGTGGGATGACAGCATATAGTGAGGATTACAGGGTCAATGTGGGACATGTCTACATTAATGTCCTGTAAAATCTACTTTAAAATATTGTCTTATCATATTTTAGCGTGATTAAACTTAAGAGCTGTACATGAGAGGGTCCAAAGATTACAGATAGACATCATTAAAACATATTCTTACAAACAGTTGCTTGTACTTAAGTTTAAACACATAAAAACACATATAACATAGCATATTATATCTTTCTAAAATTTCATAGCATCTTGTAAATGAAACACTCAAAAGAAAATGCAGAAATAAAAGTGACAAGCATTAAAAAAACAAACACAGAAGGAGAAATCATGCAAAACATCTCCTGTCATGTTAGCCAGTGCCAAATAATGTGCATGCAGAAGTGAACTGCAGAAATAAAAAATAAGGGTGCAAACACAGTGACGTGGAGTAGGAATGGAATAAAATATATATAAATGCCTTAAGGATGGATGGAATCAAGAAATAAAAAAAAAAGTTTTGCTATGAACCAAGCAAAACTTGTGAAAAGTCAACACAACAATGACACACAGGATATATAACTTAGTGGTGTGTGTTTCTGCTCTGAAGGAAACCAACAGCAAACCATGGAGGGGAATCAAGCACATGCTTCTGAAGGAGAGTTTGTGGGTCCATGACATCACCAGGCCTCTCCACCATACTTACATCTTTGATATAATCAGGAGTAATTGCCTTGTTGTGGCAATCTATGGCACCCTCAGCTACAATAATAATGTTCAGCCTTTTCTTATCAGCACGGTTCTACAAAGGATATAAAGAAGCAAAGCATTTAAAAACATGACAGAGAACATTTTGCATTGCCAGAAGCTGGATAGTCAACTGTGAACACCAGGGCATTTTGACATTTGGTAGATTGTCTTTCTTCAGCAGGCACTTGCCACATTGTGGAGGAAGTTTCATATCTAACGTTACAGCTTGCTGGGGCAGTTTGTTCTCAATGAGGCGTGCTAGCAATGCAGGGAAACTGAAGGGCAGATGGAAAATGTACTTAAGATGTGACACAACAGTTAACCTCCTGCAGAGAAGGCCTGACAGCACATCATTAAAACTAATTCTGGTAAGATATTAGACAGAAGAGTTAGCTTGAAGATACCATGTGGGGTTTCATTTTAACAAGTGAGTTCACATGTAGTGTTTCTCAGCAAAATGCATGTGTCTTAGGAGCCTAACAAAGACTTACCTTCCTCATAAAACATTCTGAAAGCAAATGTTTTGAATGTTTTGAAACCTCTGCTGATTAGCTCAAGAAATTCTCAATGACTTTACCAGCTAGCAATCTTCTTCTATGCCTTTTTATAGCAGAGTTACAGATGACTAAGATTCACATTACTGCCACTAGTTGTCAGTCAGTGAAACTGCGTGAAACTAAGGGACACTGACAGACAGGCCAGTGTTTGAGGTAAATAACAGTTTCATTTTAAGTGCAAGCATGTCAGTCTAAGATGGAGATAATTCAAAGATAACATCTCAAAAGTATGATTATTTAGCCGTGTGTGTGTTTCTGCAAGTAAAGGTGTCAAAATTGACAGATTTCTTCATGTATAATTCTTAAAAACTGGTGCAAAATGGCAGCTAAAGAAACCAAACTGACACCAGAACTTCAGATTTTTTTTTTTTTTTGCAAAGAAATTAAAAATAAAATAAATAAAAAATAATAAAACCCTCTCTCAGAATGTGGCAAGTGTCTGGACTAAAGGAAAAAAGTCAGAACGCTGATAAAATGCTGCACTGTGACTGTCATTGACATCTGTTTTTCAGACATATTGCTATCCACCAGTTGGTCCAGCTTCTGGTTTCTCCTCTGCGCCAGTCTGAAACTGAGCGCTACTCACATCCTTCACAAAATCTGATGTAATGTGTTGTCCTTGTCTGTCAATGGCTCCTTCAGCAACTATGATAATGTTCAACCTGGAACCTCGAGATCGACTCTGGGCGATACGACAAACACACTCACCACATCAAATCTACTGAAAATGTATCAGGAAGTGTCAGATTATGCAACATGTACACTGTTAATAGATGACTGTGCAGTTTATACATACCATAACATATTTTACAAAGTAAAAACTGTATTGTAAAATACTGATCTTCAAATCATCTGATGATCTAATATAAGTGTCAAACTGTGTTGAAAAGTCAGTGTGAGTGTGTGTGTGTTTGTGCCTGCATTTAGCAACAGCCAGTAGGCTCTGTGGCGCAATGGATAGCGCATTGGACTTCTAGTTAAGCACTTGAGATGTCATTCAAAGGTTGTGGGTTCGAGTCCCACCAGAGTCGCTGTATTATGACTATAGACATTCACTCTATCATAAACAGGCTCCTTTAGCTGCTGGCATCCTCTCAGATTTCATCTCAGATTACATTCTGGCACCTGGTCACTACGTTTTTATAAAGTCCCGACCTCAGCTGCGTGCTGTGCGCAGGAAGGTCAAGCAAATACAAGCAGATGCCAGAGGCAGACACTTCTAGTAATACTGATGAATAACTGATGATTTAGGGGGATTATATTTATATTAGTGTATACATTGTTTTGTTTTGTGTTTTTTTTTATTTGACAAATACTGCATAGTATATCTTTAAAGCGTTTACGGTAAAAGTTAAGTTAGGGTTTTGGGAGGGAAAATATTTGTGACTCCTCCTTTGACTCTTTCAATTTCCCACTAGCCACCAATGAAATGGTGCCTTTACATGGTAGTGTTTACAAGTGAAGTTGAGACAAAAAAAAACAACTGATGTGATTTTAACAATTTGGTAAGAGGGTATTTTGTAAAAGCACCTCAGGTAGCTGTTAGCTCTGAGGTACAATGGATAGTGCATTAAACTTCTAGTCAAGTGTCAGAGGTATAATTCAAAGGTTGTGGGTTTGAGCCCCACTAAAGTTGCTGTTTTACAGAATAGGTCATGTTAAAGTCATGACTGTGCATGAATCTTCATCACAAACAAGCTGCTAGCTCATACTTCAATTTAATTTAGGAAATCTTAATGCTGCATTCCAGTGGGATCATTTAAACAGTATATAAAAAAAGTTGAGTTGTGTTAAAGAAACAAACATGTGACTCCACCTGATCCTCTTATAGATTAATCTTCACTACCAGCAAGCTCTATTAGCTGCTAACATGCGCTTAAATTTCACTTGAAATCTGATTAAAGTTGCCTTCTAGTAGGCTCTATCTGTGATCATTTTTAATTACACAACAGGCTCTGTGGCGCAATGGATAGCGCATTGGACTTCTAGTCAAGCACTTGAGATGTCATTCAAAGGTTGTGGGTTCGAGTCCCACCAGAGTCGCTTCTTTACAGAATAAGTCACATTAAAGACATGACTGTGCATGACAAACAAGTGGCTGGTGCATGCTTCCATTTCCTCATTGGGTATAGGAATCAAGTACTGCTTCAAAATGTCTGATGCTTAAGAATTGTATTCCTGCTCCTTATTAAATCCTTTCATCTATGACATCATGCTTTTCTGACAGTGGCGCATTTCAAACATCTTTCAACATCTTCCTATGCAACATGGGCTTGCATGCCAGGAATGACATGTCTTTGACACGAGTGCCACAGCTTCCTAACCGAGCCGCGTGTCAGTTACAGAGGGTAAGTATCCTCTGTTGTGATAATATTAGCACCACGCAGGCAGGCTTAGCAGATTTTTTCTTTAACGAGAATACCTAAATAAAAATGAAAGCTGCACAAACACGGCTGCATGTGTGCCTTTTTTCTGTTTCTACACTGTGCTCAGACTCTAAGATAACCAAACTGTTGCATTTATGCTGAATTCCTGTGAAGGCCTACTTTTTTACCATACAGATCAGGGATCTATAAGCGAACCAATAAAGAATCAAACCGATAAGCAGAACCAATAACAACACTTGATCAATGCCATTTTCAGTTGGATCATTTTTACAGTATTTACAGAAAAAAAATGAATTGAGATGAGCTGAAAAACCACTGTGTGTGACTCCTCGTGGGGGGTTGTGTTTACAGTACATATGAACAAAGTTAAGTTGAACTGATGTGGTCATTTTTCCTGAAAGAGGCAGGTTAGCCAGTTCATATCCTATCTCCATGTTCTGAAGCATTTATTCACAGGCTCTGTGGCGCAACGGATAGCGCATTGGACTTCTAGTCAAGCACTTGAGAAGTGATTCAAAGGTTGTGGGTTCGAGTCCCACCAGAGTCGCTGGTTTTGAGCATGGATCTAGATGTGTTTACTAGCATCTATCTTTCAGGTCTTTCTACACTTAAAATCCCTATGACATTTAATCAATGGTGCCATGTGATACATAACCTACAAACAGCTGTAAATTCATGACTTATTATGTCTGCTTATGTTTTTCAAGGAGCATATCATATATTGCTATAGTGTGTATGTCTGAGTATGCATGTCCATGTAAGTACATACCTACATATAATATTAAATCTAAACGTATCTGAATTAGAGACAGTGAAACATTAGTCTGTGTATGTGTCAGCGTGTGCTTGTGTGTGTGTGTGTTACCTCAGACAGCTTCTGACACATGCTTTCCTCCCAGCCATCTTCAGGAGGCATTTCTGGAATAAACACCCAGTCTGCTCCACATGCCAGGGCACTGACCAGGGCCAGGTATCTGCACATGCACACGCACACACACATTCATATATACATTATAAACTGTTTTGACTCTGTACTGCTCTGTAACAAACATTAGTTGTGAAATATTCAACGCAGCCTGAACAGACTAACACACATACGCATTGTCCTCAGTCATTGAGACTCAGCATGTGCAGCGGCATATTTAACTTCAAGGCAATGCACAGTGGTGTGCATATATATGTTCTTATATGTGTGGTGCTTATCTCTCTGTGATGTACTCTGACAGAAGATGAAGAGCTTACCCGCAGTGTCTGCCCATGACCTCTAGCACAAATGTCCTCTGGTGGCTGAAAACAGAGAAAAACAAAAGAATGTCAGAACAGTGAAATCTAGTGGACATATTTATTAAAATATTGTCATTGTCTCCCTAATGTTCCATGTTATGTCTTAAATTAGCTAGTCTGTTTATGTCTCGTCTTGCTACGTCTTATCGCATCTTGTCAAGTTTTTTTTTTTTGAGTATGTCTTGTCACATCTCTACTCGTCTCATCTCCTCTCAGGATTTGTTCACCTCTGAGCAGTGGTCATGATGGCGTCCACCACCTCGATGATCCTGTGCAGTGCCGAGTCGGTGCCGATGGTCATGTCGGTGCCGCAAAAGTCATTGTCAATGGAGCCGACCATGCCGACAATGTGGAGCACTGAGTTAGCCTGGGCTGCGTCCTTATCGATCAGACCTGAAAGACATCAAAGGGAGGGACATAAATTCTCCTTACACCTTTAAAGTATGTGGTTTGCCATGTTGACTGAAAGCCCTGCAGTGAGCGATCACCTTGCTGGACGAGCTCATCCAAAAGGCCGCTCCACTCCTCTCTGAACAGGTTGGCTCCAGTCAGGCTGCCGTCTCCACCAATCACACACAGGTTGGTGATGCCGCGCTGCACAAGGTTGTGTGCGGCTTTCAAGCGGCCCTCACGGGTACGAAACTCTTTACAGCGGGCGCTGCCGATGACTGTGCCACCCTAAGGGAAATTTAAATTACAATCTGAAATCACACTACTGGCTTCTACTGCTCATCTACAAGATAAATCTTTCTTCACTGTGGCCCTAAATCCACCTCAGACAATTAAAGTCTGACTATGACAAATGGTAAAACAATCTAATTTGATCATAGACTCGTTAGGCCCAAAGCTAAAAGCCTTATTGCTTGAGATGATTACAACAGAAACACAGGGTCAGGTCTTTAAATGATGGCTGGATTCAAGGGTTTCATAGCTCACAGCACAGAAGAGGAAACATGGATAGTTTTATTTCAACCTGATGCACCTATATTACAAGTGTGTGATCTGAAAAGGAAGCACAAAGCTCTGCTCACCACTTGCAACATGCTGGAGACGCTTTCCCACGTCGCCTCTTTGATGTTGTCTCCTCCGTCCACCATCCCCTGGTACCCCTGAGAGAAGAGACAAATATGATCAATGACTCATATGGAAAAAATATTGTAAGGGTGTCCCCTGAAAGTCAAAGATTCAAGTCATTTGTCGAAGACCCCTCAGCTGACTGAGATTTTTCAAGTCAGGCAGTGTACATCTGGGGATGTTTCAGTCCCCTAAGCACTCCTTGCTTTTATGCTGCCCTCTGGCACAGACAGCTGCTGACCCAGATGCCAGGGTGAGTCTGAGTGAGATGGAGGCAGCTGCCCACAGGAAAAGAGGCTTTGATTGGAGATAACTTTACCGCCTCCCTTCTGCTTAGAAGTGGTGAATTTACAGCTCACAGTGACTTGATACAACACAGTCTTTGGCTTTTGTTTTGTTAGCGTTTATTTGCATTGTTAGCGCAGTTAGCCCACATTAGCTCAGAGGGCTAACTTTGCTTGTTTACTATACCACACGCATGCCACTGTCATAGTAAAGGTCCTGACCTCGTTCAAACTCTCAGACTCCACATGAAAAAAAAATTTTAAAAATCGTCAAATATTCATATTGAACAGTAAAATCTGATTCGACTGACATAATTATGAGACAGGTACAGCCCTAAATAATGTAACTACGGGTTGCTTTATTGTCATCCTGAGCCATAATATGCTCAAGGTTGCAGCTAAATGTTATTTCAGTCTCTCAATGATTATCTAAGACTATCTTATTAATTATTTAGTTTATAAAATGTCAAAAAGTAGTAAAAAAAAAACCCACACAATCATAACTTCCCCAAGACAAAAATGACAAATTTCTTGTTTTGTCTGACCAATGGCCCAAAACCCAAAATTGCTCTTACGTATGACAAGAAAAATCCTCCCTTTTAAGAGGCTGGAACACAAGTACGTTTGGCATTGGTGCTTGATAAATGACCGTTATGATTAATCAGTTATTAAAACTGCTGTCACTTAATTTCCTGTTAATCAAATAATTGATTAACCTGCAAATAATTTCAGCATGAAATGTTCAAAACAGTAAAATTACAACAGAGTGAGAACTTAAGTATAATCTTTTGGCATTACTAGTTGTGCTTCTTGGCTTCCATTCCTTATCGTTTATTCACAGTGTTGTGTACGCTGATCCAAACTACTAGCCAGAATCCAAACCAAAGCAAAGGCGTCATGGCACTCAGCTGTCATTACTCACAGCCCAGTGAGAATTCGAGGCTAACGGGGATGACAGTGCAGCCAGTGAAGGATGAAGTCTGCCCCTGGTAATCCAATTATATCTACACTGAGACCAGATCATCTTTCTCTGCCCCTGTCACTGCCATCAGTGGCGTCATGCCCATTCAAACTGCACATGTATACTCAGACATTCGATACTGAACAATGATAGAGGGGTTTGTTGCTGCTTTTCTTTTCTGATATTGAATCAGAATATTTCCAACTATTTAAAGCACCAGCGCAGTGTGTTTTCTTTTTATACTACAGATTTGGTGTAATGTAGAGTATCTTGAATGGCTGTTGTGTGTCATGGGTGACAAACAAGCCAGTAGGGGTGTGCCATACTGACATATTGACGGCATACTGTTACCCACAGCAACAACAAGCATGGCTGAAAGTGAAATTCTGGTTACTCTAAACCCTAACCTAAAGACGGGCAGCTTCGGCAGCGTGGAATAAACTGTGGCGTCATTAGGCCTGGGTGTCCTGAATGTTTATGAACAGCCCTGGACTTCTCAGACTCTTTAAGCGCTAAGAGGGAACTCATTCAGCGGCTCCTCCGGTGGCAGCACATGGGAGTCGGTGTTGTCAAGTGATTTTGTCATAAACCTTTGGTAATGTAAACCTATGTGACGAGCACAGCTCAACAAAAAACTCCATATATGTGAATGTGCGATAGTTATAGTAGCATAACAGCCTGTGATGATGAGAGGAGAAATGGCAGAGCATAAAGGTCCAGGTGGAAAAGGAAAGAAAGAAAGAAGGAAATCACCTGTTGATTTATATATATAGATCCCAGGGGACATTTTTTGTATTTGGGAGCTGTTTAAATATGTAATTTGTGGTAGATTTTATTTTGTTAAACTATTAATATTGTTTACAGATTCTAATTCTCACACCGAGTTACTGTTGTTGTTTACAAACTAAAGAAATGAGAAATATTTTTTGTTTAGTTTTTACTGAATATTTGAAGGCATGTGAAACTTTATCACGTATTTTGTTGCAATTCTGTTCTTAAATCAATAATAAATATATATATTTTATACTAATTTGTCATATTATCCAGAATATAATTATCGCAAATATACCCTGAAATATCACGATATTAGTTTAGGGCCAAATCGCCTAACCCTGCAAGCCAGTGTTAACCATGATGAGATCTGTGTTATACATTAAGTATCCATATAAATGCAAATATTCACCCTGCTCCCAGCTGGTTATAAATATAGACCGGCCCTATAGGGAGTGTAAATAGTCTCAGCAATAAGCAGGAAGTACAGTTTTCCCCAGGGGACAATAAATACATAAGATGACATGGAGACGGGCCTAGAGTCCACATTTCATATCCGCCAGGGAAAGATTAAAAGGTTAAGTTATTGCCTTCATTGCAACTTAGAGAAGATAAAGAATCAAGACCTCTTTCTGTAAGTGACAAAGCCTTGCAATATGCATCACAATTATAGTACTTTTTTTAATCCAAACACCTCCACAATGACAACACATGACAGCCACTGTTGACAATAGCACTAGAGAAGGCCCCTGAGGACAGAGACTTTGTTTTTGTTCATTAATTGTTGAGTATTTTTTGTTGAAATCCATATTTTATATCTCAATACTTTATAAACGTTATCTGTATTTAAGTATGTTACAGTCACATTCACATAATGCATGACTGTCAGCAAATGCAAGGTCTTATCAGGTCTATGAGTCCTGATGGTTCTCTCAAAGACAATCACAACCCGACTAGCAAGACTCGTCAGCACTAATTTAGCTCACTGTCGAGTGTGACAGAGACTGCAGACGCCCGGAGGCCACGTCTGGAGTCTGACCCATGAGTCATGCCTCACCTCGTGGACGAAGTACACCTTTGCTCCAACATAGATGCCCATTCGCACAACGGCCCGGACCGCCGCATTCATACCTGGAAACAGACAGAGGACAGTTAGTGGTCGTGATGGAAACGAACGGTCTTTCTCAGGACATGTGACTGTTATGATGTGTTTGACTTAGTGCGCAAATAGCCAAAAGATGGAAACAAATAAACTGAGAATACATTATAGGAGCACAAACAAATGGAAAACGTGTAAAAAATGTAATTCAGGGGTGTTCGCTTTGCATTCGAAAATGATTGAACATCAGGAAAACAGACAAATTATGCACTTAATAAAGTGTGAATGTGCTGACAGACAAAGGTTTAGCCTTTCTGGAGGTTGTAACATCAACATGTACAGCCAAACTCCTGTGAAATGAGACGTCACTGTCTGTCCACTGGTAATTTGTAAAAAAGCAAACTTCCTTCTTCCATCATACATTGGATTTATCACCATGTAATAAGGTCAAAAGTGACAGACAGAGACAGACTAATAGTAAAAATAACAGCATAAAGAGGGAGTGGCAGGAGCCAGACAGACCAGCAGACAACAGGAAAGGTAAAGAGGTCAAAGAGAGACAGACAGAGAGAGGGGACAGGAGCGTCCTTGAGGATACTGTGCCAAATTACAAATGTATCTGTCGGAGCACTTAGTGAAATTAGAGACCCTGACTACAGACTGTAAATCTTAGACCACGCCTGTGATCAACACATGGAATGTATAGTTCCCTAAGAAGACCTGATGGTACAGGTTGATTTAAGATAAGTATTTAATGTGCAGCTGCACCAGCTGAGAGAGGTTGTGTCTTACTGATGTCTTGTTGCGTCAGCGTTGCAACAGATTCATGCAGACTGAGAGCTGTGATTAAACTTAAAACGTAAGAACGAATTATCTTAATGGGGAAACTGAATACAGAAGCCAATAATAAAAGATCTTTGCAAAGGAAATTAGACTACAAATGAGAATTACAGCCAGCAACTGATGATCATTTATCCATCATTAGCTCCCAGAACTCAAGGTGATGTTACCTAAGGGTCTCAAGAACCAGCCTGAATCGTCCCGCTCATTGCCACAGACTTCTATGACAGTACACATACTCATATGATATGATGAATTTCATGTATGCAGTCGCATGTTATTTCTTCCTGAGCCCATTGTCTTTGGCAGTATGTGAAACTGAGCACGGAGCACAGCAGGCACAAGCTGCACCTCACAGCCAACAGGGCTCTCTGCCAAATTCCCTCCCACACCGCACGCTTTGAACAACCCGTCCCATTCACTGGCTCCTGTCTACAGAATGTGCACGGGATGTGACTACTCCTCGGATGACAATGTCACGATTTAGGCTCTGTTCAGGTAGAAAACAGTGACCTAGCCCCTTTACTCATTTCACTAAGGTTGGCACAGTCACACTGTACAGGCTCTGGCAAAAAAAAAAAAAAAAACAGTGCGTACAGTCTCAGCTACAACATAAAAATACTCAATTTAGAAAAACTCAAAGCAAGCAGTTGAGGGCTGTAAAAGGGCTTTATAACATCAAGGAGGTCGTAAATCTTGATTGATTTTTTTCGTCTGAGCTAGGGCTACACATTAATTTATTAATGTGCCGATTATTTTCAGCCAAAAATCAATAGCTATTCAGTTTATAGTCACATAAGACAAAACATGCAGCAAATTCTCATAAGTGACGAGCTGGAGAGAAGGTTTGAGTTACGTTTTTAATCTCAGAGATATTTTTTGTGTTTTTATGCTCTGATCATGTGTATATCCAGCTCTGTGTATCCTCAGTGACTTAAGTAAATAAGGTTTCATGCAGGATTAGGTGCACAAGGGGGGTTTCCCTCACAGAGGAAACACAGCATGCAAACTGTGCTAATGGGAGTGCTGTTGGGTCGAGCTAGTGTTGCTAAGAGACCAAGACAAAGCTGATTGGTTAGAGGAGATCTGTGCAAACATGTGACATGGGTTTGAATTTGACAAAATGTTGAATGAGTGTAACAAAAAGGAACGCAACAAACAAATTAGGTGATTTTACTGAGTGACACATCAAAATGATGAACTACACAAATGCATGTCATTTATCTTCTTAGAGAGTGTGTGTGTGTGTGTGTGTGTGTGTGTGTGTGTGTGTGTGTGTGTGTGTCATTTTCCAGCTGGAATAACTTGCTCTCACAAATCATGACATGCTGTGAGTGTTTCCATCCAGTCTGACTGAACATCTCCAGTTGTTATTATTTTATTCTGATGTCTGGACGATGATTTCTTATAACACATACACAGCTGAGCGGAGGCTGGAGACAGAGTTGTTTTAAATTCAGAGAACCTATAGAGAAACTTCAGAGAACGTTCTCTGAAGTTTCTCTAAAGGTTCTATAGGGGTTTTTTCAAAACCTTAAGAGAACATTCTCTGAACTTTCTCTAGAGGGTTTTTAAAAAAAAACTTTTGGAGTATCTTCAGTAAATCTTCAGGGAATATTCTATAAAGGTTCTCTGATGTTTTTTTTTCCAAAAATGTCAGAGAACCTATAGAGAACGTTCTTTAAAGGGTTCTTAAAAAAAAGCCCTCCAAAGTGCCTACAGTGAACATTCAGGGAAAGTTCTGTGGAGGTTCTCTGGAGGTTTTTCCAAACCTTTCGAGAACCTTAAGGGGAAGTTCAGAGAATGTTTGCTAAAAGGTTTTTCAAAAACTACAGGAGTACCTTCAGTGAACCTTTAGGGAACGTTTCCTCAAGATTCTCTGGCTTTTTTTTCCGAAACCATTAGAGAACCTTTAGAGAACATTCTTTAAGGGTTCTTAAACAAACCTCTGACGTACCTTCAGTGAAAGTTACCTAAAGATTCTCTCATGTTTTTTTTTCCCCAAAACCTTTAGAGAACTTCTTTAAAGGGTTCTCAAAAAAAACATCAGGAGCGTTCAGAAAATGTTCTCTAAAAGTTTTCAGCGAACTTTCAGGGAGTGTTCCCTAAAGGTTCTCTAACATTTGTCTCCAAACCTTTAGAGAACCTTTAAAGGTTTTTTTTTTTTTTTTTTTTTTACAAAAAAAACTCTGGAGTACCTTCACTGAATCTTCAAGGAAAATTCTCTAAAGGTTCTCTGAAGGTTTTTTCCAAAACCTTTACAGAACCTTAAGGAAACTTAAGGAAACTTTCTCTAAAAGGATTTTCAAAAACCTCTAGAGTACCTTCAGAGAATCTTCAGGGAGCGTTCCCTTAAGGTTCTCTAATGTTTTTTTTCCAAAACCTGAAGAGAACCTTAAGGAAGCGTTTAAAGAACGTTCTCTATCTAAACGTTTTAAAAAATTAACCTTAAGGCAACGTTCCCTGAGGGTTACCTGTGTGCTAAGATGTTTTTAACTAATAAGAAATCATAATTTGGGGAACCTATGGTATGTCTAACCTGTTGCAGGTGTTTTTTTCTGTCATTCAATTCAATTTATTTATGTTTCTTCATAAAAAAAAATAGGAACATATATATATATCAAATATATTCTCAAACCAGTGATTGCACTTAATAATGGAATAGTTCAGACGTGTATGTTTGTATGCAGAGACTGACAGGTTTATATAACTATTTGTCACGTACAGCAGTTCAACGTTTTCAGCTTTTGAATTAACTTCTACTCGTGACATGGGCCACATATGCACAGAGACATGACCATCAGTACAGGACAGTAATTAAGAAGAAAAACAGCTTTTAAGAGCCCATGAGGGGTCCTGACTCCAAACCAGCAGCCTGTAGTTATAACTGGGAGAAAATGAGGACACTGGTAAGGCATGTGTGACCCTGATGATGCATCAGGTGCAGGTCCAATTAAACCCCAGATGCTGCTGGGAGGAACATACGCTGTTACACGTTGTTAATTACAAAGGTTTGCTGTGATATTCAGCATTGGAGCTGATGTGCTGTGATACTCTGGTGAGACTGGGAAACAACATATCACTCCACTACAGGCACACAGTGTTACATAACAGGCCAACAATAGCTGTGGTTAACCTACAGCACTGCATGTATAGATGGCAGAGCACAGTATAGATCAGATTATAGTTAGTAATGAGAATAAATACATGTTCTGATGATGTTTCAGGGACATTATAAGAACAGTGGTGCCACAATATCACCATCATGTGTTATGAGGTCAGTATTGAAGCTCAAGACACCTAATGTATCCTCATGGAGAGAATACGTGAATATTTATTATCAATATAATAAATAATGACGATTTGACGTTCTTAAACGCTTTTAATGATAACATTTTGGTTTATTTTCATTCATTTTATTTCCCTTCACCTCACTACCTCATCACAACACTGTGTACTCGCTGCTCCTCACGTAGGCGGCACAACCTTCCGTGGCAGGGTGGAAAAAACTACTCGCAAAGAAACCGGAAGTCGAGAAACTACGCCTTCAAAATTAAAGCGCAGCAGTGAAACTTGACACATATAGTGTTTACTGTGAAAGGTTTACTCGGAAGTTAGGTGTTTTAGACTAGCTAGCTTAACACTGGTCCTCTCACGACTCATCCTCCGTGATGCAAGGCACGTGTTTCTACATATTCTTCCTAATGGGAAGTTGATTTGATCACTGTTAGGGTACTTAGATTAACTTTTCAAAACTGTACCCATCCAAACAAATGAGATAGAATTCATGGGGAAACCTAAAAACACTTGGAAGTCATAATGCAACACATTTAAAATCATATTAAGTAGAACAACAGCAAGGTCACTGACTGAACCCAGTAAAGGAACACTACAAAAATGTAATGACTCATGTGAGCTGCTGATTCAATTACAGGACCTGAAGGCACCATGGATGCGCACAGGGACGTAGACGCATGCTCAAACACACACACATTTGAGCTATGCAGGCAACACAGCCTACATACAGTGGATGCAATGGTGCAGGATGCAGGAACACCTTGTGCAAAGGGAGATGTCTTCTGAATTATTAAGTTATCACCATCACTTGTTGATATTGGTGCTGCACTCACCCAAAAGTACCTCTCAAAACCTGCACTAGCGTTCATTTTAGGTGGCCTGGATAATAAATATGGCTTTATTTAATACAAAAATATGCTATCTTGGAGATGAATGTTGCATCCATGTAAAATGTGTGAGGCTGGAGTGTGAATGGGAGCGTCAGCTGTTGCGTAACCGCCATTCAGATTCATTTAACACCCTATAAATAATTAAGGTAGAATTGAAAGTGGCATACACACATAGGTCTGTACTACTGAAATATAACCAACCTTTCCTCTTTGATGCACTGAGATGTTTTTAAAGCACAGTTCCTCAGGAGATAGTAACTGTAACGCAATGGGTCCTTTAGCGCGCAAGCTTGCAGCGGAGCATCCATTATCGGACAGGTCTTTGGCTACCGTGTTTCAGTTAATTACCCTTTTAAATACGGTCGACTAGTGATGGCAAAACCTACAATACAAATATTTTAACAGTGGAAAACGCAATAAATATTTTTCTAATAGAAACATTAGGAAAGTGTAATATAGCTGACCTAGCTTGAGCTTGAGAAAACAACAGAATTAGGATGTGTTATCTAAAAAAAAATGACGCTCAGCATAAGGTTGAAATATGAGATCGATATTTTATATCTATTGGCAGCAATTTGAAGCGTGACTGATTAAATTTGTAGGCTCTTTAAAGCCAGCATTGCTGTCCGATAATGGAACTCCAGCCACACAACGTTACCTTGGGCATCTCCTCCGCTGGTCAGCACTCCGATGGATTTACCAGCACCGGACAGATTCTCGAAAAATTTCCGGGTGTCCTGTCGCTTCGGTGCCGCCGCGCCAGCCATGTCTGTCTCGGGTCTCTGTCACCTGCCCAAAAAATTAAAAATGTACAATTGAACAACCCGCCCTGCAGCGGCGAGTATCACTGACAGTCTCTGAGACAGAACAGACAGTGTAGTAGGACTGCAGTGGTCACCGCCCTCAACATACACGTACACACCCCCTGACCCAAGATCGTAGTTACAGTGAGATGACTCACTCCATACCTTACTAGGAGCTCATAAACCCGCATGTGTAAAATATACAGGAGTTACCTACAAAGCACAGGTTTGATTGACACTAGGCACACCCCACCACTTTTTAAAATGGCTAATTTTCTTTCTTACTACTAAAAGGCATGACCACTGGCTAGACTTGAGATGATTAAATGAGAAAAGTTGATCTACAGGGGACTATGTTGTCACCTGGCACCTGAATTTGGTGTTTACATAGGTACATGGGCTATTTAAAGTCATCTGTACCATAAACTGGTGCATAAAAAATCACCAGAATGCAGGAAATGTGTTTGACAGTGAAAACTTCATGAGAAAAAGAGCGCTTCATATGTGTCCCCTCAATGTTGAAATGAAACCTACACTCTTGGTGGTAGCCTGGGCTATGCCCTCTTGATTCATCTTCTTTTTTTTTACAGATCCACAGTAATTATCTACTCTAACCTAAATTATATTGCCTAAAAATGGCATATGTTGAAGACTCCCCACTTCTTTTTAACTCAAAGCAACACCCTTGCAACAAATACAAGTTGATATAGTGTGGTTTCCCCCAGAGTGGTCAGGGTTCCAGAGCACAGAGGCCAGTTAGCTTCCCATTTTATACAATTGCAATTTGGATGCATAAAACAGGGATATGAATAATAATAGCAGCTAAGTTTTGTCACTGGCCAAAAGTGGGATTCTACTGTAAATGCATTGTTTCTTATGTCTGAGACCTTAACCTGAAAAGGGATTTGACCCTGTCAACCACAGCATTTTCCTGTCTAAACTGTCTACATTCAAGTTTTCTAAACAAGCAGTTGATTGGTTTTAGTCATATCTAGAGAGCAGTGTGTGAAAGTTGAAAAAGAAAAGTCATCTCTTGTAAACAACAGTTTGGGTATTCCCCAAAGCTCAGTCCTTGGCCCACTGCTTTTCAGTCTACCCATAAATGACCTACCTGCAAGTTACCTAGATGCCGTATGCCAACTCTACGCAGATGATGCAGTCATATATGCACCAGCTAAGTCACCTCGTAAAGCTGCAGAGATCTTAAATGCATGCTGAGGTGACATACATCAGAGGCTGCAACACATAATCACCTTGTGCTGAATTTGAAAAAAAAAATAATAATCTGTTTCGGTGTGTTTCTCTATTAGAAAAAAGGACTCACTTGAAATATGTAATATCAAGATACAGAATGAAAGAATAGAGGAGGTAAATGTCAACTCTAAGTTTTTAGAAGTAATTTTAGATCCTCAATTAAAATAAGATAGACATGTGAAGATGATTTCAAAAACAGTAAAAACAAATCTTAATTGTTTTAAATTAATAAGGCACCACATACTCACACAACTCTGATTTTCTTTCAGTTTTCATATTGTGTGACAGTAAGAGCTAAAGCATCACCATCCAGAATCAGACACCTTACATCTTACATCTCATATTCTGTATTGGAACTATTTTAAATTGCATTGTCCCTATCAAATAAATATAAATAACTTCTTTGAGAAGAAATGACAGTATTATTACAACTGAGAAGTTGAATTTATAAGCAACAACACTTGCTAAATTCAGCATGCTTTGTTGCTATCTCATGTTGGCTAATGTCAGCAAACTGTATTTTGTGTATTTTCAAATACAACAAATGCATGAATCTGTTAAAAACGAGTGCTACAACAGGTTGGTAGCGTGGCCGAGCGGTCTAAGGCGCTGGATTAAGGCTCCAGTCTCTCCGGGGGCGTGGGTTCGAATCCCACCGCTGCCAAACTACTTTTAGGGGCGGCAGTGGCTCAGTCCATAGGGACTTGGCTTGGGCACCGGAGTGTCGCTGGTTCAAGTCCCCGACAGGACCAAAATATGGAGTGTGTACTGGTAGCTAGAGAGATGTCAGTTCACCTCCTGGGCACTAATGAGGTACCCTTGAGCAAGGCACCGAACCCCCAACTGCTCGGGGCGCCTGTCCATGACCAGCCCTCTCACTCTGACATCTCTCCATTTGATGCATGTAAAAGGCCCTGTTTGTGTATGTGTGTGTGTGTGTGTTTCAGGCCTGTGTGTATGTGTTAAAACAGAGTGAAAGGGTATATAAAATTTAAAAAATAAATTAAATTAGAAATAGAAGTTGAAATATTCAAGTAGTTTATTCAAAAGAACAAATGTGTTCAGAAAACTATATTTTTTTTATTATTATTATTCTGTAAAAGTAAACATAACAGTGGTTGTAAAACAAAAACTACCTGAAATGAACGGATGAATTATAGTTCTGGCTGTAACCAGTTTATATACTTGCAGCCCAGCTCTCACTTTGCGGTTTGGAAATAGCACCAGAGTGAGACGTCTTCACTGTTTTATACCCGTCTTCGGCTCTCACGAGCTGGGCTTTGAGCCAAAGCCAGCGAGCCAATGACCAGCTGTGACCTGACTGACAGGTCAACTGTCCAATGGGTGTCCAGATCACGTACTGTGGGAAATACATTCCAACCAATTGCCACCGAGATTAAGCTCTTTCAGTCAGGACATAATACAATACTAGTAACAATTCATAAGTTTCTCATGATACAAACACAAAGAGTGAGTGTTGTAACAGCATGAAATGTTGACATAATGCAACACAAAGAAAACAGATGATTACAGGGATTATGTAATGGCAGAGAATTTGATACAAAAATCTTAGATATTCCTGAAATATCTCTACAGGTACTAACAGCATCTGCTCATCAGTGTTCTGAATGTGTACTTCCTGTGTGATGCATCTGTATGTAACCATTCTTTCATGATTGTTCATATAAACTACAAGTTAGACAGAATTCTCGACCTCTCACGAAGGTTATGACCTTGAGCAATTGTTGCATGCTGCAAGCTTTATCTCAGTGCATCTCTCGCTTGTCACCAGCCCACAGTTTGTTATATTTCATAATCATATATTCATGACAAAAAGGTTTACTTAAGAGTAAGATGGAGTTAGAAAAGTTTTCATATCTCACTGGCAGACAGTGGAGCTGCTGTGTGATTAGATTTGAAAGGCCACGCAGAGGACATGAGGTGCTGCACAAGTTTCAACTTCCTGTCTGTAGAGAGGAGTCATAGCAAGGCAGCGCAGGGTGTATATCTGTGAGCACGGCTTCATGTTGTTGTGGCTCCCGTGTGGCCTTGTATATGTGGTAAATCCTCCTGACTAAGGACGTTTGGCCGCTCCTTACTTCTCCAAATGGAAGTGTAACATTTGAAATAAGGAAGTTCTTGAACGCCACATGAATCTGAGTGTGTCATTACAAACAGTTACATGGCCAAACACTTTCTTATTCTACATTTAAGATTAATATCAGTATGTTCGGATGAAAAACAGGGAAACATGTACAGATTTATGATTAATTTTTGAAGCTAAAGCAAAACAGTGAAGTGACAGTGATTAAGTGTTGCATTCAAGAAGTAACACAGGGGTCTTAGGCCAGGATTAGAACTTATACGCACCAAAAAAAGCTGAATTATTTAGCTTTTTTTTCCTGTATTTCCTGCAAAACTATAAACTACTACAGCTACACAGGCCCAGAAGCCACATATAGAGAAATATTTAATAATATAAAACATCCTGACTTCCAGAATATTTAATAACACCACATTTTGTTTCTGCTTTTTATCAATGAGCCAGTTTTATTATAATTTTGTAACTGTAATTGCCTGTAGGATTAATAATGTGACACCTCATTTATGTGATTCAACATTCAGGGGGGATGAACTTCTGGGAAAATTCTTTCAAAAAAAAAAAATGCTCAAGTATGAACATGTGTTTCTGAAATTCCTGGAGAATGTTTGCACCACTGTAAAGCCAGCACTGCACACACTGAGAAACAGCTGCTCTCAGTGAAATGCATCTTAGCCACACACCAGAATGAGGCGATTTGCTTCATAGTGAATGAAATAAAAAGACAGAAGCAGTCCTCCTCAATAAAAATAATTTATTTACAGTGGCATGAATCATAAATTAACGAGCAGCATTGGCAAAAGCAACATTAGAGTCGACAGCTTGCATAAAGTGGTGTGAACGTCTGGACTTTTGCATAATAAAACGCTCTGCATTAACTGTATGTACTGGACTGTGTCACAGCTGAGATATTTACTATGAACATCACGGCAGAGAGGATACTAATACAAAAAATCTGCACTGCAAACTGTGATTTGGGAACACCTACAACTTTTTTGACACATTGTTCTGATTTACCACTGTACTGTGAAACACTTTCAGTTCCAGGATGCCAACTTACACAAAGAAACTCAGGAGGAACTTAAACAAAATATCCTAAAAAGGGGCAATAAGTTTGTTTCTACATCAAAGCACAAAGAAAAAATCTGTCTCTGTGGCCCAGCAGTTTTACTCAATGATTATTTCTGTCATTTTAAATCCAAACCTTCTAACCTGCACTAGTGGTATAAAATAAAAACCCCTGCCCACTGTTGTATAAAGACACATTTCAGCTAGAAAAGGCTATAAAATCTCCCCTGTCAGGCTATAAAACTCATGGTGGTGTATTTGTTCAGCACTAGATATTTCTGTTGCAACTCAGCTTTACACATCCTGATGGCTGCCAGCACTGATGCAGTTATCATGCATTGTTGTTTACTGCAGACCTGTATCCTCAGCGTGGTCCTAAAGCCACCATGTGCAGGATTAGAATATTTACACATTGGCGCCATCTAGTGGTTAGAACCAAAAAATGCACCTGGAGACATAATAACTGCTAATTTTTTCAAGGTTTGTTTCATTTTTCTACAAACATGAACTTATGCCATAAGAATAATTTAAAGACGCCATTACCTCGTAAAAATATCCTACGTTTAGTGGCTTTAAATGGGGGAAAAAATGAAATAAGATATATTAATCAAGATTTTTTTTAAAAAGTAAAACGTGAACATTGACAAAGATCTCAGTGAAATTTAACTTAAACGGTCAAATGACACCATTCCAGTTTGTTTTCGTTCTTAGTTCTTATATTTAGTGTTGTAGTTGTTTTCCAGGTGTATCCAGAGATGTTTTTGTTTGACGTTTGGACAATTTCAGACCGTATTATTTAGGCAAAGTCTTTCCACAGCTGCAACATTTACCATTTTAGAACTTTTAGCTTCTCTTTTCAAATGAAAAAACAATTTGGAAAAAAAAAAGTACTGATACTGAAACTTTCAAAATGACTTCCTGCTTTTGATGTGAAATCTCAGCTGTCACAGTGAAGCTTAACTTCTTTAGTATTTTCAATTTTTCTCCAATATTGAACTGTCTAAGCATTTAAGGTCAGAAATAGGTGCTTCCTTTATTAGTAGTACATTCACCATTAGGGTTAGATCACTACTTGCATTCCTGACTATGTTATTGATGTCATTTACAGGCCGTCTAAAGATACACTGATGTTGCTGCTAGTCCCCACTGGCCACCAGCAAAGGTCAAAGATTACTTAATGCCCCTTTAAAAAACAAAAAGATACAGTGTTAGTGAGGGAGAGTCTCCCTGAAACATTGCACGCTTAAAAGGTGCAACAATACAGTTTAACTACAAACAAAAATAATCTGCAATAATTTTAACACAGTATTATTGGAATTTTAACAAGCTGATGCACAGGTTAAAACAGGATGTTGTGTGTCATTTCTTGAGGAGAAAATAAAAGCCCCTGGCTGTCATCGCACATGTAACACACCCGTAAACCTTACAGTTATACACCAGACAGAGAATAACAGAACTAAGGCATTATGCTTTGGGGTTTGCATCTTAAGGTGTTTTCATGAATAACAGGATTTTGCAAGTGTTAAAATGTTCGTCTATGAATCAAGAAAAGTCTTCAATATATATGTATACTGTATGAGTGAAGATCAAGAGAAAATAATTCACTTTCATCTAAAACATAAAGAGTTACTGTACATGAGTTCCGCTCTTGATTTCATGAAACCTTTGCAGAGAGTTTGACATTCAGGATATTTCCATGGCTTTTATTTATCTTAGAGATTTTCCAGGAAAATGGGATCAGCGCTATTAAAAAAGTCAGTTTGCATTTTCACATTTTTCTTTTGGGAGGAAAAGTAATCTTATTGTTACAGTATGTGCTGTTGAGATTTCTGGACCATCTGAATTAGAGAAAAGTGGATTCAGGAACTCCAAATTGCCAGTTACAGTTTGTTCTTCATTATAAGCTTATATGAGACAGCACCTCGTAAATCCAGTGAGCACCTTTCAAACTGACTTGATTAAACTGTTCCCAAAATGCTAGAGGTCCAGTCTGTAGAGGTCAATATCACTCTGGGGGGGTAAAGGTTCTGGGTGACCTGTGAAACGGAAACGGTCTAATTCAGCAGTGTTAATCTGAATACAGGGAGCCAGGTTAGACATAAACCTGATATCCCTCTGAGACTGGTTTGTATTTGTATTCCTCACCAGTACATAGAGTAGGTAGAGACTGTCTTGTCATTCAAAAATCACAGACTCACCCACAGAAAGACCAGACACAACAAACACACTTATGAATTGTCCTTCGGGGTGACAGAGAGCTTCAGCGTAATGCCTGTGATGCAAGAGCGACTCCTGCAGGCCGGTATGTCGCAACCATGAAGTGTAATTTTAAAAATGAATCACAGTAGCATGAAGTTTTGTTAGTTGTACACAGATTTTTAGAAGCGAAGCTGCTTTGGAGGCAGAAAAGATTTCATTGGTTAAATCCCAGTTAGCACAATAGCAATAGCTAGCTGAGCCAGTTAACTAGCGTGCTGACCAGCCACGGCTTTACAATGGTTGCAAGAGAATTAGTACATGAATTCAAATATTTTGTCAACATTTTGACCAAGTTCCATCTTTACCATTGGAGTAAACCAAATTAATTGACTTGCATTTACCGAGGTTTCATTTAACCAATGAAATACTTCGGCTCTCTGAGAGATGTTTGTTGGACTAAAACTCCAATCTGCTGCTTTGCATTATCACATAAAGAAAAGAGTGTATATTAAATCTAAGTATGTACACTATCTATACACATTCACCTTCATTCAAAAAGTCATTAAATAGGGATACAGCTCCCCTGTAACTACAGCAGTTGAAATATATTAATTTTAAAATCGACATCAAAATGTACCATTTTGAGAGATTTTCTTAAAGAACGATATCCTTGATTTTTTTTCTTCATACAAAGAATCTCTAAAACTTCTTTAAAACTATAAATACCTGTAAAATATTTTTCATAAACCTTCTCATTTGCTGTTTTCAGCCAGGCTCTAAAATAGAACCACAAAAGATAAAATCCAGAGGTCTCATTTACGCTTGTCAACCATTCACTTCTCCAGTGTCAAACCGTTGTCTCAGTTTCACACACAAACGCACACACAAAAATGTACTCTCTCAAATATATGGTTGTCCTCTCCCTACGGTGCCTCAGAGCTGGCTGGTGTGACACAAGGAGCAGTGTTTCCTCTCGTGTCCTCAACTCCTTGGTGCTCTCTATGAGCTGAGCTGAGTAGGCGTAGGTGTTTTTGTATTGGCTTCTGTGTTACCTCAGACACAGCCAGGGTCAGCAGAAATTCTATGAAAGACAGAAAGTTAGAGTCACATTAATTGGGGGAGTAGTTTGATTAAGTAAGAAATGATTATGTCACTTCAGTCCAGTTCCTCAGGAGATGTCAGATAACTAGAGTCAGGGGTTTAGAGGGGAATTCTTATAAGGTCATAAGCAATGTCTTTGAGGCTTCCTTGGTGTGTTCAAGGCCTTTTTAGGATGTTTCATGGCGTGCTTGTGTGCGGGCTTTTCTATTTTGTTGGCTTTTAAAACATGTTTTAAACAAGGACATTTTATAGTTTCCTTCCTTCATAGTTTTCAGTTATAAGTGGTGTTAACTGTTCATTATGGTTTCCCACTTTCCTATACTCTTGTGCAATTGTCCTTAAATTTCCATGACTGTAAGAGCAAACTGTTGAAGGGTAACAAGGTATTTATCTAATGAAAACACATTTTTGTGTAATTATGGGAAGTAATTTAAAGAATGACATTGTTTTAGTTTCAGCTACCCAAGCCTTGAGACCTGACAGCAATAGAAAAGTTACTTTTTTTATCATTCAACCTGAGATGATGCATTTTGTATACACATGTATTCTGTTGGAGAGCAAATAAACTAAAGCATATTTCAATTTAAATGCATGAATTGCCATTAAAAGGACATCTGCTCTATTAGTGATTAATTGTGAATGCTTCTTTATTCAAACAGGGACAATCCACAAAGAACATTAACCTTATATAAAACAAAGAGAGATGTAATGTAGCTGCCTGGAAATGTCATGGCCAAGTTCTAACATGTAAACTGTGAAGTAGTTTGGACCTAAACTTGAGCCTTGAGTTACACCAAATTCACAATTGTTTATGGATGACTGCTCGTGTAAGGAACAGGGTTGATCTAATGAGAACCATCTCAAGGTGTTTCTGGAGAAAACACCCGGATAGCTTAGTTTCTATGTAAATATTTCAAGTATATCATATACAAAGACGATGCACACCACAAAGCAGTCATTTTTGTCTTAAATGCAGGATTCAATTCTTCTCTACTGTAAAGAAAACACTAGGCAGTGTGAGGCGTATTAAACACTACAGTATATAACACTATGTGATTAATGTACTTAATATTTATAATATATAAATTAATGTGAACAATTTTTTTTCTGAGATTTTTTAAAATATTTTTGCTTGATTGCTATAGTGATAGGCAGGAGAGAGAGGGGATGACATGACGGTTAGGGCCTGGGCAGGACTCGTACCCAGGCTGCTGCAATAAGGGCTTAGCCTTAGTGGAGCACATACACAACAGGGGTACTCCAAACTGTGAGAATCTTTTACTTACAGAACTGCCTTCACCCTCTTGCGTCAACATGTCAATTCCTGCCAGCTGCTCCAAGATCAGGCTGTCGTCCCTCACCTGTATCAGAAAAATGACAACGAACGTAAACACACCTGCTAAAAATGTGGTATAACTCCTGGATACTGAGAATAATTATGAAGTTCCTCTTCCTTTTTTGGCAGGTCATTGACAGGAGTCAAGAACAATTGGTGAAAAGGTTACCTGTAAAAACTCATGTTGCATGTTCCAGAAAAAAATAATTTGTACAAATGATAAATGTCTTCATTATATTGCCTCTGCCCTTAGTTCAGGAAAAACAATCTACATCCAAACAGATCCTAAAACATCAGTGTAACAATGAGTATATCACACTCAATACACATTAAATTATAAGAATGAACATTAACTGGCATTAAACAGTAAACAGCAGGCAGTAAATAAGCTTATCTGAAATGATGCATCTCTCACCTGCTCTGTATTAATGGAGTTCATCTGTCCTGACATCAGGTTCATGTTGCCGCCACTGCTGGCCATGTCTCCCAGGTTCATGGTGTTGTTGCTGTTGTACATTCCTCCACTGGGTTGTGTGGAGTACTGGGACTGGGACTGTTGGGGGTACACACTGGGAGGAGGCAAACTTGAGTCAGTTAACGTGTAATATTCACTAAATTACAATCATGATGAAAAAAAACTAATTCTTTATTGACATACTTTAAACATGTTCACATAAGATCTGGTGGACTGTCCTTACCTGTTGCTGGTGGAGATGTTGGCGGCTTGGGGCCATCCATTGAGGTCAGCACTCGGCTGGTAGCCTGGTGTTGCTCTCTGGTTTGGACCCTGGGGCTGGGTTTGGCCCTGGTTCTGTTGCAGCATGGGACTTTGGCCCTGCCCCATCCTGGGAGACAGCAGGGGGCTCTGCGGGGTCGTAGCCCCACAAGGAAATCCTGACACTGGATCCTGGTGTTGCTGCTGCTGGTTCATTCCTGGAGATTGTAGTGGATAAAGGGGTCATAAGCTCCATGGACAGGTACAATAACCAGAGAGGGAACTAGCAAGACACTAATACCTAATAACTAACTAGTAGCTTTTACCTGCAGTTAGTAGGTTACTCTACTTCTACTCTACTCTTAGATCCTTAACAAGGAACCAGACATTTCTGACAGACAAGACAAATGAGAATGATCTTGCGTATTAGTCAGAAGAAATGAGGAAAAATAACTTCAACCCATAACCCAAAGAGATAACAAGTTAAATGTCTCTAACAGGTCAGCATATCGATCTCAGTCAAAATGCCCTTTGTAAGGACATGAACTCAAACTACTGTACAAGATCCTCACTTCAGAAACTTGGAAGCTGAATTTCAAACCCACAAGACACATGAAGTAGACAAATAAAGAAAAAGAGAAGGAGAGAGAAGATTTTTGGTTCAGCAGTGCCACCTCCAAAACTATTTCCCTACAAAGTGATCACATGTAGTGTCGTGATTGGTTTATGACAGGGTTAAAATCACGGACAAAGACAGAGGATGGAGTGTTAATGTGAGCGTAAAAGCAGAAAATCTTATGCAACACTACTGATTTGTACACAAAAACAAATCCAGCACAAGAAAACATTTTAATCACACGACCCAATCAACTTACAGAGGACGAATGATTACAACACTCTGAACAAAGATGATTATTTCTGATTGCCGCCACAACAACAAAAAAGCGACTACATCGCCCGTGAGGCACACACAGACTACAGTGACGGCGCTGCTGTGCTCGAATTATATACCTGAACTGCTGAACTGGTAGGCACTGTGCTGTGATGGAGGACTCATTACCCCGCTGTACTGCCCGCCTACATTTCCCATCATGCCCTGGCTAGCCAGATGATGGCTGGGGGAGAGAGGGGAGGAGAAGGGGCTGGAGGAGCCGGGATGAGGAGGAGGAGGTGGAGGAGGAGAGGGCAGGCCGGTACCGTAGCTGGATGTCGGGTAGGGGAACTGCTGCGGGTTGCCCTGCGGGAGCCGTGGGTTGGTGCCCCCTATGGGCATCGGCGTGGGAGCGGCGCCCCCGCTGGGCATGTTGGGTGGCATGTTGATGCCCTGAGTCCGCATCATCATGGCACGCTGCTGGTGCACGTGTTGTTGCTGCTGCTGCTGCTGTTGGCGTTGGCGTAGGTGGTTGCTGAGGTACTCGCGTTGACGCTGGGCCAGCATCTGGGCGTTGAGGGTTCCCTGCAGGAAGAAACGCAGAGAGGTGACACTTCCATATAAGGAAACAGACTGCAAATAACACTCAAAGGGGGTATTTAAGCCAATGACAAATTATTGAGAGGGCAACAACATTTTGTGCTGGTGCATTTTATCAAATTGGTGGGGTATTTACAACACTGAATTTGTAAATGAGTCATGCTGAACTTGGGTTGACTGAAAATGAACAACCGTTGGGCTGTTTAAGAGAACAAAATGAATATGTAGCCTACTGTTTAACTGATCAGCATTGCATTCTTCTGTGTGAAGGCCTAAACATCACCTGAATCTGATGATCTAAATTCCTCTGAAGAGACTTTCCAGTTTAATACACATCCAGCATACAGTGTGCTTAGGTGTTGACATGTAAAAGCAAGAGTCAATGACAGCTACATCACAGTGGTGTCATTTCAACTGTGATGGAGGATATTTAAATGGTGTTAACAAATGAGGTGCAGTAAGAGAGTGAGAAAGAGAGATACACACATGCATGCACATATAAACTGACCTGGTTTGGTACGTTAGATCTTAGAGGTAGATTCATATTAGACACTCCACTCATCTGGTTCACCATTGGCTGACGGTTCTATGTGGGGGACAGACAGAGTACTTCATTACTCACAGTGAAAAATTACAGGAGACAGCAACAACCACTCAGACATAAAGACACATTTGGTTTCAAAACACCACCTTGATGTGTCATGTCAGTTTACGAATGTTGAAAAGTGCCTACAGTTATGTTTCTCTAAAGAACAGAGTAATAAAACCTTTCTTTTTGCTGACCTCTTATGGTGTAATAATTTATCACACTCATAAATTCAGGTTACTTAACTGCTCCTCCACTGCCTCTAAATTAATTTAAAGCTTGTGTGTCAGTGCTGCTCAAAGCCAGGCCACTCTTGAAGCACTAATACAGGTTATAGCTTGGGTCTTATCATACTCCTGTGGGGCTACCAATGCTATATGTTTGCAATGATAACAAATGCAACCATTGCATCAAAGACTTTTTCGTATCACAATTATTATTTCAGTGTTAAAACCTTAAGGGATATCTTGAATGACCCTGTTAATATGTCCGCAGATGGCAGGGGTTTGTTCTGAGTTTTCTGAGAGACTTTGACTTCACTGTTTCCCCCGTTGGCACAGACAGAAATGTAAAGATGGAAGTGCAAAAGTCGTGTCTCACATCTGAACATGCTGCTAATCATCAGTGCTATTTTAGGTGTTGTACACAAGCTGTTGTCCCTCAACTCTCCACCAGGTGGCAGTGTGGACTTAAATATGTTGTAATTAAATATGTGACTATGAGTGTTGAGAGTGAGAAGTCAGTTCCTTGAGGTGAATTCAAAATTTAGGGCTAAACAGCCTTAAAATGAACAACCTAGAATTTATTTGGGTCCTCAGACACAAAAGACTATGAACGTCTGCCTCTATTCAAATACACATGTAGACAAATATAGTATTAGAGCATAAAGGTCCTCTATACACAGCCACAAAGAGGAACATTATGGGGAAATGGGGTCAGTCACAGAGGGTACAGTCTGTGTAGTCATCTTTATGATTGAGTGTATGAATTGGTGTGTATGTACATGTTATGTGTGTTCTTTGTTAAGTGTCTCAGCAGCAGGGAGTTGCTGATGAAGGCAGAAAGCTGAAGCACGTTTGTTCCTTTCTGGCTGCTGCTGTTTAAACTCAGTGAACCCTGTTGGCATCGCGGCATGCTCTGTTGCATCACATGAAATAAGAAAAAAGAGCAAAAGGAGACAGCTTTGTTTTGAATTTGAGTGTCTAAGAAGACAATGTCTTTTTCATGGAAATGAAGCGCTTGAATGGGGAGGAAACAAGGACTCCAGGTGTGTCAAGATCAATGAGTAATTATCTAAAACAGTTTCTTTTTACAGGGAGAAAGACACAAAATGTGTGCTTATTGTACTAATAAGGGAAGAGCCTCACCATAATGATTTAATTCATACTGACTGATTTAGCTCTGACAGATCAAGGATACTAGTCGCAACAGTAGCCACTGAACAACCAGCAAGTGGTCACTTAGTCATCAAGCATCCGGTATCACCTACCGCATTATAAAAGCATTATAAACTTTGTGATCAATAAACACCACAAAACAGGAAGAAGAATGATATTAAATATTTGGTGCCACCTACCAACTGGGCCTGGAGTCTGTGCTGCAGCTGGAGCCTCAGGTTGTTGGGCTGTGGCGGCACACCTGGATTAGGCCCTCCTGGCCTCATCCCGACCGCTCTGGGCCCCGCGCTGCCAGGCATCCTCATCATTGGGGGGTAACCAGTGGGCGCCATCCTCTGCGGCCCCATGTGGCCACTCATAGAGGGGCCGTGGAACCCACCGTCAGGAGGCATGCCGCCATAACCTGGCTGGCCGCCAGTAGTGTTGACTGTACAGGAGAGGCTTCATGTTGGCCGTTGGGTCCGAGGAGCCGAGATACTGGTCCTGGTCTGACAAAGTACCCTGCGATGTGGGAAGACAGGATATGAGTGAGAGGAATCAGTCAAAAGGTAGTTTCATTTAGTGTTGCTCCTCTGTATAAGAAGAGTTTTTCCTCCATATTTCCTGTTGTATTATGTGTAAATGTTCACAGTTACATGCAGTCTTACATATTTAGCAACATATTTAAAAATGAGGCACTGAGATCAACAAGCTATCACACATTTTTTATATACACTGAGAATATAAAAAAACAGGATTAAAAATAGGGCTAACCCTCTTTAAATACTTTTCTGTGAGGGATTTCTTATTGTTCCGTCGACAGATGATTCTTAAAGTCACTTAGAATGCCTCACCTGTCCAGCCAGCGTTGGGATTCCCAGCATCTTGTCGATCTCCTCCAGACCCTCATAGTCCTTCAACACTGAGCACAGCTGGTTCAGAAGGGCTCCTTCATCTGGCTGTCCCTCAGGCCCTGTTCCACAACACCTCATCCCATCCTCCTGGGGAACGCCGTACGGTGGCCTGGAAGGTAACTTTGTATTATTGTCACACCACACTCAAGGGTCCCCACAGAGCCCAGATCTGATCCGTACAACTGCTGCCCATGTCTAATTTTTATTGGTTGACTCCTCTTTTAGGCTTTGGGATGGATTAAATGCCATACCTGCTTTGGTTTCCATAGGGATCCATAGCCATCATTCGGTTTGGCCATGGTGCAGTCTGATTGGGCGGAGCTTGCTGCTGAGGGTAGGTGGGGTTTGCCATCTCCATCTCTAAAAGGAGGAAACAGCACATAAAATGTCAGATCAGCTTCTGATGAGATGTGATGTCAGTTTGTGACTTTCGTTCTGTCTTGCTCTTTCTTCTCACCGTTGCCCATCATCTGCATGTTGACCATGCCTCTGGATCCAGGCGGGCCTCTAGTGGGCAGCGCAGCATTCATGTTGGGGACCATCCGACTTGGTCCAACCCCTTGGCCCATCATCGGCCCTGCAGTACCCCCTATGGGCCCCTGGGGACCCCAGCCCTGCTGCATAGAGCCCCGCATTGACCCATTACTCAGCATGCCTGATTTGGAAGAGAACAGAAATAATCAGATTTTATATATGTTACAACACAGAGTCTCAAAATTCCAATTTTCTTGCTGCCTGACCTGGATTGGCCATCGCAGCCTGGTTGGCCATGCCTGCATGGGTTCCCATCATGCTTTGCTGCTGTTGCTGCTGCAGTAAAGAGTAAGGGCTGTTGTTCCTGTGCTGAGGAGGAAATGGCCTGCCAGCGTTGGGGTTGGGGCCCATACCGCTGTCCAGGGACGAGCTCCTGACTGGAGGAGCACCTCGACTCGGCTGGCCTGGCCTGGCACTATTAAAACCTGCCGAAAGGAGGAAGTTTTATTTTGTTGTGATTTGTTCTAAACAGTGTTGTACATAGCCTCAGACAAAGATATGATAAAGAAGGTAAGCTCAGAGAGGCAGTGTCTGAGTCTTTATTAGAACAGGGGTAGTGGTGCACGTCAGCCTCTTGTGGCCAAAGTGAGTATTACAACAACAAACACCTGCAAGAATGAGTCTGAGCGAAAAATAAATAAATAAATAAAATAAGATAAAATAAAATAAAATAAATCCTGGACACTTTTTTCACATGGCAACACATTAATGGAAAAAAGAAACTAATAAAGATTATCCTGGCAGAACTCTTTTCACCTGTTCTTAAGTCATAAACACACCTAATAAACCTAATAAGCTCACCTAATATTATCTCATAGAGACAATCAAGATTTCTTCAATTCCAAAAATCTCTAAGAGCTAGAAACCATCAAATGAACTCTTCAGAAACAAACACACTGTTGCAGACGTACTTGCAGAAGCGATGGGAGGGAAGGCTCTGTGCTGGTTGGGGGGGCTGCCGCCGCCGCTGCTTTCGGTCATCTGCAAGATGTCGCTGATGATGCTCTGTTTGTCCACAGAGGAACCAGGTGGCGCAGAGGAAGAGGAGGACGAAGAGGAAGCTGGTCTTCTGACTGGTGGCTGGCCCGCAAACAGCTGCTGCTGGCTGCCGCTCTGCAGGTCCTCCAGGAGGTCCTCCAACTCCAACGTCTGAGATCAAACACAGGGAAAAAAAACAGGATAAGAACTTCAGAGCGCAGTTAGAAATCCTTTTTTTTATTCCTGAAAAATGTAGATTTTGTCACAGGATTTTTTTTTTTCATGTGGAGCCTTGAACCCAGCATACCACTGAACTTGGCGTACGATTTCAACACATTTTCTAAACCCAAATCCACACAAAGACCTGTCACCATGCATGTGATCCTTAATTTAAAGCTCATGCAGTATCGTCATGATCAGACAAAACTTTATATTTTACTGCTGGGGACAACGTTATATCTAAAACATGCTCTTGCTTTTGAAGACGTTTTTGAAGGGTGGATGAGATGAAGGCTCTCTTACATGTAGGTGATGAAACTGACTTTGCCAACAAAGAACCAGGGAAGCTTTCAGTTCAGGTGCCAACATCAAAAACATCTCAAGTACACTTTGAAGGTTTCAGGTGCTTTAAACTATTTCCTACTAAAAATATTTCTTTCATATAAAATATGGAATAAAAGAGAAATGAGGTATTCTTTGTCTTTGTTTGTTGTTTGGTAAACATGCAGATAAAAGAATATATGGGCATTAATAAATGGTACCATGCATTAAGATCAACACCTAACATATGAAAATAACCAAAACTGGGAAAAGAAACTTTCATATAATGAAAATGTGAAATCCAATATTCACCTCCAATGACAACTTTGAAAGAAACCGAAAACCTCCCTCAGTATTACAGTGTAATTTAACCTGCCACACACACACACACACACACGTGCGCACGCACACATACACACAACACTGACACAAACGGTTTCCTCTGGCCGTTTGGCTAATGAATAGAGGAGGAGCTAAAAATAAACTGCTGGCACTAATGAGGTCATGTGTGATGTACAGTAAGACACACAGTCAGTGCTCTGTGTAGCCAGAGTGCATAACACACACAAACACATGCTCATAGTGAACACAACATGGCCTCACATCAAGGGCATACTTTCAAATGGGGATGTGAGAGACATGGAGCCCCCAACTTTTTAAAATCAAGTTTTTGTTGGACAGGTTAAGAACCTACGGTGTAGCTAGTCTATGAAGAGCTAATAGCTCTTAAATATACTGTTAATACAATATATTAAATATCAGACAGCCACAGGAGCGCTTTACGATTGCCTCGAAACTGATTGTCATTTTATAGCCTACATAAAATCAAATATAAAGATGTAACTTTGAAAATTAGCTCACCAACTTTAACTTTTATGTGTTACCTAAGCAATGTGGAACCACCTCAGCTGTTACATCAGTACAGTAACATACTTAACACCATTATGATGTGCAGACTCCAGTATCATGTCTGATACAGTATCCGATACAACTAGCAGGTAGCAAGCTTGAAATTTGCAACAAATAAAACTTCAAATTTGCTTTTAAAACATTGCGGATTGTAGCAGTAACCAAGTGCTTGCAAACATTGTTGTAGTTTCCTACAGCTGCCAGTAGATGTTAGTAAAGAGCCACACCTTACTTGTGGTTCCTTTAAAAGAACACATCACCCACAAAATGATCATTTGCATGTCAGTTAGTCGTGCCGTGCTATCTTGGATTCGTAAAGAAAAATGATTTTCTTGGATGCCGCCATGGAAAACGACCAACATATTGATTTACTAATTGATTAGGGACCACGTTTTACAACAGCAAAACTATATCAAAACATCTGTTTACAAATTCTCACACAACTCGTGCAGTATAATCAAAGTGTCAGTTATCCAGTCGTATGCTCAGTACTTTCCAAACACGTGCGATTTCGCTAAAACATTATGATTTAAAAGTGAACTGAAAGTGAGATGTATCTTATTAACTTTTTTTTTTTTTTAAACAAAAATGCATGTGTTTGGGAAAGTACTGAACATACGACTGGATGAGTGACACTTGATTATACTGCACAAGTTGTGTGAGAGTTTATAACCCAAACGTTTTGCTGTCATTTTTCATGAAGGCATGCAACAAAAACAAAGTTTTCTTCACAAATTCAAGGTAACACAGCTTGATAGTAATAATAATAATAATGATGCATTTTATTTAAAAGGCCTCTTTAAAAACACCAAAGGTCACCTAACAAAGGAGCTGATTATTGATCATGAGGGGACACGAATTGCAAGTAGGCTTTGAGAAGAGTAGAGGGAAGGGGATTGAGCTGACAGGTGGTTGGTTTTGCTTTGCAGATTAAGCTCAGAGATGGTTTCTTCTTCTTCGCAGGGGTGAAGTTAAAGCAGGAGCTGATGACCCATCCAGGGTGGGTCCTTTAAAGAGGGTGGATGAAGACTGCAGCTGTACGTCAATGGTGTTGGTTTTGATTTTATTTTCTAGCATGAGTGATTTATACATTTGTGTGTTGAGTATTCTTTTAAGTCTCACTAAGATTTCATATCAAAAGGATAAGTGCAACATTGTGTAGACAAAGGCCATTCTTTTCAGTGGGGACTGTTGCTGCCCTCTGCTGAGCAAACATCATAGGGATGCACAATGCCTTGATTATCTGCCAGTTTTAGAGACCCAAGTTCAACTAAATTCCACTTTGCACTGTAGAAAATAATGCAAGAGAAGTCAAAATGAGTATAAGCATGGGCATGAGAGGATGGAGAGGAGTTAGAAAATGCAAAATGTGCTCATATTCTACATTCAGCAGTTTTTTAGAATGGGTAATGCCTTGAGTCTTCACCTACGCTCAATTTAATGCAAACTGCTCATTTTGACTGAGGGAAGTGCTAAGTTTTAAAGGCTTAAAACGTGATTTGATGTTGAGTGAGGTCATAGAGTCTCAATAATATACAAATAACACACAGATGCACTTTTGAGCAGCTGTAAGATGGATTTTAACAATTACACACCAAGAAATTATACACACACTGTCACATGTTGGCTTTCTCACACACACATACTGTGATACTTGTTGGCACAAATATGCTGTAATAAAAATGTGCACACTATGAAATGTACAGTATGTACACAGTCTTACACAAACACACGATTTGTGACCCGGATACACACTTACTGTCACATGCTCGTCTGCACTCACTTCTCTATACGCTACACAAGCAAAACACTCACACGCTCTATTTTTTTTTTTTTATTATTTCATTTATTCTTTATTTCTCTAATTAAATTCTAGTTTTATTCCTAATTTAAAGGAACTCTATGCAACATTAAGATCATTATTATAGCAACAACTATTCGCTATGTACGGATACATTGGAGTAACGGCGTCCTGAGCTGAGAATAAAGTCACACTACCCCTGTGTGTGTTGTAATGAGGGTCTCTGTAGTTTGTTGTGGTCAGCCAGTCTGTCCACACATGCTTATTGGTGCATGTGAGTCCCTGTGTGTGTATTCCACTTGTTAGCTAACTGCCGCCACTCTATACCGTGTTCATACAGTCATTACCACTGATATCTGGACAACGTTGTTGTCGAGGCGTAGCAGCCACCCCCAGTTCCCCCAGATCTCGTCAGTACTTTTGCCGTTGTTAGTGTGGTTAACGTTGTTAGCACCGTTAGCTGCTGGCTGCTGGCTAAGCCACCGCCGTGTTGAGAGCCATGTTCTTACAATCTTTGAATCACAGGTATGTTATGAATATGGTATAGAGCTCCTGTAAAGCTCTTGTTCGGCAAATGTGCTATATAATGTTTCGTTTGATTTATGCATGCACATAAGAACACAAACAAATGCAAGCTTGCTTGCACTCTTCCCACCCTGTTGATCTTCGTTTCCTGGCTACTTTGTTCTTTGCTTTGTCTTTCTGTTTTTCCTGTTCTGCTCCTTATTGTGGTAAACTGGAATATCGTGTCAACAGCTGTAACCTCAGATGAAAAAGCACATTCTTGGCCAGATCACGACCGGCTTAACGAAGCGTCACCTTATTCTACAAACTACAAATCAAGCCGTCCAAGGTGGGAGCTGCTGAATGGCTACCTCCTCTCCGGCTGTGGCCTCCGCTGTCCGGAGGCACAACTATTGGTTGGAGTGTCGCCTGAGGATGTGAGACTTTTGAACCTCAGCAGTCCTCCTTCAGCCCCTTCCTGGAACTAACTTCAACTATGTCAGTGCACCTGCACTTTCAAAAGCAACAACAACACTATGAACTGGCTACACTTTTCTGTGATTAAGCTAAGCAGTGATTGTAAGAGGAGTAGTGCTACAGTGTGAAACCACTGAAATGTGTGGACAACAACATGTAGCCTGAATGGAACATGTGTTCTCTCTTTCTGGTGCAGACATGATCTTTCAATCTTCTGGGAGGTCTGTACACACATGTAGATTTGCACACACACCATGCAACATACATAGACCCACTGACATGCATATGGATCCACAAAACATCCCGACCAACTCTATTCCTCCAAGAGCATCTTACATGTCAAATATAGCCACGCACATACCTGTACAGTGTTTCTGAATTCTAGTTCCTGTACACTCTCTGTTTCTCATTTTCTCACTCACACATGCTAAAGTTTAAACAGTACTCCGCTGCCTTCCTTGCCAGATCATCTTGTGTTTCAGGGAGCGTACTAACTAATTCCTGACAGCCTGCCATTGGCTGCGTAAAGAGGAAGTCAACACCTATCCAACAGAATCAAACACCAAGTGTCAGCGCACTCTGCTTCTCACTTGAAGGTGTTTATGGGAGCTGTTAAGAGCATACATATGCTAATTTGTTAAGTGGATTGATTCCTTCATTATTTTCATTCACTAAGAACAGATAGAACTCTTCATGTGAAATGGAAGGGATTCTGACTGGGATCATAATCTGTAAACAGTTTTAAATTTTGTTATATCAATAGTTCAGAACACAGAGACAAAACATTTTCAGTTATACCAAACAGACACTTTGTTTTTTTTCACATTAATGGCAAATATTTTTCTCTGTCCACTGACTGGTTCATCATTACAGCACTAACCATGAATATTACTGTCAAAAACACTGACCTGGTCCGCCATGTTGAAACCCGCTTCCTGTTTCTCGGTCTTTACATTGGACAGCTTGGGTCCGTCACCAGGTTCCATCTTGATGGCTTTATCCAGGATCCCGTTATCATCTCTATCCAACAAATAGCGAAGCAACGCATTGTCTTTCTTTTTGGGGCTCCCCGGCTCCTGTTTTGTGCAGAGTTCACCTAGGGCGGCCATGTTGTCTCCTGAAGCTGACTCAGATGGACCAATGGGGTCTTTTCCGGTAGCCTCAGCTGTTAGCTTGGCCAACTCCACAGGTGAGGTACTGTTCTGCAGCAACCGGTGGAGAATTTTGTGCTTCTCCTTTAGCGAGCTGGAGTGGTTGTTATGCCCAGCCCCGCCCACACCCCCAAGCCCACCGAGCTGGTCCTTACAGTTCTGGTCATCCCCCAAGGGTGGTGATGAGCAAGGATCAGGGGGCTCTAATTTGGTGGTGAGGAGCTGGAGCAGCTTAGTATGCCCTTTTGTGTTCAGAAGGCGATTTGGGCCGTCGCCAAGCTCCCCTAAGCTTCCATTACCTTCAAAGCTTTCAGGGTCCCCATCTTTCTCCTGCTCACCCTCCTGGTTTGGAGATGACAACAAGTCTTGTTGCTCCCCAAAAGTTCCTAATAAGTCTGCCTCCAAGCTGGGATTGTTCTTGGCTTGCTGGCTACCGGTGCTGCTGCTGTGAAGAGGGCTCTGAAGGCCAATCTGCTTTCTGTCAGGTGACTCTGGATGCTGCCCCTCGGTGAGTCCCTGGGAAACCCTGTGGCCCTGGCTGAAAGCCTGCAGTGCACTAAGGGAGTTGAACCCTTGGCTGTTTCCTGTGCTGCTGCATACAGATGCTGGCGAGTGGAGTCCGGCTGCAGGAGAGAAAGAACCAGGGGGATGTTGAGAGAGGTGAGGGCTACTACAGCTGCTACTGGCCGCCATGCTGGGGCTCTGGCGATGACGAGGAGACAACATGGCACCCTGGGCCCCTGAGGTGACGCTGGGGCTACCCTGGGCTGAAGGGCTGCCCAGCTTGAGCGCTTGGCTCTTTTGTGATCCCTGAGGCGTGGGTGCCCGACCCGATACAGCCCCGAAACCACGTCCAGGGGCACTGGAGGCCATGGTGGAGTGGTGGGTATTGCTGGTGACACTGGCATCAGGAGAAGGGGAGGGACCACTCACACTGGTTGGGGTCATTGGTTTGGCAATGTCTGCAGTCATGCCACCCACATTCTCCCTGGAAGGAAAAGAAAACAGACAAGAATCAGGTCCTGCTCCAGGGGAGTGCTGGTTGTACATAGGCAGATCATATGTGAGAACGTGTGCAGATATGACTTTTGAAAATTCATACCTGACCTGATGGTTGTGCTGACAGTCACACCTAATGTTGTATGTATGACAGATGCATAGCTAGCTGATTGTCCTAACTTTATCCAGCTGTCATACGGTGGCCAGAAGGGGCCCTCCTTAAGGCCCATTTATGCTAAACCTTAGATATGTGTGGACACTGACAAAGCCTTCTCTCTGTACTCTGCGTTCATGTTGTCCCTATATGTTCACATTTTCTTACAGACACAGACGAAACTCAGAAGTACCGACTGAAATCATACGGGCAATGTAGCATAGTTCAAGCAAGACACGACCATAGGACCTGAAGACAATTTTAACATTGTGAAATGGAAAAAAATCAGTAATATAGCGAAATGTCCACACTACAATGTATTTAATGACCTCAGGCACACTTCTGTTTACCGTACTACCTATGTTAAAAGGTTTGTTATTAGGACCTCCTCCACCGTCGCCATGTTTGTTTTGATTCTGCCCTCTAGTGGCGGTAACTGTGCCAACATAAAGGACCCATGGAATTATGAAGGCAGTGGTTACAATGTTTGAAATGAACCATTTTGGTACATAGAGGGAGTATACAGGAGCCTGTCATTTTTTGGGGGGCAGCGGCGGTGCACTGTATAGTGCATTTATGGGAGGTTTAAGGGGGTTTATAATTGTCTTTGCAAAATGTACCAACATGAGTGACCTTTCCAAAATTTTTCGGAGGGCCTCAAACATTTACCTGGTTTGCCTCACCTGACAGTGCTCCCCTGGCCATATGAATATACTGCTTTTACAGTGCCATGTTACCTAGGATTTTTGCCATGTTTAGAACAGGTTTTGACTTAGAAAAGAAGAAAAACTCCAATGAGCAGCTAAAAGTTAAAAAACCTGGACCTGGACAGTTATTTTGGTCAAACTCCTGTTTCCAGGCTCAAGAACTTTCACACTCAATTCTTGACTTGATTCAATGATTGATATAAAACTGTTAAATTTCCAAAATCTTATATCTGCCCCTTCAAAACAAGTGACACTAGCTATTACAAAAGCATGACCCAGTATTAAAACAAACAGTGATATCCTCACTGGTTATTTTCAATAAAAATCTATTAAACTAGCAAAGAGCATTTTGTATTCAATACAAAGACCACCACGAAAAGGTTAAGAAACTCATGCAGTAGAAGAGAGAGCAGCTCTAAAACAGTGTACATAACTGAGAAAACAAAGTTGTAACGAGGCCTTAAGCTGTAACGGAGAGAAAGCTTTAAACATGGATTGGCTTGAGCTCCACACCAAACACACAAAGCTCTCATTGTGCTGAGTACTGGAGCGATAATTTTCAATGTGAAACTTGTGGAAGTAAAAAAGGCCAAGTTCTCGCCATTGATCCCTGAAAGCTCCGAGTAACAGTCCTGGCATTGTTTTCTGACTGCTGTCCAATTCCTGACTCTGAATGGTCATACTAAAGGCTGGATGCTGGTCGAGTCGCAGTCGCTCCCGGTGGTGGGAGGGAGTGATGGAGGTACTGTAGACTGGGCTGGCTGGTAGTGCTTGTGTCAGTTTTGTTCTATACATATGGCAGCGGTTCTGAATAAGAGGCTCTTTGTTCTTAATCCACATTGCTGTGTCCCCCCTTTGTCCAAATCAAGAGGAAACCGCAAACACTGAGAGAGGACATGTGATAAACACACAGAACGACAGGGGAAGACGAGGAGGGAGATGTGCTGCAATTAACATAAAAGCATTATGTTTTAAAATGATGAAGGTGAAAGGTCAGTTCTAAGAAAGGTTAGTTTTGGCAAAAAATTTGAATTTAAAGAGGTACTCCTTAGACCCTAAGGTTTTTATTACATCAACTGATTAATGGAGGGGTATGAAGCTTTCTGGATGGACTGTTTCCTAGGTTTAGAATTTTTTTCAGGTGACTCAAACCCTGCTTGTTTAACTGGGTTTGGCAGACTAAAAACTCAAACGCAACACCAAACCTTCTTTTTGCTGAAATAAGAGATTCAGCTTAAGATAATTCCTTGTCTAGGGCATGTAGGCTGTTATTATAAAGAAATGTACTAATGTTAAACGCAACGGCAAAGCATTATACCTAAGAGGACTGAAGAAAAAAAGGGTTGAGACAAGTAGGTGTAGAAAACAAGTGAACATTTCAAACATGGAATCTCCTCTCTATCAGACAGTACACTAAGGAAGAGGTCTTATTTAACAAACTTAATAAGTCAGTTACACTGATACATGCCAGCTCCTAAAGTTCAACCCAATGTTTTAGAAAGACAGATGCTTTGCAGTAGAGACAGAGCGGCTCGTACCTCTGCAGGATGTGCAGGGACATGTAGAGTTGTGGTTCGTTGGTGGCTTGAGATCGGACCAGCTTGCTCTTGGTTTGAGCTGAGACGATGGTGCCGTCTGCCAGGGAGAATCTATACAGAGAGCTGAGAGCATGGCCGTTCCTCAACACTGTAAAGACACATACAGTACATAAAGAGAAAATTACACTCCAACATCAACATAATAACACATGATTGACAGTCAGCAGAAAGAATACGACATACTTCCAACACACTGATTCCTCAAAAATAAGAAAGAAGAAATTAAGAGATACAGTGAATAACAAATGCTAAAAGAAAACTATATAGTAAAGCGAGTTTTTAGTATTAAAATGGGCTGTAGGGTGAGCTCTGCGTTGTCTTACTCACCTTCTTGCTGATGTTTCTTAGCAAAGGACATCTCCCCGTCATTCTGCAGGTGAAACCTCTGAATGCAACGCCGAACTAGGTCCTCCCAGCCCGGCTTCATGGACGCACGGAGCAGACTGGTGTCCAGGGACGTGATCTTACCTGGACAGGTAGAAGACCTGATGTTAGCGGAATACTGTCATGTTTAAGATGTTCGCCTGTTATGAGCAGTGGGGTGATTACTCAGCAATGCAATCTCCATTTTACCAGTGGACCAGAGTTTAATCTCTTATGTCAGCAAATATGCACCCAGCTGAAGTAACTTTGACACTGTTTCAAACTTGCTCCTGACCTCATGATAGAAAAATGATTAGAAAACAGTTATGTTCAAACAACAAACAGCATGCTTATCAAATGAGATGTGGACAACATTATATATTAGCACAACCCTACAATGTTTGATCACATGGCGAATCAATCTTGAAACTGATAGACTATCAGTCTGATGATGATTTAGCCTCTACGGACAGTGGCCAATATTTCGGGGGTTACGTTGTAGCTAGCAAAAATGCTGATAACAGATATCAGGGCTATCAGGGCCAACACTTCGTCTTCCTCTTTGTGTGTCATTGTTTACAGTTTGAAAAGCAACTTCAGATAGGTTCAGACAACATTTCAGATAGTCTCTGTAAACAGATATGAGCACATGAATGCAGATAAAAGCTAATAAAAAGCATAATTATTGTCAGACGATCAGTAATGGGTTCCAAGTTCAGCCTCTTTTGCTCTCCACATGGACTGTTAACCTGTAGGCAACCAAAACCCACTCAAATACGATTGATCAATTCTACTCAGACTACAAACAGAAATCTTCAGAAACACTTCAGATACCAAAATCTTGTCCCATTGCCTACATACCCTGCATACATATGCAGATATCTCTTTATATAGATTGGCGGTGTATTACCAGTAGAACCTGCCCCTCCAGTCCTACCTTGAAGGTCCTGTCGTGTGGTGAAGCTCTCATATGCAGGCATCACAGGTCTCTCTTTGACAGGGACTCTTCTTGCCACACAGATGAGACATGACTGGAAATCTGGATGTTTAAAAAAAGAATGGGATAAAATAATCTTTCCATAATTCAAAGTACTACATAATGAGATAGAAGAATAATGGCAGGATGGAGGAGAGCAGAGGTGTTTCAACAGCGTGATTTCAGTTGTGACTGGCTTTTCACCCTCACTTTCAACCACAGCTTTACACAGCTTAATCATACTGTGGCACAGAAATCAAACTCTGCATGAACACCAACTTCAGCTTCAACACTGATGTCAAGACCTCCCAATCTCAGACTCAGTCTGAGTTTTAACATCAGCCTCAACCTCAGTCTGAACCTTCAGCCCTCAATCTGTCCAGCAGACACCCTCCTCCTGTCAGGGGACAGATTAGCACAATATCTGGTTGTTAGACATCTAAAATTAGAGTGCCAGACGGATTCTTTTCCCTAGTGTGTATGTGTGTGATAAGATAAGATGGGAAGATGACAAAGTGCCACACGCTAATTAGTCTCTCCCAGTGGATGGGAGGGAACGTAGAGAGGAGTGGTGATGAAAGGAGGACAGGGCACAAGAGACTGTGGAAAGTGGGGATGGAGAGAGTGATGGGAAAATGACAGAAAGTCAAGACAGAGATGAAAAGATGAAGAAAAGAAAATAACAGCGAGAGGCAAAACTATAAAGTAAGAGGAAAAAACACAAATAACTAAAGAGGGACCAAAGTTGGAGAGGCGCAACTAGAGATTAAAACAAAGGGTTCAAAGGGGAAGCAACAAAGCAGGTAGAAAGAGAAAATGCGAAACAGGAGCTTGAATCTAATTTTTTTAAATTTAAATCCAGATTAAAGACCAAAAGAGAGATGTAGAGACGAGGAGACAGATAATAGCAAAATAAAAGAAAAAAAAGCTAGTGAAAAGGCATCAAAAAACAAATAACAAACAACAAAGAAGAGTAAACAGTGAAGGCAAGAGAGACAAAAAAGTGCTAATTTAAGTTAAGTTTGAGACAATACCTTCCCCTTCTTCCTTGATAGACTTGGGTTCGGATACGGCAAAACACTGCATGGTCTCGTACTTCTGCTGTGACGCGTCCTGCTGGTCAGACGCTGGCCGGGCTTCACCGTCGCCATAAGGGTTGACCAACATACGGCAGTTGAACGTGTGGCTGTTCCTGTTGGACGAATCACTGCTGCGATGATTGACTGGAAGATAAGAGAGACACCAAAACAAAGAGGAGGTGGTCAACATGAGCAAGTAGCAAGTTCTTGTATCATAAAAAGAACCTTACTTGCTAACAAAATTTTAACAAAAGTGGTGTGTAGTTAGTTGACCCAGAAGCTGCACACATTACTAACAGGATTTAGCAAAGCTAGCCTTTTTCATCACAGTCTGCTGATAAATATTGAGGTAATGAGACGCTGGAAATTGGAAATACTCATGCAGCCATTATTTAACTGTGAGATTTGTTTGGAACGTTCTCTAGAGACAGGAACAGTGGTTGGTTTCTCTTTAACATGATATTTTTTGAGTTTTGTATTGGCAAGAATCTGGCTCTAAGACATTTATCACAATACAGAGGATACGATTCAATATACTGCGATATACTGCGATACTATTAACAGGCCGTTATATTGCGACTTTTTAAAATCAAATTTTAGGAGCTAGCGGTGCGGCATTGATGACTCTGCCTGTTTCATAGGCCCCTGTTCTTTGTGTTTACGCTGGCGTTATGTTTATTCATTGGAGTGGAGGAGTCAAATAACTGAAGATAGATTACAACACTGCCATCCAGTAGTTGGGGTTTAAACACAAGACAAAATGAACCACTGCCACGAATCTTTGCATGTAAATTATTAATTAAAATTCGACAGTGTTTTTGGAAATCATACAGAGCCGCTAAAGCTCCAAAAGGTGAAATTTTTTAACCTTGTTGGAACAAGTCACTATTAAATATCTTGTGGAAACATGTTATTATCTTCTTCTGGAGAACAAGTTATATTATCTTCTTCACAAAAAAAGTTGTTCCCGCAAGATAATAACTTGTGCTCTCAACATAATTAACTAAAAAAAAGGTTAAAAAAAGGTAAGAAAGGTAAAAAAAAA